>JAUIMM010001586.1:162500-762500 GCA_031769625.1 Taudactylus pleione | reverse complement strand
GTGGGAGAAGGGGAGCTCAGAGTGTGGGATGTGGGTGGGAGAAGGGGAGCGCAGTGTGTGGGATGTGAATGGAGAAGGGGAGTGCAGTGTGTGGGATATGAACGGAGAAGGTGAGCGCAGTGTGGAATGTGAATGGGAGAAGGGGAGTGCAGTGTGTGGGATATGGATGAAGAAGGGGAGCGCAGTGTGTGGGATGTGGGTGGGAGAAGGGGAGCGCAGTGTGTGGGGTGTGAATGGGAGAAGGGGAGCGCAGTGTGTGGGATGTGGGTGAAAGAAGGGGAGTGCAGTGTGTGGGATATGGATGGAGAAGGGGAGTGCAGTGTGTGGGATATGGATGGAGAAGGGGAGCACAGTGGGTGGGATGTGAATGGGAGAAGGGGAGTGCAGTGTGTGGGATATGGATGGAGAAGGGGAGCGCAGTGTGTGGGATGTGAATGGCAGAAGGGGTGCGCAGTGTGTGGGAGGTGTGTGGGAGAATGAAAGAGAAGTGTGTGGGATATGGGTGAGAGAAGGGGAGCGCAGTGTGCGGGATGTGGGTGCGAGAAGGGGAGCACATTGTGTGGGATGTGGGTGAGAGAAGGGGAGCTCAGAGTGTGGGATGTGGGTGGGAGAAGGGAACTCAGAGTGTGGGATGTGGGTGGGAGAAGGGGAGTGCAGTGTGTGGGATGTGGGTGGGAGAAGGGGAGCGCAGTGTGTGGGATGTGGGTGGGAGAAGGGGAGCTCAGAGTGTGGGATGTGGGTGGGAGAAGGGGAGCGCAGTGTGTGGGATGTGGATGGAGATTGTGAGCGCAGTGTGGAATGTGAATGGGAGAAGGGGAGTGCAGTGTGTGGGATATGGATGGAGAAGGGGAGCGCAGTGTGTGGGATGTGGGTGGGAGAAGGGGAGCGCAGTGTGTGAGATGTGGGTGGGAGAAGGGGAGTGCAGTGTGTGAGATGTGGGTGGGAGAAGAGGAGCGCAGTGTGTGGGATATGGATGAAGAAGGGAACACAGTGTGTGGGATGTGGGTGGGAGAAGGGGAGCGCAGTGTGTGGGATGTGGGTGGGAAAAGGGGAGCGCAGTGTGTGGGATGTGGGTGGGAGAAGGGGAGCGCAGTGTGTGGGATGTGAATGGGAGAAGGGGAGCGCAGTGTGTGGGATGTGAATGGGAGAAGGGGAGCGCAGTGTGTGGGATGTGAATGGGAGAAGCAGAGCGCAGTGTGTGGGATGTGGGTGGGAGAAGGGGAGCGCAGTGTGTGAGATGTGGGTGGGAGAAGGGGAGCGTAGTGTGTGAGATGTGGGTGGGAGAAGGGGAGTGCAGTGTGTGGGATGTGGGTGGGAGAAGAGGAGTGCAGTGTGTGGGATATGGATGAAGAAGGGGAGCACAGTGTGTGGGATGTGGGTGGGAGAAGGGGAGCGGAGTGTGTGGGATGTGGGTGGGAGAAGGGGAGCGCAGTGTGTGGGATGTGGGTGGGAGATGGGGAGCGCAGTGTGTGGGATGTGAATGGGAGAAGGGGAGCGCAGTGTGTGGGATGTGAATGGGAGAAGGGGAGCGCAGTGTGTGGGATGTGAATGGGAGAAGCGGAGCGCAGTGTGTGGGATGTGGGTGGGAGAAGGGGAGCGCAGTGTGTGAGATGTGGGTGGGAGAAGGGGAGCGTAGTGTGTGAGATGTGGGTGGGAGAAGGGGAGTGCAGTGTGTGGGATGTGGGTGGGAGAAGGGGAGAAAATTGTGTGGGATGTGGGTGGGAGAAGGGGTGTGCAGAGTGTGGGATATGGATGGAGAAGGGGAGTGCAGTGTGTTAGATGTGGGGGGGAGAAGGGGAGTGCAGTGTGTGGGATATGGATGGAGAAGGGGAGTTCAGAGAGTGGGATGTGGGTGGGAGAAAGGGAGCGCAGTGTGTGAGATGTGGGTGGGAGAAGGGGAGTGCAGTGTGTGGGATATGGATGGAGAAGGGGAGCACAGTGTGTGGGATGTGGGTGGGAGAAGGGGAGTGCAGTGTGTGGGATATGGATGAAGAAGGGGAGCGCAGTGTGTGAGATGTGGGTGGGAGAAGGGGAGTGCAGTGTGTGGGATATGGATGGAGAAGGGGAGTGCAGTGTGTGGGATGTTGGTGGGAGAAGGGGAGCGCAGTGTGTGGGATGTGAATGGGAGAAGGGGAGCGCAGTGTGTGGGATGTGGGTGAAAGAAGGGGAGTGCAGTGTGTGGGATATGGATGGAGAAGGGGAGTGCAGTGTGTGGGATATGGATGGAGAAGGGGAGCGCAGTGTGTGGGATGTGAATGGGAGAAGGGGAGTGCAGTGTTTGGGATATGGGTGGAGAAGGGGAGCGCAGTGTGTGGGATGTGAATGGCAGAAGGGGTGCGCAGTGTGTGGGATGTGGGTGGGAGAATGAAAGAGAAGTGTGTGGGATGTGGGTGGGAGAAGGGGAGCGCAGTGTGTGGAATGTGGGTGGGAGAAGGGGAGCGCAGTGTGTTGGATGTGGGTGGGAGAAGGGGAGCGCAGTGTGTGGGATGTGGGTGGGAGAAGGGGAGCACATTGTGTGGGATGTGGGTGAGAGAAGGGGAGCTCAGACTGTGGGATGTGGGTGGGAGAAGGGGAGCTCAGAGTGTGGGATGTGGGTGGGAGAAGGGGAGCGCAGTGTGTGGGATGTGGGTGGGAGAAGGGGTGCGCAGTGTGTGGGAGGTGTGTGGGAGAATGAAAGAGAAGTGTGTGGGATATGGGTGAGAGAAGGGGAGCGCAGTGTGCGGGATGTGGGTGCGAGAAGGGGAGCACATTGTGTGGGATGTGGGTGAGAGAAGGGGAGCTCAGAGTGTGGGATGTGGGTGGGAGAAGGGAACTCAGAGTGTGGGATGTGGGTGGGAGAAGGGGAGTGCAGTGTGTGGGATGTGGGTGGGAGAAGGGGAGCGCAGTGTGTGGGATGTGGGTGGGAGAAGGGGAGCTCAGAGTGTGGGATGTGGGTGGGAGAAGGGGAGCGCAGTGTGTGGGATGTGGATGGAGATTGTGAGCGCAGTGTGGAATGTGAATGGGAGAAGGGGAGTGCAGTGTGTGGGATATGGATGGAGAAGGGGAGCGCAGTGTGTGGGATGTGGGTGGGAGAAGGGGAGCGCAGTGTGTGAGATGTGGGTGGGAGAAGGGGAGTGCAGTGTGTGAGATGTGGGTGGGAGAAGAGGAGCGCAGTGTGTGGGATATGGATGAAGAAGGGAACACAGTGTGTGGGATGTGGGTGGGAGAAGGGGAGCGCAGTGTGTGGGATGTGGGTGGGAAAAGGGGAGCGCAGTGTGTGGGATGTGGGTGGGAGAAGGGGAGCGCAGTGTGTGGGATGTGAATGGGAGAAGGGGAGCGCAGTGTGTGGGATGTGAATGGGAGAAGGGGAGCGCAGTGTGTGGGATGTGAATGGGAGAAGCAGAGCGCAGTGTGTGGGATGTGGGTGGGAGAAGGGGAGCGCAGTGTGTGAGATGTGGGTGGGAGAAGGGGAGCGTAGTGTGTGAGATGTGGGTGGGAGAAGGGGAGTGCAGTGTGTGGGATGTGGGTGGGAGAAGAGGAGTGCAGTGTGTGGGATATGGATGAAGAAGGGGAGCACAGTGTGTGGGATGTGGGTGGGAGAAGGGGAGCGGAGTGTGTGGGATGTGGGTGGGAGAAGGGGAGCGCAGTGTGTGGGATGTGGGTGGGAGATGGGGAGCGCAGTGTGTGGGATGTGAATGGGAGAAGGGGAGCGCAGTGTGTGGGATGTGAATGGGAGAAGGGGAGCGCAGTGTGTGGGATGTGAATGGGAGAAGCGGAGCGCAGTGTGTGGGATGTGGGTGGGAGAAGGGGAGCGCAGTGTGTGAGATGTGGGTGGGAGAAGGGGAGCGTAGTGTGTGAGATGTGGGTGGGAGAAGGGGAGTGCAGTGTGTGGGATGTGGGTGGGAGAAGGGGAGAAAATTGTGTGGGATGTGGGTGGGAGAAGGGGTGTGCAGAGTGTGGGATATGGATGGAGAAGGGGAGTGCAGTGTGTTAGATGTGGGGGGGAGAAGGGGAGTGCAGTGTGTGGGATATGGATGGAGAAGGGGAGTTCAGAGAGTGGGATGTGGGTGGGAGAAAGGGAGCGCAGTGTGTGAGATGTGGGTGGGAGAAGGGGAGTGCAGTGTGTGGGATATGGATGGAGAAGGGGAGCACAGTGTGTGGGATGTGGGTGGGAGAAGGGGAGTGCAGTGTGTGGGATATGGATGAAGAAGGGGAGCGCAGTGTGTGAGATGTGGGTGGGAGAAGGGGAGTGCAGTGTGTGGGATATGGATGGAGAAGGGGAGTGCAGTGTGTGGGATGTTGGTGGGAGAAGGGGAGCGCAGTGTGTGGGATGTGAATGGGAGAAGGGGAGCGCAGTGTGTGGGATGTGGGTGAAAGAAGGGGAGTGCAGTGTGTGGGATATGGATGGAGAAGGGGAGTGCAGTGTGTGGGATATGGATGGAGAAGGGGAGCGCAGTGTGTGGGATGTGAATGGGAGAAGGGGAGTGCAGTGTTTGGGATATGGGTGGAGAAGGGGAGCGCAGTGTGTGGGATGTGAATGGCAGAAGGGGTGCGCAGTGTGTGGGATGTGGGTGGGAGAATGAAAGAGAAGTGTGTGGGATGTGGGTGGGAGAAGGGGAGCGCAGTGTGTGGAATGTGGGTGGGAGAAGGGGAGCGCAGTGTGTTGGATGTGGGTGGGAGAAGGGGAGCGCAGTGTGTGGGATGTGGGTGGGAGAAGGGGAGCACATTGTGTGGGATGTGGGTGAGAGAAGGGGAGCTCAGACTGTGGGATGTGGGTGGGAGAAGGGGAGCTCAGAGTGTGGGATGTGGGTGGGAGAAGGGGAGCGCAGTGTGTGGGATGTGGGTGGGAGAAGGGGAGCGCAGTGTGTGGGATGTGGTTGGGAGAAGGGGAGCTCAGAGTGTGGGATGTGGGTGGGAGAAGGGGAGCGCAGTGTGTGGGATGTGGATGGAGAGTGTGAGCGCAGTGTGGAATGTGAATGGGAGAAGGGGAGTGCAGTGTGTGGGATATGGATGGAGAAGGGGATCGCAGTTTGTGGGATGTGGGTGGGAGAAGGGGAGTGCAGTGTGTGAGATATGGGTGGGAGAAGGGGAGTGCAGTGTGTGAGATGTGGGTGGGAGAAGAGGAGTGCAGTGTGTGGGATATGGATGAAGAAGGGGAGCACAGTGTGTGGGATGTGGGTGGGAGAAGGGGAGCGCAGTGTGTGGGATGTGGGTGGGAGAAGGGGAGCGCAGTGTGTGGGATGTGGGTGGGAGAAGGGGAGCGCAGTGTGTGGGATGTGGGTGGGAGAAGGGGAGCGCAGTGTGTGGGATATGGATGAAGAAGGGGAGTGCAGTGTGTGGGATGTGGGTGGGAGAAGGGGAGCGCAGTGTGTGGGATGTGGGTGGGAGAAGGGGAGCGCAGTGTGTGGGATGTGGGTGGGAGAAGGGGAGCGCAGTGTGTGGGATATGGATGAAGAAGGGGAGTGCAGTGTGTGGGATGAGGGTGGGAGAAGGGGAGCGCAGTGTGTGGGATGTGGGTGGGATAAGGGGAGCACAGTGTGTGGGATGTGGGTGGGAGAAGGGGAGCGCAGTGTGTGGGATGTGGGTGGGAGAAGGGGAGCGCAGTGTGTGGGATGTGGGTGGGAGAAGGGGAGCACATTGTGTGGGATATGGGTGAGAGAAGGGGAGCTCAGAGTGTGGGATGTGCGTTGGAGAAGGGGAGCTCAGAGTGTGGGATGTGGGTGTGAGAAGGGGAGCTCAGAGTGTGGGATGTGAGTGGGAGAAGGGGAGCGCAGTGTGTGGGATATGGATGGAGAATGTGAGCGCAGTGTGTGGAATGTGAATGGGAAAAGGGGAGTGCAGTGTGTGGGATATGGATGAAGAAGGGGAGCGCAGTGTGTGGGATGTGGGTGGGAGAAGGGGAGTGCAGTGTGTGGGATGAGGGTGGGAGAAGGGGAGCACAGTGTGTGGGATGAGGGTGGGAGAAGGGGAGCGCAGAGTGTGGGATGTGGGTGGGAGAAGAGGAGTGCAGTGTGTGGGATATGGATGTAGAAGGGGAGTGCAATGTGTGGGATGTGGGTGGGAGAAGGGGAGCTCAGAGTGTGGGATGTGGGTGGGAGAAGGGGAGCGCAGTGTGTGGGATGTGAATGGAGAAGGGGAGTGCAGTGTGTGGGATATGAACGGAGAAGGTGAGCGCAGTGTGGAATGTGAATGGGAGAAGGGGAGTGCAGTGTGTGGGATATGGATGAAGAAGGGGAGCGCAGTGTGTGGGATGTGGGTGGGAGAAGGGGAGCGCAGTGTGTGGGGTGTGAATGGGAGAAGGGGAGCGCAGTGTGTGGGATGTGGGTGAAAGAAGGGGAGTGCAGTGTGTGGGATATGGATGGAGAAGGGGAGTGCAGTGTGTGGGATATGGATGGAGAAGGGGAGCACAGTGGGTGGGATGTGAATGGGAGAAGGGGAGTGCAGTGTGTGGGATATGGATGGAGAAGGGGAGCGCAGTGTGTGGGATGTGAATGGCAGAAGGGGTGCGCAGTGTGTGGGAGGTGTGTGGGAGAATGAAAGAGAAGTGTGTGGGATATGGGTGAGAGAAGGGGAGCGCAGTGTGCGGGATGTGGGTGCGAGAAGGGGAGCACATTGTGTGGGATGTGGGTGAGAGAAGGGGAGCTCAGAGTGTGGGATGTGGGTGGGAGAAGGGGAGTGCAGTGTGTGGGATGTGGGTGGGAGAAGGGGAGCGCAGTGTGTGGGATGTGGGTGGGAGAAGGGGAGCTCAGAGTGTGGGATGTGGGTGGGAGAAGGGGAGCGCAGTGTGTGGGATGTGGATGGAGATTGTGAGCGCAGTGTGGAATGTGAATGGGAGAAGGGGAGTGCAGTGTGTGGGATATGGATGGAGAAGGGGAGCGCAGTGTGTGGGATGTGGGTGGGAGAAGGGGAGCGCAGTGTGTGAGATGTGGGTGGGAGAAGGGGAGTGCAGTGTGTGAGATGTGGGTGGGAGAAGAGGAGCGCAGTGTGTGGGATATGGATGAAGAAGGGAACACAGTGTGTGGGATGTGGGTGGGAGAAGGGGAGCGCAGTGTGTGGGATGTGGGTGGGAAAAGGGGAGCGCAGTGTGTGGGATGTGGGTGGGAGAAGGGGAGCGCAGTGTGTGGGATGTGAATGGGAGAAGGGGAGCGCAGTGTGTGGGATGTGAATGGGAGAAGGGGAGCGCAGTGTGTGGGATGTGAATGGGAGAAGCAGAGCGCAGTGTGTGGGATGTGGGTGGGAGAAGGGGAGCGCAGTGTGTGAGATGTGGGTGGGAGAAGGGGAGCGTAGTGTGTGAGATGTGGGTGGGAGAAGGGGAGTGCAGTGTGTGGGATGTGGGTGGGAGAAGAGGAGTGCAGTGTGTGGGATATGGATGAAGAAGGGGAGCACAGTGTGTGGGATGTGGGTGGGAGAAGGGGAGCGGAGTGTGTGGGATGTGGGTGGGAGAAGGGGAGCGCAGTGTGTGGGATGTGGGTGGGAGATGGGGAGCGCAGTGTGTGGGATGTGAATGGGAGAAGGGGAGCGCAGTGTGTGGGATGTGAATGGGAGAAGGGGAGCGCAGTGTGTGGGATGTGAATGGGAGAAGCGGAGCGCAGTGTGTGGGATGTGGGTGGGAGAAGGGGAGCGCAGTGTGTGAGATGTGGGTGGGAGAAGGGGAGCGTAGTGTGTGAGATGTGGGTGGGAGAAGGGGAGTGCAGTGTGTGGGATGTGGGTGGGAGAAGGGGAGAAAATTGTGTGGGATGTGGGTGGGAGAAGGGGTGTGCAGAGTGTGGGATATGGATGGAGAAGGGGAGTGCAGTGTGTTAGATGTGTGGGGGAGAAGGGGAGTGCAGTGTGTGGGATATGGATGGAGAAGGGGAGTTCAGAGAGTGGGATGTGGGTGGGAGAAAGGGAGCGCAGTGTGTGAGATGTGGGTGGGAGAAGGGGAGTGCAGTGTGTGGGATATGGATGGAGAAGGGGAGCACAGTGTGTGGGATGTGGGTGGGAGAAGGGGAGTGCAGTGTGTGGGATATGGATGAAGAAGGGGAGCGCAGTGTGTGAGATGTGGGTGGGAGAAGGGGAGTGCAGTGTGTGGGATATGGATGGAGAAGGGGAGTGCAGTGTGTGGGATGTTGGTGGGAGAAGGGGAGCGCAGTGTGTGGGATGTGAATGGGAGAAGGGGAGCGCAGTGTGTGGGATGTGGGTGAAAGAAGGGGAGTGCAGTGTGTGGGATATGGATGGAGAAGGGGAGTGCAGTGTGTGGGATATGGATGGAGAAGGGGAGCGCAGTGTGTGGGATGTGAATGGGAGAAGGGGAGTGCAGTGTTTGGGATATGGGTGGAGAAGGGGAGCGCAGTGTGTGGGATGTGAATGGCAGAAGGGGTGCGCAGTGTGTGGGATGTGGGTGGGAGAATGAAAGAGAAGTGTGTGGGATGTGGGTGGGAGAAGGGGAGCGCAGTGTGTGGAATGTGGGTGGGAGAAGGGGAGCGCAGTGTGTTGGATGTGGGTGGGAGAAGGGGAGCGCAGTGTGTGGGATGTGGGTGGGAGAAGGGGAGCACATTGTGTGGGATGTGGGTGAGAGAAGGGGAGCTCAGAGTGTGGGATGTGGGTGGGAGAAGGGGAGCTCAGAGTGTGGGATGTGGGTGGGAGAAGGGGAGCGCAGTGTGTGGGATGTGGGTGGGAGAAGGGGAGCGCAGTGTGTGGGATGTGGTTGGGAGAAGGGGAGCTCAGAGTGTGGGATGTGGGTGGGAGAAGGGGAGCGCAGTGTGTGGGATGTGGATGGAGAGTGTGAGCGCAGTGTGGAATGTGAATGGGAGAAGGGGAGTGCAGTGTGTGGGATATGGATGGAGAAGGGGATCGCAGTGTGTGGGATGTGCGTGGGAGAAGGGGAGTGCAGTGTGTGAGATATGGGTGGGAGAAGGGGAGTGCAGTGTGTGAGACGTGGGTGGGAGAAGAGGAGTGCAGTGTGTGGGATATGGATGAAGAAGGGGAGCACAGTGTGTGGGATGTGGGTGGGAGAAGGGGAGCGCAGTGTGTGGGATGTGGGTGGGAGAAGGGGAGCGCAGTGTGTGGGATGTGGGTGGGAGAAGGGGAGCGCAGTGTGTGGGATGTGGGTGGGAGAAGGGGAGCGCAGTGTGTGGGATATGGATGAAGAAGGGGAGTGCAGTGTGTGGGATGTGGGTGGGAGAAGGGGAGCGCAGTGTGTGGGATGTGGGTGGGAGAAGGGGAGCGCAGTGTGTGGGATGTGGGTGGGAGAAGGGGAGTGCAGTGTGTGGGATGTGGATGAAGAAGGGGAGTGCAGTGTGTGGGATGAGGGTGGGAGAAGGGGAGCGCAGTGTGTGGGATGTGGGTGGGATAAGGGGAGCACAGTGTGTGGGATGTGGGTGGGAGAAGGGGAGCGCAGTGTGTGGGATGTGGGTGGGAGAAGGGGAGCGCAGTGTGTGGGATGTGGGTGGGAGAAGGGGAGCACATTGTGTGGGATATGGGTGAGAGAAGGGGAGCTCAGAGTGTGGGATGTGCGTTGGAGAAGGGGAGCTCAGAGTGTGGGATGTGGGTGTGAGAAGGGGAGCTCAGAGCGTGGGATGTGAGTGGGAGAAGGGGAGCGCAGTGTGTGGGATATGGATGGAGAATGTGAGCGCAGTGTGTGGAATGTGAATGGGAAAAGGGGAGTGCAGTGTGTGGGATATGGATGAAGAAGGGGAGCGCAGTGTGTGGGATGTGGGTGGGAGAAGGGGAGCGCAGTGTGTGGGATGTGGGTGGGAGAAGGGGAGCACAGTGTGTGGGATGAGGGTGGGAGAAGGGGAGCGCAGAGTGTGGGATGTGGGTGGGAGAAGAGGAGTGCAGTGTGTGGGATATGGATGTAGAAGGGGAGTGCAATGTGTGGGATGTGGGTGAGAGAAGGGGAGCTCAGAGTGTGGGATGTGGGTGGGAGAAGGGGAGCGCAGTGTGTGGGATGTGAATGGAGAAGGGGAGTGCAGTGTGTGGGATATGAACGGAGAAGGTGAGCGCAGTGTGGAATGTGAATGGGAGAAGGGGAGTGCAGTGTGTGGGATATGGATGAAGAAGGGGAGCGCAGTGTGTGGGATGTGGGTGGGAGAAGGGGAGCGCAGTGTGTGGGGTGTGAATGGGAGAAGGGGAGCACAGTGTGTGGGATGTGGGTGAAAGAAGGGGAGTGCAGTGTGTGGGATATGGATGGAGAAGGGGAGCACAGTGGGTGGGATGTGAATGGGAGAAGGGGAGTGCAGTGTGTGGGATATGGATGGAGAAGGTGAGCGCAGTGTGTGGGATGTGAATGGCAGAAGGGGTGCGCAGTGTGTGGGATGTGTGTGGGAGAATGAAAGAGAAGTGTGTGGGATATGGGTGGGAGAAGGGGAGCGCAGTGTGTGGGATGTGGGTGGGAAAAGGGGAGCGCAGTGTGTGGGATGTGGGTGGGAGAAGGGGAGTGCAGTGTGTGGGATGTGGGTGGGAGAAGGGGAGCGCAGTGTGTGGGATGTGGGTGGGAGAAGGGGAGCTCAGAGTGTGGGATGTGGGTGGGAGAAGGGGAGCGCAGTGTGTGGGATGTGGATGGAGATTGTGAGCGCAGTGTGGAATGTGAATGGGAGAAGGGGAGTGCAGTGTGTGGGATATGGATGGAGAAGGGGAGCGCAGTGTGTGGGATGTGGGTGGGAGAAGGGGAGCGCAGTGTGTGAGATGTGGGTGGGAGAAGGGGAGTGCAGTGTGTGAGATGTGGGTGGGAGAAGAGGAGCGCAGTGTGTGGGATATGGATGAAGAAGGGAACACAGTGTGTGGGATATGGGTGGGAGAAGGGGAGCGCAGTGTGTGGGATGTGGGTGGGAAAAGGGGAGCGCAGTGTGTGGGATGTGGGTGGGAGAAGGGGAGCGCAGTGTGTGGGATGTGAATGGGAGAAGGGGAGCGCAGTGTGTGGGATGTGAATGGGAGAAGGGGAGCGCAGTGTGTGGGATGTGAATGGGAGAAGCGGAGCGCAGTGTGTGGGATGTGGGTGGGAGAAGGGGAGCGCAGTGTGTGAGATGTGGGTGGGAGAAGGGGAGCATAGTGTGTGAGATGTGGGTGGGAGAAGGGGAGTGCAGTGTGTGGGATGTGGGTGGGAGAAGGGGAGCACATTGTGTGGGATGTGGGTGGGAGAAGGGGAGTGCAGTGTGTGGGATATGGATGGAGAAGGGGAGTGCAGTGTGTTAGATGTGGGTGGGAGAAGGGGAGTGCAGTGTGTGGGATATGGATGGAGGGGAGCACAGTGTGTGGGATGTGTGTAGGAGAAGGGGAGTGCAGTGTGTGGGATATGGATGAAGAAGGGGAGCGCAGTGTGTGGGATGTGGGTGGGAGAAAGGTAGTACAGTGTGTGGGATGTGGGTGGGAGTAGGGGAGTGCAGTGTGTGGGATATGGATGGAGAAGGGGAGTGCAGTGTGTGTGATGTTGGTGGGAGAAGGGGAGCGCAGTGTGTGGGATGTGAATGGGAGAAGGGGAGCGCAGTGTGTGGGATGTGGGTGAAAGAAGGGGAGTGCAGTGTGTGGGATATGGATGGAGAAGGGGAGTGCAGTGTGTGGGATATGGATGGAGAAGGGGAGTGCAGTGTGTGGGATGTGAATGGGAGAAGGGGAGTGCAGTGTGTGGGATATTGATGGAGAAGGGGAGCCCAGTGTGTGGGATGTGAATGGCAGAAGGGGTGCGCAGTGTGTGGGATGTGGGTGGGAGAATGAAAGAGAAGTGTGTGGGATGTGGGTGGGAGAAGGGGAGCGCAGTGTGTGGAATGTTGGGTGGGAGAAGGGGAGTGCAGTGTGTGGGATGTGGGTGGGAGAAGGGGAGCGCAGTGTGTGGGATGTGGGTGGGAGAATGAAAGAGAAGTGTGTGGGATGTGGGTGACAGAAGGGGAGCGCAGTGTGTGGGATGTGGGTGGGAGAAGGGGAGCACATTGTGTGGGATGTGGGTGAGAGAAGGGGAGCTCAGAGTGTGGGATGTGGGTGGGAGAAGGGGAACTCACAGTGTGGGATGTGGGTGGGAGAAGGGGAGTGCAGTGTGTGGGATGTGGGTGGGAGAAGGGGAGCGCAGTGTGTGGGATGTGGGTGGGAGAAGGGGAGTTCAGAGTGTGGGATGTGGGTGGGAGAAGGGGAGCGCAGTGTGTGGGATGTGCATAGAGAATGTCAGCGCAGTGTGGAAAGTGAATGGGAGAAGGGGAGTGCAGTGTGTGGGATATGGATGGAGAAGGGGAGCGCAGTGTGTGGGATGTGGGTGGGAGATGGGGAGCGCAGTGTGTGAGATGTGGGTGGGAGAAGGGGAGTGCAGTGTGTGAGATGTGGGTGGGAGAAGAGGAGTGCAGTGTGTGGGATGTGGATGAAGAAGGGGAGCGCAGTGTGTGGGATGTGGGTGGGAGAAGGGGAGCGCAGTGTGTGGGATGTGGGTGGGAGAAGGGGAGCGCAGTGTGTGGGATGTGGGTGGGAGAAGGGGAGCGCAGTGTGTGGGATGTGAATGGGAGAAGGGGAGCGCAGTGTGTGGGATGTGAATGGGACATGGGGAGCGCAGTGTGTGGGATGTGAATGGGAGAAGCGGAGCGCAGTGTGTGGGATGTGGGTGGGAGAAGGGGAGCGCAGTGTGTGAGATGTGGGTGGGAGAAGGTGAGCGTAGTGTGTGCGATGTGGGTGGGAGAAGGGGAGTGCAGTGTGTGGGATGTGGGTGGGAGAAGGGGAGCACATTGTGTGGGATGTGGGTGGGCGAAGGGGAGTGCAGTGTGTGGGATATGGATGGAGAAGGGGAGTGCAGTGTGTTAGATGTGGGTGGGAGAAGGGGAGTGCAGTGTGTGGGATATGGATGGAGAAGGGGAGTTCAGAGAGTGGGATGTGGGTGGGAAAAAGGGAGCGCAGTGTGTGAGATGTGGGTGGGAGAAGGGGAGTGCAGTGTGTGGGATATGGATGGAGAAGGTGAGCACAGTGTGTGGGATGTGGGTGGGAGAAGGGGAGTGCAGTGTGTGGGATAGGGATGAAGAAGGGGAGCGCAGTGTGTGGGATGTGGGTGGGAGAAGGGGAGTACAGTGTGTGGGATGTGGGTGGGAGTAGGGGAGTGCAGTGTGTGGGATATGGATGGAGAAGGGGAGTGCAGTGTGTGGGATGTTGGTGGGAGAAGGGGAGCGCAGTGTGTGGGATGTGAATGGGAGAAGGGGAGCGCAGTGTGTGGGATGTGGGTGAAAGAAGGGGAGTGCAGTGTGTGGGATATGGATGGAGAAGGGGAGTGCAGTGTGTGGGATATGGATGGAGAAGGGGAGCGCAGTGTGTGGGATGTGAATGGGAGAAGGGGAGTGCAGTGTTTGGGATATGGGTGGAGAAGGGGAGCGCAAGGTGTGGGATGTGAATGGCAGAAGGGGTGCGCAGTGTGTGGGATGTGGGTGGGAGAATGAAAGACAAGTGTGTGGGATGTGGGTGGGAGAAGGGGAGCGCAGTGTGTGGAATGTGGGTGGGAGAAGGGGAGCGCAGTGTGTGGGATGTGGGTGGGAGAAGGGGAGCGCAGTGTGTGGGATGTGGGTGGGAGAAGGGGAGCGCAGTGTGTGGGATGTGGGTGGGAGAAGGGGAGCACATTGTGTGGGATGTGGGTGAGAGAAGGGGAGCTCAGAGTGTGGGATGTGGGTGGGAGAAGGGGAGCTCAGAGTGTGGGATGTGGGTGGGAGAAGGGGAGCGCAGTGTGTGGGATGTGGGTGGGAGAAGGAGAGCGCAGTGTGTGGGATGTGGGTAGGAGAAGGGGAGCTCAGAGTGTGGGATGTGGGTGGGAGAAGGGGAGCGCAGTGTGTGGGATGTGGATGGAGAATGTGAGCACAGTGTGGAATGTGAATGGGAGAAGGGGAGTGCAGTGTGTGGGATATGGATGGAGAAGGGGAGCGCAGTGTGTGGGATGTGGGTGGGAGAAGAGGAGTGCAGTGTGTGAGATATGGGTGGGAGAAGGGGAGTGCAGTGTGTGAGATGTGGGTGGGAGAAGAGGAGTGCAGTGTGTGGGATATAGATGAAGAAGGGGAGCACAGTGTGTGGGATGTGGGTGGGAGAAGGGGAGCGCAGTGTGTGGGATGTGGGTGGGAGAAGGGGAGCGCAGTGTGTGGGATGTGGGTGCGAGAAGGGGAGTGCAGTGTGTGGGATATGGATGGAGAAGGTGAGCACAGTGTGTGGGATGTGGGTGGGAGAAGGGGAGTGCAGTGTGTGGGATATGGATGAAGAAGGGGAGCGCAGTGTGTGGGATGTGGGTGGGAGAAGGGGAGTACAGTGTGTGGGATGTGGGTGGGAGTAGGGGAGTGCAGTGTGTGGGATATGGATGGAGAAGGGGAGTGCAGTGTGTGGGATGTTGGTGGGAGAAGGGGAGCGCAGTGTGTGGGATGTGAATGGGAGAAGGGGAGCGCAGTGTGTGGGATGTGGGTGAAAGAAGGGGAGTGCAGTGTGTGGGATATGGATGGAGAAGGGGAGTGCAGTGTGTGGGATATGGATGGAGAAGGGGAGCGCAGTGTGTGGGATGTGAATGGGAGAAGGGGAGTGCAGTGTTTGGGATATGGGTGGAGAAGGGGAGCGCAGTGTGTGGCATGTGAATGGCAGAAGGGGTGCGCAGTGTGTGGGATGTGGGTGGGAGAATGAAAGACAAGTGTGTGGGATGTGGGTGGGAGAAGGGGAGCGCAGTGTGTGGAATGTGGGTGGGAGAAGGGGAGCGCAGTGTGTGGGATGTGGGTGGTAGAAGGGGAGTGCAGTGTGTGGAATGTGGGTGGGAGAAGAGGAGTGGAGTGTGTGGGATATGGATGTAGAAGGGGAGTGCAGTGTGTGGGATGTGGGTGGGAGAAGGGGAGCTCAGAGTGTGGGATGTGGGTGGGAGAAGGGGAGCGTAGTGTGTGGGATGTGAATGGAGAAGGGGAGTGCAGTGTGTGGGATATGAATGGAGAACGTGAGCGCAGTGTGGAATGTGAATGGGAGAAGGGGAGTGCAGTGTGTGGGATATGGATGGAGAAGGGGAGCGCAGTGTGTGGGATGTGGGTGGGAGAAGGGGAGCGCAGTGTGTGAGATGTGGGAGGGAGAAGGGGAGCGCAGTGTGTGGGATGTGAATGGCAGAAGGGGTGCGCAGTGTGTGGGATGTGGGTGGGAGAATGAAAGAGAAGTGTGTGGGATGTGGGTGGGAGAAGGGGAGCGCAGTGTGTGGGATATGGATGGAGAAGGGGAGCGCAGTGTGTGGGATGTGGGTGGTAGAAGGGGAGTGCAGTGTGTGGGATGTGAATGGAAGAAGGGGAGCGCAGTGTGTGGGATGTGGTTGGGAGAAGGGGAGTGCAGTGTGTGGGATATGGAAGGAGAAGGGGAGCGCAGTGTGTGGGATGTGGTTGGGAGAAGGGGAGTGCAATGTGTGGGATATGGAAGGAGAAGGGGAGCGCAGTGTGAGGGATGTGAATGGAAGAAGTTGAGTGCAGTGTGTGGGATGTGGGTGGGAGAAGGGGAGCGCAGTGTGTGGGATGTGGATGGAGAATGTGAGCGCAGTGTGGAAAGTGAATGGGAGAAGCGGAGCGCAGTGTGTGGGATGTGGGTGGGAGAAGGGGAGCGCAGTGTGTGAGATGTGGGTGGGAGAAGGGGAGTGCAGTGTGTGAGATGTGGGTGGGAGAAGAGGAGTGCAGTGTGTGGGATGTGGATGAAGAAGGGGAGCGCAGTGTGTGGGATGTGGGTGGGAGAAGGGGAGCGCAGTGTGTGGGATGTGGGTGGGAGAAGGGGAGCGCAGTGTGTGGGATGTGGGTAAGAGAAGGGGAGCGCAGTGTGTGGGATGTAAATGGGAGATGGGGAGCGCAGTGTGTGGGATGTGAATGGGACAAGGGGAGCGCAGTGTGTGGGATGTGAATGGGAGAAGCGGAGCGCAGTGTGTGGGATGTGGGTGGGAGAAAGGGAGCGCAGTGTGTGAGATGTGGGTGGGAGAAGGTGAGCGTAGTGTGTGAGATGTGGGTGGGAGAAGGGGAGCTCAGAGTGTGGGATGTGGGTGGGAGAAGGGGAGCGCAGTGTGTGGGATGTGGGTGGGAGAAGGGGAGCGCAGTGTGTGAGATGTGGGTGGGAGAAGGGGAGCTCAGAGTGTGGGATGTGGGTGGGAGAAGGGGAGCGCAGTGTGTGGGATGTGGATGGAGAATGTGAGCACAGTGTGGAATGTGAATGGGAGAAGGGGAGTGCAGTGTGTGGGATATGGATGGAGAAGGGGAGCGCAGTGTGTGGGATGTGGGTGGGAGAAGAGGAGTGCAGTGTGTGGGATGTGGGTGGGAGAAGGGGAGCGCAGTGTGTGGGATGTGGGTGGGAGAAGGGGAGCGCAGTGTGTGGGATGTGGGTGGGAGAAGGGGAGCGCAGTGTGTGGGATATGGATGAAGAAGGGGAGTGCAGTGTGTGGGATGAGGGTGGGAGAAGGGGAGCGCAGTGTGTGGGATGTGGGTGGGATAAGGTGAGCGCAGTGTGTGGGATGTGGGTGGGAGAAGGGGAGCGCAGTGTGTGGGATATGGATGAAGAAGGGGAGTGCAGTGTGTGGGATGAGGGTGGGAGAAGGGGAGCGCAGTGTGTGGGATGTGGGTGGGATAAGGGGAGCGCAGTGTGTGGGATGTGGGTGGGAGAAGGGGAGCGCAGTGTGTGGGATGTGGGTGGGAGAAGGGGAGCGCAGTGTGTGGGATGTGGGTGGGAGAAGGGGAGCGCAGTGTGTGGGATGTGGGTGGGAGAAGGGGAGCGCAGTGTGTGGGATATGGGTGAGAGAAGGGGAGCTCAGAGTGTGGGATGTGTGTGAGAGAAGGGGAGCTCAGAGTGTGGGATGTGGGTGTGAGAAGGGGAGCGCAGTGTGTGGGATGTGGGTGGGAGAAGGGGAGCGCAGTGTGTGGGATGTGGGTGGGAGAAGGGGAGCTCAGAGTGTGGGATGTGAGTGGGAGAAGGGGAGCGCAGTGTGTGGGATATGGATGGAGAATGTGAGCGCAGTGTGTGGAATGTGAATGGGAGAAGGGGAGTGCAGTGTGTGGGATATGGATGAAGAAGGGGAGCGCAGTGTGTGGGATGATTGTGGGAGAAGGGGAGCGCAGTGTGTGGGATGTGGGTGGGAGAAGGAGAGCACAGTGTGTGGGATGTGGGTGGGAGAAGGGGAGCGCAGTGTGTGGGATGTGGGTGGGAGAAGAGGAGTGGAGTGTGTGGGATATGGATGTAGAAGGGGAGTGCAGTGTGTGGGATGTGGGTGGGAGAAGGGGAGCTCAGAGTGTGGGATGTGGGTGGGAGAAGGGGAGCGTAGTGTGTGGGATGTGAATGGAGAAGGGGAGTGCAGTGTGTGGGATATGAATGGAGAACGTGAGCGCAGTGTGGAATGTGAATGGGAGAAGGGGAGTGCAGTGTGTGGGATATGGATGGAGAAGGGGAGCGCAGTGTGTGGGATGTGGGTGGGAGAAGGGGAGCGCAGTGTGTGAGATGTGGGAGGGAGAAGGGGAGCGCAGTGTGTGGGATGTGAATGGCAGAAGGGGTGCGCAGTGTGTGGGATGTGGGTGGGAGAATGAAAGAGAAGTGTGTGGGATGTGGGTGGGAGAAGGGGAGCGCAGTGTGTGGGATATGGATGGAGAAGGGGAGTGCAGTGTGTGGGATGTGGGTGGTAGAAGGGGAGTGCAGTGTGTGGGATGTGAATGGAAGAAGGGGAGCGCAGTGTGTGGGATGTGGTTGGGAGAAGGGGAGTGCAGTGTGTGGGATATGGAAGGAGAAGGGGAGCGCAGTGTGTGGGATGTGGTTGGGAGAAGGGGAGTGCAATGTGTGGGATATGGAAGGAGAAGGGGAGCGCAGTGTGAGGGATGTGAATGGAAGAAGTTGAGTGCAGTGTGTGGAATGTGGGAGGGAGAAGGGGAGCGCAGTGTGTGGGATGTGGATGGAGAATGTGAGCGCAGTGTGGAAAGTGAATGGGAGAAGGGGAGTGCAGTGTGTGGGATATGGATGGAGAAGCGGAGCGCAGTGTGTGGGATGTGGGTGGGAGAAGGGGAGCGCAGTGTGTGAGATGTGGGTGGGAGAAGGGGAGTGCAGTGTGTGAGATGTGGGTGGGAGAAGAGGAGTGCAGTGTGTGGGATGTGGATGAAGAAGGGGAGCGCAGTGTGTGGGATGTGGGTGGGAGAAGGGGAGCGCAGTGTGTGGGATGTGGGTGGGAGAAGGGGAGCGCAGTGTGTGGGATGTGGGTGGGAGAAGGGGAGCGCAGTGTGTGGGATGTGAATGGGAGAAGGGGAGCGCAGTGTGTGGGATGTGAATGGGACAAGGGGAGCGCAGTGTGTGGGATGTGAATGGGAGAAGCGGAGCGCAGTGTGTGGGATGTGGGTGGGAGAAGGGGAGCGCAGTGTGTGAGATGTGGGTGGGAGAAGGTGAGCGTAGTGTGTGAGATGTGGGTGGGAGAAGGGGAGCTCAGAGTGTGGGATGTGGGTGGGAGAAGGGGAGCGCAGTGTGTGGGATGTGGGTGGGAGAAGGGGAGCGCAGTGTGTGTGATGTGGGTGGGAGAAGGGGAGCTCAGAGTGTGGGATGTGGGTGGGAGAAGGGGAGCGCAGTGTGTGGGATGTGGATGGAGAATGTGAGCACAGTGTGGAATGTGAATGGGAGAAGGGGAGTGCAGTGTGTGGGATATGGATGGAGAAGGGGAGCGCAGTGTGTGGGATGTGGGTGGGAGAAGAGGAGTGCAGTGTGTGAGATATGGGTGGGAGAAGGGGAGTGCAGTGTGTGAGATGTGGGTGGGAGAAGAGGAGTGCAGTGTGTGGGATATAGATGAAGAAGGGGAGCACAGTGTGTGGGATGAAGGTGGGAGAAGGGGAGCGCAGTGTGTGGGATGTGGGTGGGATAAGGGGAGCGCAGTGTGTGGGATGTGGGTGGGAGAAGGGGAGCGCAGTGTGTGGGATGTGGGTGGGAGAAGGGGAGCGCAGTGTGTGGGATGTGGGTGGGAGAAGGGGAGCGCAGTGTGTGGGATGTGGGTGGGAGAAGGGGAGCGCAGTGTGTGGGATATGGGTGAGAGAAGGGGAGCTCAGAGTGTGGGATGTGCGTGAGAGAAGGGGAGCTCAGAGTGTGGGATGTGGGTGTGAGAAGGGGAGCGCAGTGTGTGGGATGTGGGTGGGAGAAGGGGAGCGCAGTGTGTGGGATGTGGGTGGGAGAAGGGGAGCTCAGAGTATGGGATGTGAGTGGGAGAAGGGGAGCGCAGTGTGTGGGATATGGATGGAGAATGTGAGCGCAGTGTGTGGAATGTGAATGGGAGAAGGGGAGTGCAGTGTGTGGGATATGGATGAAGAAGGGGAGCGCAGTGTGTGGGATGATTGTGGGAGAAGGGGAGCGCAGTGTGTGGGATGTGGGTGGGAGAAGGGGAGCACAGTGTGTGGGATGTGGGTGGGAGAAGGGGAGCGCAGTGTGTGGGATGTGGGTGGGAGAAGAGGAGTGCAGTGTGTGGGATGTGGGTGGGAGAAGGGGAGCTCAGAGTGTGGGATGTGGGTGGGAGAAGGGGAGCGTAGTGTGTGGGATGTGAATGGAGAAGGGGAGTGCAGTGTGTGGGATATGAATGGAGAACGTGAGCGCAGTGTGGAATGTGAATGGGAGAAGGGGAGTGCAGTGTGTGGGATATGGATGGAGAAGGGGAGCGCAGTGTGTGGGATGTGGGTGGGAGAAGGGGAGCGCAGTGTGTGAGATGTGGGTGGGAGAAGGGGAGCGCAGTGTGTGGGATGTGAATGGCAGAAGGGGTGCACAGTGTGTGGTATGTGGGTGGGAGAATGAAAGAGAAGTGTGTGGGATGTGGGTGGGAGAAGGGGAGCGCAGTGTGTGGGATATGGATGGAGAAGGGGAGCGCAGTGTGTGGGATGTGGGTGGTAGAAGGGGAGTGCAGTGTGTGGGATGTGAATGGAAGAAGGGGAGCGCAGTGTGTGGGATGTGGTTGGGAGAAGGGGAGTGCAGTGTGTGGGATATGGAAGGAGAAGGGGAGCGCAGTGTGTGGGATGTGGTTGGGAGAAGGGGAGTGCAATGTGTGGGATATGGAAGGAGAAGGGGAGCGCAGTGTGAGGGATGTGAATGGAAGAAGTTGCGTGCAGTGTGTGGGATGTGGGTGGGAGAAGGGGAGCGCAGTGTGTGGGATGTGGATGGAGAATGTGAGCGCAGTGTGGAAAGTGAATGGGAGAAGGGGAGTGCAGTGTGTGGGATATGGATGGAGAAGCGGAGCGCAGTGTGTGGGATGTGGGTGGGAGAAGGGGAGCGCAGTGTGTGAGATGTGGGTGGGAGAAGGGGAGTGCATTGTGTGAGATGTGGGTGGGAGAAGAGGAGTGCAGTGTGTGGGATGTGGATGAAGGGGAGCGCAGTGTGTGGGATGTGGGTGGGAGAAGGGGAGCGCAGTGTGTGGGATGTGGGTGGGAGAAGGGGAGCGCAGTGTGTGGGATGTGGGTGGGAGAAGGGGAGCGCAGTGTGTGGGATGTGGGTGGGAGAAGGGGAGTTCAGAGTGTGGGATGTGGGTGGGAGAAGGGGAGCGCAGTGTGTGGGATGTGCATAGAGAATGTCAGCGCAGTGTGGAAAGTGAATGGGAGAAGGGGAGTGCAGTGTGTGGGATATGGATGGAGATGGGGGAGCGCAGTGTGTGGGATGTGGGTGGGAGATGGGGAGCGCAGTGTGTGAGATGTGGGTGGGAGAAGGGGAGTGCAGTGTGTGAGATGTGGGTGGGAGAAGAGGAGTGCAGTGTGTGGGATGTGGATGAAGAAGGGGAGCGCAGTGTGTGGGATGTGGGTGGGAGAAGGGGAGCGCAGTGTGTGGGATGTGGGTGGGAGAAGGGGAGCGCAGTGTGTGGGATGTGGGTGGGAGAAGGGGAGCGCAGTGTGTGGGATGTGAATGGGAGAAGGGGAGCGCAGTGTGTGGGATGTGAATGGGACAAGGGGAGCGCAGTGTGTGGGATGTGAATGGGAGAAGCGGAGCGCAGTGTGTGGGATGTGGGTGGGAGAAGGGGAGCGCAGTGTGTGAGATGTGGGTGGGAGAAGGTGAGCGTAGTGTGTGAGATGTGGGTGGGAGAAGGGGAGTGCAGTGTGTGGGATGTGGGTGGGAGAAGGGGAGCACATTGTGTAGGATGTGGGTGGGCGAAGGGGAGTGCAGTGTGTGGGATATGGATGGAGAAGGGGAGTGCAGTGTGTTAGATGTGGGTGGGAGAAGGGGAGTGCAGTGTGTGGGATATGGATGGAGAAGGGGAGTTCAGAGAGTGGGATGTGGGTGGGAAAAAGGGAGCGCAGTGTGTGAGATGTGGGTGGGAGAAGGGGAGTGCAGTGTGTGGGATATGGATGGAGAAGGTGAGCACAGTGTGTGGGATGTGGGTGGGAGAAGGGGAGTGCAGTGTGTGGGATAGGGATGAAGAAGGGGAGCGCAGTGTGTGGGATGTGGGTGGGAGAAGGGGAGTACAGTGTGTGGGATGTGGGTGGGAGTAGGGGAGTGCAGTGTGTGGGATATGGATGGAGAAGGGGAGTGCAGTGTGTGGGATGTTGGTGGGAGAAGGGGAGCGCAGTGTGTGGGATGTGAATGGGAGAAGGGGAGCGCAGTGTGTGGGATGTGGGTGAAAGAAGGGGAGTGCAGTGTGTGGGATATGGATGGAGAAGGGGAGTGCAGTGTGTGGGATATGGATGGAGAAGGGGAGCGCAGTGTGTGGGATGTGAATGGGAGAAGGGGAGTGTAGTGTTTGGGATATGGGTGGAGAAGGGGAGCGCAAGGTGTGGGATGTGAATGGCAGAAGGGGTGCGCAGTGTGTGGGATGTGGGTGGGAGAATGAAAGACAAGTGTGTGGGATGTGGGTGGGAGAAGGGGAGCGCAGTGTGTGGAATGTGGGTGGGAGAAGGGGAGCGCAGTGTGTGGGATGTGGGTGGGAGAAGGGGAGCGCAGTGTGTGGGATGTGGGTGGGAGAAGGGGAGCGCAGTGTGTGGGATGTGGGTGGGAGAAGGGGAGCACATTGTGTGGGATGTGGGTGAGAGAAGGGGAGCTCAGAGTGTGGGATGTGGGTGGGAGAAGGGGAGCTCAGAGTGTGGGATGTGGGTGGGAGAAGGGGAGCGCAGTGTGTGGGATGTGAGTGGGAGAAGGAGAGCGCAGTGTGTGGGATGTGGGTAGGAGAAGGGGAGCTCAGAGTGTGGGATGTGGGTGGGAGAAGGGGAGCGCAGTGTGTGGGATGTGGATGGAGAATGTGAGCACAGTGTGGAATGTGAATGGGAGAAGGGGAGTGCAGTGTGTGGGATATGGATGGAGAAGGGGAGCGCAGTGTGTGGGATGTGGGTGGGAGAAGAGGAGTGCAGTGTGTGAGATATGGGTGGGAGAAGGGGAGTGCAGTGTGTGAGATGTGGGTGGGAGAAGAGGAGTGCAGTGTGTGGGATATAGATGAAGAAGGGGAGCACAGTGTGTGGGATGTGGGTGGGAGAAGGGGAGCGCAGTGTGTGGGATGTGGGTGGGAGAAGGGGAGCGCAGTGTGTGGGATGTGGGTGGGAGAAGGGGAGTGCAGTGTGTGGGATATGGATGGAGAAGGTGAGCACAGTGTGTGGGATGTGGGTGGGAGAAGGGGTGCAGTGTGTGGGATATGGATGAAGAAGGGGAGCGCAGTGTGTGGGATGTGGGTGGGAGAAGGGGAGTACAGTGTGTGGGATGTGGGTGGGAGTAGGGGAGTGCAGTGTGTGGGATATGGATGGAGAAGGGGAGTGCAGTGTGTGGGATGTTGGTGGGAGAAGGGGAGCGCAGTGTGTGGGATGTGAATGGGAGAAGGGGAGCGCAGTGTGTTGGATGTGGGAGAAAGAAGGGGAGTGCAGTGTGTGGGATATGGATGGAGAAGGGGAGTGCAGTGTGTGGGATATGGATGGAGAAGGGGAGCGCAGTGTGTGGGATGTGAATGGGAGAAGGGGAGTGCAGTGTTTGGGATATGGGTGGAGAAGGGGAGCGCAGTGTGTGGGATGTGAATGGCAGAAGGGGTGCGCAGTGTGTGGGATGTGGGTGGGAGAATGAAAGACAAGTGTGTGGGATGTGGGTGGGAGAAGGGGAGCGCAGTGTGTGGAATGTGGGTGGGAGAAGGGGAGCGCAGTGTGTGGGATGTGGGTGGGAGAAGGGGAGCGCAGTGTGTGGGATGTGGGTGGGAGAAGGGGAGCGCAGTGTGTGGGATGTGGGTGGGAGAAGGGGAGCGCAGTGTGTGGGATGTGGGTGGGAGAAGGGGAGCGCAGTGTGTGGGATGTGAATGGGAGAAGGGGAGCGCAGTGTGTGGGATGTGAATGGGACAAGGGGAGCGCAGTGTGTGGGATGTGAATGGGAGAAGCGGAGCGCAGTGTGTGGGATGTGGGTGGGAGAAGGGGAGCGCAGTGTGTGAGATGTGGGTGGGAGAAGGTGAGCGTAGTGTGTGAGATGTGGGTGGGAGAAGGGGAGTGCAGTGTGTGGGATGTGGGTGGGAGAAGGGGAGCACATTGTGTAGGATGTGGGTGGGCGAAGGGGAGTGCAGTGTGTGGGATATGGATGGAGAAGGGGAGTGCAGTGTGTTAGATGTGGGTGGGAGAAGGGGAGTGCAGTGTGTGGGATATGGATGGAGAAGGGGAGTTCAGAGAGTGGGATGTGGGTGGGAAAAAGGGAGCGCAGTGTGTGAGATGTGGGTGGGAGAAGGGGAGTGCAGTGTGTGGGATATGGATGGAGAAGGTGAGCACAGTGTGTGGGATGTGGGTGGGAGAAGGGGAGTGCAGTGTGTGGGATAGGGATGAAGAAGGGGAGCGCAGTGTGTGGGATGTGGGTGGGAGAAGGGGAGTACAGTGTGTGGGATGTGGGTGGGAGTAGGGGAGTGCAGTGTGTGGGATATGGATGGAGAAGGGGAGTGCAGTGTGTGGGATGTTGGTGGGAGAAGGGGAGCGCAGTGTGTGGGATGTGAATGGGAGAAGGGGAGCGCAGTGTGTGGGATGTGGGTGAAAGAAGGGGAGTGCAGTGTGTGGGATATGGATGGAGAAGGGGAGTGCAGTGTGTGGGATATGGATGGAGAAGGGGAGCGCAGTGTGTGGGATGTGAATGGGAGAAGGGGAGTGTAGTGTTTGGGATATGGGTGGAGAAGGGGAGCGCAAGGTGTGGGATGTGAATGGCAGAAGGGGTGCGCAGTGTGTGGGATGTGGGTGGGAGAATGAAAGACAAGTGTGTGGGATGTGGGTGGGAGAAGGGGAGCGCAGTGTGTGGAATGTGGGTGGGAGAAGGGGAGCGCAGTGTGTGGGATGTGGGTGGGAGAAGGGGAGCGCAGTGTGTGGGATGTGGGTGGGAGAAGGGGAGCGCAGTGTGTGGGATGTGGGTGGGAGAAGGGGAGCACATTGTGTGGGATGTGGGTGAGAGAAGGGGAGCTCAGAGTGTGGGATGTGGGTGGGAGAAGGGGAGCTCAGAGTGTGGGATGTGGGTGGGAGAAGGGGAGCGCAGTGTGTGGGATGTGAGTGGGAGAAGGAGAGCGCAGTGTGTGGGATGTGGGTAGGAGAAGGGGAGCTCAGAGTGTGGGATGTGGGTGGGAGAAGGGGAGCGCAGTGTGTGGGATGTGGATGGAGAATGTGAGCACAGTGTGGAATGTGAATGGGAGAAGGGGAGTGCAGTGTGTGGGATATGGATGGAGAAGGGGAGCGCAGTGTGTGGGATGTGGGTGGGAGAAGAGGAGTGCAGTGTGTGAGATATGGGTGGGAGAAGGGGAGTGCAGTGTGTGAGATGTGGGTGGGAGAAGAGGAGTGCAGTGTGTGGGATATAGATGAAGAAGGGGAGCACAGTGTGTGGGATGTGGGTGGGAGAAGGGGAGCGCAGTGTGTGGGATGTGGGTGGGAGAAGGGGAGCGCAGTGTGTGGGATGTGGGTGGGAGAAGGGGAGTGCAGTGTGTGGGATATGGATGGAGAAGGTGAGCACAGTGTGTGGGATGTGGGTGGGAGAAGGGGTGCAGTGTGTGGGATATGGATGAAGAAGGGGAGCGCAGTGTGTGGGATGTGGGTGGGAGAAGGGGAGTACAGTGTGTGGGATGTGGGTGGGAGTAGGGGAGTGCAGTGTGTGGGATATGGATGGAGAAGGGGAGTGCAGTGTGTGGGATGTTGGTGGGAGAAGGGGAGCGCAGTGTGTGGGATGTGAATGGGAGAAGGGGAGCGCAGTGTGTGGGATGTGGGTGAAAGAAGGGGAGTGCAGTGTGTGGGATATGGATGGAGAAGGGGAGTGCAGTGTGTGGGATATGGATGGAGAAGGGGAGCGCAGTGTGTGGGATGTGAATGGGAGAAGGGGAGTGCAGTGTTTGGGATATGGGTGGAGAAGGGGAGCGCAGTGTGTGGGATGTGAATGGCAGAAGGGGTGCGCAGTGTGTGGGATGTGGGTGGGAGAATGAAAGACAAGTGTGTGGGATGTGGGTGGGAGAAGGGGAGCGCAGTGTGTGGAATGTGGGTGGGAGAAGGGGAGCGCAGTGTGTGGGATGTGGGTGGGAGAAGGGGAGCGCAGTGTGTGGGATGTGGGTGGGAGAAGGGGAGCACATTGTGTGGGATGTGGGTGAGAGAAGGGGAGCTCAGAGTGTGGGATGTGGGTGGGAGAAGGGGAGCGCAGTGTGTGGGATGTGGGTGGGAGAAGGGGAGCGCAGTGTGTGGGATGTGGGTGGGAGAAGGGGAGCTCAGAGTGTGGGATGTGGGTGGGAGAAGGGGAGCGCAGTGTGTGGGATGTGGATGGAGAATGTGAGCACAGTGTGGAATGTGAATGGGAGAAGGGGAGTGCAGTGTGTGGGATATGGATGGAGAAGGGGAGCGCAGTGTGTGGGATGTGGGTGGGAGAAGAGGAGTGCAGTGTGTGAGATATGGGTGGGAGAAGGGGAGTGCAGTGTGTGAGATGTGGGTGGGAGAAGAGGAGTGCAGTGTGTGGGATATAGATAAAGAAGGGGAGCACAGTGTGTGGGATGTGGGTGGGAGAAGGGGAGCGCAGTGTGTGGGATGTGGGTGGGAGAAGGGGAGCGCAGTGTGTGGGATGTGGGTGGGAGAAGGGGAGCGCAGTGTGTGGGATGTGGGTGGGAGAAGGGGAGCGCAGTGTGTGGGATATGGATGAAGAAGGGGAGTGCAGTGTGTGGGATGAGGGTGGGAGAAGGGGAGCGCAGTGTGTGGGATGTGGGTGGGATAAGGTGAGCGCAGTGTGTGGGATGTGGGTGGGAGAAGGGGAGCGCAGTGTGTGGGATATGGATGAAGAAGGGGAGTGCAGTGTGTGGGATGAGGGTGGGAGAAGGGGAGCGCAGTGTGTGGGATGTGGGTGGGATAAGGGGAGCGCAGTGTGTGGGATGTGGGTGGGAGAAGGGGAGCGCAGTGTGTGGGATGTGGGTGGGAGAAGGGGAGCGCAGTGTGTGGGATATGGGTGCGAGAAGGGGAGCTCAGAGTGTGGGATGTGCGTGAGAGAAGGGGAGCTCAGAGTGTGGGATGTGGGTGTGAGAAGGGGAGCGCAGTGTGTGGGATGTGGGTGGGAGAAGGGGAGCGCAGTGTGTGGGATGTGGGTGGGAGAAGGGGAGCTCAGAGTGTGGGATGTGAGTGGGAGAAGGGGAGCGCAGTGTGTGGGATATGGATGGAGAATGTGAGCGCAGTGTGTGGAATGTGAATGGGAGAAGGGGAGTGCAGTGTGTGGGATATGGATGAAGAAGGGGAGCGCAGTGTGTGGGATGATTGTGGGAGAAGGGGAGCGCAGTGTGTGGGATGTGGGTGGGAGAAGGGGAGCACAGTGTGTGGGATGTGGGTGGGAGAAGGGGAGCGCAGTGTGTGGGATGTGGGTGGGAGAAGAGGAGTGGAGTGTGTGGGATATGGATGTAGAAGGGGAGTGCAGTGTGTGGGATGTGGGTGGGAGAAGGGGAGCTCAGAGTGTGGGATGTGGGTGGGAGAAGGGGAGCGTAGTGTGTGGGATGTGAATGGAGAAGGGGAGTGCAGTGTGTGGGATATGAATGGAGAACGTGAGCGCAGTGTGGAATGTGAATGGGAGAAGGGGAGTGCAGTGTGTGGGATATGGATGGAGAAGGGGAGCGCAGTGTGTGGGATGTGGGTGGGAGAAGGGGAGCGCAGTGTGTGAGAGGTGGGTGGGAGAAGGGGAGCGCAGTGTGTGGGATGTGAATGGCAGAAGGGTTGCGCAGTGTGTGGGATGTGGGTGGGAGAATGAAAGAGAAGTGTGTGGGATGTGGGTGGGAGAAGGGGAGCGCAGTGTGTGGGATATGGATGGAGAAGGGGAGCGCAGTGTGTGGGATGTGGGTGGTAGAAGGGGAGTGCAGTGTGTGGGATGTGAATGGAAGAAGGGGAGCGCAGTGTGTGGGATATGGTTGGGAGAAGGGGAGTGCAGTGTGTGGGATATGGAAGGAGAAGGGGAGCGCAGTGTGTGGGATGTGGTTGGGAGAAGGGGAGTGCAATGTGTGGGATATGGAAGAAGGGGAGCGCAGTGTGAGGGATGTGAATGGAAGAAGTTGAGTGCAGTGTGTGGGATGTGGGTGGGAGAAGGGGAGCGCAGTGTGTGGGATGTGGATGGAGAATGTGAGCGCAGTGTGGAAAGTGAATGGGAGAAGGGGAGTGCAGTGTGTGGGATATGGATGGAGAAGCGGAGCGCAGTGTGTGGGATGTGGGTGGGAGAAGGGGAGCGCAGTGTGTGAGATGTGGGTGGGAGAATGGGAGTGCAGTGTGTGAGATGTGGGTGGGAGAAGAGGAGTGCAGTGTGTGGGATGTGGATGAAGAAGGGGAGCGCAGTGTGTGGGATGTGGGTGGGAGAAGGGGAGCGCAGTGTGTGGGATGTGGGTGGGAGAAGGGGAGCGCAGTGTGTGGGATGTGGGTGGGAGAAGGGGAGCGCAGTGTGTGGGATGTGAATGGGAGAAGGGGAGCGCAGTGTGTGGGATGTGAATGGGAGAAGGGGAGCGCAGTGTGTGGGATGTGAATGGGAGAAGCGGAGCGCAGTGTGTGGGATGTGGGTGGGAGAAGGGGAGCGCAGTGTGTGAGATGTGGGTGGGAGAAGGGGAGCGTAGTGTGTGAGATGTGGGTGGGAGAAGGGGAGCTCAGAGTGTGGGATGTGGGTGGGAGAAGGGGAGCGCAGTGTGTGGGATGTGGGTGGGAGAAGGGGAGCGCAGTGTGTGGGATGTGGGTGGGAGAAGGGGAGCTCAGAGTGTGGGATGTGGGTGGGAGAAGGGGAGCGCAGTGTGTGGGATGTGGATGGAGAATGTGAGCACAGTGTGGAATGTGAATGGGAGAAGGGGAGTGCAGTGTGTGGGATATGGATGGAGAAGGGGAGCGCAGTGTGTGGGATGTGGGTGGGAGAAGAGGAGTGCAGTGTGTGAGATATGGGTGGGAGAAGGGGAGTGCAGTGTGTGAGATGTGGGTGGGAGAAGAGGAGTGCAGTGTGTGGGATATAGATGAAGAAGGGGAGCACAGTGTGTGGGATGTGGGTGGGAGAAGGGGAGCGCAGTGTGTGGGATGTGGGTGGGAGAAGGGGAGCGCAGTGTGTGGGATGTGGGTGGGAGAAGGGGAGCGCAGTGTGTGGGATGTGGGTGGGAGAAGGGGAGCGCAGTGTGTGGGATATGGATGAAGAAGGGGAGTGCAGTGTGTGGGATGAGGGTGGGAGAAGGGGAGCGCAGTGTGTGGGATGTGGGTGGGATAAGGTGAGCGCAGTGTGTGGGATGTGGGTGGGAGAAGGGGAGCGCAGTGTGTGGGATATGGATGAAGAAGGGGAGTGCAGTGTGTGGGATGAAGGTGGGAGAAGGGGAGCGCAGTGTGTGGGATGTGGGTGGGATAAGGGGAGCGCAGTGTGTGGGATGTGGGTGGGAGAAGGGGAGCGCAGTGTGTGGGATGTGGGTGGGAGAAGGGGAGCGCAGTGTGTGGGATGTGGGTGGGAGAAGGGGAGCGCAGTGTGTTGGATGTGGGTGGGAGAAGGGGAGCGCAGTGTGTGGGATATGGGTGAGAGAAGGGGAGCTCAGAGTGTGGGATGTGCGTGAGAGAAGGGGAGCTCAGAGTGTGGGATGTGGGTGTGAGAAGGGGAGCGCAGTGTGTGGGATGTGGGTGGGAGAAGGGGAGCGCAGTGTGTGGGATGTGGGTGGGAGAAGGGGAGCTCAGAGTGTGGGATGTGAGTGGGAGAAGGGGAGCGCAGTGTGTGGGATATGGATGGAGAATGTGAGCGCAGTGTGTGGAATGTGAATGGGAGAAGGGGAGTGCAGTGTGTGGGATATGGATGAAGAAGGGGAGCGCAGTGTGTGGGATGATTGTGGGAGAAGGGGAGCGCAGTGTGTGGGATGTGGGTGGGAGAAGGGGAGCACAGTGTGTGGGATGTGGGTGGGAGAAGGGGAGCGCAGTGTGTGGGATGTGGGTGGGAGAAGAGGAGTGCAGTGTGTGGGATATGGATGTAGAAGGGGAGTGCAGTGTGTGGGATGTGGGTGGGAGAAGGGGAGCTCAGAGTGTGGGATGTGGGTGGGAGAAGGGGAGCGTAGTGTGTGGGATGTGAATGGAGAAGGGGAGTGCAGTGTGTGGGATATGAATGGAGAACGTGAGCGCAGTGTGGAATGTGAATGGGAGAAGGGGAGTGCAGTGTGTGGGATATGGATGGAGAAGGGGAGCGCAGTGTGTGGGATGTGGGTGGGAGAAGGGGAGCGCAGTGTGTGAGATGTGGGTGGGAGAAGGGGAGCGCAGTGTGTGGGATGTGAATGGCAGAAGGGGTGCGCAGTGTGTGGGATGTGGGTGGGAGAATGAAAGAGAAGTGTGTGGGATGTGGGTGGGAGAAGGGGAGCGCAGTGTGTGGGATATGGATGGAGAAGGGGAGCGCAGTGTGTGGGATGTGGGTGGTAGAAGGGGAGTGCAGTGTGTGGGATGTGAATGGAAGAAGGGGAGCGCAGTGTGTGGGATGTGGTTGGGAGAAGGGGAGTGCAGTGTGTGGGATATGGAAGGAGAAGGGGAGCGCAGTGTGTGGGATGTGGTTGGGAGAAGGGGAGTGCAATGTGTGGGATATGGAAGGAGAAGGGGAGCGCAGTGTGAGGGATGTGAATGGAAGAAGTTGAGTGCAGTGTGTGGGATGTGGGTGGGAGAAGGGGAGCGCAGTGTGTGGGATGTGGATGGAGAATGTGAGCGCAGTGTGGAAAGTGAATGGGAGAAGGGGAGTGCAGTGTGTGGGATATGGATGGAGAAGCGGAGCGCAGTGTGTGGGATGTGGGTGGGAGAAGGGGAGCGCAGTGTGTGAGATGTGGGTGGGAGAAGGGGAGTGCAGTGTGTGAGATGTGGGTGGGAGAAGAGGAGTGCAGTGTGTGGGATGTGGATGAAGAAGGGGAGCGCAGTGTGTGGGATGTGGGTGGGAGAAGGGGAGCGCAGTGTGTGGGATGTGGGTGGGAGAAGGGGAGCGCAGTGTGTGGGATGTGGGTGGGAGAAGGGGAGCGCAGTGTGTGGGATGTGAATGGGAGAAGGGGAGCGCAGTGTGTGGGATGTGAATGGGACAAGGGGAGCGCAGTGTGTGGGATGTGAATGGGAGAAGCGGAGCGCAGTGTGTGGGATGTGGGTGGGAGAAGGGGAGCGCAGTGTGTGAGATGTGGGTGGGAGAAGGTGAGCGTAGTGTGTGAGATGTGGGTGGGAGAAGGGGAGTGCAGTGTGTGGGATGTGGGTGGGAGAAGGGGAGCACATTGTGTGGGATGTGGGTGGGCGAAGGGGACTGCAGTGTGTGGGATATGGATGGAGAAGGGGAGTGCAGTGTGTTAGATGTGGGTGGGAGAAGGGGAGTGCAGTGTGTGGGATATGGATGGAGAAGGGGAGTTCAGAGAGTGGGATGTGGGTGGGAAAAAGGGAGCGCAGTGTGTGAGATGTGGGTGGGAGAAGGGGAGTGCAGTGTGTGGGATATGGATGGAGAAGGTGAGCACAGTGTGTGGGATGTGGGTGGGAGAAGGGGAGTGCAGTGTGTGGGATATGGATGAAGAAGGGGAGCGCAGTGTGTGGGATGTGGGTGGGAGAAGGGGAGTACAGTGTGTGGGATGTGGTTGGGAGTAGGGGAGTGCAGTGTGTGGGATATGGATGGAGAAGGGGAGTGCAGTGTGTGGGATGTTGGTGGGAGAAGGGAAGCGCAGTGTGTGGGATGTGAAAGGGAGAAGGGGAGCGCAGTGTGTGGGATGTGGGTGAAAGAAGGGGAGTGCAGTGTGTGGGATATGGATGGAGAAGGGGAGTGCAGTGTGTGGGATATGGATGGAGAAGGGGAGCGCAGTGTGTGGGATGTGAATGGGAGAAGGGGAGTGCAGTGTTTGGGATATGGGTGGAGAAGGGGAGCGCAGTGTGTGGGATGTGGATGGCAGAAGGGGTGCGCAGTGTGTGGGATGTGGGTGGGAGAATGAAAGACAAGTGTGTGGGATGTGGGTGGGAGAAGGGGAGCGCAGTGTGTGGAATGTGGGTGGGAGAAGGGGAGCGCAGTGTGTGGGATGTGGGTGGGAGAAGGGGAGCGCAGTGTGTGGGATGTGGGTGGGAGAAGGGGAGCACATTGTGTGGGATGTGGGTGAGAGAAGGGGAGCTAAGAGTGTGGGATGTGGGTGGGAGAAGGGGAGCTCAGAGTGTGGGATGTGGGTGGGAGAAGGGGAGCGCAGTGTGTGGGATGTGGGTGGGAGAAGGGGAGCACAGTGTGTGGGATGTGGGTGGGAGAAGGGGAGCTCAGAGTGTGGGATGTGGGTGGGAGAAGGGGAGCGCAGTGTGTGGGATGTGGATGGAGAATGTGAGCACAGTGTGGAATGTGAATGGGAGAAGGGGAGTGCAGTGTGTGGGATATGGATGGAGAAGGGGAGCGCAGTGTGTGGGATGTGGGTGGGAGAAGAGGAGTGCAGTGTGTGAGATATGGGTGGGAGAAGGGGAGTGCAGTGTGTGAGATGTAGGTGGGAGAAGAGGAGTGCAGTGTGTGGGATATAGATGAAGATGGGGAGCACAGTGTGTGGGATGTGGGTGGGAGAAGGGGAGCGCAGTGTGTGGGATGTGGGTGGGAGATGGGGAGCGCAGTGTGTGGGATGTGGGTGGGAGAAGGGGAGTGCAGTGTGTGGGATATGGATGGAGAAGGTGAGCACAGTGTGTGGGATGTGGGTGGGAGAAGGGGAGTGCAGTGTGTGGGATATGGATGAAGAAGGGGAGCGCAGTGTGTGGGATGTGGGTGGGAGAAGGGGAGCGCAGTGTGTGGGATGTGGGTGGGAGAAGGGGAGCGCAGTGTGTGGGATATGGATGGAGAATGTGAGCGCAGTGTGTGGAATGTGAATGGGAGAAGTGGAGTGCAGTGTGTGGGATATGGGTGAGAGAAGGGGAGCTCAGAGTGTGGGATGTGCGTGAGAGAAGGGGAGCTCAGAGTGTGGGATGTGGGTGTGAGAAGGGGAGCGCAGTGTGTGGGATGTGGGTGGGAGAAGGGGAGCGCAGTGTGTGGGATGTGGGTGGGAGAAGGGGAGCTCAGAGTGTGGGATGTGAGTGGGAGAAGGGGAGCGCAGTGTGTGGGATATGGATGGAGAATGTGAGCGCAGTGTGTGGAATGTGAATGGGAGAAGGGGAGTGCAGTGTGTGGGATATGGATGAAGAAGGGGAGCGCAGTGTGTGGGATGATTGTGGGAGAAGGGGAGCGCAGTGTGTGGGATGTGGGTGGGAGAAGGGGAGCACAGTGTGTGGGATGTGGGTGGGAGAAGGGGAGCGCAGTGTGTGGGATGTGGGTGGGAGAAGAGGAGTGCAGTGTGTGGGATATGGAAGTAGAAGGGGAGTGCATTGTGTGGGATGTGGGTGGGAGAAGGGGAGCTCAGAGTGTGGGATGTGGGTGGGAGAAGGGGAGCGTAGTGTGTGGGATGTGAATGGAGAAGGGGAGTGCAGTGTGTGGGATATGAATGGAGAACGTGAGCGCAGTGTGGAATGTGAATGGGAGAAGGGGAGCTCAGAGTGTGGGATGTGGGTGGGAGAAGGGGAGCGAATGTGTGTGGGATGTGGATGGAGAATGTGAGCACAGTGTGGAATGTGAATGGGAGAAGGGGAGTGCAGTGTGTGGGATATGGATGGAGAAGGGGAGCGCAGTGTGTGGGATGTGGGTGGGAGAAGAGGAGTGCAGTGTGTGAGATATGGGTGGGAGAAGGGGAGTGCAGTGTGTGAGATGTGGGTGGGAGAAGAGGAGTGCAGTGTGTGGGATATAGATGAAGAAGGGGAGCACAGTGTGTGGGATGTGGGTGGGAGAAGGGGAGCGCAGTGTGTGGGATGTGGGTGGGAGAAGGGGAGCGCAGTGTGTGGGATGTGGGTGGGAGAAGGGGAGTGCAGTGTGTGGGATATGGATGGAGAAGGTGAGCACAGTGTGTGGGATGTGGGTGGGAGAAGGGGAGTGCAGTGTGTGGGATATGGATGAAGAAGGGGAGCGCAGTGTGTGGGATGTGGGTGGGAGAAGGGGAGTACAGTGTGTGGGATGTGGGTGGGAGTAGGGGAGTGCAGTGTGTGGGATATGGATGGAGAAGGGGAGTGCAGTGTGTGGGATGTTGGTGGGAGAAGGGGAGCGCAGTGTGTGGGATGTGAATGGGAGAAGGGGAGCGCAGTGTGTGGGATGCGGGTGAAAGAAGGGGAGTGCAGTGTGTGGGATATGGATGGAGAAGGGGAGTGCAGTGTGTGGGATATGGATGGAGAAGGGGAGCGCAGTGTGTGGGATGTGAATGGGAGAAGGGGAGTGCAGTGTTTGGGATATGGGTGGAGAAGGGGAGCGCAGTGTGTGGGATGTGAATGGCAGAAGGGGTGCGCAGTGTGTGGGATGTGGGTGGGAGAATGAAAGACAAGTGTGTGGGATGTGGGTGGGAGAAGGGGAGCGCAGTGTGTGGAATGTGGGTGGGAGAAGCGGAGCGCAGTGTGTGGGATGTGGGTGGGAGAAGGGGAGCGCAGTGTGTGGGATGTGGGTGGGAGAAGGGGAGCACATTGTGTGGGATGTGGGTGAGAGAAGGGGAGCTCAGAGTGTGGGATGTGGGTGGGAGAAGGGGAGCTCAGAGTGTGGGATGTGGGTGGGAGAAGGGGAGCGCAGTGTGTGGGATGTGGGTGGGAGAAGGGGAGCGCAGTGTGTGGGATGTGGGTGGGAGAAGGGGAGCTCAGAGTGTGGGATGTGGGTGGGAGAAGGGGAGCGCAGTGTGTGGGATGTGGATGGAGAATGTGAGCACAGTGTGGAATGTGAATGGGAGAAGGGGAGTGCAGTGTGTGGGATACGGATGGAGAAGGGGAGCGCAGTGTGTGGGATGTGGGTGGGAGAAGAGGAGTGCAGTGTGTGAGATATGGGTGGGAGAAGGGGAGTGCAGTGTGTGAGATGTGGGTGGGAGAAGAGGAGTGCAGTGTGTGGGATATAGATGAAGAAGGGGAGCACAGTGTGTGGGATGTGGGTGGGAGAAGGGGAGCGCAGTGTGGGATGTGGGTGGGAGAAGGGGAGCGCAGTGTGTGGGATGTGGGTGGGAGAAGGGGAGCGCAGTGTGTGGGATGTGGGTGGGAGAAGGGGAGCGCAGTGTGTGGGATATGGATGAAGAAGGGGAGTGCAGTGTGTGGGATGAGGGTGGGAGAAGGGGAGCGCAGTGTGTGGGATGTGGGTGGGATAAGGTGAGCGCAGTGTGTGGGATGTGGGTGGGAGAAGGGGAGCGCAGTGTGTGGGATGTGGGTGGGAGAAGGGGAGCTCAGAGTGTGGGATGTGGGTGGGAGAAGGGGAGCGCAGTGTGTGGGATGTGGATGGAGAATGTGAGCACAGTGTGGAATGTGAATGGGAGAAGGGGAGTGCAGTGTGTGGGATATGGATGGAGAAGGGGAGCGCAGTGTGTGGGATGTGGGTGGGAGAAGAGGAGTGCAGTGTGTGAGATATGGGTGGGAGAAGGGGAGTGCAGTGTGTGAGATGTGGGTGGGAGAAGAGGAGTGCAGTGTGTGGGATATAGATGAAGATGGGGAGCACAGTGTGTGGGATGTGGGTGGGAGAAGGGGAGCGCAGTGTGTGGGATGTGGGTGGGAGAAGGGGAGCGCAGTGTGTGGGATGTGGGTGGGAGAAGGGGAGTGCAGTGTGTGGGATATGGATGGAGAAGGTGAGCACAGTGTGTGGGATGTGGGTGGGAGAAGGGGAGTGCAGTGTGTGGGATATGGATGAAGAAGGGGAGCGCAGTGTGTGGGATGTGGGTGGGAGAAGGGGAGCGCAGTGTGTGGGATGTGGGTGGGAGAAGGGGAGCGCAGTGTGTGGGATATGGATGGAGAATGTGAGCGCAGTGTGTGGAATGTGAATGGGAGAAGGGGAGTGCAGTGTGTGGGATATGGGTGAGAGAAGGGGAGCTCAGAGTGTGGGATGTGCGTGAGAGAAGGGGAGCTCAGAGTGTGGGATGTGGGTGTGAGAAGGGGAGCGCAGTGTGTGGGATGTGGGTGGGAGAAGGGGAGCGCAGTGTGTGGGATGTGGGTGGGAGAAGGGGAGCTCAGAGTGTGGGATGTGAGTGGGAGAAGGGGAGCGCAGTGTGTGGGATATGGATGGAGAATGTGAGCGCAGTGTGTGGAATGTGAATGGGAGAAGGGGAGTGCAGTGTGTGGGATATGGATGAAGAAGGGGAGCGCAGTGTGTGGGATGATTGTGGGAGAAGGGGAGCGCAGTGTGTGGGATGTGGGTGGGAGAAGGGGAGCACAGTGTGTGGGATGTGGGTGGGAGAAGGGGAGCGCAGTGTGTGGGATGTGGGTGGGAGAAGAGGAGTGCAGTGTGTGGGATATGGAAGTAGAAGGGGAGTGCAGTGTGTGGGATGTGGGTGGGAGAAGGGGAGCTCAGAGTGTGGGATGTGGGTGGGAGAAGGGGAGCGTAGTGTGTGGGATGTGAATGGAGAAGGGGAGTGCAGTGTGTGGGATATGAATGGAGAACGTGAGCGCAGTGTGGAATGTGAATGGGAGAAGGGGAGCTCAGAGTGTGGGATGTGGGTGGGAGAAGGGGAGCGCATGTGTGTGGGATGTGGATGGAGAATGTGAGCACAGTGTGGAATGTGAATGGGAGAAGGGGAGTGCAGTGTGTGGGATATGGATGGAGAAGGGGAGCGCAGTGTGTGGGATGTGGGTGGGAGAAGAGGAGTGCAGTGTGTGAGATATGGGTGGGAGAAGGGGAGTGCAGTGTGTGAGATGTGGGTGGGAGAAGAGGAGTGCAGTGTGTGGGATATAGATGAAGAAGGGGAGCACAGTGTGTGGGATGTGGGTGGGAGAAGGGGAGCGCAGTGTGTGGGATGTGGGTGGGAGAAGGGGAGCGCAGTGTGTGGGATGTGGGTGGGAGAAGGGGAGTGCAGTGTGTGGGATATGGATGGAGAAGGTGAGCACAGTGTGTGGGATGTGGGTGGGAGAAGGGGAGTGCAGTGTGTGGGATATGGATGAAGAAGGGGAGCGCAGTGTGTGGGATGTGGGTGGGAGAAGGGGAGTACAGTGTGTGGGATGTGGGTGGGAGTAGGGGAGTGCAGTGTGTGGGATATGGATGGAGAAGGGGAGTGCAGTGTGTGGGATGTTGGTGGGAGAAGGGGAGCGCAGTGTGTGGGATGTGAATGGGAGAAGGGGAGCGCAGTGTGTGGGATGCGGGTGAAAGAAGGGGAGTGCAGTGTGTGGGATATGGATGGAGAAGGGGAGTGCAGTGTGTGGGATATGGATGGAGAAGGGGAGCGCAGTGTGTGGGATGTGAATGGGAGAAGGGGAGTGCAGTGTTTGGGATATGGGTGGAGAAGGGGAGCGCAGTGTGTGGGATGTGAATGGCAGAAGGGGTGCGCAGTGTGTGGGATGTGGGTGGGAGAATGAAAGACAAGTGTGTGGGATGTGGGTGGGAGAAGGGGAGCGCAGTGTGTGGAATGTGGGTGGGAGAAGCGGAGCGCAGTGTGTGGGATGTGGGTGGGAGAAGGGGAGCGCAGTGTGTGGGATGTGGGTGGGAGAAGGGGAGCACATTGTGTGGGATGTGGGTGGGAGAAGGGGAGCTCAGAGTGTGGGATGTGGGTGGGAGAAGGGGAGCGCAGTGTGTGGGATGTGGGTGGGAGAAGGGGAGCGCAGTGTGTGGGATGTGGGTGGGAGAAGGGGAGCTCAGAGTGTGGGATGTGGGTGGGAGAAGGGGAGCGCAGTGTGTGGGATGTGGATGGAGAATGTGAGCACAGTGTGGAATGTGAATGGGAGAAGGGGAGTGCAGTGTGTGGGATACGGATGGAGAAGGGGAGCGCAGTGTGTGGGATGTGGGTGGGAGAAGAGGAGTGCAGTGTGTGAGATATGGGTGGGAGAAGGGGAGTGCAGTGTGTGAGATGTGGGTGGGAGAAGAGGAGTGCAGTGTGTGGGATATAGATGAAGAAGGGGAGCACAGTGTGTGGGATTTGGGTGGGAGAAGGGGAGCGCAGTGTGTGGGATGTGGGTGGGAGAAGGGGAGCGCAGTGTGTGGGATGTGGGTGGGAGAAGGGGAGCGCAGTGTGTGGGATGTGGGTGGGAGAAGGGGAGCGCAGTGTGTGGGATATGGATGAAGAAGGGGAGTGCAGTGTGTGGGATGAGGGTGGGAGAAGGGGAGCGCAGTGTGTGGGATGTGGGTGGGATAAGGTGAGCGCAGTGTGTGGGATGTGGGTGGGAGAAGGGGAGCGCAGTGTGTGGGATATGGATGAAGAAGGGGAGTGCAGTGTGTGGGATGAGGGTGGGAGAAGGGGAGCGCAGTGTGTGGGATGTGGGTGGGATAAGGGGAGCGCAGTGTGTGGGATGTGGGTGGGAGAAGGGGAGCGCAGTGTGTGGGATGTGGGTGGGAGAAGGGGAGCGCAGTGTGTGGGATGTGGGTGGGAGAAGGGGAGCGCAGTGTGTGGGATGTGGGTGGGAGAAGGGGAGCGCAGTGTGTGGGATATGGGTGCGCGAAGGGAAGCTCAGAGTGTGGGATGTGCGTGAGAGAAGGGGAGCTCAGAGTGTGGGATGTGGGTGTGAGAAGGGGAGCGCAGTGTGTGGGATGTGGGTGGGAGAAGGGGAGCGCAGTGTGTGGGATGTGGGTGGGAGAAGGGGAGCTCAGAGTGTGGGATGTGAGTGGGAGAAGGGGAGCGCAGTGTGTGGGATATGGATGGAGAATGTGAGCGCAGTGTGTGGAATGTGAATGGGAGAAGGGGAGTGCAGTGTGTGGGATATGGATGAAGAAGGGGAGCGCAGTGTGTGGGATGATTGTGGGAGAAGGGGAGCGCAGTGTGTGGGATGTGGGTGGGAGAAGGGGAGCACAGTGTGTGGGATGTGGGTGGGAGAAGGGGAGCGCAGTGTGTGGGATGTGGGTGGGAGAAGAGGAGTGGAGTGTGTGGGATATGGATGTAGAAGGGGAGTGCAGTTTGTGGGATGTGGGTGGGAGAAGGGGAGCTCAGAGTGTGGGATGTGGGTGGGAGAAGGGGAGCGTAGTGTGTGGGATGTGAATGGAGAAGGGGAGTGCAGTGTGTGGGATATGAATGGAGAACGTGAGCGCAGTGTGGAATGTGAATGGGAGAAGGGGAGTGCAGTGTGTGGGATATGGATGGAGAAGGGGAGCGCAGTGTGTGGGATGTGGGTGGGAGAAGGGGAGCGCAGTGTGTGAGATGTGGGTGGGAGAAGGGGAGCGCAGTGTGTGAGATGTGGGTGGGAGAAGGGGTGCGCAGTGTGTGGGATGTGGGTGGGAGAATGAAAGAGAAGTGTGTGGGATGTGGGTGGGAGAAGGGGAGCGCAGTGTGTGGGATATGGATGGAGAAGGGGAGCGCAGTGTGTGGGATGTGGGTGGTAGAAGGGGAGTGCAGTGTGTGGGATGTGAATGGAAGAAGGGGAGCGCAGTGTGTGGGATGTGGTTGGGAGAAGGGGAGTGCAGTGTGTGGGATATGGAAGGAGAAGGGGAGCGCAGTGTGTGGGATGTGGTTGGGAGAAGGGGAGTGCAATGTGTGGGATATGGAAGAAGGGGAGCGCAGTGTGAGGGATGTGAATGGAAGAAGTTGAGAGCAGTGTGTGGGATGTGGGTGGGAGAAGGGGAGCGCAGTGTGTGGGATGTGGATGGAGAATGTGAGCGCAGTGTGGAAAGTGAATGGGAGTGCAGTGTGTGGGATATGGATGGAGAAGCGGAGCGCAGTGTGTGGGATGTGGGTGGGAGAAGGGGAGCGCAGTGTGTGAGATGTGGGTGGGAGAAGGGGAGTGCAGTGTGTGAGATGTGGGTGGGAGAAGAGGAGTGCAGTGTGTGGGATGTGGATGAAGAAGGGGAGCGCAGTGTGTGGGATGTGGGTGGGAGAAGGGGAGCGCAGTGTGTGGGATGTGGGTGGGAGAAGGGGAGCGCAGTGTGTGGGATGTGGGTGGGAGAAGGGGAGCGCAGTGTGTGGGATGTGGGTGGGAGAAGGGGAGCGCAGTGTGTGGGATGTGAATGGGAGAAGGGGAGCGCAGTGTGTGGGATGTGAATGGGACAAGGGGAGCGCAGTGTGTGGGATGTGAATGGGAGAAGCGGAGCGCAGTGTGTGGGATGTGGGTGGGAGAAGGGGAGCGCAGTGTGTGAGATGTGGGTGGGAGAAGGTGAGCCTAGTGTGTGAGATGTGGGTGGGAGAAGGGGAGCTCAGAGTGTGGGATGTGGGTGGGAGAAGGGGAGCGCAGTGTGTGGGATGTGGGTGGGAGAAGGGGAGCGCAGTGTGTGGGATGTGGGTGGGAGAAGGGGAGCTCAGAGTGTGGGATGTGGGTGGGAGAAGGGGAGCGCAGTGTGTGGGATGTGGATGGAGAATGTGAGCACAGTGTGGAATGTGAATGGGAGAAGGGGAGTGCAGTGTGTGGGATATGGATGGAGAAGGGGAGCGCAGTGTGTGGGATGTGGGTGGGAGAAGAGGAGTGCAGTGTGTGAGATATGGGTGGGAGAAGGGGAGTGCAGTGTGTGAGATGTGGGTGGGAGAAGAGGAGTGCAGTGTGTGGGATATAGATGAAGAAGGGGAGCACAGTGTGTGGGATGTGGGTGGGAGAAGGGGAGCGCAGTGTGTGGGATGTGGGTGGGAGAAGGGGAGCGCAGTGTGTGGGATGTGGGTGGGAGAAGGGGAGCGCAGTGTGTGGGATGTGGGGGGGAGAAGGGGAGCGCAGTGTGTGGGATATGGATGAAGAAGGGGAGTGCAGTGTGTGGGATGAGGGTGGGAGAAGGGGAGCGCAGTGTGTGGGATGTGGGTGGGATAAGGTGAGCGCAGTGTGTGGGATGTGGGTGGGAGAAGGGGAGCGCAGTGTGTGGGATATGGATGAAGAAGGGGAGTGCAGTGTGTGGGATGAAGGTGGGAGAAGGGGAGCGCAGTGTGTGGGATGTGGGTGGGATAAGGGGAGCGCAGTGTGTGGGATGTGGGTGGGAGAAGGGGAGCGCAGTGTGTGGGATGTGGGTGGGAGAAGGGGAGCGCAGTGTGTGGGATGTGGGTGGGAGAAGGGGAGCGCAGTGTGTGGGATGTGGGTGGGAGAAGGGGAGCGCAGTGTGTGGGATATGGGTGAGAGAAGGGGAGCTCAGAGTGTGGGATGTGGGTGGGAGAAGGGGAGCGCAGTGTGTGGGATGTGGGTGGGAGAAGGGGAGCGCAGTGTGTGGGATGTGGGTGGGAGAAGGGGAGCTCAGAGTGTGGGATGTGGGTGGGAGAAGGGGAGCGCAGTGTGTGGGATGTGGATGGAGAATGTGAGCACAGTGTGGAATGTGAATGGGAGAAGGGGAGTGCAGTGTGTGGGATATGGATGGAGAAGGGGAGCGCAGTGTGTGGGATGTGGGTGGGAGAAGAGGAGTGCAGTGTGTGAGATATGGGTGGGAGAAGGGGAGTGCAGTGTGTGAGATGTGGGTGGGAGAAGAGGAGTGCAGTGTGTGGGATATAGATGAAGAAGGGGAGCACAGTGTGTGGGATGTGGGTGGGAGAAGGGGAGCGCAGTGTGTGGGATGTGGGTGGGAGAAGGGGAGCGCAGTGTGTGGGATGTGGGTGGGAGAAGGGGAGCGCAGTGTGTGGGATGTGGGTGGGAGAAGGGGAGCGCAGTGTGTGGGATATGGATGAAGAAGGGGAGTGTAGTGTGTGGGATGAGGGTGGGAGAAGGGGAGCGCAGTGTGTGCGATGTGGGTGGGATAAGGTGAGCGCAGTGTGTGGGATGTGGGTGGGAGAAGGGGAGCGCAGTGTGTGGGATATGGATGAAGAAGGGGAGTGCAGTGTGTGGGATGAAGGTGGGAGAAGGGGAGCGCAGTGTGTGGGATGTGGGTGGGATAAGGGGAGCGCAGTGTGTGGGATGTGGGTGGGAGAAGGGGAGCGCAGTGTGTGGGATGTGGGTGGGAGAAGGGGAGCGCAGTGTGTGGGATGTGGGTGGGAGAAGGGGAGCGCAGTGTGTGGGATGTGGGTGGGAGAAGGGGAGCGCAGTGTGTGGGATATGGGTGAGAGAAGGGGAGCTCAGAGTGTGGGATGTGGGTGGGAGAAGGGGAGCGCAGTGTGTGGGATGTGGGTGGGAGAAGGGGAGCTCAGAGTGTGGGATGTGGGTGGGAGAAGGGGAGCGCAGTGTGTGGGATGTGGATGGAGAATGTGAGCACAGTGTGGAATGTGAATGGGAGAAGGGGAGTGCAGTGTGTGGGATATGGATGGAGAAGGGGAGCGCAGTGTGTGGGATGTGGGTGGGAGAAGAGGAGTGCAGTGTGTGAGATATGGGTGGGAGAAGGGGAGTGCAGTGTGTGAGATGTGGGTGGGAGAAGAGGAGTGCAGTGTGTGGGATATAGATGAAGAAGGGGAGCACAGTGTGTGGGATGTGGGTGGGAGAAGGGGAGCGCAGTGTGTGGGATGTGGGTGGGAGAAGGGGAGCGCAGTGTGTGGGATGTGGGTGGGAGAAGGGGAGCGCAGTGTGTGGGATGTGGGTGGGAGAAGGGGAGCGCAGTGTGTGGGATATGGATGAAGAAGGGGAGTGCAGTGTGTGGGATGAGGGTGGGAGAAGGGGAGCGCAGTGTGTGGGATGTGGGTGGGATAAGGTGAGCGCAGTGTGTGGGATGTGGGTGGGAGAAGGGGAGCGCAGTGTGTGGGATATGGATGAAGAAGGGGAGTGCAGTGTGTGGGATGAAGGTGGGAGAAGGGGAGCGCAGTGTGTGGGATGTGGGTGGGATAAGGGGAGCGCAGTGTGTGGGATGTGGGTGGGAGAAGGGGAGCGCAGTGTGTGGGATGTGGGTGGGAGAAGGGGAGCGCAGTGTGTGGGATGTGGGTGGGAGAAGGGGAGCGCAGTGTGTGGGATGTGGGTGGGAGAAGGGGAGCGCAGTGTGTGGGATATGGGTGAGAGAAGGGGAGCTCAGAGTGTGGGATGTGCGTGAGAGAAGGGGAGCTCAGAGTGTGGGATGTGGGTGTGAGAAGGGGAGCGCAGTGTGTGGGATGTGGGTGGGAGAAGGGGAGCGCAGTGTGTGGGATGTGGGTGGGAGAAGGGGAGCTCAGAGTGTGGGATGTGAGTGGGAGAAGGGGAGCGCAGTGTGTGGGATATGGATGGAGAATGTGAGCGCAGTGTGTGGAATGTGAATGGGAGAAGGGGAGTGCAGTGTGTGGGATATGGATGAAGAAGGGGAGCGCAGTGTGTGGGATGATTGTGGGAGAAGGGGAGCGCAGTGTGTGGGATGTGGGTGGGAGAAGGGGAGCACAGTGTGTGGGATGTGGGTGGGAGAAGGGGAGCGCAGTGTGTGGGATGTGGGTGGGAGAAGAGGAGTGCAGTGTGTGGGATATGGATGTAGATGGGGAGTGCAGTGTGTGGGATGTGGGTGGGAGAAGGGGAGCTCAGAGTGTGGGATGTGGGTGGGAGAAGGGGAGCGTAGTGTGTGGGATGTGAATGGAGAAGGGGAGTGCAGTGTGTGGGATATGAATGGAGAACGTGAGCGCAGTGTGGAATGTGAATGGGAGAAGGGGAGTGCAGTGTGTGGGATATGGATGGAGAAGGGGAGCGCAGTGTGTGGGATGTGGGTGGGAGAAGGGGAGCGCAGTGTGTGAGATGTGGGTGGGAGAAGGGGAGCGCAGTGTGTGGGATGTGAATGGCAGAAGGGGTGCGCAGTGTGTGGGATGTGGGTGGGAGAATGAAAGAGAAGTGTGTGGGATGTGGGTGGGAGAAGGGGAGCGCAGTGTGTGGGATATGGATGGAGAAGGGGAGCGCAGTGTGTGGGATGTGGGTGGTAGAAGGGGAGTGCAGTGTGTGGGATGTGAATGGAAGAAGGGGAGCGCAGTGTGTGGGATGTGGTTGGGAGAAGGGGAGTGCAGTGTGTGGGATATGGAAGGAGAAGGGGAGCGCAGTGTGTGGGATGTGGTTGGGAGAAGGGGAGTGCAATGTGTGGGATATGGAAGGAGAAGGGGAGCGCAGTGTGAGGGATGTGAATGGAAGAAGTTGAGTGCAGTGTGTGGGATGTGGGTGGGAGAAGGGGAGCGCAGTGTGTGGGATGTGGATGGAGAATGTGAGCGCAGTGTGGAAAGTGAATGGGAGAAGGGGAGTGCAGTGTGTGGGATATGGATGGAGAAGCGGAGCGCAGTGTGTGGGATGTGGGTGGGAGAAGGGGAGCGCAGTGTGTGAGATGTGGGTGGGAGAAGGGGAGTGCAGTGTGTGAGATGTGGGTGGGAGAAGAGGAGTGCAGTGTGTGGGATGTGGATGAAGAAGGGGAGCGCAGTGTGTGGGATGTGGGTGGGAGAAGGGGAGCGCAGTGTGTGGGATGTGGGTGGGAGAAGGGGAGCGCAGTGTGTGGGATGTGGGTGGGAGAAGGGGAGCGCAGTGTGTGGGATGTGAATGGGAGAAGGGGAGCGCAGTGTGTGGGATGTGAATGGGACAAGGGGAGCGCAGTGTGTGGGATGTGAATGGGAGAAGCGGAGCGCAGTGTGTGGGATGTGGGTGGGAGAAGGGGAGCGCAGTGTGTGAGATGTGGGTGGGAGAAGGTGAGCGTAGTGTGTGAGATGTGGGTGGGAGAAGGGGAGTGCAGTGTGTGGGATGTGGGTGGGAGAAGGGGAGCACATTGTGTGGGATGTGGGTGGGCGAAGGGGAGTGCAGTGTGTGGGATATGGATGGAGAAGGGGAGTGCAGTGTGTTAGATGTGGGTGGGAGAAGGGGAGTGCAGTGTGTGGGATATGGATGGAGAAGGGGAGTTCAGAGAGTGGGATGTGGGTGGGAAAAAGGGAGCGCAGTGTGTGAGATGTGGGTGGGAGAAGGGGAGTGCAGTGTGTGGGATATGGATGGAGAAGGTGAGCACAGTGTGTGGGATGTGGGTGGGAGAAGGGGAGTGCAGTGTGTGGGATATGGATGAAGAAGGGGAGCGCAGTGTGTGGGATGTGGGTGGGAGAAGGGGAGTACAGTGTGTGGGATGTGGGTGGGAGTAGGGGAGTGCAGTGTGTGGGATATGGATGGAGAAGGGGAGTGCAGTGTGTGGGATGTTGGTGGGAGAAGGGAAGCGCAGTGTGTGGGATGTGAAAGGGAGAAGGGGAGCGCAGTGTGTGGGATGTGGGTGAAAGAAGGGGAGTGCAGTGTGTGGGATATGGATGGAGAAGGGGAGTGCAGTGTGTGGGATATGGATGGAGAAGGGGAGCGCAGTGTGTGGGATGTGAATGGGAGAAGGGGAGTGCAGTGTTTGAGATATGGGTGGAGAAGGGGACCGCAGTGTGTGGGATGTGAATGGCAGAAGGGGTGCGCAGTGTGTGGGATGTGGGTGGGAGAATGAAAGACAAGTGTGTGGGATGTGGGTGGGAGAAGGGGAGCGCAGTGTGTGGAATGTGGGTGGGAGAAGCGGAGCGCAGTGTGTGGGATGTGGGTGGGAGAAGGGGAGCGCAGTGTGTGGGATGTGGGTGGGAGAAGGGGAGCACATTGTGTGGGATGTGGGTGAGAGAAGGGGAGCTCAGAGTGTGGGATGTGGGTGGGAGAAGGGGAGCTCAGAGTGTGGGATGTGGGTGGGAGAAGGGGAGCGCAGTGTGTGGGATGTGGGTGGGAGAAGGGGAGCGCAGTGTGTGGGATGTGGGTGGGAGAAGGGGAGCTCAGAGTGTGGGATGTGGGTGGGAGAAGGGGAGCGCAGTGTGTGGGATGTGGATGGAGAATGTGAGCACAGTGTGGAATGTGAATGGGAGAAGGGGAGTGCAGTGTGTGGGATACGGATGGAGAAGGGGAGCGCAGTGTGTGGGATGTGGGTGGGAGAAGAGGAGTGCAGTGTGTGAGATATGGGTGGGAGAAGGGGAGTGCAGTGTGTGAGATGTGGGTGGGAGAAGAGGAGTGCAGTGTGTGGGATATAGATGAAGAAGGGGAGCACAGTGTGTGGGATGTGGGTGGGAGAAGGGGAGCGCAGTGTGTGGGATGTGGGTGGGAGAAGGGGAGCGCAGTGTGTGGGATGTGGGTGGGAGAAGGGGAGCGCAGTGTGTGGGATATGGATGAAGAAGGGGAGTGCAGTGTGTGGGATGAGGGTGGGAGAAGGGGAGCGCAGTGTGTGGGATGTGGGTGGGATAAGGTGAGCGCAGTGTGTGGGATGTGGGTGGGAGAAGGGGAGCGCAGTGTGTGGGATATGGATGAAGAAGGGGAGTGCAGTGTGTGGGATGAGGGTGGGAGAAGGGGAGCGCAGTGTGTGGGATGTGGGTGGGATAAGGGGAGCGCAGTGTGTGGGATGTGGGTGGGAGAAGGGGAGCGCAGTGTGTGGGATGTGGGTGGGAGAAGGGGAGCGCAGTGTGTGGGATGTGGGTGGGAGAAGGGGAGCGCAGTGTGTGGGATGTGGGTGGGAGAAGGGGAGCGCAGTGTGTGGGATATGGGTGCGCGAAGGGAAGCTCAGAGTGTGGGATGTGCGTGAGAGAAGGGGAGCTCAGAGTGTGGGATGTGGGTGTGAGAAGGGGAGCGCAGTGTGTGGGATGTGGGTGGGAGAAGGGGAGCGCAGTGTGTGGGATGTGGGTGGGAGAAGGGGAGCTCAGAGTGTGGGATGTGAGTGGGAGAAGGGGAGCGCAGTGTGTGGGATATGGATGGAGAATGTGAGCGCAGTGTGTGGAATGTGAATGGGAGAAGGGGAGTGCAGTGTGTGGGATATGGATGAAAAAGGGGAGCGCAGTGTGTGGGATGATTGTGGGAGAAGGGGAGCGCAGTGTGTGGGATGTGGGTGGGAGAAGGGGAGCACAGTGTGTGGGATGTGGGTGGGAGAAGGGGAGCGCAGTGTGTGGGATGTGGGTGGGAGAAGAGGAGTGGAGTGTGTGGGATATGGATGTAGAAGGGGAGTGCAGTTTGTGGGATGTGGGTGGGAGAAGGGGAGCTCAGAGTGTGGGATGTGGGTGGGAGAAGGGGAGCGTAGTGTGTGGGATGTGAATGGAGAAGGGGAGTGCAGTGTGTGGGATATGAATGGAGAACGTGAGCGCAGTGTGGAATGTGAATGGGAGAAGGGGAGTGCAGTGTGTGGGATATGGATGGAGAAGGGGAGCGCAGTGTGTGGGATGTGGGTGGGAGAAGGGGAGCGCAGTGTGTGAGATGTGGGTGGGAGAAGGGGAGCGCAGTGTGTGGGATGTGAATGGCAGAAGGGGTGCGCAGTGTGTGGGATGTGGGTGGGAGAATGAAAGAGAAGTGTGTGGGATGTGGGTGGGAGAAGGGGAGCGCAGTGTGTGGGATATGGATGGAGAAGGGGAGCGCAGTGTGTGGGATGTGGGTGGTAGAAGGGGAGTGCAGTGTGTGGGATGTGAATGGAAGAAGGGGAGCGCAGTGTGTGGGATGTGGTTGGGAGAAGGGGAGTGCAGTGTGTGGGATATGGAAGGAGAAGGGGAGCGCAGTGTGTGGGATATGGAAGGAGAAGGGGAGCGCAGTGTGTGGGATGTGGTTGGGAGAAGGGGAGTGCAATGTGTGGGATATGGAAGAAGGGGAGCGCAGTGTGAGGGATGTGAATGGAAGAAGTTGAGTGCAGTGTGTGGGATGTGGGTGGGAGAAGGGGAGCGCAGTGTGTGGGATGTGGATGGAGAATGTGAGCGCAGTGTGGAAAGTGAATGGGAGTGCAGTGTGTGGGATATGGATGGAGAAGCGGAGCGCAGTGTGTGGGATGTGGGTGGGAGAAGGGGAGCGCAGTGTGTGAGATGTGGGTGGGAGAAGGGGAGTGCAGTGTGTGAGATGTGGGTGGGAGAAGAGGAGTGCAGTGTGTGGGATGTGGATGAAGAAGGGGAGCGCAGTGTGTGGGATGTGGGTGGGAGAAGGGGAGCGCAGTGTGTGGGATGTGGGTGGGAGAAGGGGAGCGCAGTGTGTGGGATGTGGGTGGGAGAAGGGGAGCGCAGTGTGTGGGATGTGGGTGGGAGAAGGGGAGCGCAGTGTGTGGGATGTGAATGGGAGAAGGGGAGCGCAGTGTGTGGGATGTGAATGGGACAAGGGGAGCGCAGTGTGTGGGATGTGAATGGGAGAAGCGGAGCGCAGTGTGTGGGATGTGGGTGGGAGAAGGGGAGCGCAGTGTGTGAGATGTGGGTGGGAGAAGGTGAGCGTAGTGTGTGAGATGTGGGTGGGAGAAGGGGAGCTCAGAGTGTGGGATGTGGGTGGGAGAAGGGGAGCGCAGTGTGTGGGATGTGGGTGGGAGAAGGGGAGCGCAGTGTGTGGGATGTGGGTGGGAGAAGGGGAGCTCAGAGTGTGGGATGTGGGTGGGAGAAGGGGAGCGCAGTGTGTGGGATGTGGATGGAGAATGTGAGCACAGTGTGGAATGTGAATGGGAGAAGGGGAGTGCAGTGTGTGGGATATGGATGGAGAAGGGGAGCGCAGTGTGTGGGATGTGGGTGGGAGAAGAGGAGTGCAGTGTGTGAGATATGGGTGGGAGAAGGGGAGTGCAGTGTGTGAGATGTGGGTGGGAGAAGAGGAGTGCAGTGTGTGGGATATAGATGAAGAAGGGGAGCACAGTGTGTGGGATGTGGGTGGGAGAAGGGGAGCGCAGTGTGTGGGATGTGGGTGGGAGAAGGGGAGCGCAGTGTGTGGGATGTGGGTGGGAGAAGGGGAGCGCAGTGTGTGGGATGTGGGTGGGAGAAGGGGAGCGCAGTGTGTGGGATATGGATGAAGAAGGGGAGTGCAGTGTGTGGGATGAGGGTGGGAGAAGGGGAGCGCAGTGTGTGGGATGTGGGTGGGATAAGGTGAGCGCAGTGTGTGGGATGTGGGTGGGAGAAGGGGAGCGCAGTGTGTGGGATATGGATGAAGAAGGGGAGCGCAGTGTGTGGGATGAAGGTGGGAGAAGGGGAGCGCAGTGTGTGGGATGTGGGTGGGATAAGGGGAGCGCAGTGTGTGGGATGTGGGTGGGAGAAGGGGAGCGCAGTGTGTGGGATGTGGGTGGGAGAAGGGGAGCGCAGTGTGTGGGATGTGGGTGGGAGAAGGGGAGCGCAGTGTGTGGGATGTGGGTGGGAGAAGGGGAGCGCAGTGTGTGGGATATGGGTGAGAGAAGGGGAGCTCAGAGTGTGGGATGTGGGTGGGAGAAGGGGAGCGCAGTGTGTGGGATGTGGGTGGGAGAAGGGGAGCGCAGTGTGTGGGATGTGGGTGGGAGAAGGGGAGCACATTGTGTGGGATGTGGGTGAGAGAAGGGGAGCTCAGAGTGTGGGATGTGGGTGGGAGAAGGGGAGCTCAGAGTGTGGGATGTGGGTGGGAGAAGGGGAGCGCAGTGTGTGGGATGTGGGTGGGAGAAGGGGAGCGCAGTGTGTGGGATGTGGGTGGGAGAAGGGGAGCTCAGAGTGTGGGATGTGGGTGGGAGAAGGGGAGCGCAGTGTGTGGGATGTGGATGGAGAATGTGAGCACAGTGTGGAATGTGAATGGGAGAAGGGGAGTGCAGTGTGTGGGATATGGATGGAGAAGGGGAGCGCAGTGTGTGGGATGTGGGTGGGAGAAGAGGAGTGCAGTGTGTGAGATATGGGTGGGAGAAGGGGAGTGCAGTGTGTGAGATGTGGGTGGGAGAAGAGGAGTGCAGTGTGTGGGATATAGATGAAGAAGGGGAGCACAGTGTGTGGGATGTGGGTGGGAGAAGGGGAGCGCAGTGTGTGGGATGTGGGTGGGAGAAGGGGAGCGCAGTGTGTGGGATGTGGGTGGGAGAAGGGGAGCGCAGTGTGTGGGATGTGGGTGGGAGAAGGGGAGCGCAGTGTGTGGGATATGGATGAAGAAGGGGAGTGCAGTGTGTGGGATGAGGGTGGGAGAAGGGGAGCGCAGTGTGTGGGATGTGGGTGGGATAAGGTGAGCGCAGTGTGTGGGATGTGGGTGGGAGAAGGGGAGCGCAGTGTGTGGGATATGGATGAAGAAGGGGAGTGCAGTGTGTGGGATGAAGGTGGGAGAAGGGGAGCGCAGTGTGTGGGATGTGGGTGGGATAAGGGGAGCGCAGTGTGTGGGATGTGGGTGGGAGAAGGGGAGCGCAGTGTGTGGGATGTGGGTGGGAGAAGGGGAGCGCAGTGTGTGGGATGTGGGTGGGAGAAGGGGAGCGCAGTGTGTGGGATGTGGGTGGGAGAAGGGGAGCGCAGTGTGTGGGATATGGGTGAGAGAAGGGGAGCTCAGAGTGTGGGATGTGGGTGGGAGAAGGGGAGCGCAGTGTGTGGGATGTGGGTGGGAGAAGGGGAGCGCAGTGTGTGGGATGTGGGTGGGAGAAGGGGAGCACATTGTGTGGGATGTGGGTGAGAGAAGGGGAGCTCAGAGTGTGGGATGTGGGTGGGAGAAGGGGAGCTCAGAGTGTGGGATGTGGGTGGGAGAAGGGGAGCGCAGTGTGTGGGATGTGGGTGGGAGAAGGGGAGCGCAGTGTGTGGGATGTGGGTGGGAGAAGGGGAGCTCAGAGTGTGGGATGTGGGTGGGAGAAGGGGAGCGCAGTGTGTGGGATGTGGATGGAGAATGTGAGCACAGTGTGGAATGTGAATGGGAGAAGGGGAGTGCAGTGTGTGGGATACGGATGGAGAAGGGGAGCGCAGTGTGTGGGATGTGGGTGGGAGAAGAGGAGTGCAGTGTGTGAGATATGGGTGGGAGAAGGGGAGTGCAGTGTGTGAGATGTGGGTGGGAGAAGAGGAGTGCAGTGTGTGGGATATAGATGAAGAAGGGGAGCACAGTGTGTGGGATGTGGGTGGGAGAAGGGGAGCGCAGTGTGTGGGATGTGGGTGGGAGAAGGGGAGCGCAGTGTGTGGGATGTGGGTGGGAGAAGGGGAGCGCAGTGTGTGGGATATGGATGAAGGGGAGTGCAGTGTGTGGGATGAGGGTGGGAGAAGGGGAGCGCAGTGTGTGGGATGTGGGTGGGATAAGGTGAGCGCAGTGTGTGGGATGTGGGTGGGAGAAGGGGAGCGCAGTGTGTGGGATATGGATGAAGAAGGGGAGTGCAGTGTGTGGGATGAGGGTGGGAGAAGGGGAGCGCAGTGTGTGGGATGTGGGTGGGATAAGGGGAGCGCAGTGTGTGGGATGTGGGTGGGAGAAGGGGAGCGCAGTGTGTGGGATGTGGGTGGGAGAAGGGGAGCGCAGTGTGTGGGATGTGGGTGGGAGAAGGTGAGCGTAGTGTGTGAGATGTGGGTGGGAGAAGGGGAGCTCAGAGTGTGGGATGTGGGTGGGAGAAGGGGAGCGCAGTGTGTGGGATGTGGGTGGGAGAAGGGGAGCGCAGTGTGTGGGATGTGGGTGTGAGAAGGGGAGCTCAGAGTGTGGGATGTGGGTGGGAGAAGGGGAGCGCAGTGTGTGGGATGTGGATGGAGAATGTGAGCACAGTGTGGAATGTGAATGGGAGAAGGGGAGTGCAGTGTGTGGGATATGGATGGAGAAGGGGAGCGCAGTGTGTGGGATGTGGGTGGGAGAAGAGGAGTGCAGTGTGTGAGATATGGGTGGGAGAAGGGGAGTGCAGTGTGTGAGATGTGGGTGGGAGAAGAGGAGTGCAGTGTGTGGGATATAGATGAAGAAGGGGAGCACAGTGTGTGGGATGTGGGTGGGAGAAGGGGAGCGCAGTGTGTGGGATGTGGGTGGGAGAAGGGGAGCGCAGTGTGTGGGATGTGGGTGGGAGAAGGGGAGCGCAGTGTGTGGGATGTGGGTGGGAGAAGGGGAGCGCAGTGTGTGGGATATGGATGAAGAAGGGGAGTGCAGTGTGTGGGATGAGGGTGGGAGAAGGGGAGCGCAGTGTGTGGGATGTGGGTGGGATAAGGTGAGCGCAGTGTGTGGGATGTGGGTGGGAGAAGGGGAGCGCAGTGTGTGGGATATGGATGAAGAAGGGGAGCGCAGTGTGTGGGATGAAGGTGGGAGAAGGGGAGCGCAGTGTGTGGGATGTGGGTGGGATAAGGGGAGCGCAGTGTGTGGGATGTGGGTGGGAGAAGGGGAGCGCAGTGTGTGGGATGTGGGTGGGAGAAGGGGAGCGCAGTGTGTGGGATGTGGGTGGGAGAAGGGGAGCGCAGTGTGTGGGATGTGGGTGGGAGAAGGGGAGCGCAGTGTGTGGGATATGGGTGAGAGAAGGGGAGCTCAGAGTGTGGGATGTGGGTGGGAGAAGGGGAGCGCAGTGTGTGGGATGTGGGTGGGAGAAGGGGAGCGCAGTGTGTGGGATGTGGGTGGGAGAAGGGGAGCACATTGTGTGGGATGTGGGTGAGAGAAGGGGAGCTCAGAGTGTGGGATGTGGGTGGGAGAAGGGGAGCTCAGAGTGTGGGATGTGGGTGGGAGAAGGGGAGCGCAGTGTGTGGGATGTGGGTGGGAGAAGGGGAGCGCAGTGTGTGGGATGTGGGTGGGAGAAGGGGAGCTCAGAGTGTGGGATGTGGGTGGGAGAAGGGGAGCGCAGTGTGTGGGATGTGGATGGAGAATGTGAGCACAGTGTGGAATGTGAATGGGAGAAGGGGAGTGCAGTGTGTGGGATATGGATGGAGAAGGGGAGCGCAGTGTGTGGGATGTGGGTGGGAGAAGAGGAGTGCAGTGTGTGAGATATGGGTGGGAGAAGGGGAGTGCAGTGTGTGAGATGTGGGTGGGAGAAGAGGAGTGCAGTGTGTGGGATATAGATGAAGAAGGGGAGCACAGTGTGTGGGATGTGGGTGGGAGAAGGGGAGCGCAGTGTGTGGGATGTGGGTGGGAGAAGGGGAGCGCAGTGTGTGGGATGTGGGTGGGAGAAGGGGAGCGCAGTGTGTGGGATGTGGGTGGGAGAAGGGGAGCGCAGTGTGTGGGATATGGATGAAGAAGGGGAGTGCAGTGTGTGGGATGAGGGTGGGAGAAGGGGAGCGCAGTGTGTGGGATGTGGGTGGGATAAGGTGAGCGCAGTGTGTGGGATGTGGGTGGGAGAAGGGGAGCGCAGTGTGTGGGATATGGATGAAGAAGGGGAGTGCAGTGTGTGGGATGAAGGTGGGAGAAGGGGAGCGCAGTGTGTGGGATGTGGGTGGGATAAGGGGAGCGCAGTGTGTGGGATGTGGGTGGGAGAAGGGGAGCGCAGTGTGTGGGATGTGGGTGGGAGAAGGGGAGCGCAGTGTGTGGGATGTGGGTGGGAGAAGGGGAGCGCAGTGTGTGGGATGTGGGTGGGAGAAGGGGAGCGCAGTGTGTGGGATATGGGTGAGAGAAGGGGAGCTCAGAGTGTGGGATGTGGGTGGGAGAAGGGGAGCGCAGTGTGTGGGATGTGGGTGGGAGAAGGGGAGCGCAGTGTGTGGGATGTGGGTGGGAGAAGGGGAGCACATTGTGTGGGATGTGGGTGAGAGAAGGGGAGCTCAGAGTGTGGGATGTGGGTGGGAGAAGGGGAGCTCAGAGTGTGGGATGTGGGTGGGAGAAGGGGAGCGCAGTGTGTGGGATGTGGGTGGGAGAAGGGGAGCGCAGTGTGTGGGATGTGGGTGGGAGAAGGGGAGCTCAGAGTGTGGGATGTGGGTGGGAGAAGGGGAGCGCAGTGTGTGGGATGTGGATGGAGAATGTGAGCACAGTGTGGAATGTGAATGGGAGAAGGGGAGTGCAGTGTGTGGGATACGGATGGAGAAGGGGAGCGCAGTGTGTGGGATGTGGGTGGGAGAAGAGGAGTGCAGTGTGTGAGATATGGGTGGGAGAAGGGGAGTGCAGTGTGTGAGATGTGGGTGGGAGAAGAGGAGTGCAGTGTGTGGGATATAGATGAAGAAGGGGAGCACAGTGTGTGGGATGTGGGTGGGAGAAGGGGAGCGCAGTGTGTGGGATGTGGGTGGGAGAAGGGGAGCGCAGTGTGTGGGATGTGGGTGGGAGAAGGGGAGCGCAGTGTGTGGGATATGGATGAAGAAGGGGAGTGCAGTGTGTGGGATGAGGGTGGGAGAAGGGGAGCGCAGTGTGTGGGATGTGGGTGGGATAAGGTGAGCGCAGTGTGTGGGATGTGGGTGGGAGAAGGGGAGCGCAGTGTGTGGGATATGGATGAAGAAGGGGAGTGCAGTGTGTGGGATGAGGGTGGGAGAAGGGGAGCGCAGTGTGTGGGATGTGGGTGGGATAAGGGGAGCGCAGTGTGTGGGATGTGGGTGGGAGAAGGGGAGCGCAGTGTGTGGGATGTGGGTGGGAGAAGGGGAGCGCAGTGTGTGGGATGTGGGTGGGAGAAGGGGAGCGCAGTGTGTGGGATGTGGGTGGGAGAAGGGGAGCGCAGTGTGTGGGATATGGGTGCGCGAAGGGAAGCTCAGAGTGTGGGATGTGCGTGAGAGAAGGGGAGCTCAGAGTGTGGGATGTGGGTGTGAGAAGGGGAGCGCAGTGTGTGGGATGTGGGTGGGAGAAGGGGAGCGCAGTGTGTGGGATGTGGGTGGGAGAAGGGGAGCTCAGAGTGTGGGATGTGAGTGGGAGAAGGGGAGCGCAGTGTGTGGGATATGGATGGAGAATGTGAGCGCAGTGTGTGGAATGTGAATGGGAGAAGGGGAGTGCAGTGTGTGGGATATGGATGAAAAAGGGGAGCGCAGTGTGTGGGATGATTGTGGGAGAAGGGGAGCGCAGTGTGTGGGATGTGGGTGGGAGAAGGGGAGCACAGTGTGTGGGATGTGGGTGGGAGAAGGGGAGCGCAGTGTGTGGGATGTGGGTGGGAGAAGAGGAGTGGAGTGTGTGGGATATGGATGTAGAAGGGGAGTGCAGTTTGTGGGATGTGGGTGGGAGAAGGGGAGCTCAGAGTGTGGGATGTGGGTGGGAGAAGGGGAGCGTAGTGTGTGGGATGTGAATGGAGAAGGGGAGTGCAGTGTGTGGGATATGAATGGAGAACGTGAGCGCAGCGTGGAATGTGAATGGGAGAAGGGGAGTGCAGTGTGTGGGATATGGATGGAGAAGGGGAGCGCAGTGTGTGGGATGTGGGTGGGAGAAGGGGAGCGCAGTGTGTGAGATGTGGGTGGGAGAAGGGGAGCGCAGTGTGTGGGATGTGAATGGCAGAAGGGGTGCGCAGTGTGTGGGATGTGGGTGGGAGAATGAAAGAGAAGTGTGTGGGATGTGGGTGGGAGAAGGGGAGCGCAGTGTGTGGGATATGGATGGAGAAGGGGAGCGCAGTGTGTGGGATGTGGGTGGTAAAAGGGGAATGCAGTGTGTGGGATGTGAATGGAAGAAGGGGAGCGCAGTGTGTGGGATGTGGTTGGGAGAAGGGGAGTGCAGTGTGTGGGATATGGAAGGAGAAGGGGAGCGCAGTGTGTGGGATGTGGTTGGGAGAAGGGGAGTGCAATGTGTGGGATATGGAAGAAGGGGAGCGCAGTGTGAGGGATGTGAATGGAAGAAGTTGAGTGCAGTGTGTGGGATGTGGGTGGGAGAAGGGGAGCGCAGTGTGTGGGATGTGGATGGAGAATGTGAGCGCAGTGTGGAAAGTGAATGGGAGTGCAGTGTGTGGGATATGGATGGAGAAGCGGAGTGCAGTGTGTGGGATGTGGGTGGGAGAAGGGGAGCGCAGTGTGTGAGATGTGGGTGGGAGAAGGGGAGTGCAGTGTGTGAGATGTGGGTGGGAGAAGAGGAGTGCAGTGTGTGGGATGTGGATGAAGAAGGGGAGCGCAGTGTGTGGGATGTGGGTGGGAGAAGGGGAGCGCAGTGTGTGGGATGTGGGTGGGAGAAGGGGAGCGCAGTGTGTGGGATGTGGGTGGGAGAAGGGGAGCGCAGTGTGTGGGATGTGGGTGGGAGAAGGGGAGCGCAGTGTGTGGGATGTGAATGGGAGAAGGGGAGCGCAGTGTGTGGGATGTGAATGGGACAAGGGGAGCGCAGTGTGTGGGATGTGAATGGGAGAAGCGGAGCGCAGTGTGTGGGATGTGGGTGGGAGAAGGGGAGCGCAGTGTGTGAGATGTGGGTGGGAGAAGGTGAGCGTAGTGTGTGAGATGTGGGTGGGAGAAGGGGAGCTCAGAGTGTGGGATGTGGGTGGGAGAAGGGGAGCGCAGTGTGTGGGATGTGGGTGGGAGAAGGGGAGCGCAGTGTGTGGGATGTGGGTGGGAGAAGGGGAGCTCAGAGTGTGGGATGTGGGTGGGAGAAGGGGAGCGCAGTGTGTGGGATGTGGATGGAGAATGTGAGCACAGTGTGGAATGTGAATGGGAGAAGGGGAGTGCAGTGTGTGGGATATGGATGGAGAAGAGGAGTGCAGTGTGTGAGATATGGGTGGGAGAAGGGGAGTGCAGTGTGTGAGATGTGGGTGGGAGAAGAGGAGTGCAGTGTGTGGGATATAGATGAAGAAGGGGAGCACAGTGTGTGGGATGTGGGTGGGAGAAGGGGAGCGCAGTGTGTGGGATGTGGGTGGGAGAAGGGGAGCGCAGTGTGTGGGATGTGGGTGGGAGAAGGGGAGCGCAGTGTGTGGGATATGGATGAAGAAGGGGAGTGCAGTGTGTGGGATGAGGGTGGGAGAAGGGGAGCGCAGTGTGTGGGATGTGGGTGGGATAAGGTGAGCGCAGTGTGTGGGATGTGGGTGGGAGAAGGGGAGCGCAGTGTGTGGGATATGGATGAAGAAGGGGAGTGCAGTGTGTGGGATGAAGGTGGGAGAAGGGGAGCGCAGTGTGTGGGATGTGGGTGGGATAAGGGGAGCGCAGTGTGTGGGATGTGGGTGGGAGAAGGGGAGCGCAGTGTGTGGGATGTGGGTGGGAGAAGGGGAGCGCAGTGTGTGGGATGTGGGTGGGAGAAGGGGAGCGCAGTGTGTGGGATGTGGGTGGGAGAAGGGGAGCGCAGTGTGTGGGATATGGGTGAGAGAAGGGGAGCTCAGAGTGTGGGATGTGGGTGGGAGAAGGGGAGCGCAGTGTGTGGGATGTGGGTGGGAGAAGGGGAGCGCAGTGTGTGGGATGTGGGTGGGAGAAGGGGAGCTCAGAGTGTGGGATGTGGGTGGGAGAAGGGGAGCGCAGTGTGTGGGATGTGGATGGAGAATGTGAGCACAGTGTGGAATGTGAATGGGAGAAGGGGAGTGCAGTGTGTGGGATATGGATGGAGAAGGGGAGCGCAGTGTGTGGGATGTGGGTGGGAGAAGAGGAGTGCAGTGTGTGAGATATGGGTGGGAGAAGGGGAGTGCAGTGTGTGAGATGTGGGTGGGAGAAGAGGAGTGCAGTGTGTGGGATATAGATGAAGAAGGGGAGCACAGTGTGTGGGATGTGGGTGGGAGAAGGGGAGCGCAGTGTGTGGGATGTGGGTGGGAGAAGGGGAGCGCAGTGTGTGGGATGTGGGTGGGAGAAGGGGAGCGCAGTGTGTGGGATGTGGGTGGGAGAAGGGGAGCGCAGTGTGTGGGATGTGGGTGGGAGAAGGGGAGCGCAGTGTGTGGGATATGGATGAAGAAGGGGAGTGTAGTGTGTGGGATGAGGGTGGGAGAAGGGGAGCGCAGTGTGTGGGATGTGGGTGGGATAAGGTGAGCGCAGTGTGTGGGATGTGGGTGGGAGAAGGGGAGCGCAGTGTGTGGGATATGGATGAAGAAGGGGAGTGCAGTGTGTGGGATGAAGGTGGGAGAAGGGGAGCGCAGTGTGTGGGATGTGGGTGGGATAAGGGGAGCGCAGTGTGTGGGATGTGGGTGGGAGAAGGGGAGCGCAGTGTGTGGGATGTGGGTGGGAGAAGGGGAGCGCAGTGTGTGGGATGTGGGTGGGAGAAGGGGAGCGCAGTGTGTGGGATGTGGGTGGGAGAAGGGGAGCGCAGTGTGTGGGATGTGGGTGGGAGAAGGGGAGCGCAGTGTGTGGGATATGGGTGAGAGAAGGGGAGCTCAGAGTGTGGGATGTGGGTGGGAGAAGGGGAGCGCAGTGTGTGGGATGTGGGTGGGAGAAGGGGAGCGCAGTGTGTGGGATGTGGGTGGGAGAAGGGGAGCTCAGAGTGTGGGATGTGGGTGGGAGAAGGGGAGCGCAGTGTGTGGGATGTGGATGGAGAATGTGAGCACAGTGTGGAATGTGAATGGGAGAAGGGGAGTGCAGTGTGTGGGATATGGATGGAGAAGGGGAGCGCAGTGTGTGGGATGTGGGTGGGAGAAGAGGAGTGCAGTGTGTGAGATATGGGTGGGAGAAGGGGAGTGCAGTGTGTGAGATGTGGGTGGGAGAAGAGGAGTGCAGTGTGTGGGATATAGATGAAGAAGGGGAGCACAGTGTGTGGGATGTGGGTGGGAGAAGGGGAGCGCAGTGTGTGGGATGTGGGTGGGAGAAGGGGAGCGCAGTGTGTGGGATGTGGGTGGGAGAAGGGGAGCGCAGTGTGTGGGATGTGGGTGGGAGAAGGGGAGCGCAGTGTGTGGGATATGGATGAAGAAGGGGAGTGCAGTGTGTGGGATGAGGGTGGGAGAAGGGGAGCGCAGTGTGTGGGATGTGGGTGGGATAAGGTGAGCGCAGTGTGTGGGATGTGGGTGGGAGAAGGGGAGCGCAGTGTGTGGGATATGGATGAAGAAGGGGAGTGCAGTGTGTGGGATGAAGGTGGGAGAAGGGGAGCGCAGTGTGTGGGATGTGGGTGGGAGAAGGGGAGCGCAGTGTGTGGGATGTGGGTGGGAGAAGGGGAGCGCAGTGTGTGGGATGTGGGTGGGAGAAGGGGAGCGCAGTGTGTGGGATGTGGGTGGGAGAAGGGGAGCGCAGTGTGTGGGATGTGGGTGGGAGAAGGGGAGCGCAGTGTGTGGGATGTGGGTGGGAGAAGGGGAGCGCAGTGTGTGGGATATGGGTGAGAGAAGGGGAGCTCAGAGTGTGGGATGTGCGTGAGAGAAGGGGAGCTCAGAGTGTGGGATGTGGGTGTGAGAAGGGGAGCGCAGTGTGTGGGATGTGGGTGGGAGAAGGGGAGCGCAGTGTGTGGGATGTGGGTGGGAGAAGGGGAGCTCAGAGTGTGGGATGTGAGTGGGAGAAGGGGAGCGCAGTGTGTGGGATATGGATGGAGAATGTGAGCGCAGTGTGTGGAATGTGAATGGGAGAAGGGGAGTGCAGTGTGTGGGATATGGATGAAGAAGGGGAGCGCAGTGTGTGGGATGATTGTGGGAGAAGGGGAGCGCAGTGTGTGGGATGTGGGTGGGAGAAGGGGAGCACAGTGTGTGGGATGTGGGTGGGAGAAGGGGAGCGCAGTGTGTGGGATGTGGGTGGGAGAAGAGGAGTGCAGTGTGTGGGATATGGATGTAGATGGGGAGTGCAGTGTGTGGGATGTGGGTGGGAGAAGGGGAGCTCAGAGTGTGGGATGTGGGTGGGAGAAGGGGAGCGTAGTGTGTGGGATGTGAATGGAGAAGGGGAGTGCAGTGTGTGGGATATGAATGGAGAAGGGGAGCGCAGTGTGTGGGATGTGGGTGGGAGAAGGGGAGCGCAGTGTGTGAGATGTGGGTGGGAGAAGGGGAGCGCAGTGTGTGGGATGTGAATGGCAGAAGGGGTGCGCAGTGTGTGGGATGTGGGTGGGAGAATGAAAGAGAAGTGTGTGGGATGTGGGTGGGAGAAGGGGAGCGCAGTGTGTGGGATATGGATGGAGAAGGGGAGCGCAGTGTGTGGGATGTGGGTGGTAGAAGGGGAGTGCAGTGTGTGGGATGTGAATGGAAGAAGGGGAGCGCAGTGTGTGGGATGTGGTTGGGAGAAGGGGAGTGCAGTGTGTGGGATATGGAAGGAGAAGGGGAGCGCAGTGTGTGGGATGTGGTTGGGAGAAGGGGAGTGCAATGTGTGGGATATGGAAGGAGAAGGGGAGCGCAGTGTGAGGGATGTGAATGGAAGAAGTTGAGTGCAGTGTGTGGGATGTGGGTGGGAGAAGGGGAGCGCAGTGTGTGGGATGTGGATGGAGAATGTGAGCGCAGTGTGGAAAGTGAATGGGAGAAGGGGAGTGCAGTGTGTGGGATATGGATGGAGAAGCGGAGCGCAGTGTGTGGGATGTGGGTGGGAGAAGGGGAGTGCAGTGTGTGAGATGTGGGTGGGAGAAGAGGAGTGCAGTGTGTGGGATGTGGATGAAGAAGGGGAGCGCAGTGTGTGGGATGTGGGTGGGAGAAGGGGAGCGCAGTGTGTGGGATGTGGGTGGGAGAAGGGGAGCGCAGTGTGTGGGATGTGGGTGGGAGAAGGGGAGCGCAGTGTGTGGGATGTGAATGGGAGAAGGGGAGCGCAGTGTGTGGGATGTGAATGGGACAAGGGGAGCGCAGTGTGTGGGATGTGAATGGGAGAAGCGGAGCGCAGTGTGTGGGATGTGGGTGGGAGAAGGGGAGCGCAGTGTGTGAGATGTGGGTGGGAGAAGGTGAGCGTAGTGTGTGAGATGTGGGTGGGAGAAGGGGAGTGCAGTGTGTGGGATGTGGGTGGGAGAAGGGGAGCACATTGTGTGGGATGTGGGTGGGCGAAGGGGAGTGCAGTGTGTGGGATATGGATGGAGAAGGGGAGTGCAGTGTGTTAGATGTGGGTGGGAGAAGGGGAGTGCAGTGTGTGGGATATGGATGGAGAAGGGGAGTTCAGAGAGTGGGATGTGGGTGGGAAAAAGGGAGCGCAGTGTGTGAGATGTGGGTGGGAGAAGGGGAGTGCAGTGTGTGGGATATGGATGGAGAAGGTGAGCACAGTGTGTGGGATGTGGGTGGGAGAAGGGGAGTGCAGTGTGTGGGATATGGATGAAGAAGGGGGAGCGCAGTGTGTGGGATGTGGGTGGGAGAAGGGGAGTACAGTGTGTGGGATGTGGGTGGGAGTAGGGGAGTGCAGTGTGTGGGATATGGATGGAGAAGGGGAGTGCAGTGTGTGGGATGTTGGTGGGAGAAGGGAAGCGCAGTGTGTGGGATGTGAAAGGGAGAAGGGGAGCGCAGTGTGTGGGATGTGGGTGAAAGAAGGGGAGTGCAGTGTGTGGGATATGGATGGAGAAGGGGAGTGCAGTGTGTGGGATATGGATGGAGAAGGGGAGCGCAGTGTGTGGGATGTGAATGGGAGAAGGGGAGTGCAGTGTTTGAGATATGGGTGGAGAAGGGGACCGCAGTGTGTGGGATGTGAATGGCAGAAGGGGTGCGCAGTGTGTGGGATGTGGGTGGGAGAATGAAAGACATGTGTGTGGGATGTGGGTGGGAGAAGGGGAGCGCAGTGTGTGGAATGTGGGTGGGAGAAGGGGAGCGCAGTGTGTGGGATGTGGGTGGGAGAAGGGGAGCGCAGTGTGTGGGATGTGGGTGGGAGAAGGGGAGCACATTGTGTGGGATGTGGGTGAGAGAAGGGGAGCTCAGAGTGTGGGATGTGGGTGGGAGAAGGGGAGCTCATCGTGTGGGATGTGGGTGGAAGAAGGGGAGCGCAGTGTGTGGGATGTGGGTGGGAGAAGGGGAGCGCAGTGTGTGGGATGTGGGTGGGAGAAGGGGAGCTCAGAGTGTGGGATGTGGGTGGGAGAAGGGGAGTGCAGTGTGTGGGATGTGGATGGAGAATGTGAGCACAGTGTGGAATGTGAATGGGAGAAGGGGAGTGCAGTGTGTGGGATATGGATGGAGAAGGGGAGCGCAGTGTGTGGGATGTGGGTGGGAGAAGAGGAGTGCAGTGTGTGAGATATGGGTGGGAGAAGGGGAGTGCAGTGTGTGAGATGTGGGTGGGAGAAGAGGAGTGCAGTGTGTGGGATATAGATGAAGATGGGGAGCACAGTGTGTGGGATGTGGGTGGGAGAAGGGGAGCGCAGTGTGTGGGATGTGGGTGGGAGAAGGGGAGTGCAGTGTGTGGGATATGGATGGAGAAGGTGAGCACAGTGTGTGGGATGTGGGTGGGAGAAGGGGAGTGCAGTGTGTGGGATATGGATGAAGAAGGGGAGCGCAGTGTGTGGGATGTGGGTGGGAGAAGGGGAGTACAGTGTGTGGGATGTGGGTGGGAGTAGGGGAGTGCAGTGTGTGGGATATGGATGGAGAAGGGGAGTGCAGTGTGTGGCATGTTGGTGGGAGAAGGGGAGCGCAGTGTGTGGGATGTGAATGGGAGAAGGGGAGCGCAGTGTGTGGGATGTGGGTGAAAGAAGGGGAGTGCAGTGTGTGGGATATGGATGGAGAAGGGGAGTGCAGTGTGTGGGATATGGATGGAGAAGGGGAGCGCAGTGTGTGGGATGTGAATGGGAGAAGGGGAGTGCAGTGTTTGGGATATGGGTGGAGAAGGGGAGCGCAGTGTGTTGGATGTGAATGGCAGAAGGGGTGCGCAGTGTGTGGGATGTGGGTGGGAGAATGAAAGACAAGTGTGTGGGATGTGGGTGGGAGAAGGGGAGCGCAGTGTGTGGAATGTGGGTGGGAGAAGGGGAGCGCAGTGTGTGGGATGTGGGTGGGAGAAGGGGAGCGCAGTGTGTGGGATGTGGGTGGGAGAAGGGGAGCACATTGTGTGGGATGTGGGTGAGAGAAGGGGAGCTCAGAGTGTGGGATGTGGGTGGGAGAAGGGGAGCTCAGAGTATGGGATGTGGGTGGGAGAAGGGGAGCGCAGTGTGTGGGATGTGGGTGGGAGAAGGGGAGCGCAGTGTGTGGGATGTGGGTGGGAGAAGGGGAGCTCAGAGTGTGGGATGTGGGTGGGAGAAGGGGAGCGCAGTGTGTGGGATGTGGATGGAGAATGTGAGCACAGTGTGGAATGTGAATGGGAGAAGGGGAGCACATTGTGTGGGATGTGGGTGAGAGAAGGGGAGCTCAGAGTGTGGGATGTGGGTGGGAGAAGGGGAGCTCAGAGTGTGGGATGTGGGTGGGAGAAGGGGAGCGCAGTGTGTGGGATGTGGGTGGGAGAAGGGGAGCGCAGTGTGTGGGATGTGGGTGGGAGAAGGGGAGCTCAGAGTGTGGGATGTGGGTGGGAGAAGGGGAGCGCAGTGTGTGGGATGTGGATGGAGAATGTGAGCACAGTGTGGAATGTGAATGGGAGAAGGGGAGTGCAGTGTGTGGGATATGGATGGAGAAGGGGAGTGCAGTGTGTGAGATGTGGGTGGGAGAAGAGGAGTGCAGTGTGTGGGATATAGATGAAGGGGAGCACAGTGTGTGGGATGTGGGTGGGAGAAGGGGAGCGCAGTGTGTGATATGGGTGGGAGAAGGGGAGTGCAGTGTGTGAGATGTGGGTGGGAGAAGAGGAGTGCAGTGTGTGGGATATAGATGAAGAAGGGGAGCACAGTGTGTGGGATGTGGGTGGGAGAAGGGGAGCGCAGTGTGTGGGATGTGGGTGGGAGAAGGGGAGCGCAGTGTGTGGGATGTGGGTGGGAGAAGGGGAGCGCAGTGTGTGGGATGTGGGTGGGAGAAGGGGAGCGCAGTGTGTGGGATATGGATGAAGAAGGGGAGTGCAGTGTGTGGGATGAGGGTGGGATAAGGGGAGCGCAGTGTGTGGGATGTGGGTGGGATAAGGGGAGTGCAGTGTGTGGGATGTGGGTGGGAGAAGGGGAGCGCAGTGTGTGGGATGTGGGTGGGAGAAGGGGAGCGCAGTTTGTGGGATGTGGGTGGGAGAAGGGGAGCGCAGTGTGTGGGATGTGGGTGCGAGAAGGGGAGCTCAGAGTGTGGGATGTGGGTGTGAGAAGGGGAGCGCAGTGTGTGGGATGTGGGTGGGAGAAGGGGAGCGCAGTGTGTGGGATGTGGGTGGGAGAAGGGGAGCTCAGAGTGTGGGATGTGAGTGGGAGAAGGGGAGCGCAGTGTGTGGGATATGGATGGAGAATGTGAGCGCAGTGTGTGGAATGTGAATGGGAGAAGGGGAGTGCAGTGTGTGGGATATGGATGAAGAAGGGGAGCGCAGTGTGTGGGATGATTGTGGGAGAAGGGGAGCGCAGTGTGTGGGATGTGGGTGGGAGAAGGGGAGCACAGTGTGTGGGATGTGGGTGGGAGAAGGGGAGCGCAGTGTGTGGGATGTGGGTGGGAGAAGAGGAGTGCAGTGTGTGGGATATGGATGTAGAAGGGGAGTGCAGTGTGTGGGATGTGGGTGGGAGAAGAGGAGCTCAGAGTGTGGGATGTGGGTGGGAGAAGGGGAGCGTAGTGTGTGGGATGTGAATGGAGAAGGGGAGTGCAGTGTGTGGGATATGAATGGAGAACGTGAGCGCAGTGTGGAATGTGAATGGGAGAAGGGGAGTGCAGTGTGTGGGATATGGATGGAGAAGGGGAGCGCAGTGTGTGGGATGTGGGTGGGAGAAGGGGAGCGCAGTGTGTGAGATGTGGGTGGGAGAAGGGGAGCGCAGTGTGTGGGATGTGAATGGCAGAAGGGGTGCGCAGTGTGTGGGATGTGGGTGGGAGAATGAAAGAGAAGTGTGTGGGATGTGGGTGGGAGAAGGGGAGCGCAGTGTGTGGGATATGGATGGAGAAGGGGAGCGCAGTGTGTGGGATGTGGGTGGTAGAAGGGGAGTGCAGTGTGTGGGATGTGAATGGAAGAAGGGGAGCGCAGTGTGTGGGATGTGGTTGGGAGAAGGGGAGTGCAGTGTGTGGGATATGGAAGGAGAAGGGGAGCGCAGTGTGTGGGATGTGGTTGGGAGAAGGGGAGTGCAATGTGTGGGATATGGAAGGAGAAAGGGAGCGCAGTGTGAGGGATGTGAATGGAAGAAGTTGAGTGCAGTGTGTGGGATGTGGGTGGGAGAAGGGGAGCGCAGTGTGTGGGATGTGGGTGGGAGAAGGAAAGCGAAGTGTGTTTGATATGGATGGGAGAAGGAGTGCAGTTGGATGGTTGGATGAAAGTTGGTCTAGTGTGTGGCCATTTCTCAAACTCTGTCCTCAGGACCCCACACAGGTCACGTTTTCCAGGTCACCCAGCAGGAGCACAGGTGTATTCATTACCCACTGACACATTTTAAAAAATGCACAGGTGGAGTGAATATCTCACTTGTGATTCTATGAGGAGACCTGGAAAACATGCACTGTTTGCAGGGCCGTAACTAGGGGGGCCGCAATCGGCCATCTGTCAGCTGCTTCTTCCTGAGCCCCGTTCTAGCCTTGGATGGAGATAAAGTGAACAGAGAAAGGACCAGCCAATCAGCTCCTAACTGCCATGTCACAGGCTGCGTTTGAAAAAGGACAGTTAGGAGCTGGTAGACTGGTACTTTATCTCTGTCCACTTTATCTCCATCCAAGGCTTAGTAGATAGACCCCTTAGTCCTGAAAGAAAGGTTTGTCCGGGACAAAGCTGAGGTTGATAGATTAGTGAAGGTAGAAACATTAGGGATGAAGCCGAGAAACTGGCAAACAAAACATCTACTGAAACACCAGTAAATTGCAGTAATTGTAAAATTATTTGCAGTTTTATTTGCAGTGTTGCACTGCCATCTGTTGTCTGTAGTTGGTATAGCAGCAGATATTCTCGTTTTAAGTGTTGACAGTGCACTGCCACCTATCGTCTGCAGCTGGTATTGCGGAAAAACCTCACATGAAATTAAGTCATTGTGATCCCTGTTTTCCTGTCTTGAGTGAGAGACTCACAAACTCTGAGACAGGGGGAGACCAGTAGAGAAAGAGAATGTTTTTCATCAGCGCTCCAAACCCCCAGACTTTATACTCATGACATTTTCTGAATGTGCAGTCAGTTTCTGCGTATAAAGAAAGGGCTTGTGAATAGGGGCACAATCCTGCATTACGGCTAGAGATTACTACTCAGATACCATGGGTAATTTGTGTAGTAGGGTAAGATCGATCTTCCTTGAATATTCGGTCAATATGTAGCAAGTATTTCTTAGTTCTTCTCTCGGCAATCACTCCCTCATATTAAGATGTTACCAGAGTCCACTTACCCAATAATTACTTTACCCTGAATCTACATAAGTACTTTAGAGGAATGCCAGATTGGAGGAGGTTGCAATAATAGAGGCAGGAGATACCCGCTCGTTAGGAAGCTTTTGCGCGCAGGCAGCTGATGTTTGCATTCTGCACATGTGTACACATCACCATGCACGAACCAGTGCGAGTGATCGGGAAGCGTACGCTCGCTGCGCATAGACAGCCCGGCTGAATGAGTGACAGGAGAAGCAGTTTGTGGGTGGTGACAGGGGCTGGCCACTAGAAATGGGGGAGTGGAGGTACGAACGCAGGCGTGTCTTAGCGTCTTAACGCCGTTGCAGAGGCGTGCATAACTAATAGGCAACGTCATTGTAGACATCACCTGGTTGTATTTCACACTGAATTGCTCGCAGTGCTTGTGGTAGAGTATAGTCAACCACAAGCGTTGCGATGGTACTAGATGTACCGATGGTTGCATACACTTCCTGGAGATGACATGCGCAAGTGGGCATCTTATGACAGGCTGATGGGTGTTGCATACACAAAGTGATCACACGCCAAGACATAGTGGGTGTGCTAATGCCTTGCCGTGCGATCGTCTGCCTTGCTATGGGTTGGCCAGATAAGTGGGTGCGTGCGAACGCATCTAGCAACGGGTCTGAATCAGGTCCTGAGTGAACATAAGTATGGTTTGGTTGCATCTTGTGTAAGAAAATTATGTATTAATTCTGGCAATACTTAAGGGCCTATTCATCATCACTTAATTTCTACAAAAGCAGAATGTAGAGATTAAGTATTCAGGCCATTCATCAAGAAGGTAAAGCAGGAGATATCACAGATACTAGTATCACCTGCTTATCTTTCTCTCCCGGAATGGCCCGCTGTCCCCATACACTAGTATTACAGAAATCTCCTACTTACCTTCCTCTCCTGATGTGGCCTGCTGTCCCCATACACTAGTATCACAGATATCTCCTGCTTACCCTACTCTTCCAGAATGGCCCGCTGTCCCCATACACTAGTATCACAGATATCTCCTGCTTACCTTCCTCTCCCGGAATGTCCCGCTGTCCCCATACACTAATATCACAGATATCTCCTGCTTACCTTTCTCTCCCGAAATTGCCCACTGTCCCCATACACTAGTATCACAGATATCTCCTGCTTACCTTCCTCTCCTGGAATGGCCCGCTGTCCCCATACACTAGTATAACAGATATCTCCTGCTTACCTTCCTCTGACGGAATGGCCCGCTGTCCCCATACACTAGTATCACAGATATCTCCTGCTTACCCTCCTCTTCCAGAATGGCCCGCTGTCCCCATACACTAGTATCACAGATATCTCCTGCTTACCTTCCTCTCCCGGAATGGCCCGCTGTCCCCATACACTAGTATAACAGATATCTCCTGCTTACCTTCCTCTGACGGAATGGCCCGCTGTCCCCATACACTAGTATCACAGACATCTCCTGCTTATCTTTCTCTCCCGAAATTGCCCACTGTCCCCATACACTAGTATCACAGATATCTCCTGCATACCTTCCTCTACCGGAATGGCCCGCTGTCCCCATACACTAGTATCACAGATATCTCCTGCTTCACTTTCTTTCCCGGAATGGCCCGCTGTCCCCATACACTAGTATCACAGACAGGGCCGGATTAAGGGGAGGGCGACAGGGACGGTCGTCAAAGGGGCCCGCACACTTAGAGGGACCCTCACCACTAGAGCACGCAGGGGGGGTTTCTGAGTACCTAGAGACCCCCTCTGATGGACCAATTCCCCCTTCTACCGTTGCCGAAATGGGGGCGCAGCCAACACAACAAACCATCCTCATATGACCCACGAATCGTGGCAGTACGGCGCAGGGCCTAATGAAGTGACCAGCAGCTGCATAGAATGTGAGTGTACTGTTGTGTACTGTTTTATTATTTATATACTGTATGTGTTTGTGTATGTGTTATTGTATATACTGTATGTGTTAGTGTGTATACTGTGTATGTGTTAATGTGTATATATGTGCTAGTGTGTGTATACTGTGTATATTTGTTAGTAGGTATGTGTGTGTATACTGTATATTTGTGTGTTAGTGTGTATGTTATATAAAATATATGTTTGCTACATATATATTATATGTGTGCGCGTGTTTAATGTGTGGCGGGGGAGGGGGGTAGGCTCTATGTGCCTTGGTGGGGGCCCCCACAACTTAGTTGCCCCAGGGCCCCCACAAGCCTTAATCCAGCCCTGATCACAGATATCCCCTGCTTACCTTCCTCTGGCGTAATGGCCCGCTGTCCCCATACACTAGTATCACATATATCTCCTGCTTTCCTTCCACTCCCGGAATGGCCCACTGTCCCCATACACTAGAATCACAGATATCTCCTACTTACCTTCCTCTCGTGGAATGACCCGCTGTCACCATACACTAGTATCACATATATCTCCTGCTTTCCTTCCACACCCGGAATGGCCCACTGTCCCCATACACAAGAATCACAGATATCTCCTACTTACCTTCTTCTCCCGGAATGGCCCGCTGTCCTCATACACTAGTATCACAGATGTCTTTTGCTTACCTTCCACTCCCGGAATGGCCCGCTGTCCCCATAGACTAGTATCACAGATGTCTTCTGCTTACCTTCCTCTGGTGGAATGGCCTGCTGTCCCCATACACTAGTACATATATCTCCTGCTTACTTCCACTCCCGGAATGGCCCGCTGTCGCCATACACTAGAATCACAGATATCTCCTACTTACCTTCCTCTCCCGGAATTGCCCACTGTCCCCATACACTAGTAACACAGATGTCTCTTGCTTACCTTCCACTCCCGGAATGGCCCGCTGTCCCCATAGACTAGTATCACAGATGTCTTCTGCTTACCTTCCTCTGGTGGAATGGCCTGCTGTCCCCATACACTAGTATCACATATATCTACTGCTTACTTCCACTCCCGGAATGGCCCGCTGTCCCCATAGACTAGTATCACAGATGTCTCCTGCTTACTTCCACTCCCGGAATGGCCCGCTGCCCCAATACACTAGTATCACATATATCTCCTACTTACCTTCCTCTGGTGGAATGGCCCGCTGTCCCCATACACTAGTATCACAGATGTCTCCTGCTTACCCTCCTCTTCCAGAATGGCCTGCTGTCTCCATACACTAGTATCACAGACATCTCCTGCTTATCTTTCTCTCCCGGAATGTCCCGCTGTCCCCATACACTAATATCACAGATATCTCCTTCTTACCTTTCTCTCCCGAAATTGCCCACTGTCCCCATACACTAGTATCACAGATATCTCCTGCATACCTTCCTCTACCGGAATGGCCCGCTGTCCCCATACACTAGTATCACAGATATCTCCTGCTTAACTTTCTTTCCCGGAATGGCCCGCTGTCCCCATACACTAGTATCACAGATATCTCCTGCTTACCTTTCTCTCCCGAAATTGCCCACTGTCCCCATACACTAGTATCACAGATATCTCCTGCTTACCTTTCTCTCCCGAAATTGCACACTGTCCCCATACACTAGTATCACAGATATCTCCTGCATACCTTCCTCTACCGGAATGGCCCGCTGTCCCCATACACTAGTATCACAGATATCTCCTGCTTAACTTTCTTTCCCAGAATGGCCCGCTGTCCCCATACACTAGTATCACAGACAGAGCCGGATTAACGGGAGGGTGACTGGGACGGTCGTCAAAGGGGCCCCCACACTCAGAGGGACCCTCACCACTAGAGCACGCAGGGGGGTTTCTGAGTACCTAGAGACCCCCTCTGATGGACCAATTCCCCCTTTTACCATTGCCGAAATGGGGGCGCAGCCAACACAACAACCCATCCTCATATGATCCACGAATCGCGGCAGTACGGCGCAGGGCCCTGTAATTGCAAAAATAGTTCAATGCTCTTTGCAAACAGCTATTTTTCCAGAACCACTAAAGGAAGCAATTGTTAGACCACTTCTTAAAAAACCTAATTTAGACCCTGACTGCATGACCAACTATAGACCAGTATCAAACCTTCCTTTTCTAGGAAAGGTCATTGAGAAAGTGGTGGCAATGCAACTGGAAACCCACCTGTCTACCCATGATATTTATGATCCATTCCAGTCAGGATTCAGGAGAAGACATAGCACTGAAACAGCCCTGGTATGTGTGCTTAATGATCTTCTGATGGCAAGAGACAGAGGTGATTGTTCAATCTTAATCCTTCTGGATCTCTCAGCAGCATTAGATACTGTGGACCATGGGATTCTAATTGAGCGCCTGAAAAATTTCTGTGGACTGGATGGCACAGTCCTTAGATGGTTCAAATCATTTCTCACTGGCAGGTCACAGAGAGTTTCTTCTGGAGTAAACTCTTCATCACCAGTGTCACTTCCATGCGGTGTCCCACAGGGTTCTATACTATCTCCCATGCTTTTTGCAGTATACATGCTGCCACTGGGTGAAATAATCAGACGTCATGGCCTGGTTTACCACTGCTATGCAGATGATACACAACTGTACCTGTCCTTTGCTCCAGGTACAAATGACCCAATAACAACCCTAAATGGCTGCCTGGCTGAGCTTCAGGAGTGGATGAGTGCCAGTTGGCTGCGACTGAGCCCTGATAAAACAGAGGTTCTTATGATAGGTCACAGGACAGGGCTACAGCATAGCCAACCAACAGGACTTACGCTTGGGGGTTCAGAATTACAAAACACTAAACATGTGCGGAATCTTGGTGTTGTCCTGGATAGTGGCTTGACACTTAAACATCAGGTATCAGCCACAATCAAATCCTCATTCTTTCATCTGAGGAACATAGCCAGAATCAAGCACTTAATTCCCTCAGAAGATCTGCCTAAAGTCATACATGCATTTATATCATCACGCCTAGACTACTGCAATGCCCTCTACCTCGGTCTCCCAGCAAAAGAATTACACCGCTTGCAGATGGTACAAAACGCAGCTGCCAGGCTATTAACCAACCAGCCCCGTTCCAGCCACATAACACCCATTCTCTACTCCCTTCACTGGCTGCCTGTCAGATGGCGAATTGCTTTCAAGATTGGATTAATAACTTACAAAGCCCTTCATGACCATGGCCCAAGGTACCTGAAGCAGCTTCTGATTCCCTACTGTCCCACTCGATTACTGCGATCCGTTGACAAAGGACTATTAACAGTACCTAGAATCTCACGGAATTCGTCTGGGGGTCGAGCTTTCAGTTTTGTGGCTCCAACCTTATGGAACTCACTTCCCCGCACAGTTCGAGAGGCCTCCACTCTAGAATCCTTCAAAAATAGACTCAAGACTCACCTATTCACCCAAGCATTTCACTAATGTCCCTTGTTTAAGCTTGTTTTGTATTTTGTACTGTAAATGTAAAGCACTTTGAGTCCTTTAGGAGAAAAGCGCAATATAAAATTATTATTATTAATGAAGTGACCAGCAGCTGCATAGAATGTGAGTGTACTGTATGTGTACTTTTTTATTATTTATATACTGTATGTGTTTGTGTATGTATTATTGTATATACTGTATGTGATAGTGTGTGTATACTGTGTATGTGTTAATGTGTATATATGTGCTAGTGTGTGTATACTGTGTATATTTGTTAGTATGTATGTGTGTGTATACTGTATATTTGTGTGTTAGTGTGTATGTTATACAAAATATATATGCTACATATATATTATATGTGTGCGCGTGTTTAATGTGTGGCGGAAGAGGGGGGTAGGCTCTATGTGCCTTGGTGGGGGCCCCCACAACTTAGTTGCCCCAGGGCCCCCACAAGCCTTAATCCAGCCCTGATCACAGATATCCCCTGCTTACCTTCATCTGGCGTATTGGCCCGCTGTCCCCATACACTAGTATCACAGATGTCTCTTCCTTACCTTCCACTCCCGGAATGGCCCGCTGTCCCCATAGACTAGTATCACATATATCTCCTGCTTACTTCCACTCCCGGCATGGCCCGCTGCCCCCATACACTAGTATCACAGATATCTCCTACTTACCTTCCTCTGGTGGAATGGCCCGCTGTCCCCATACACTAGTATCACAGATGTCTTCTGCTTACCTTCCTCTGGTGGAATGGCCTGCTGTCGCCATACACTAGTTTCACAGATGTCTCCTGCTTACCTTCCACTCCCGGAATGGCCCACTGGCCCCACACACTAGTATCACATATATCTCCTGCTTACTTCCACTCCCGGAATGGCCCGCTGCCCCCATACACTAGTATCACAGATATCTCCTACTTACCTTCCTCTGGTGGAATGGCCCGCTGTCCCCATACACTAGTATCACAGATGTCTCCTGCTTACCTTCCGCTCCTGGAATGGCCCACTCTCCCCATACACTAGTATCACAGATATCTCCTGCTTACCTTCCACTCCTGGAATGGCCCACTGTCTCCATACACTAGTATCACATATATCTCCTGCTTACTTCCACTCCCGGAATGGCCCGCTGCCCCCATACACTAGTATCACAGATATCTCATGCTTACCTTCCTCTGGCGGAATGGTCCGCTGTGCTCATGCACTAGTATCACGGATATCTCCTGCTTACCTTCCTCTCGTGGAATGACCCGCTGTCCCCATACATTAGTATCACAGATGGCTCCTGCTTACCTTCCACTCCCGGAATGGCCCGCTATCCCCATACACTAGTATCACAGATATCTCCTGCTTACCTTCCTCTCGGAATATCCTGCTGTCCCCATACACTAGTATCACAATATCTCCTGCTTACCTTCCTCTCCTGGAATGGCCCGCTGTCCCCATACACTAGTATCACAGATATCTCCTACTTACCTTCCTCTCCTGGAGTGGCCCACTGTCCCCATACACTAGTATCACAGATATCACCTGCTTACCTTCCACTTCCGGAATGTCCCGCTGTCCCCATACATTACTATCACAGACATTTCCTTTTTACCTTCCACTCCCGGAATGGCCCGCTGTCCCCATACACTAGTATCACAGATATCTTCTGCTATCCTTCCACTCCCGGAATGGCCCGTTGTCCCCATACACTAGTATCACAGATATCTCCTGCTTACTTTACTCTCCTGGAATGGCTGGCTGTCCCCATACACTAGTATCACAAATATCACCAGCTTACCTTCCACTCCCGGAATGTCCCGCTGTCCCCATACACTAGTATCACAGATATCTCCTGCTTACCTTCCACTCCTGGAATGGCCAGCTGTCCCCATACATTATTATAACAGATATTTCCTGCTTACCTTCCACTCCCGGAATGGACCGCTGTCCCCATACACTAGTATCACAGATATCTCCTGCTTACCTTCCACTCCTGGAATGGCCAGCTGTCCCCATACATTATTATAACAGATATTTCCTGCTTACCTTCCACTCCCAGAATGGCCCGATTTCCCCATACACTAGTATCACAGATATCTACTGCTTACCTTCCTCTTCTGGAATGGCCCGCTGTCCCCATACACTAGTGTAGACAGCTGATCTGAAAATCTCCACACCAGAGCAATGATGAATCCCCGATAATTAACATAATGAATAGTGGGCCGATGGTGGCCCACTGGGCATGCGAACGACGGAGTCGGCTCCGTCGTGCGCATTCGCGAGACCCGGATAGCGACGGGTGCTCTGTCGCTCTGGGTCTCGCACCAAAGGGGGCGAGCTGTCGATGGTGAGTGACAGCTCGCCCCGTTTGGTAGGAGGGCCGAGGGCGTGGCCGGCCAAATGGAGGCGTTCCCGAAGGAATGCCTGCCATTTGGGGGAGGTCCCATTGAGGCCCCAGTGATGTCAGTGGGACAGCTTCCGGCTCTATTAGAGCTGGAAGCTCTCTGGGGCTTGCGGCCATGAGACCCTACCACAAGGGTCTCGTCGCAAGCCCGATGGTCTTGACCATCGTGACCATCATCCTGGCCGCTCACAATAGCTGTGGGAAGTCACCCACAGCTATGCGAGTGGCCAGGAGGCCGCTCCATAAAAAAAAATAAATGCCCTGATTCAGAGCGAGCGCTCTGTAAGAGCATCTGGCTCTGAATCAGGCCCAGAGCCCTTAGGGAGAGACTGTATATGTAAAAAAAGCTGAAAATGGTCAAATGAGACAACAAGGCAGCAGGGGCATTCCAGGGCTCTGCCCCCTTCCCCTCTGTGAAGCTGCTGGTGCTGCTGTAGTCAGGAATATTTATTTTTTCCTGCTACACAGTCTGGCTCTGATGCATGCCTAACCGGCAGCCGTCCAAGGTCCCGCCCACTTAATCACCGGCGGCAAACCCCGTGTAGTTGTCACTCAGTGTGAGTGTTCTCCCCTCCTCTTCCCACAGTGGCATGCAGCTAGGTGCCCCGTACCCATGCCCGGCAACAGGGGGGACTAGGGGCACACCTGTGCCGGGCCCCGAGGTTCTGAGAGGCCCCGAGTGCTCAGGGGCACGAAACACGTGACCTCTCTCTGCCACAGGTCCACGGCTTGTGTAAAATCTCCCCCCTCCTCCTACATCGCCCCGCCGGCCGGCCCTGGCCTCCTTCTCTCTTACTTACCCATACACTGTGTGTGGGCTGTGGCCGCCGCCGGCGGAGGTCGGATGCTTGCACGTTATGCACGGCGTCATGACATCATTCTCATGACGCTGCGCAGGCCCTCCACCCTGGCCTCCTTTGATGTCTACCGAGGAGCGGGCGCCGGGATCAACAGTGAGTCCAGCTGCCTGGACAGGACTCAGGAGGAGCCAATTAATCACTGACACACCCGACGCCGCCCGGCACACAGAGGGTCTTGCTGGGCTGCACCGTCCTGCCCTGGTCCTCCATTGTGCACTGTCTGTCCGGTAAGTCAGTATTAATTTTTAGTACGTAATTTTTAGTGTGCCCCCTAAGTACATATATAGGCAGCTCAATTTCTCTTTTATATATATAGAGTCAGGTCCATAAATATTGGGACATTGACAGAATTTTCAGATTTTGGCCTCTATTCACCACCACAATGGTTTTGAAATGAAACAAACAAGATGTGCTTTAACTGCAGACTTTCAGATTTAATTTGAGGGTAATTACATCCAAATCATGTGAACAGTGTAGGAATTACAACGGTTTCAATATGTGCCTCCCACTTTTTAAGGGGCCAAAAGTAATGGGACTATCAACTCAAAAGCTATTTCATGGTCAGGTGTGGGCTATTCCCTCGTTATTTCATTATCAATTAAGCAGGTAAAAGGTCTGGAGTTGATTCTAGGTGTGACATTTGCATGTGGAATCAGTTGATGTCGACTCTCAATATGAGATCCAAAGAGCTGTCACTATCAGTGAAGCAAGCCATCATTAGGCTGAAAAATCAAAACAAACCCATCAGAGAGATAGCAAAAACATTAGGTGTGGCCAAATCAACTGTTTGGAACATTCTTAAAAAGAAAGAACGCACCGGAGAGCTCAGCAACACCAAAAGACCCGGAAGACCACGGAAAACAACTGTGGTGGATGACAGAAGAATTATTTCCCAGTTGGCCAAATCAAGAACACTCTCCAGGAGGTAGATGTATATGTGTCAAAGTCAACAATCAAGAGAAGACTTCACAAGAGTGAATATAGAGGGTTCACCACAAGATGCAAACCATTGGTGAGCCACAAAAACAGGAAGACCAGATTAGAGTTTGCCAAACAAAATCTAAAAAAGCCATTACAGTTCTAGAATAACATCCTATGGACAGATGAGATAAAGATCAACTTGTACCAGAGTGATGGGAAGAGAAGAGTACGGAGAAGGAAAGGAACTGCTCATGATCCAAAACATACCACCTCATCAGTGAAGCATGGTGGTGGTAGTGTCATGGCGTGGGCATGTATGGCTGCTAATGGAACTGGTTCCCTTGTATTTATTGATGATGTGACTGCTGACAAAAGCAGCAGAATTCTGAAGTGTTTCAGGCAATACTATATGCTCATATTCAGTCAAATGCTTCAGAACTCATTGGACGGCGCTTCACAGTGCAGATGGACAATGACCCGAAGCATACTGCAAAAGCAACCAAATTGTTTTTTAAGGCTAAAAAGTGGAATGTTATGCAATGGCCAAGTCAATCCCCTGACCTGAATCTGATTGAGCATGCATTTCACTTGATGAAGACAAAACTGAAGGGAAAATGCCCCAAGAACAAGCAGGAACTGAAGACATTTGCAGTAGAGGCCTGGAAGAGCATCACCAGGGATGAAACCCAGCGTCTGGTGAAGTCTATGCGTTCCAGACTTCAGGCTGTAATTGCCTGCAAAGGATTTGCAACAAAGTATTAAAAAGTGAACGTTAGATTTAGGATTGTTTAGTTTGTCCCATTACTTTTGGCCCCTTAAAAAGTGGGAGGCACATATAGAAACCGTTGTAATTCCTACACCGTTCACCTGATTTGGATGTAATTACCCTCAAATGAAATCTGAAAGTCTGCAGTTAAATCACATCTTGTTTGTTTCATTTCAAAGCCATTGTGGTGGTGAATAGAGGCCAAAATCTGAAAATTCTGTCAATGTCCCAATATTTATGGACCTGACTGTATATATACCTGTAGATCCATATATATACTGTATATAGATCTATATATATATATATATATATATACACAGTATATGTAGATCTATATATATATATCTAGATAGATCTATATATACATATACATACATATATATCTATATATATATAATGATTTATCGATATATGTATATATATATATATATATGTATATATATATATGTATATATAGATATATATATATATATCATATATATATATCCAACAGCCGGCAGCACTCCACGGACTTGAAAGAACCATAATACACAGCCAGGTATAACCAACGTTTCAGATGTTTACTACATCTTTTTTCAAACATCTGAAACGGCGGTTATACCTGGCTGTGTATTGTGGTTCTTTCAAGTCCGTGGAGTGCTGCCGGTTGTTGGATATGTGCTAGTGTGTACCCGTCATGTTGCTGAAGAAGCGCGCTCCCATGCATCATCAGTGACATCCTCCCTAGGCCCTGCATGCAGGTCCAATGGGCGATATAGTTAGCAGGGTCATGCTGCCGAATGCAGCATGGCCCTGGCTGTCATTGCTGGCATATGCAAGGGGTCGGGGTCGAGGGGGAGCCCCAGAGATATCTGAGTAACGGGCCCCAAGATTTCTGTTGCCGGCCCTGCCCGTACCTTCCCTGGATCCTGACAGCAGGGGCGGATTGGGATGAAAAACCAGCCCGGGAAAATTCTGGTAGCAGCCCTCATGGGGGCGGGTCTGCTGAGGGGGTGGGGACTGTTGAGGGGAACGGGATACTCCCTCCCGTAGAGGCCGTCCATGCATCTTTTGATGCAGTTGCGTCTGCGACTTAATACCAATGCCAACAAAGCTCGTCCCTGGTGTACAGCCATGCATCTGAATGTGCAAGGACAAAGACACCCACTGTCAGTGTGCACAGACGCTGCAATCAGCTTCAGACGCTAACGTCAGTCGCACCATTGAAACTTGCACCAGCCCTATGCTAGGGACAGATCATCCAAATAAGTATGGCCTCCAATGTGAGCGATTCAGCGTCTCTGTACACAACCACTTTCCTCAGCACTCCTGTGTCACTCCAATAACACGCCCATCGTTACATCTGCGTCTGATTAGCCAAAACTCTGTAACCAAACAGGAATGGCCAACACATTTCTGATGCACTTCTTTGTGTGTGTCCAAATCTGTACTGCATATCTGTGCAAACACCTTCAGTATGTACGTGTGGTGCAACTCAGACAACAAACACTACTACACTGCGTCCAACATCGCTGCTGCGTCTGACTCAGAATAAGGCCCATAATGCTGTATACTATGTCATACTGGTGCTTGCTATATAATATAACTATTATTAATGAAGTGACCAGCAGCTGCATAGAATGTGAGTGTACTGTATGTGTACTTTTTTATTATTTATATACTGTATGTGTTTGTGTATGTATTATTGTATATACTGTATGTGATAGTGTGTGTATACTGTGTATGTGTTAATGTGTATATATGTGCTAGTGTGTGTATACTGTGTATGGCCCTCATTCAGAGCCGTACGCTCTGAGCAGAGCGCACACTCTGAATGAGGGCCGGGCTCCATTTTCATGGAGCGTCCTCCTGGACGCTCGTATAGCTGTGGGTCACCACCCACAGGCTATACGAGCGTGCTTTGTGATGGCCGCGATGGTCGAGACCATCGCGACCATCGAAATTGCGAGCCGGAGCCTGCGGTTGAGGTTTTCAACCGCAAGCTCCGGAGTGATTTTGGCTCTATCAGAGCCAAAATCACTCCCACTGACATCACTAGTGATGTCAGTGGGCCGGCTTCTGACGGGAGGCGTTCCCGTGGGAACGCCCCCGTCAGGGAGGCACGCCCCCGGCACGCCCACCAAAGGGGGCGTGCTGTCAATCAACATTGACAGCACGCCCCCTTTGATCGGACACAACGAGCGAAGGACTTTCCTTCGCTCGTCGCGTCTGGCGCATGCGCACGACGGACCTCCTTCCATCTTGAGTATGCTCAGTCCATAACATCGACCCACTTGCGAGCGGACAGCCGCTCGCGAGTGGGTCTGAATCAGGCCCTAGATTTGTTAGTATGTATGTGTGTGTATACTGTATATTTGTGTGTTAGTGTGTATGTTATATAAAATATTTATGCTACATATATATTATATGTGTGCGCGTGTTTAATGTGTGGCGGAAGAGGGGGGTAGGCTCTATGTGCCTTGGTGGGGGCCCCCACAACTTAGTTGCCCCAGGGCCCCCACAAGCCTTAATCCAGCCCTGATCACAGATATCCCCTGCTTACCTTCATCTGGCGTAATGGCCCGCTGTCCCCATACACTAGTATCACAGATGTCTCTTCCTTACCTTCCACTCCCGGAATGGCCCGCTGTCGCCATAGACTAGTATCACATATATCTCCTGCTTACTTCCACTCCCGGAATGGCCCGCTGCCCCCATACACTAGTATCACAGATATCTCCTACTTACCTTCCTCTGGTGGAATGGCCCGCTGTCCCCATACACTAGTATCACAGATGTCTTCTGCTTACCTTCCTCTGGTGGAATGGCCTGCTGTCGCCATACACTAGTTTCACAGATGTCTCCTGCTTACCTTCCACTCCCGGAATGGCCCACTGGCCCCATACACTAGTATCACATATATCTCCAGCTTACTTCCACTCCCGGAATGGCCCGCTGCCCCCATACACTAGTATCACAGATATCTCCTACTTACCTTCCTCTGGTGGAATGGCCCGCTGTCCCCATACACTAGTATCACAGATGTCTCCTGCTTACCTTCCGCTCCTGGAATGGCCCACTCTCCCCATACACTAGTATCACAGATATCTCCTGCTTACCTTCCACTCCTGGAATGGCCCACTGTCTCCATACACTAGTATCACATATATCTCCTGCTTACTTCCACTCCCGGAATGGGCCGCTGCCCCCATACACTAGTATCACAGATATCTCCTGCTTACCTTCCTCTGGCGGAATGGTCCGCTGTGCTCATGCACTAGTATCACGGATATCTCCTGCTTACCTTCCTCTCGTGGAATGACCCGCTGTCCCCATACACTAGTATCACAGATGGCTCCTGCTTACCTTCCACTCCCGGAATGGCCCGCTATCCCCATACACTAGTATCACAGATATCTCCTGCTTACCTCCCTCTCGGAATATCCTGCTGTCCCCATACACTAGTATCACAATATCTCCTGCTTACCTTCCTCTCCTGGAATGGCCCGCTGTCCCCATACACTAGTATCACAGATATCTCCTACTTACCTTCCTCTCCTGGAGTGGCCCACTGTCCCCATACACTAGTATCACAGATATCACCTGCTTACCTTCCACTTCCGGAATGTCCCGCTGTCCCCATACATTACTATCACAGACATTTCCTTTTTACCTTCCACTCCCGGAATGGCCCGCTGTCCCCATACACTACGATCACAGATATCTTCTGCTATCCTTCCACTCCCGGAATGGCCCGTTGTCCCCATACACTAGTATCACAGATATCTCCTGCTTACTTTACTCTCCTGGAATGGCTGGCTGTCCCCATACACTAGTATCACAAATATCACCAGCTTACCTTCCACTCCCGGAATGTCCCGCTGTCCCCATACACTAGTATCACAGATATCTCCTGCTTACCTTCCACTCCTGGAATGGCCAGCTGTCCCCATACATTATTATAACAGATATTTCCTGCTTACCTTCCACTCCCGGAATGGACCGCTGTCCCCATACATTAGTATAACAGATATTTCCTGCTTACCTTCCACTCCCAGAATGGCCCGCTTTCCCCATACACTAGTATCACAGATATCTACTGCTTACCTTCCTCTTCTGGAATGGCCCGCTGTCCCCATACACTAGTGTAGACAGCTGATCTGAAAATCTCCACACCAGAGCAATGATGAATCCCCGATAATTAACATAATGAATAGTGGGCCGATGGTGGCCCACTGGGCATGCGAACGACGGAGTCGGCTCCGTCGTGCGCATTCGCGAGACCCGGATAGCGTCGGGTGCTCTGTCGCTCTGGGTCTCGCACCAAAGGGGGCGAGCTGTCGATGGTGAGTGACAGCTCGCCCCGTTTGGTAGGAGGGCCGAGGGCGTGGCCGGCCAAATGGAGGCGTTCCCGAAGGAATGTCTGCCATTTGGGGGAGGTCCCATTGAGGCCCCAGTGATGTCAGTGGGACAGCTTCCGGCTCTATTAGAGCTGGAAGCTCTCTGGGGCTTGCGGCCATGAGACCCTACCACAAGGGACTCGTCGCAAGCCCGATGGTCTTGACCATCGTGACCATCATCCTGGCCGCTCACAATAGCTGTGGGAAGTCACCCACAGCTATGCGAGTGGCCAGGAGGCCGCTCCATAAAAAGAAAAAAAATGCCCTGATTCAGAGCGAGCGCTCTGTAAGAGCATCTGGCTCTGAATCAGGCTCAGAGCCCTTAGGGAGAGACTGTATATGTAAAAAAAGCTGAAAATGGTCAAATGAGACAACAAGGCAGCAGGGGCATTCCAGGGCTCTGCCCCCTTCCCCTCCGTGAAGCTGCTGGTGCTGCTGTAGTCAGGAATATTTATTTTTTCCTGCTACACAGTCTGGCTCTGATGCATGCCTAACCGGCAGCCGTCCAAGGTCCCGCCCACTTAATCACCGGCGGCAAACCCCGTGTAGTTGTCACTCAGTGTGAGTGTTCTCCCCTCCTCTTCCCACAGTGGCATGCAGCTAGGTGCCCCGTACCCATGCCCGGCAACAGGGGGGGACTAGGGGCACACCTGTGCCGGGCCCCGAGGTTCTGAGAGGCCCCGAGTGCTCAGGGGCACGAAACACGTGACCTCTCTCTGCCACAGGTCCACGGCTTGTGTAAAATCTCCCCCCTCCTCCTACATCGCCCCGCCGGCCGGCCCTGGCCTCCTTCTCTCTTACTTACCCATACACTGTGTGTGGGCTGTGGCCGCCGCCGGCGGAGGTCGGATGCTTGCACGTTATGCACGGCGTCATGACATCATTCTCATGACGCTGCGCAGGCCCTCCACCCTGGTCTCCTTTGATGTCTACCGAGGAGCGGGCGCCGGGATCAACAGTGAGTCCAGCTGCCTGGACAGGACTCAGGAGGAGCCAATTAATCACTGACACACCCGACGCCGCCCGGCACACAGAGGGTCTTGCTGGGCTGCACCGTCCTGCCCTGGTCCTCCATTGTGCACTGTCTGTCCGGTAAGTCAGTATTAATTTTTAGTACGTAATTTTTAGTGTGCCCCCTAAGTACATATATAGGCAGCTCAATTTCTCTTTTATATATATATATAGAGTCAGGTCCATAAATATTGGGACATTGACAGAATTTTCAGATTTTGGCCTCTATTCACCACCACAATGGTTTTGAAATGAAACAAACAAGATGTGCTTTAACTGCAGACTTTCAGATTTAATTTGAGGGTAATTACATCCAAATCATGTGAACAGTGTAGGAATTACAACGGTTTCAATATGTGCCTCCCACTTTTTAAGGGGCCAAAAGTAATGGGACTATCAACTCAAAAGCTATTTCATGGACAGGTGTGGGCTATTCCCTCGTTATTTCATTATCAATTAAGCAGGTAAAAGGTCTGGAGTTGATTCTAAGTGTGACATTTGCATTTGGAATCAGTTGATGTCGACTCTCAATATGAGATCCAAAGAGCTGTCACTATCAGTGAAGCAAGCCATCATTAGGCTGAAAAATCAAAACAAACCCATCAGAGAGATAGCAAAAACATTAGGTGTGGCCAAATCAACTGTTTGGAACATTCTTAAAAAGAAAGAACGCACCGGAGAGCTCAGCAACACCAAAGACCCGGAAGACCACGGAAAACAACTGTGGTGGATGACAGAATTATTTCCCAGTTGGCCAAATCAAGAACACTCTCCAGGAGGTAGATGTATATGTGTCAAAGTCAACAATCAAGAGAAGACTTCACAAGAGTGAATATAGAGGGTTCACCACAAGATGCAAACCATTGGTGAGCCACAAAAACAGGAAGACCAGATTAGAGTTTGCCAAACAAAATCTAAAAAAGCCATTACAGTTCTAGAACAACATCCTATGGACAGATGAGATAAAGATCAACTTGTACCAGAGTGATGGGAAGAGAAGAGTACGGAGAAGGAAAGGAACTGCTCATGATCCAAAACATACCACCTCATCAGTGAAGCATGGTGGTGGTAGTGTCATGGCGTGGGCATGTATGGCTGCTAATGGAACTGGTTCCCTTGTATTTATTGATGATGTGACTGCTGACAAAAGCAGCAGAATTAATTCTGAAGTGTTTCAGGCAATACTATATGCTCATATTCAGTCAAATGCTTCAGAACTCATTGGACGGCGCTTCACAGTGCAGATGGACAATGACCCGAAGCATACTGCAAAAGCAACCAAATTGTTTTTTAAGGCTAAAAAGTGGAATGTTATGCAGTGGCCAAGTCAATCCCCTGACCTGAATCCGATTGAGCATGCATTTCACTTGATGAAGACAAAACTGAAGGGAAAATGCCCCAAGAACAAGCAGGAACTGAAGACATTTGCAGTAGAGGCCTGGAAGAGCATCACCAGGGATGAAACCCAGCGTCTGGTGAAGTCTATGCGTTCCAGACTTCAGGCTGTAATTGCCTGCAAAGGATTTGCAACAAAGTATTAAAAAGTGAACGTTAGATTTAGGATTGTTTAGTTTGTCCCATTACTTTTGGCCCCTTAAAAAGTGGGAGGCACATATAGAAACCGTTGTAATTCCTACACCGTTCACCTGATTTGGATGTAATTACCCTCAAATGAAATCTGAAAGTCTGCAGTTAAATCACATCTTGTTTGTTTCATTTCAAAGCCATTGTGGTGGTGAATAGAGGCCAAAATATGAAAATTCTGTCAATGTCCCAATATTTATGGACCTGACTGTATATATACCTGTAGATCCATATATATACTGTATATAGATCTATATATATATATATATATATATATACAGTATATGTAGATCTATATATATATATCTAGATAGATCTATATATACATATACATACATATATATCTATATATATATATAATGATTTATCGATATATGTATATATATATGTATATATATATATATGTATATATAGATAGATATATATATATCATATATATATATATATCCAACAGCCGGCAGCACTCCACGGACTTGAAAGAACCATAATACACAGCCAGGTATAACCAACATTTCAGATGTTTACTACATCTTTTTTCAAACATCTGAAACGGCGGTTATACCTGGCTGTGTATTGTGGTTCTTTCAAGTCCGTGGAGTGCTGCCGGTTGTTGGATATGTGCTAGTGTGTACCCGTCATGTTGCTGAAGAAGCGCGCTCCCATGCATCATCAGTGACATCCTCCCTAGGCCCTGCATGCAGGTCCAATGGGCGATATAGTTAGCAGGGTCATGCTGCCGAATGCAGTATGGCCCTGGCTGTCATTGCTGGCATATGCAAGGGGTCGGGGTCGAGGGGGAGCCCCAGAGATATCTGAGTAACGGGCCCCAAGATTTCTGTTGCCGGCCCTGCCCGTACCTTCCCTGGATCCTGACAGCAGGGGCGGATTGGGATGAAAAACCAGCCCGGGAAAATTCTGGTAGCAGCCCTAATGGGGGCGGGTCTGCTGAGGGGGCGGGGACTGTTGAGGGGAACGGGATACTCCCTCCCGTAGAGGCCGTCCATGCATCTTTTGATGCAGTTGCGTCTGCGACTTAATACCAATGCCAACAAAGCTCGTCCCTGGTGTACAGCCATGCATCTGAATGTGCAAGGACAAAGACACCCACTGTCAGTGTGCACAGACGCTGCAATCAGCTTCAGACGCTAACGTCAGTCGCACCATTGAAACTTGCACCAGCCCTATGCTAGGGACAGATCATCCAAATAAGTATGGCCTCCAATGTGAGCGATTCAGCGTCTCTGTACACAACCACTTTCCTCAGCACTCCTGTGTCACTCCAATAACACGCCCATCGTTACATCTGCGTCTGATTAGCCAAAACTCTGTAACCAAACAGGAACGGCCAACACATTTCTGATGCACTTCTTTGTGTGTGTCCAAATCTGTACTGCATATCTGTGCAAACACCTTCAGTATGTACGTGTGGTGCAACTCAGACTACAAACACTACTACACTGCGTCCAACATCGCTGCTGCGTCTGACTCAGAATAAGGCCCATAATGCTGTATACTATGTCATACTGGTGCTTGCTATATAATATAACTATTATTAATGAAGTGACCAGCAGCTGCATAGAATGTGAGTGTACTGTATGTGTACTTTTTTATTATTTATATACTGTATGTGTTTGTGTATGTATTATTGTATATACTGTATGTGATAGTGTGTGTATACTGTGTATGTGTTAATGTGTATATATGTGCTAGTGTGTGTATACTGTGTATGGCCCTCATTCAGAGCCGTACGCTCTGAGCAGAGCGCACGCTCTGAATGAGGGCCGGGCTCCATTTTCATGGAGCGTCCTCCTGGACGCTCGTATAGCTGTGGGTCACCACCCACAGGCTATACGAGCGTGCTTTGTGATGGCCGCGATGGTCGAGACCATCGCGACCATCGAAATTGCGAGCCGGAGCCTGCGGTTGAGGTTTTCAACCGCAAGCTCCAGAGTGATTTTGGCTCTATCAGAGCCAAAATCACTCCCACTGACATCACTAGTGATGTCAGTGGGCCGGCTTCTGACGGGAGGCGTTCCCGTGGGAACGCCCCCGTCAGGGAGGCACGCCCCCGGCACGCCCACCAAAGGGGGCGTGCTGTCAATCAACATTGACAGCACGCCCCCTTTGATCGGACACAACGAGCGAAGGACTTTCCTTCGCTCGTCGCGTCTGGCGCATGCGCACGACGGACCTCCTTCCATCTTGAGTATGCTCAGTCCATAACATCGACCCACTTGCGAGCGGACAGCCGCTCGCGAGTGGGTCTGAATCAGGCCCTAGATTTGTTAGTATGTATGTGTGTGTATACTGTATATTTGTGTGTTAGTGTGTATGTTATATAAAATATTTATGCTACATATATATTATATGTGTGCGCGTGTTTAATGTGTGGCGGAAGAGGGGGGTAGGCTCTATGTGCCTTGGTGGGGGCCCCCACAACTTAGTTGCCCCAGGGCCCCCACAAGCCTTAATCCAGCCCTGATCACAGATATCCCCTGCTTACCTTCATCTGGCGTAATGGCCCGCTGTCCCCATACACTAGTATCACAGATGTCTCTTCCTTACCTTCCACTCCCGGAATGGCCCGCTGTCGCCATAGACTAGTATCACATATATCTCCTGCTTACTTCCACTCCCGGAATGGCCCGCTGCCCCCATACACTAGTATCACAGATATCTCCTACTTACCTTCCTCTGGTGGAATGGCCCGCTGTCCCCATACACTAGTATCACAGATGTCTTCTGCTTACCTTCCTCTGGTAGAATGGCCTGCTGTCGCCATACACTAGTTTCACAGATGACTCCTGCTTACCTTCCACTCCCGGAATGGCCCACTGGCCCCATACACTAGTATCACATATATCTCCTGCTTACTTCCACTCCCGGAATGGCCCGCTGCCCCCATACACTAGTATCACAGATATCTCCTACTTACCTTCCTCTGGTGGAATGGCCCGCTGTCCCCATACACTAGTATCACAGATGTCTCCTGCTTACCTTCCGCTCCTGGAATGGCCCACTCTCCCCATACACTAGTATCACAGATATCTCCTGCTTACCTTCCACTCCTGGAATGGCCCACTGTCTCCATACACTAGTATCACATATATCTCCTGCTTACTTCCACTCCCGGAATGGGCCGCTGCCCCCATACACTAGTATCACAGATATCTCCTGCTTACCTTCCTCTGGTGGAATGGCCTGCTGTCGCCATACACTAGTTTCACAGATGACTCCTGCTTACCTTCCACTCCCGGAATGGCCCACTGGCCCCATACACTAGTATCACATATATCTCCTGCTTACTTCCACTCCCGGAATGGCCCGCTATCCCCATACACTAGTATCACAGATATCTCCTGCTTACCTCCCTCTCGGAATATCCTGCTGTCCCCATACACTAGTATCACAATATCTCCTGCTTACCTTCCTCTCCTGGAATGGCCCGCTGTCCCCATACACTAGTATCACAGATATCTCCTACTTACCTTCCTCTCCTGGAGTGGCCCACTGTCCCCATACACTAGTATCACAGATATCACCTGCTTACCTTCCACTTCCGGAATGTCCCGCTGTCCCCATACATTACTATCACAGACATTTCCTTTTTACCTTCCACTCCCGGAATGGCCCGCTGTCCCCATACACTACGATCACAGATATCTTCTGCTATCCTTCCACTCCCGGAATGGCCCGTTGTCCCCATACACTAGTATCACAGATATCTCCTGCCTACTTTACTCTCCTGGAATGGCTGGCTGTCCCCATACACTAGTATCACAAATATCACCAGCTTACCTTCCACTCCCGGAATGTCCCGCTGTCCCCATACACTAGTATCACAGATATCTCCTGCTTACCTTCCACTCCTGGAATGGCCAGCTGTCCCCATACATTATTATAACAGATATTTCCTGCTTACCTTCCACTCCCGGAATGGACCGCTGTCCCCATACATTAGTATCACAGATATTTCCTGCTTACCTTCCACTCCCAGAATGGCCCGCTTTCCCCATACACTAGTATCACAGATATCTACTGCTTACCTTCCTCTTCTGGAATGGCCCGCTGTCCCCATACACTAGTGTAGACAGCTGATCTGAAAATCTCCACACCAGAGCAATGATGAATCCCCGATAATTAACATAATGAATAGTGGGCCGATGGTGGCCCACTGGGCATGCGAACGACGGAGTCGGCTCCGTCGTGCGCATTCGCGAGACCCGGATAGCGACGGGTGCTCTGTCGCTCTGGGTCTCGCACCAAAGGGGGCGAGCTGTCGATGGTGAGTGACAGCTCGCCCCGTTTGGTAGGAGGGCCGAGGGCGTGGCCGGCCAAATGGAGGCGTTCCCGAAGGAATGTCTGCCATTTGGGGGAGGTCCCATTGAGGCCCCAGTGATGTCAGTGGGACAGCTTCCGGCTCTATTAGAGCTGGAAGCTCTCTGGGGCTTGCGGCCATGAGACCCTACCACAAGGGACTCGTCGCAAGCCCGATGGTCTTGTGGGAAGTCACCCACAGCTATGCGAGTGGCCAGGAGGCCGCTCCATAAAAAAAAAAAAATGCCCTGATTCAGAGCGAGCGCTCTGTAAGAGCATCTGGCTCTGAATCAGGCCCAGAGCCCTTAGGGAGAGACTGTATATGTAAAAAAAGCTGAAAATGGTCAAATGAGACAACAAGGCAGCAGGGGCATTCCAGGGCTCTGCCCCCTTCCCCTCCGTGAAGCTGCTGGTGCTGCTGTAGTCAGGAATATTTATTTTTTCCTGCTACACAGTCTGGCTCTGATGCATGCCTAACCGGCAGCCGTCCAAGGTCCCGCCCACTTAATCACCGGCGGCAAACCCCGTGTAGTTGTCACTCAGTGTGAGTGTTCTCCCCTCCTCTTCCCACAGTGGCATACAGCTAGGTGCCCCGTACCCATGCCCGGCAACAGGGGGGGACTAGGGGCACACCTGTGCCGGGCCCCGAGGTTCTGAGAGGCCCCGAAACACGTGACCTCTCTCTGCCACAGGTCCACGGCTTGTGTAAAATCTCCCCCCTCCTCCTACATCGCCCCGCCGGCCGGCCCTGGCCTCCTTCTCTCTTACTTACCCATACACTGTGTGTGGGCTGTGGCCGCCGCCGGCGGAGGTCGGATGCTTGCACGTTATGCACGGCGTCATGACATCATTCTCATGACGCTGCGCAGGCCCTCCACCCTGGCCTCCTTTGATGTCTACCGAGGAGCGGGCGCCGGGATCAACAGTGAGTCCAGCTGCCTGGACAGGACTCAGGAGGAGCCAATTAATCACTGACACACCCGACGCCGCCCGGCACACAGAGGGTCTGGCTGGGCTGCACCGTCCTGCCCTGGTCCTCCATTGTGCACTGTCTGTCCGGTAAGTCAGTATTAATTTTTAGTACGTAATTTTTAGTGTGCCCCCTAAGTACACATATAGGCAGCTCAATTTCTCTTTTATATATACAGTCAGGTCCATAAATATTGGGACATTGACAGAATTTTCAGATTTTGGCCTCTATTCACCACCACAATGGTTTTGAAATGAAACAAACAAGATGTGCTTTAACTGCAGACTTTCAGATTTAATTTGAGGGTAATTACATCCAAATCATGTGAACAGTGTAGGAATTACAACGGTTTCAATATGTGCCTCCCACTTTTTAAGGGGCCAAAAGTAATGGGACTATCAACTCAAAAGCTATTTCATGGTCAGGTGTGGGCTATTCCCTCGTTATTTCATTATCAATTAAGCAGGTAAAAGGTCTGGAGTTGATTCTAGGTGTGACATTTGCATTTGGAATCAGTTGATGTCGACTCTCAATATGAGATCCAAAGAGCTGTCACTATCAGTGAAGCAAGCCATCATTAGGCTGAAAAATCAAAACAAACCCATCAGAGAGATAGCAAAAACATTAGGTGTGGCCAAATCAACTGTTTGGAACATTCTTAAAAAGAAAGAACGCACCGGAGAGCTCAGCAACACCAAAGACCCGGAAGACCACGGAAAACAACTGTGGTGGATGACAGAAGAATTATTTCCCAGTTGGCCAAATCAAGAACACTCTCCAGGAGGTAGATGTATATGTGTCAAAGTCAACAATCAAGAGAAGACTTCACAAGAGTGAATATAGAGGGTTCACCACAAGATGCAAACCATTGGTGAGCCACAAAAACAGGAAGACCAGATTAGAGTTTGCCAAACAAAATCTAAAAAAGCCATTACAGTTCTAGAACAACATCCTATGGACAGATGAGATAAAGATCAACTTGTACCAGAGTGATGGGAAGAGAAGAGTACGGAGAAGGAAAGGAACTGCTCATGATCCAAAACATACCACCTCATCAGTGAAGCATGGTGGTGGTAGTGTCATGGCGTGGGCATGTATGGCTGCTAATGGAACTGGTTCCCTTGTATTTATTGATGATGTGACTGCTGACAAAAGCAGCAGAATTAATTCTGAAGTGTTTCAGGCAATACTATATGCTCATATTCAGTCAAATGCTTCAGAACTCATTGGACGGCGCTTCACAGTGCAGATGGACAATGACCCGAAGCATACTGCAAAAGCAACCAAATTGTTTTTTAAGGCTAAAAAGTGGAATGTTATGCAATGGCCAAGTCAATCCCCTGACCTGAATCCGATTGAGCATGCATTTCACTTGATGAAGACAAAACTGAAGGGAAAATGCCCCAAGAACAAGCAGGAACTGAAGACATTTGCAGTAGAGGCCTGGAAGAGCATCACCAGGGATGAAACCCAGCGTCTGGTGAAGTCTATGCGTTCCAGACTTCAGGCTGTAATTGCCTGCAAAGGATTTGCAACAAAGTATTAAAAAGTGAACGTTAGATTTAGGATTGTTTAGTTTGTCCCATTACTTTTGGCCCCTTAAAAAGTGGGAGGCACATATAGAAACCGTTGTAATTCCTACACCGTTCACCTGATTTGGATGTAATTACCCTCAAATGAAATCTGAAAGTCTGCAGTTAAATCACATCTTGTTTGTTTCATTTCAAAGCCATTGTGGTGGTGAATAGAGGCCAAAATATGAAAATTCTGTCAATGTCCCAATATTTATGGACCTGACTGTATATATACCTGTAGATCCATATATATACTGTATATAGATCTATATATATATATATACAGTATATGTAGATCTATATATATATATCTAGATAGATCTATATATACATATACATACATATATATCTATATATATATAATGATTTATCGATATATGTATATATATATGTATATATATATATGTATATATATATCATATATATATATATATCCAACAGCCGGCAGCACTCCACGGACTTGAAAGAACCATAATACACAGCCAGGTATAACCAACGTTTCAGATGTTTACTACATCTTTTTTCAAACATCTGAAACGGCGGTTATACCTGGCTGTGTATTGTGGTTCTTTCAAGTCCGTGGAGTGCTGCCGGTTGTTGGATATGTGCTAGTGTGTACCCGTCATGTTGCTGAAGAAGCGCGCTCCCATGCATCATCAGTGACATCCTCCCTAGGCCCTGCATGCAGGTCCAATGGGCGATATAGTTAGCAGGGTCATGCTGCCGAATGCAGCATGGCCCTGGCTGTCATTGCTGGCATATGCAAGGGGTCGGGGTCGAGGGGGAGCCCCAGAGATATCTGAGTAACGGGCCCCAAGATTTCTGTTGCCGGCCCTGCCCGTACCTTCCCTGGATCCTGACAGCAGGGGCGGATTGGGATGAAAAACCAGCCCGGGAAAATTCTGGTAGCAGCCCTAATGGGGGCGGGTCTGCTGAGGGGGCGGGGACTGTTGAGGGGAACGGGATACTCCCTCCCGTAGAGGCCGTCCATGCATCTTTTGATGCAGTTGCGTCTGCGACTTAATACCAATGCCAACAAAGCTCGTCCCTGGTGTACAGCCATGCATCTGAATGTGCAAGGACAAAGACACCCACTGTCAGTGTGCACAGACGCTGCAATCAGCTTCAGACGCTAACGTCAGTCGCACCATTGAAACTTGCACCAGCCCTATGCTAGGGACAGATCATCCAAATAAGTATGGCCTCCAATGTGAGCGATTCAGCGTCTCTGTACACAACCACTTTCCTCAGCACTCCTGTGTCACTCCAATAACACGCCCATCGTTACATCTGCGTCTGATTAGCCAAAACTCTGTAACCAAACAGGAACGGCCAACACATTTCTGATGCACTTCTTTGTGTGTGTCCAAATCTGTACTGCATATCTGTGCAAACACCTTCAGTATGTACGTGTGGTGCAACTCAGACAACAAACACTACTACACTGCGTCCAACATCACTGCTGCGTCTGACTCAGAATAAGGCCCATAATGCTGTATACTATGTCATACTGGTGCTTGCTATATAATATAACTACAAAAGGGACATTCATATTTACATAAATTCACTGGCGTGACATTTTGGTGATTCACTAATACTCACTAACATGGTTGGACACCATAGATAGTGGCCCTGATTCAGAGCCGGTTGCTCTGAAAGAGCGCTCGCTCTGAATCAGGGCATTCTTTTTTTGTGCGGCCTCCTGGCCGCTCGCATAGCTGTGGGTGACCACCCACAGCTATTGCGAGCCGCCAGATGATGGTCGCGATGGTCTCGACCATCGGGGCTTGCGACGAAACCCTTGCGGTAGGGTCTCATTCCCGTAAGCTCCAGTGAGCATCTGGCTCTTAATAGAGCCGGAAGCTCACCACTGACATCACTCGTGATGTCAGTGGGGCCGCCCCCAAAGAACAGGCATTCCGTCGGGAACGCCTCCGTTTGGCCAGCCACCCCCCCTGCCCGCCTCCAAAACAGTGCGAGCTGTCGATCAAAATTGACAGCCGCCCCCTTTTGGTGCAAGACCTGGAGCGATGGAGGGCCCGTCGCTAGCCGGGTCTCGCGCATGCGCAGTGGCCAAACATCGACCTGCTCGCGAGCGGATCTGAATCAGGCCCCATGTTCACTCTAAGGGCCTGATTCAGACCCGCTCGCTGCTGCTGCCCACACGCTGGGATTGTGGGCGTTTTTTTTTTGTTCTCCAGACGCTCGCAAAGCTGTGGGAGACCACCCACAGCTTGTGCGAGCGGCCAGGAGACAATCGCAATAATCGTGACCATCGGCCTTGCGACGAGACCCTACGGTAGGGTCTAGGCTGCCACAAGGCCGAGTGGACTTCCTGCTCTAATAGAGCAGGAAGTCCACTACTGACATCAGTAGTGATGTCAGTAAGGCCTCCCTACAAATGCCAGTCGTTCCTAAGGAAATGCCTTCGTTTATCCAGCCACCCCCCCTAACCGCCCACAAAACGGGGCGAGCTGTCACTCACCATCGACAGCCACCCAGGTCTTGTTGCGAGCCCCGTAGCAACTGAACTTCAGTTGCTCAGCGGGGCTCGCGCACGCTGGATGTGATGCATGCGCAATGCCTAAACATCAGGCCGCTTGCAAGCGCACAGCGATTGTGACCGGGTCTGAATCAGGCCCTAGATCCGGTGCCGGACCTAGAGAAAGGGCACTTCTGCGCGTGCCTAAGGCGTGCATCCGAAAAGAGCCATGGTCAAGGAAAAGGGGGCATGTCTTTATGACACATTCCCTTTATGTCAGTCTTTGGGGGCGTGCCCCCAAGCGCTGCGGTCACTGTGAATGGATGCCGGGGGCATGCGCCCAGCATCCACTCACTGACGCTGACCGCTGCACCACCATTTACCCAGAGGCGGATTTCCCGTTAGGCAATAAAGGCACCCGCCTAGGGCCCGGCGAGTAACAGGGGACCCGTGGCCAGCTCTGTATGCAGTCGCGCTGGCTGGCTAAAGAGAGACTCCGGCTGCTGCTGACAGACTGCCAGGTGCCGGCTCCGGGGTGCAAGTATGTATGAGACCTCATGACGCACCAGCGTAGACGTCATATGCACGGAGAGAGGAGCCAGGACCAGCGGAGGATAAGCAGCAAGATGAATGTGACTGCAGGATGAGCTAAGCCCCGCCCCCTGGGCAGATATTGCCGTGATTCGCAGGTGTCCGGGTAGGGGGCGTGGCCTAATTCCATGACATGCCCGCCCCTGTGAGAAACATTATCATGAAGAAGCAACAAGCCAAGCAGGTGATGAGAGTGCGAGTGTGTGTGTACTCGCAGTCTCCCTCAATCTGTCTCCCTCCTTTTGTCTCTCTCCTCTCTTAGTCTCTCTCACCCTCTCTCTTTTCTCATTCCCCCCCCCCCCCCTCTCTCTTCCTCTTTTCCCTCTCTCTCCATAGGGAAGGGGCATAGAAGTGGCTGCAGGGGGCCATGGAAATTTTATTCGTTGGGGCCCCAGAATTTAGTTGCCCAGTTGCCCCCACAAGCATTAATCTGGCCATGGCTGGGCAGCACTGACTGTATAGAAGATGGGGGCCTGCTCAAATATGGGGGGAGGTGGTAGACAGTGATAATCATCCTTTAATACTTATTTTTACACCCAGGGGCCATTAGTGAGCGTTGCATGATATATAATGTGATCACTAATGGCCCAGAGTGTCACAATAAATATTAAGGGATGGGTGCCACTGCTTGATACAATCAGCACGGCCAGCTCGAGGGTGCGCAGTGCGTCCGTCGGGACATATCTGTTAGACCACTGCTACACCCAGGCCTCCATGTCCTCCAGAATCCGCAACCACATTGCAGGCATCATGGCTAAGCATGCCCTTATACAATTCCTGGCCTGGGCAGCCCTGGGCTCTTCTGTGTAGCAGACGCGGGCTGTGCGTGATCTATAGGCGGCGGCATGATGTCATAGGTCACACTGCCACACGCTGTCCAGCCCGCGCACACTGCAGATGCAGCAAGTGTCGTATTACTGAGGCTGCTGCCGCGTGCCGGTGCCATGGTGAGCTGAAGGCAAGTGAGGGACCAGATGACCAGTCACTGATTCTATGGGTCACTATGGAGCTCCTCCTGCAACTTTACCTGCAGATGAGATCACTCAGTTTTCTGGGAGGGGTGGGGGACAAAGAATTAATGTATGTTTGTCTTTTTTTCTGCGGAGACAATAAATGTATTTTTAATTTTTTTTACTGTGGGGGCAATAAGTATATATGTTTTATTTTTTTATCCTGTGGGGACAATTAATTTTTCCTTTGGTGGACAATGTGTATGTGTTTGTTTTTTCTATGGCGGACAATGGGCCTGTTTAGTACGAATTGTGGGCCTGATTCAGAGCCTCTCGTAAGTGGCCGCTCGTTCATTCCGAGCGATGTTCGCACATCTGCGCATCCGTATGGGTTGTAATGCGCATGCGCCAACCAGTCAGTGCGGTCGGAAATCGTGTGCTCGGAAAATTGCGAATGCCTGCTAATTTGAGTGACAGGATGAGGCATTTGTGGGTGGTAACAGGGGAAGGTACTTGAAAACGGGAAGTGGAGATCCGAACGCAGGCGTGCCAAACGGTCAAAACAGGCGTTTTAAGGGTGTGCATAATTAACAAAGTAGAGTCATCGACCACGTCACTTGGTTGTCTTTTAGCCTGAACTGCTCGCATGATTGCGGTAGGAAAATGCTACCACAAGAATAGCGAGCAGTTCATACGCCTTTCGATGTACTCAATTAATCTAATAGCGGAGATGACGTATGATGCGAGCGGCCAAGGAACGTCTTTACAAAATAGCGAGCGCATGTTTCGTTCGCTCGTTCAGGCATAGAGGCGTCAACAGACCGCAAAGAGCGAGCGCTTAATTTAAATATCCGGCCCCTTTTTCAGAACGACCGTCCGCAAATAGCGTCCGGCTCTGAATCAGGCCCTGTGATCGCAGCTCTGTAATCGCATGCAGTGCTGCTGTGTAAATATGCTAATGTCTGTAACAGCTTAGCCAGCATAGAGACACTGACTACTGCTTTCTCACATCTGTAATACCTCACAGCATACTTACCTACTTTGCTGGGCAGCTTTCCAGGAGCAGCAGGAGGGGACCTGCTGCTCTCCTCTTCGGGGGCGGAGCCAGACGATAGACGGCATTAGGCCCTGCCCCCTTTACAGAAACCCCCGTGATTCGCGGGTCCGTGAGGAGGGGGCGGGGCTAAATGACGCGATTGGCCTAATTTATCCCCGCCCCTTCCCGACGGACCCGATAATTTCAGGTAAAATCTCCCCATCCTGCCCACTTCACTAGGAAGTGGGCGGGATGCGGGAGATATGCCTACTCTTCCGGGATCGCGGGGGGTTACCCGAAAAATCGGGAGCCTCCCGCGATTCCCGGGAGAGTAGGCATGTATGCCTCACAGTCCTGCGTACACATTAATAACATCGGCCCATCACGCACAACTACAGCAGCTCTGACCTGTCTCAGAAATTGCAAGTCTCATCGCATGCTGTGATTACTCAAGATGCATAGCAGTGGATAATTTATGCAACAGCCTTCAAACGGAAAAGGCACGCCTGCATTTGTATGCTTACGGCCTGTCACACATTCTGCAATGGATTCCAATGTGCGTGAATGATCGCAGCGCACGTGCAGTGCGGTGCATAACGATCTGCGTAAGTGGTTGCAATTACGATCCATGCTGAATCAGGGCCTGTGCGTACGTTGTTTTTTCCTGTGGAAGACAATGTGTTGTTTTTCCTGTGTCGGACAATGGGCCTGATTCAGACCCACTCGCGAGCGGCTGTCCGCTCGCAAGTGGGTCGATGTTATGCACTGAGCATGCGCACGACGGAGGGAGCTCCGTCGTGCGCATGCGCCAGACGCGACGAGCGAAGGAAAGTCCTTCGCTCGTTGTGTCCGATCAAAGGGGGCATGCTGTCAATGTTGATTGACAGCACGCCCCCTTTGGTGGGCGTGCCTCCCTGACGGGGGCGTTCCCACGGGAACGCCTCCCGTCAGAAGCCGGCCCACTGACATCACTAGTGATGTCAGTGGGAGTGATTTTGGCTCTGATAGAGCCAAAATCACTCCGGAGCTTGCGGTTGAAAACCTCAACCGCAGGCTCCGGCTCGCAATTTCGATGGTCGCGATGGTCTCGACCATCGCGGCCATCAAAAAGCACGCTCGTATAGCCTGTGGGTGGTGACCCACAGCTATACGAGCGTCCAGGAGGACGCTCCATGAAAATGGAGCCCGGCCCTCATTCAGAGCATGCGCTCTGCTCAGAGCGTACGGCTCTGAATGAGGGCCAAAGTGCATATTTTTTTTTTTCTGTGGCCGACAATGTGTGTATGTATTTTTCTGTGGCAGACAATAAGGGGTATTCAATATGAAACGTTAACTTCTCTGTCGAAGTTAACGTTTCATATCGGAGTTTTTACCTGCGTTAAAGTATGGTGCGCGCTATCAATATAAAATTAACGAAAACGGGAAACTCCGAAGTTGGATTTGTGTAAAGTTACGAATTTTTCCTTAAAATAATTGTAAGACCCCCCTAAAGTTGTAAAAACATGGGGGAACACTATGGGTACCCCCGTTTTAGCCTTTAATTGAAAGTCGGGGATTTAAATAGCCGCAGCAAGTGCTTTTTTCCCGACATTGAAGAAGTGATGCAGAAGAGCACTTAGGTTATTTTTTTCGTTTTTTTAAGTTGTCCCATCAAATTTGGGGTACATGAAAATGGGTACTAGCATATTTTGATGTCCCTAAAGTAAGCATTTGTGCACCTGCCGCTATAATTCTATTCTAGAATACACCAGCCGCATAGTTGCAGAATAGCCCTGAACCCTATTGTTTAACAATTTTTTACCATTTTTTTTTTTCACCCCAATTTTTAAATTAATTTTTTCGGGTGTCCCTATTTTTTTTATTTTTTTTGACACAGTTCTTCACAGTCCCAGGGGTGCAGGCTATTTTTTTTTAAGCCTGCACCCCTAAACCCCAATTCTGCACTTTTTTTCGACACCTATTCAATGGTGAAAACTTATCCCCGTTTTTTATCAAAGACTTTTCAAAACTGCGATAAGTCCTTGATATTGAATACAGTGTAAAACTAAAACCTGCGATAATGACATCATAGCTCCGATATTAACGCAAAAACGATGTTATCGCACCCATATTGAATAACCCTGAATGTGTTTTTTATCCTGAGGCGGACAATATGGCTTCACTTCTCGACATTTATTTACTTGGCTTTTGTGGAATAATTTGTTAAATTAAAAACTATTTACGTTAATAAAAGTACTAATTATGAAAATAGGTGGATTTGGGTGGAGGAGAGGGGTGCCCCCAAATTTCTTGCACATGGTGCTAGTAGTCCTGGGGATGGGGGAGCACTGATATATAGAGCGGTCACTAATGGCCCTGGGTGTAACTATAAGTATTAAGGGATGGGTGGGAATTAGAGGCTAGGGTGTATGGTGCAATCAGTGAAGGGGGAAAGTAATATAATAGAGTCTATGATTGAGGGGTTTAGTAATGGAAAGGCGTGCAGTCGAGCGCGGAATGCTAACCTAATGTAGGTGAGCTGCGATCCCTAAGTAAATGATCAATTTGCATGAAGCCTGGCTGTGATGAGTTGTGAATCTTATACAGCCGATACACGGTCCGATAAAGCAGCCAATCCGACGAATTGGTACAATTCGGCTGCTATATTGCACCGTGTATGGCCATGATATCGTACAAAGCGCACTCCTGTGGGGCTGTACATCGCATCCCCTGATCTCACTGCAAGATCAGGCAATCGAGATGTGATGTGCGATCCCATGGATTGGTATGTGGGTGAGGGAGGGTGGAGCCGGCATATCGGGCGGTCGGCCGCCCGATATGTTTGACGACAAATCCCCTGTGGCCTCACACGGTGCCATCACACAGTGTATGGCCGGCTTTATAGTGTAGCCTGGCCTATTTCTATGATAAATGCAAATGTGAATCCTTGGTGTTTTATCGCTACTATTTTGGAAAGAGCAGATTGAATAGGATAGCTATGGGCCACGGCTATTTTTACATACATTGATTGCACTTTCTATTATATCAGGTGTTGAAAGTTTAAAAAAATTATTTTGTATTATATTTGCACTGTGTTTTTATATGCCTTTTTAATGTTAGCAATGTTTAAAGTTTAAAAAAATTGTATATATGGAGGATAAACAACAAATAATGTAGGCATGAATCAGGAACAAAAATCTAATGCTATGGATTGTTTGAGGGGTATCGGTATGTAATGCCGGCGATCAAATACCGACAACGGCAGCCCAGCAATTCGAAATCATGTCTGGAGTAGGTAAGTACCCTAACCCTCTTCTCTCCCTACATCGGCCCTAACCCTAACCCTCCCTTAGTGGTCCCTAACCCTAACCTCCCCCATTTACTGCCTAAACTTAACCCCCTCCCCTCACCCTAAACCTAGCCCTCCTGGGGGGTGCCTAACCCTAACCACTTCCCTAGTGCTGCCTAACCCTTACCCCCCCCCCCCTTTCCCAACCCTAACCCTCCCGATGGGGTGCCTAGCCAGTGTTCTCCCCAGAAGAGCCGGGTGGCATCAAGAAGTAGCCGGGTGGGGGCCTTCGCAATTATGTGCGTGCCGGGAAAAGGGGTATCTCCCTTACCATTCCAGCCCGACAGGTCTCAGGCTGCTCCCCCACTGGCTCTCAGTCAAAAGTACCCATTATGCAGTGCCCCCTGTAGTTATCCCCATATGCAGTGTCCGCTGTATTTGGGCCCTTTATACAGTACCCCCTGTAGTTTACCCCTTTATACATTGCCCCCTGTAGTTTACCCCTTTATACATTGCCCCCTGTAGTTTACCCCTTCATACAGTGCCCCCTGTAGTTTACCCTTTATACAGTGCCCCCTGTAGTTTTGCTTTGCCCTTATGCAGTGCCCCCAGGCTGGTCCCTTATGTAGTGCTCCCAGGCTTAAATAGTGCCCCCAGACTGACCCCTTATGCAGTGCCCCCAGGCTTAAATAGTGTCCCTTATGCAGTGCCCCCAGGCTTAAATAGTGTCCCTTAATGCAGTGCCCCAGGCTGGTCCCTTAATGCAGTGCCCCCAGGCTGGTCCTATATGCAGTGCCTCCAGGCTTAAATAGTGCCCCTTAGGTAGTGCCCCCAGACTGGTCCCAGCCCCAGCCCAGAACTTACCTTAACTTTCTCGCTGCTCGTGCTCTGACTGGATCTAACTAGATCCAGCAGGTGCGCAGGGCAGGCTCCTCACGTCGCGGGTGACGTTGTGACGTCACCCGCGCACTGCATAACTGGGAACACTTGCGTCTGAAGCGATCGGGCTTCTTTAGCCTCCAGTCACTTCAGAGGCCAGCGTTCCACAGCAGGGGTCGGAGAGGGAAAGTGCCAGTCGGTAAGCTGTTTCTGCCAGGCGATGCGCCCGCAGAAAACAGCCTGGGAGAACACTGCTAACCCCCGGGGTCCCTAACCCTCCCCTCCTGCGGCTAGACCCTAAGACACTCAGCTTACCTTTGTTCGGTATACCAGGTGTCGAGATTTTGTAGTGGGGCTAATGATAGGCGTCTGGATTTCGATGCCTATCTTTAGTCCCATGTCGGGTTTGCAGTGTCGGGATATCACCCGCCGGTATCGTGATTGCATCCCATTTGAGGGAGGGGGCCCCCAAACCGGTCTCTTGCCTAGGGCCCCAGGAGGTCTAAATCCGCCTCTGCATTTACCCCACCCGCAGGACAACACTGCAGCCCGCGGGTGGGGACAGAGGCCCTCATTCAGAGCCACTCGTAAGCGGACGCTCGTTCGTTATGACCGATGTTCGCACATCTGCGCATGCATACGGATTTTAATACGCATGCGCGAACCAGTCAGTGCGGCTGAAAATCGTTTGTTCGCTAAATAGCGAATGCCTGCTATTTTGAGTGACAGGAGGAGGCGTTTGTGGATGGTAACAGGGGAAGGTGCTTGAAAACGGGGAGTGGAGAAGGGCAAAACGGGCGTTTTATGGATGTGCATAATTAATACAGCAGCGTCATTGACCACGTCACTTGGTTGTTTTATAGTCAGAACTGCTCGCAAGATTGCGGTAGGAAAAACCAACCACAAGAATAGCGAGCAGTTCATACGCTGTTCGATGTACTCGATTAATCTAATAGCGGACATGACGTATGGTGCGAGTGGCCAGGGGGCGTTTTTTTTTCAAATTTACGACCGCATGTTTTGTTCGCTCGTTCAGACATAGAGGCGTGAACAGACCGCAAAGAGCGAATGGATCATTTGAATAGCCACCCCTTTTTTTGGAACGAGCGAGCGCAAATAGCGTACGGCTCTGAATCAGGGCCAGAACCTCCAGGCTTGTTTCAGCAGGGCACCGCGCCGGAGGGCAGGGTGCTTTTTGCCCTTTAGAAATAGGGCAGGGCACAGAGCCCTGCTGAAACAGCCTAGTAGGAACGCTAGATCACATGACTACACATTATTCCCCAACCGCAGTTTCCAGCATAACCTGTAAACAGATCCACCTGTATACACTAGCACAGGGGGCAATTCAATTCAGTGCGATGTTGAATAGCCCTGGGAAGGAGTTACTGGAGCTATTCAATTGACCGCACTGTTAAGTCTGACTAGAACCACTGAAGCCGGGAATGCAAGTGACTGCGCCTTAAGCTGGGTATTTAGTCGCGCTAACCGGCATCCTCCGACCAAAGTAACGGCCACAATGCTGTTAGCACTAAGCTAAGCCGGAAAACAGCATTGCAGCTGGCACTTTAGTAGAATTTCTGCTCTCACCTTAGGAGGGTACAAACAGAAATCCTCTCAGTCGGACTTAACAGAACAATCAATTGAATAGCTCCTTTCCGGGCTATTCAACATCACGCTGAATTGAATCGCCCCCAGCGAGACACTACTGACAAAATAACAGCACATCACCGCCATACTGTACACATTTCAGAAAAAGTAAATCTTTTTAAGGGCCTCATTTATTAACGAGTTCTATCATTCACAACAAGTGATACAACTCATTGCGTATGATAATGGTGCTCCAGCCAATCAGCTCCCAACTGTCATTTTTCAAACAGATGACAGTTGGGAGGGTGATTGGCTGGAGCACCATTATCATACGCAACAAGTTTCATCACTCATTAATAAATGAGGACCCTAGTCACTTACACTATTCTATCAGTTAAGGCGACCTGTGTGGGGGAGGGGGATGGGGGGTGCCAGGGATGAGGGTGGGTGAAGTGTTTGGAGCTGTAAGGAGAGAGCAGGAAAGGGGATCTGTGTGGGGGAGGAGGGTTGTCGGGGGTGCCACAGATGGGAGTGGGGAAAGTGTTTGGATCTGTGAGGCTAGGGGACCTGTGTGTGTGCGTAGGGGGGTGCCGTGATTGGGGGTGGGGAATATTTGCAGCTATGAGCAGCAAAGGGGACCTGTGTGTGGGGGAAGCGGGGCTGTGGATGGGGGTGGGGGAAGCGTTTGGAGCTATGAAGAGAGAGCAGGAAAGGGGACCCGTGAATGGGGCGGGAGAGTGTTTGGAGCTATAAGGAGAGAGCAGGAAAGGGGTCCTGTGTGTGTGTGTGTAGGGGAGGCTGCGGATGGGGGTGGGGGAAATGTTTGGAGCTATGAGGTGAGGAGCAGGAAAGGGGGACCTGTTTATGTGTGTGTGGGGGGGGGAGTGCCTGGAGCTATGAGGTGAGGAGCAGGAAAGGGGGACCTGTTTATGTGTGTGGGGGAGGGAGTGCCTGGAGCTATGAGGTGAGGAGCAGGAAAGGGGGACCTGTTTATGTGTGTGTGGGGGGGGAGGAGTGCCTGGAGCTATGAGGTGAGGAGCAGGAAAAGGACATGTGTGTGTGGGGGAGGGGGGGGGGGAAGTGCCTGGAGCTATGAGGTGAGGAGCAGGAAAGGGGGACCTGTTTATGTGTGTGTGGGGGGGATGGGGGGGAGTGCCTGGAGCTATGAGGTGAGGAGCAGGAAAGAGTACCTGTGTGTGTGGGGGAGGGGGGGAAGTGCCTGGAGCTATGAGGTGAGGAGCAGGAAAGAGTACCTGTGTGTGTGGAGGAGGGGGGGGGAGAAGTGTCTGGAGCTATGAGGTGAGGAGCAGGAAAGAGGACCTGTGTGTGTGGGGGAGGGGGGGGGAGTGTCTGGAGCTATGAGGTGAGGAGCAGGAAAGAGGACCTGTGTGTGTGGGGGAGGGGGGGGGGAGTGTCTGGAGCTATGAGGTGAGGAGCAGGAAAGAGGACCTGTGTGTGTGGGGGAGGGGGGGGGGAGTGTCTGGAGCTATGAGGTGAGGAGCAGGTAAGCCTGGGAGGGGGGGTCTAAGGTTCCGCGATTGGGGGTGGGGGAAGTGTCTGGAGCTATGAGGAGCAGGAATGAGGACCTGTATGTGTTGCCGCGATTGGGGGGGGGGCAAGTGTCTAGCTATGAGGTGAGGAGCAGGAAAGAGTACCTGTGTGTGTGGGGGAGGGGGGGAGTGCCTGGAGCTATGAGGTGAGGAGCAGGAAAGAGGACCTGTGTGTGGGGGGGAGGGGGGGGTCTAAGGTGCCGCGATTGGGGGTGGGGAAAGTGTCTGGAGCTATGAGGAGCAGGAATGAGGACCTGTATGTGGGGGAGGGGGTGCTGCGATTGGGGGGGGGGAAGTGTCTAGCTATGAGGTGAGGAGCAGGAAAGAGTACCTGTGTGTGTGTGGGGGTGGGGGAGGGGGGGTCGGGGGTGCCGCGATTGGGGGGGTGGGGGAAGTGTCTAGCTATGAGGTGGGGAGCAGGAAAGAGTACCTGTGTGTGTGGGGGAGGGGGGGAGTGCCTGGAGCTATGAGGTGAGGAGCAGGAAAGAGGACCTGTGTGTGGGGGGAGGGGGGGGGTCTAAGGTGCCGCGATTGGGGGTGGGGAAAGTGTCTGGAGCTATGAGGAGCAGGAATGAGGACCTGTATGTGGGGGAGGGGGGGGAGGGGGTGCCGCGATTGGGGGGGGGGAAGTGCCTAGCTATGAGGTGAGGAGCAGGAAAGAGTACCTGTGTGTGTGTGGGGGGGGGGAGGGGGGGTCGGGGGTGCCGCGATTGGGGGGGTGGGGGAAGTGTCTAGCTATGAGGTGGGGAGCAGGAAAGAGTACCTGTGTGTGGGGGAGGGGGGGAGTGCCTGGAGCTATGAGGTGAGGAGCAGGAAAGAGGACCTGTGTGTTTGGTCTAAGGTGCCACGATTGGGGGTGGGGAAAGTGTCTGGAGCTATGAGGAGCAGGAATGAGGACTGTATGTGGGGGGGGGAAGTGTCTAGCTATGAGGTGAGGAGCAGGAAAGAGTACCTGTGTGTGTGTGGGGGGGGGGGAAGGGGGGGGAGGGGGTGCCGCGATTGGGGGGGTGGGGGAAGTGTCTAGCTATGAGGTGGGGAGCAGGAAAGAGTACCTGTGTGTGTGGGGGAGGGGGGGGAGTGTCTGGAGCAATGAGGTGAGGAGCAGGTAAGAGGGCCTGTGTGTGTGGGGGAGGTGGGGGTACCGCGATTGGGGGGGGTTGTTTTTGGAGCTGTGTGGGATAGGTGGAGAGAGCTGGGTGTTATTTGCACATATACAGTATATTTTGATTACCTACCTTCTGTCTAGGCTGCGCTGCTGGGACGGCTGCTTGCAGATCAGTAAGACCACACTGCAGTGCAAATGGAGATGTCCTGGAGGCGGGCATTCGGTCGGGCTGGAGGCGGAGCCATCAGTGGTACTGACTGGCTCCGCGAAGGCTTAAGGGAGGAGCTGCTGCGGCTGGGCATGCGCAGTAGCTCCCCCGATGGCCATTTTTTTTTTATTTACAGTGTACTACTTCTGCCCGATCGGAGCTGAGCTGAGCTCCGATCGTGGCAGCCAGCAGGAGGGGTGAGTAAAGGAGGGCCACCAGCCACTACAGGGAACAAAGGGACCGGCCCAGCGGGAAATGGCCCGGTGTCCCGGCGGCCCAATCCGCCCTGCCTGACAGTGACAGTCCCCTCGCTCACTGGCCGCGGTGCAGACCAGGTGATGACGTCATGATGCTGCCGTCTGACATCAGCCAAGACGATACCTGGAGGAGTGGCACAGCACCCTACACTACACGGACAAGCGGCCACTTCCCTGACACCCGGCAGGAGGATGACCTAGAAGGCAGACTGGCCCCCGCACTCAGCTTCAGGACGGCCCCTGCAGGAGGTAGGCTCTGGCACCTGGCGGCAGGATGGCCCCGGAGGCAGGACGGCCCCAGCACCCAGCGGCAGTCCCCGGCACCAGTAAGTAGTAACTTAGCAATCATTTACTAAAGTAAATTTGGCTGTTCGGTGGGGAGGCCAGCTGCTACTACTACTACTACTACTACTATTACTACTTAAAGCTGCCCTTCTATCTACCCTTACCTCCTTCCTAGCACTGCCTACACCTAAAATCGTCCTTGCCCCCAGTACTGCCCCAGCTGCTATTGACCAAAGATCTCTGCCTACCCCCAGTACTGTCTGCCCTAACCCACTCCTTGCCCCCCAGTACTGCCCCAGCTGCTCCCTACCCCCTGCAATGCCTGCCCTTAACTTCTTCTTGCCCCTAGTATTGCCCCAGCTACTATTACTTACCCGCTCTCTACGCCCAGCACTGCCTGCCCCTAACGCCCTCCTTGCCCTCCAGTACTGCACCAGCTGGTATCTACCCTTACCCCCTCCCTATCACCAGCACTGCCTACTCTTGCTCCCCTCTACCCCAGCTTTACCCCAACTGCTGCCTGCCCTCATCCCACATAATATGTAAAGGGACCCAGAAATAGTGGAGTAGGACCCCAATTTTTGAAAGCGAGGGCTCCTCGGGACTCACAAATATTTCTGTTCTGCACAATCACTGTATGTATTTGTATATACATATATATATATATATATATATATATATATACACACGTTGGTGGGGGCCTCTTCAAATTTGTAGTTACGCGCGTGTAATATATATATATACACACACACACAGTCCACAAATCTGGAACTCCCTGTTAATCAAAGAAAACTTGACCCCGTTGCCAGCGTGAGCATGACAACATGCTGTAATAAACAAGCAAAGTAAACGCGGCACTCCGGGGTTTCAATAAGACTTATAACACCAAATTTCCTGGGGCCAACGCTTCAATGTCTCTCCTGACAATAATGCATAGACATTGAAACGTTTTGATTCCTGTTACACTGATATCCCTGCCACCCCCCCCCCCCCTGAACTCCTCAACAGGACCCACACATCCCTCTTGCATCTATACAGGGACGTTTCTAGAGAGGAGGGGGCCCGTGTGCAGTCTCCGGCATGGGCCTCCACCTCTCTGTCCGGCGGCCGGCTGCGCCCTGAGCGGTGCGCGGCCAGCGCCGCACTTATAGACTCTGCCCAAAGTCTATAGCGCATGCACAGGTCACCGGGAAAATGGCCACGGTGGCAATTTTCCCTGTACTGCGCATGCGACGGGAAAATGACCACGGTGGCCATTTTCCAGCCGTTTTTACAAGCGCAGACACCGGAGCCGACATGGGACTCTGGAGAGATAAGTTTTATGGGTGCAGTGCAGTGCACACCCTGCACCCATTATAAATACGCCCCTGCATCTATATCTATAGATGCATGCAGTCTACATGCATCTATCTATACATATATATCTATATGTATATCTCTCTCTCTATATATACAACGGGTAAAATAAGTATTGAACACCTCAACATTTTTCTCAGTAAATATATTTGCAATGGGGCTATTGTAATGAAATTTTTACCAAATGTCATCAACAACCCATGCAATCCACACATGCAAAGAAATCAAACCAAAGATGTCCATAAATTAAGTTGTGTAATAATGAGAAATTACACACGGAAAAAGTATTGAACACATGAAGAAAGTTAGGTGAAAAAGGCATGGAAAGCCAAAACACCAGCTGAAATCTATCAGTAATTAGAAAGCAATCCTGCCCCTTGTCAGTGCAAATTAATATAAGCTGGTTCAGTCCCAACTGATGGCCTATAAAAATGTGTCTCATTACCAAGGTGTCACACAAGAAGCATCTCATGATGGGTAAAAGCAAAGAGCTCTCAAGACCTTCCCAACCTTATTGTTGCAAAACATACCGATGAATACCCTGCGCATGCCAGTAAGATAAATCTAGGTCTGGGATCAACTTAAGATACTGCATTTTAGATGATACGGCTATGTTGAGTGCACTTGCTATATGATACTATACAGTGAACATTGCGTGTATTGTGGGCCTGATTCAGACCCGGTCGCAAGCGCTGAGTGCTCGCAACCGGGTCGATGGTGGCCCACTGGGCATGCGCACGATGGAGCCAGCTCCGTCGTGCGCATTGGCGAGACCCGGATAGCGACGGGCGCTCCGTCGCTCCAGGTCTTGCACCAAAGGCGGCGAGTTGTCGATGGCAAGTGACAGCTCGCCCCGTTTGGTAGGCGGGCCGGGGGTATGGCCGGCCAAATGGAGGCGTTCCCGAAGGAATGCCTGCCGTTTGGGGGCGGCCCCACTGACATCACCAGTGATGTCAGTGGGAGAGCTTCCGGCTCTATTAGAGCTGGAAGCTCTTTGGGGCTTGCGGCCACATGACCCTACCACAAGGGTCTTGTCGCAAGCCCGATGGTCGCGATGGTCTTGACCATCGCAACCATCATCCTGGTCGCTCGCAATAGCTGTGGGTGGTCACCCACAGCTATGCAAGCGACCAGGAGGCCGCACCATTAAAAAAAAAAACGCCCTGATTCAGAGCTAGTGTTCTGTCAGAGCGATCGTCTCTGAATCAGGCCCTATGAATGAAAACTATTGGATTCTTCTACTTAGCAACAAACAGGGGCCTGGGCCAGAGCTTGTTTAGATTTTGGGAGTCTGTGGATTTGGTCAATGAAAAGATCCACAGCAGAGGCTGAAGGCATGAGTTTCTGAAAGATATTTGTTGCGAAGTCACACAGTTCTGCATTAGAGACTGAGGACCTCATTCAGAGCTGGTCGCACAGAGCGTGCGGTCGGTCTGAATGAGGGGAGCCTTACGACCGCCTAAGGTGATGGTCGCGATGGTCAAGACCATCGCGACCATCGGGGCTTACGACGAGACCCTAGGGTAGGGTCTCCCTTGTCGTAAGCCCCGGAGAGCTTCTGGCTCTGTCTGAGCCGGAAGCTCTCCACTGACACCACTCCGGTAGGCGTTCCCATAGGAACGCCCCCGTTTGGGCTGCCACCCCCCCAACCCGCCTTCCAAACGGGGCGAGCTGTCAATCAACATCGACAGCTCGCCCCCTTTGGATCGAGACCCGCTACGACCGGCGCTGTCGGTCGTAGCGGGTCTCACGCATGCGCACGACGGCGCCGGCGCCATTGTGCGCATGCTCTGTGGGGGGCCATCGACCCGGTCCGAGCGCATCGGCGCTAACGACCGGGTCTGATTGATCCCCTGAGGCCCTGATTCAGAGCCGGACGCTCTGACAGAGCGTTCGCTCTGAATCAGGGCCGGGCTTCTTTTTTTTTTTGGCCTGGCCTCCTGGCCGCTCGCATAGCTGTGGGTGACCACCCACAGCTATTGCGAGCGGCCATGATGATGGTCGCGATGGTCAAGACCATCGCGACCATCGGGCTTGCGACGAGACCCTTGTGGTAGGGTCTCGTGGCTGCAAGCCCCAGAGAGCTTTCGGGTCAAATTGAGCTGGAAGCTCTCCACTGACATCACTTGTGATGTCAGTGGGGCCACCCCAAATGGTAGGTGTTCTCATGGGAACGCCTCCGTTTGGCCGACCACGACCCCGGCCCGCCTACCAAAGGGGGCGAGCTGTCACTGACCATCGACAGCTCGCCCCCTTTGTTGCGAGACCCGGAGCGACAGAGTGCCCGTCGCTATCCGGGTCTCGTGCATGCGCACGACGGAGCCGGCTCCATCATGCGCATGCCCAGTGGGTCACCATCAACCCGGTTGCGAGCGCTCAGCGCTTGCGACCGGGTCTGAATCAGGCCCTGAGTTCGGAATTCCCCGAACTTTAATATTATTTAGCATAGAATGATCTTCCAGGTCGATAAGTTTGGTTCGAATTGCCTGCACTTCCCCCTTAAGAACATCGTGAGCCAAAATCAGGTCATTATGAGAAGACACAAGTTTGGTTTCCAAATGGTCAGTTCGGGAACCAGTCTCGCAAATGTCAGAGCGTAAGTCTTTATTTGAAGACCTCAGTTCTGATGTAATTAATGCTTTAAAAGAGGAGAGCAGGAGATGGATAGAATGGAGGGTCACAGGACCATCCAATGGGACAGGGTCTTCCGGTGAGGGGGAATCAGCACATTGCGGAGAAGAAGGCAGAGCTTTGGACCCTGATGCAGCAGTAGGTGTTTATGCGAGGGTCCCTGGCTATGAGAAGAGGTAGAGGTACCGAAGATTTGTACTGGCAGAGCCGACTTGTCTGGTTTTATTTTCTTTTACTTTCATTATGCAGCTTCTCAATGAGGGTAAATATAAAATTGAGAATAATACCGCGGCAATCGAAGTGGATATAGGATGGAGATCTGGCAGTTGCATATGAGGATGAAGGTTAGGAGAGCATATTTAGCAGGAGCAGTCAGGGAGATTATTCTTCAGATGAGCTTGGCATGGTGGAATTTATAGGTGTTATAGGAGTAACCTAGAGCCACCACAAGGTGATCACCACATTCACCCATTAGCACTATATTCACATCATTTATAGTCACATGTGATATTATTATCCACATATTCATTAATATATTTATTAATAAATTATACCTTTGATCACTACACTCACATAATAGCACTATTTTTATCATTACCTATAATTACATTAATCCGAGATGCGCACCATGCATTAATGCTGAGTAGCGTACCATGCGGGCCGCGGTGCAGACTGTGTCACTGTGACACAGCCTGCACCGCGTGTGTAGCGCTGACTGGACGGAGTTCGGTCAGCGCTACACACTGCTAAACACACAGCCGCCGGAGCCGGCAGCTATGTGTTTGGTGTAATCAGCAGCCGCTGAGAGTCTGTCAGACTCTCAGCGGCTACTGCTGTTCCCACTGCGGGAGCCATCTTCCGGCTCCCGCAGTGGGTAATGGGAGAGACGTCGTCATGACGACGTCTCTCCCATTATGCAAAGTGGCGGAGGAGCCTGTAGCAGCGTCGGGACCAGGAGCGGGGTTACAGGTGTTTTTTTTTTTTACATTTCTTTGTACTGGGGGGGCTACTACCGGGGGGGTACTACCAGGGGGGGATATCGCTAGTGGGGTCACTACCAGAGGGGGGGGATTAATAATGGGGGAACTACCAGGGGGGGGATGTTGCTACTGGGGGCACTACCAGGGAGGGGGGGAATACTGGGGGCACTACCAGGGGGGATGTTGCTACTGGGGACACTACCAGGGGGGGTTAATACTGGGGCCACTACCAGAGGGGGATATTGCTACTGGGGGCACTACTAGGGGGGGATTAATACTGGGGGCACTACCAGGGGGGGTATTACTACTGGGGGCACTACCAGGGGGGGATATTACTACTGGGGGCACTACCAGGGGGGGATATTGCTACTGGGGGCACTACCAGGGGGGGGATTAATACTGGGGGCACTACCAGGGGGGGATATTGCTTCTGGGGGCACTACCAGGGGGGGTATTACTACTGGGGGCACTACCAGGGGGGGATATTACTACTGGGGGCACTACCAGGGGGGGATTACTACTGGGGGCACTACCAGGGGGGGATTACTACTGGGGACAGTACCAGAGGGGGGATTACTACCAGTAGCTGCTGCATTTCCCACCCTAGGCTTATACTCGAGTCAATAAGTTTTCCCAGTTTTTTGTGGTAAAATTAGGTACCTCGGCTTATATTCGGGTCGACTTATACTCGAGTATATACGGTATGTGGGAATATAGTTCATTTTATTTCCATTATGCGGTATTAATATCTGTGTACACTGATCTGAAGGAATATGTATAATAAGCATAAACAACAACATATGTAGTATACTGCATACTGATAGAATATTTGTGTGGTAATGAATTAACTATAAAGGGTCCACATCAGTAACAACGGATTTATCATGATGAATTCCGTTATTATAGAGCTCTAATACTATGGATCTAGCTGATATTTTATTTAGCTACAGATTGTTATCTCTATCTTTATTGATTACAAAGACTACAGGTGGATATCTCTGTTACACTAATATAGTTAGTTATCACTACATTGTTACTTTGTTTATCCTGTTTGTAGTGTTATATTTAATTATAGGCACTAACTTAATATACAGTGGGCCACGTTATATTGCTATCACTATTTTCCAGTATTTGGGTTTGGGTGACATAATGATAGTTTGCCTTAGATTAGCAGTGAAATTGACACAGCTGATGATCAGGCCAGCTCCTTGCTTAAGAGACAGATGATATCAGCCGGACAATATATACTGCTCCCTCCCCTTTATTCAATACCACATGCCCATTGGTGGATTATGCTGTCAATAATAAACAGCAACCTATCAGCTTACAGCCGGCGCTATTTATTCCCGGCACTCACATGACAGCATGGTGCTTCCTTTGATAAAGCCCCGGCGAAACGCGCGTCGGACAGCCTGCTGGTGGGCTCCATAGTGCGCACTCTGGACCCCTGCACCACGGACGATCATACAGAAGGGAGACAATATTGGCAGGTACTTTCTTCCTTCCACTTTTTCCTGCTCTCTCATTATAGCCAGCTGCCTGGATTCCCTGCGCTGCTGTACGGCAACAGGGATACAGGTGAGACTGGGCTGTAATAGCAGAAGCAGCTGTCTAATTTCTGGTGCCAGTTCCTGGGACTCTCATTCCCTGTCCTCTAATATTTAAGACAGGCAACAGCAGATCCTGGGCATATAAGCACACCACTCTATACCTGTATCTATACCAGGAAAATATTTAGTACCATATGTACTCTCCCAGATCGGTATAGAGGGACGCCTCTAATTACTTCCATATCATACATATAGGTGGTATCTGTGGTGTTCAGCATTTTAACATTGTGGTATTAATACACCTCTTGTATGTTGTATGTATTTGTTTATTATTTCGCCTTTTGTTTCCTTTTGTATTTATATGTCAATTGTGATACATGTTTTTTATATTCACATGTTACTTGTATATCTAATATACAGGTGGATCCACTTAACCTCAGAATATCTTACCCTAGACAATAGTACATTGCACCTTCATTTATAATTATCATAATAGAAGGCTGTGGTGGGCCCATCCTATATATTATTTCACTGGTTCCGGTGGATTACTGAGGGACTATTTTCACTAGATATACCATATGTATGGTTTCTATGATCATTGCATTATTGCATCTTAATATGTGTACTATGTAGGGTGGTATTTTGATGAATTATCTATTCTAAGTGTGTATATTATTAGTAAATATCTATAACTATACCTCCAACATCAGATGTATGATTTCTGTGATTAGTGAAATATTGCATGTGTACTATTTAGGGTGGCACTTTGATCAATTGTCTAATTCAAGTGTGCATATTATCAGCAAATATCTATAACTATACTTCGAGTATTGCCAAACAGACCTGGATATAGTGGATCACTGTTATTAGATATAGTGTATCTTACACTATCAATGTCCATATTTGTCTATGCTGTCTATGTTTAATAGGTTGATTTTGAGTGTCTATGTTTTATTTTAAATAATTTAATAAACTTTAGTTTTAATATAATATCATTACATCAATTTCAGATATATCAGCAATGGGTAAATTTATGGTGGCTTGTCTGCCAACCGAGACATTAATGTAATTTTCACATGTGAATATGACCTTCACATAGGTGCTATCAGTTTGTCCAATTTTTTCAATACTAATTTTGTAGTTATAAATACAGTACAGGAGTGTGCCCCGATAGGAGTCTTTTCTTTCTCTCCCCTTTAAAACCATGATAATATTTACTCCTGGGATGCACCTCCAGTTTTTGAAATATATCTAGATATGTGTATCCTATAAATCCATAATTAGATCGTCATATTAACTGTTTATTTCCTGTGCAATCATTCTTCTTCCAACCTTTCCCCCTTTTTTCCAGCCACCACAAGGTGTCAGCATTGAAGTAGAGCTGAACAGCTCAGTAGGGCTTTACAGTGAATGAACAGGATATATGAGGCAGAGCTCTCATGGCACTTTATCTGATTTTGAATAAAAATTTATATTTCTAATTTTCTAGCAATACTAGTAGATTCCAAAAATCATAAAAATAAACCGGAAGTTTGTACACTGGTCGGGTGTGATTTGAGAGTCCCTAGGATGTAGAATGTAGAAATTAGTTATCTAACCAATCACATATTGCAGTGCAGTCAGTTTATAATCATTTTTGTAGCTTAAATAATAGAGATTAATGTGAACATACCATATTTCATATGGCTACCACACAGGGGGAATTATTTACAGTTATTTGTACTTAAGATAAAAGTTAAATGGGCGATCCTGGTATTTTCCACCCAGACATCAGGAAATTGGGCATGACATCACTATGGAGGAACAGTTTATAAAAGGTATAGGAACATTTTGCTTTGTGTCAGACTTGGGGGTTAAATTCTAAGTTGAAGCCTGGACCTGGATTTCCTGCCACCACCTCCCCAGCCAAGAATAAGGTGATTGTTATTGTTTTCCTTTCTATTTTGAAACTGCAACAAAAGTTTGTCTATGTAAGTTGTAACCCTTTTTATTTATATCATTTCTGTAACTAAGCATTGCACTTTATTTGCTCTCACCTCCATCCTCGCGCTGCTCTCCGTAACATCCCCGTACTTGGCAACATAACAAACTGGAAAACCGAACCCATACGGACAAGTATTGCTATGTGTATTGTCACACATAGCAATACTTAGCGAATGACAGCTGACGGGCCGCTTCGGGAAATTCCACATCCCGCCAGCCAATCAGAGACCGGTTTACATATAGCAGCCGCTCATTGGCTGGGATCCATGTGTACCCAGCCAATGAGTGGTCTGCTATATGTAAAGAGGCCTCTGATTGGCTGGTGGGCCATGGGATTTCCCAAAGCAGCCCGTCAGCTGTCATTCACAAAGTATTGCTATGTGTATGGGTTTGGTTTTTCGGTTTGTTATATTGCCAAGTATGGGGCTGCTACGGAGAGCAGCGCGATGATGGAGGTGAGTATCACATCTTTATTCCAGGTACACCCAAACGGATTCTACATGGGACAAGGGGACAGACCAGCTGGTAGTAGGTAAGTATGTGTGAGTGAGGTAAGTAGGTAGGTGTGTAATAAAGCTGTACTATTTACGGTGTGTGTGTGTTCTGTCTTTTTTTAACTATTTTATAGTGGGGGTACGGGTCCCGGCCGTCTGCTGGCACTTGTAGTGCTGCAAGTGCCAAAGGGCAGGCATGCTGGCACCTGTAGTTCCACTGTAAAATACAATAGTTTGGAACTATTTAACACATTATTACCCCCATACCCACAGCCCAGGGTTGCGGGGAAGAGCCACGGGCTTAAGGCCAAGCCTGGGATTTTTTGAGAGGGGGGACACCTTCTTTGGAGGGTCCCGACCTCCTCTGAGATCCCCGGCTTGGGCTGGGCGGCTTGGGTTGTGAATGCTTTCACCATGGAGACCCGGTAATAGGGTCTCCTGGCTGTGGCATTACACCCTGGTTGGTTTGGGTCCGTTGCTGGTTTTAAATATAGGGGGACCCCTACGCATTTTTCCCCCCCTATATTTAAATCCAGGACTGGCCCTGCAGCCAGGTGCTGGTTCCTAAATTATGGTGGAACCCTACATGTTTTGTTACCCCTAATTTTCAGAACCAAGACTGGCTGACCAGTCGGGGGCTGGTTATGCTTTTGGGGTATTTTTAAAAAAAAATGAACCCTTAACACTTTTCATTATTAAACATACACAAATCACACTAATTTGGCTGCAAAAACGGCCGAATACAGCAAAACGAACAATGGTAAATTCCCGATTTAGACTGAAGTGAATGAAAAGTACTTCCGATTTGAGCCAATGGTGTATTCATTTCTAGTGATAAAAATGGCTGAATTTGCGGCATTAACACACCCGATTTCAGCCTCGAAAGATGAAAAGAATCACCCGATTTTAATAATAGTAACTTCCTGATAAGCAAAAAAGTGATATTTTCACCCAAGATAATCTCGGACCAACACGAATCTTAGTAAATTTACCCCATAATGTCAGAATGTCACAGCAGCACCTCTGGTAGCACAGAGGTACTGCAGGCCAGATACAGATTAAGGACAGAGGGGGAGATGTACTGTACAGTACTAATGGAGCGTACACACGGTCAGATTTGTCAGATGAACGACTGAACGATTAAACGATTTGAAGGATTTGAACGATTTTACCAAAGTTTTGAACGATTTGAACGATTTTAGACTGCATTAAAATGAATGGAATCGTCCAAGTCTGACTGCAAACCCATCAGATGTCAGATATCGTTATCTGACAAACGGGAACGCGCATCGTTGATCGTCCGTCGTTCAGGCATGTCAGATATGAACGACTGAACGATTTTTAAATCGTTATCGTTCATATCTGAAGGAAAAATCTGATCGTGTGTATGCACCATTAGCCTTAGAGAGTGATAAAGTGGAGAGAGATAAAGTACCAACTAATCAGCTCCTAAATGCAATTTTTCAAACACTCAAACACAGCCTGTAAAGTGACAGTTAGGAGCTGATTGGTTGGTACAGTCAGATTTTTCCATAATATGGAATAATAAACACAAGAACAGGGTAATGCACAAGCATAGTAAGATAGAGTAAGAAAAATAAGGAGCAGAAAAAGTGGTTGGAGTGTGGGGGCAGTGTTCCTGCATATGCCTCAAGTACCTTTGATGGACCTCAGATAACAGGGGTAAGCAGGGTAGTGGATAACTGTGTTACGTTCCAATCTAATGAGTTATTGTGGTTCAATATTCTGGTATTGTCAGAGCAGAATATATACATCATGGTCTCTGCCGGAAATAGACATTGGGCCACACGTAATAGGGTGAGAGCTTAGAAGAGAGTTTAGCAGCAAACCCTCACACTTTTTAAACTCGGCCAATGTAATAGAGTCCGAGTACAGGAAAACTCTCATGTATTTAGACTCAAAAAAACTCATGATTTAAACTCTCATCCAGATGTTTTCCCATTTTGAAGATAAAGCTCCACCAATGTAATAGTGTGAGAGGTTACTGGCTGGCAGGCCGCAGCTGTGTGTGATGATTGCTGGAGGCGGCATATCATTCAGTGTGGGCACAATATCCACTGCACAGTATAATGAACGATAACAATGTCATTATCGTTTAATCATGTAGTGGATACGCTGCTTTATACTGTACATTAAGGTGACCTTTTATAAAGTCATAGGACCTGATCATTTTTCTATGAAACGTTCTGGTGTTCTTACCCGACAATGGCTTCCAAGTGTTATTTTGTAACTTGTAGATGTTGTAAACGCTGTTGGCTCCCCACACACCGGCTGGACCCACAGTGACATGGATGAGCTTTCCCGGGATATTCTGCCAGTCATTACCCACCCAGTGGTAAATGTCGTCATTATTATTTACACCGTACACTTCACCAGCACCAGCGTCCACCTGCTTCAGGCTTCCAGGAATTACCGTGCATTGGAGTTCTAGGAGGCAGGGGATTAAAATAAACAAGATGAGCAAGGCAATGTAATATAATGCTTAGAATGTGCTTTGCAGGAATGTTAAATATGTATTATTTGGCTGTTATTCACAATTAAAATGTCAAATTACCTTATACTATCACTACTACACTACGCATGACATATATCACATTTTAGGCGCAGTGAGTTAAGCATTTATTTCTTATACCTGTTACTCTTTATTAATGAGTAAATAAAAAAAATACTGGTCATCACTAATACCCCTTTTCCACTAGATTGCCGGGTCGCACCCGAGTTTATGTTCATGTACCCTGGGCGTGACCTGGCTGAGACTCCTGTCAGACAGGCGGCCTTACCCGGCAGTAATGCCGGCTCTTCCTATGCAGAGAACGGAACCCGGGTGCATCAACCTGGGTTACCCGTTCACACTGCATCAGGAGCAGGGTTTAACATGCCTTCAACCCATCTGGTGACCAGGGTTGAAATGCCGGATCACTCGACCCATCTTATTTCAACCCTGCCCTTTCACACAACACAATAGCCCAGATAGTTTGTTTGGCTGTTGATAGCGTTAAGTTGTGCGATGTAAAGTCATTGGCCCTCATTCAGAGCCACTCGTAAGCGGCAACTCGTTCGCTCCGAGCGATGTTTGCCAAACTGCGCATGCGTACGGATCGTTATACGCATGCGCGAACCAGTCAGTGCGGCCGAAATTCATGTGCTCGCAAAATAGCGAATGCCTGCTAATTTGAGTGACAGGATGAGGCGTATGTGGATGGTAACGGGAAGGTGCTTGAAAACGGGTAGTGGAAATCAGAACGCAGGCGTGCTTAAAGGTCAAAACGGGCGTTTTATGGGTGTGCATATTTAAAACAGCAGCGTCATTGACCACGTCACTGGGTTTTTTTTAGCCAGAACTGCTCGCAAAATTGTGGTAGCAAAAACCAACCACAAGAATAGCGAACAGTTCATACCCTGTTCGATGTACTCGATTAATCTAATAAATAGCGGACATGAAGTCGGATGCGAGCGGCCAGGGGGCGTAGTTTCACAAAAAACGACCGCAAGTTTTGTTCGCTCGTTCAGACCTAGAGGCGTGAACAGACCGCAAACAGCGAACGGTTCATTTGAATAGCCACCCCTATTTTCTGGACGAGCGAGCGCAAATAGCGACCGGCTCTGAATCAGGGCCATTATTAGGTTTGTTTTAATTTCCTTGTTGTATCTTCCCTATGGGGAGGGTATTTTGTAGAAAGCTGTAAAGGGCCGCAACTGGGGCGAGCCGGCCACATCACCATGTGCGGTTGTCCTCAGAGATTAAGGATGATTTCCGTATTTGGCCTGGTTTCTGGTTGAGTTTAACGGTGAGCGCAATTGCCTTCACCACCTGTTGCTAATGCTACAGTACTTTGCAGCTTTTTACCTATGCGGTTGGCTTTTTAGGTTTTGGTGCCTTTTTTGATGGTGTATGTGTGCTGCACCCCAGCCTTTGGAGAGGCTTGCTGAGGGCCTTACAAGTAATTTGTTGTTGTTGGAACTGTTTCCGATTATCGCGGCAGTGGAACTTTGGAGTAGTCGTTTGTGGAATCAACATGTGGTTTGCTGGTGCGACAATCTTGGGGTGGTGCATGCTATTAATAATGAGAGGCCTCCACCCCCCCCTCCGGCTTTGTGGCTGTTAAGGCATTTGGTTTTGTGCTGTTTGGAGGCAAACATTAGATTCAGAGCGCGTCATGTTCCAGGCGTTGTTAATGCAGAATCTTTAACCTGCTTTCATTTTGCTCGTTTTCAGATGCTGGCGCCGGCTTGTTGGCCATTCCTACATCTTTTGGGCCGAGAGGCATGGTTGGCATGGCGTGCCAGTTTGTTCACTGGGGGTTGACAAGTGAACTGGTGGTCTTAAGTGTGGATCTTTGCTTGCGTTGTTGGGTGTGCCTGACTGGTTGGTGTTGCATGTTGGTGGCAATGATATTGGTCAGGTGCAAGGCTTGGAGTTGATTGTCAGGCTGCGAGGGTTTCAGAGATGAGACGTTTGTGTGGCCGAATGTTCGTATTGTTTGGTCTGAGATAGTTCCCCGTATGTTGTGGCAGGGTGCTCATAACTATAGGGCTTTAGTCAAGGCAAGTAAGAGGGTTAGCGTGGGTTTTGCCAGGAACCTTATTTAGTTTGGAGGCTTGGTTGTCAGGCATAGCTTTTTAAGGCCAGACTTTTATTGATTTTTTTCGTCCTGATGGGGTTCATCTTAATGCTTTGGGTTTAGGCCTGTTTATTAAAGATTTGTTCTTTTTTTGGGATAGGTTCTTTTGTTCAGGGTGGCAGGCCAGAACGCTGCTTCTCAGTGGCTTTATGTGGCACAAGAAAGCGTTGAGGGATTGCCCTCTACTTATATGGAGAGTTTGTCCTACTCAGTGGGGGGAAGGGGGGGGGACTCAGGCACTTCTTGTGCGGAAGTGGTCGGACTGTGCCCTTGAGGGAAGCGAGTCCTTCGCATCGTAAGTGCGTCTATAGGGGGGACGTTTCAGTGGTTCCCCGAGTGTCTCGGATATAGAAAGCTAGAACTGAGGGCCTGATTCAGACCCGGTCGCAAGCACTGAGTGCTCGCAACCGGGTCGATGGTGGCCTAGAGCGCATGCCCACGACAGAGCCGGCTCCGTCGTGCGCATGCGTGGGACCCGGATAGCGACGGGCAAACCGTCATTCCGGGTCTCGCACCAAAGGGGGCGTGCTGTCGATGGTGAGTGACAGCACGCCCCCTTTGGTGGGCGGGCCGGGGGGGGTGGCTGCCCAAACGGAGGTGTTCCCATGTGAACGCCTACCGTTTGGGGCCGGCCCCACTGACATCACAAGTGATGTCAGTGGAGAGATTCCGGCTCTGTTAGAGCCGAAATCTCTCTGGGGCTTGCGGCAACGAGACCCTACCACAAGGGTCTCATCGCAAGCCCGATGGTCGCGATGGTCTTAACCATCGCGACCATCTTCCTGGCCGCTCGCTATAGCTGTGGGTGGTCACCCACAGCTATGCGAGCAGCCAGGAGGCCATTCTAAAAAAACAAAAGCCCGGCCCTGATTCAGAGCGAGCGCTCTGTCAGAGCGACCGGGTCTGAATCAGGCCCTGAGTTTGCAGTGTCTCCTGGCCACCTCAGTTAGGTTGAGTCATTAATTATAAATAAAATCTGTGACCTTTAAGCCAAGCTGTATTGTGTCCGTGTCTTTATTTATTAGTTTAAGTTTATTGTTAAGTAATAAAGGGTGTTTTTGAGGGTTAATTAGCACTAAACCAATGGAGGTCTTATGGATTTTAAACTGACATATTGGTCTTTAAATTTGGGACACACCCGCCTGTAAAATGTAGCTCCACTTTAGCCTGTTTAGGTCATCAATAGGATTAAATATAAAGTGTTGAACATTGTGTACTATCTATTGGTGGTGGTAATAGCAAACTAATATCCCTTTTCCATTAACAAGGACCCATTTACAGCACGGGGAGACCCACATTCCGGTGCAAGGAGATGATGTCATCTTCAAGCGCCGGCACTGTATCCATGTGCAGTATGAACGGCACCGATCCGGGAATAATCCGGGTCAGCGCCACAGTGTAAAAGGGCATGTCCCGGGTCTGTCTCAGTTTGGAACAATGGGCCTGATTCATACCCGCTGGCGAGTGCACAGCGCTCGCAAGCGGGTCGATGGTCCCCCACTGCGCAGGCGCACACCGGAGCCGGCTCTGGCATGCGCATGTGCGAGACCCGGCCAGCGACGGGTGCTCCATCGCTACGGGTCTCGCACCAAAGCGGGGCAGCTGTCGATTGTGATTGACAGCTTGCCCCATTTTGGAGGCGGGCAGGGGGGGTGGCTGGCCGAACGGAGGCGTTCCCGAAGGAACGCCTGCCGTTTCCGAAGGAACGCCTGCCGTTTGGGGGCGGACCCACTGACATCACTCGTGATGTCAGTGGGTGAACTTTCGGCTCTATTAGAGCCGAAAGCTCACTGGGGCTTGCAGGAACAAGACCCTACCACAAGGGTCTCGACGCAAGCCCTGATGGTCACGATGGTCATGATCATCGCAACCATCACCTGGCCGCTCGCTAAAGCTGTGGGTGGTCACCCACAGTTTAGCGAGCGGCCAGGAGGCCGTCTTTAAAAAAAAACAGGGACGCCCTGATTCAGAGCGAGCGCTCTCAAAGAGCGTCCGGTTCTGAGTCAGGCCCCATGTTCCAAATACCGAGTCAGAATGGAGCCTTTAGTGTAAAAGGGTTATGAAAGTATACACCAGCGGATCCCTCAAAGCAAGGGAGGTTTAAGAGAGGAGGAGGCCTGTATGCAGACTGCCTGCCAGCCCCCTTCTTTCTGGCAGACAAAAAGTGGTTTGGTGCCAGAATCTACTGCGTAAGTCTCCTGGAAAGTGACACCCTTGCTTGTGACACCTCTACTACACCTCTACTACGCATGCGTAAATCACCTTGGAAAGTTGCCACCATGCCATTTTCCCTGTGATTTTTGCTTCTCTGCATTGCCGGGCGGCCGGCAGAGCAGGATTCCGGAGAGGTAAGTATAACTATATGTGGGTACAGGTTGTGCAGTGTTGAGCCCCCTAAACCCAGGAGCCTGTGGACACCGCACACCCATTATAGATACACCATTGCCTCAAGCATAAATTAGCCACAGCGTCGGTATACGATATGCAGCATGAGCTCTAGCTGCATACAGGAAGTTTAGCAATTTCTGGGTAAGGTCTGACCTGCCTTAACTGTGCGTGAGGCTCTGACGGTACACGGTGGTACCGATGTTTTTGCAGACTTACAAGGTATAACGGATGTGAGTAAAGGGAAGTGTGTGTCTGTGTGTTGGGCTGCGGCGGCATTGTGATCGCAGTCATTTGCATAATTTCGCAGCAGAACTGCGTACGCACTTGCTGCCGCGATTGCATCAGCGATCCTTGCTGAATCAGGCCCTTTGTGCGGAGCATACAGTTCACCAGCCGGTGCCTTTATGTGGGTAGTGGTGCTTGTATAAACACACTGATAGCAGGTATATATTGCAGAATATAGCAGGGTCTCAGATCTATGTGAGACATGCCTGTGTCTCACTGTGGCACTCATTCACATTGACAAGACAGCAACATGCAGGTGCAGAAGACCTTATGGTGGCCATATTGTTCAGGGGTTGATGCTGACCATCTCGGTGCCCCCTCATATATCGCGCCCAGGGCTCATGCCCCTCTTGCCCCCTCCCCTAGTTGTGGCCCTGTTATCTGTACCATTTTGTACTTATGCACTTTGTTGTATGTTTTCATCTTATGTACGGTGCTGCCGAGCCTGTGTGGCTCCCTATAAATATACAATAATACTAATATAATAATATACTGAAACACTACTGAAAATTAAAACGCAAAGTATTAATTGCCCCATTGCATTACAGACAGCTGAAACCATTCACACATCTTTAGGGCAGCTGGGCTGATTTATCAAATGGCGTTAACACCTTATTGCCAGCTTTAGGCTTTATGGGGTCTATTTACTAAGCCTTGAATGGAGATAAAGTACCAGCCAATCAACTCTTAACTGCCACTTCACAGGCTGTGTTTGAAAAATGACAGTCTCCTGGTTGGCTGGTTGACTGGTACTTTATCTCTGTTCACTTTATCTCCATGCAAGGCTTAGTAAATAGGCCCCTATGTTGCCTCCTCCTCATGTATTAAAGGACTACGGCCGATGCAGGCTTTCCCTTTTGCATACAGAAGCTGTTTAACATGTATCACACTGGTACGTTTACCGCTGCAATACCTGGTTTTAAAAAGATGCTTTATTCTGTCAGTAAAACTTTGTTAGTAATAAGTGAAGGTGTAATAAATATCATCTAGTTTTATGGAACTTTCACAATTTTTTTCCCCACATAAATGGAACTAAAAGCCCAAATCTAGGCTCTCTTCTCCTTGTAACTGTGGATGGCTTATTTAGCAGTAATAGGAACCTCACTCATTTTGTGTCCCCTGACATATAAGCAGTGCTGGTAATACATTTCCTTGTGGCTGCTGGGCCTGCGGTTGTCAGTTAGGTCACTTCTCCTTGCATCAAGGGCCAGAATGGACAGACTTAAATCTGCAGTAAATCTGGAACTTGTGATCTAGTTAACTTCAGAGTGTAATATTCATGTGTACAACACAATTATGGTGCGTACCATAACGACCATATCGTTATCGTTCAGATCGTTTATTTTTTGTTGCCTACCAACCCGATGCCAGGGCTATCTCTTCCATTAGGCTTGTTGGGCAGTTGCCCAAGTGCCCGAAGCTTGTAGGGTCCCATCAACCCGCCCCCCTGCAGCCACGGCCAGTTGGTAAATTTGTGATATTTTTATAAGCTGGCCGCCGGTGCACTGTATTCTGGTCTAACCTCCCCCAACCCATCCTAATGGTGACGAGCACTCGCCTCAGTCCCAGCTTCACTTCATCCATCGGCTTCAGACAGAGGAGCTCATTCAGAGCCACTCGCTGCTGGCGGACGCTCGCTCTGAATGTGGGTGTTTTTTTAATTTATTTTTTTGGTCTCCGGCCGCTCGCAAAGCTGTGGGTGACCACCCACAGCTTGTGCGAGCGGGCTGGAGAGCGTCGCGATAATCGCGACCATCGGCCTTGCGACGAGACCCTGGGGTAGGGTCGAGCTGCAGCAAGGCCGAGTGGAACAGAGCAGGAAGTCCACTAGTGACATCAGGTCAATGACGCTGCTGTTTTAATTATGCACACCCATAAAACGCCCGTTTTGGCCTTTAAGCACGCCTGCGTTCTGAATTCCACTCCCCGTTTACAAGCACCTTCCCCTGTTACCACCCACATACGCCTCCTCCTGTCACTCAAAATAGCAGGCATTCGCTATATAGCGAACTAACGATTTTCGGCCGCACTGACTGGTTCGCGCATGCGTACTAAAAACCGTACGCATGCGCAGATGGGCGAACATCACTCGGAACGAGCGTACTGCCGCTTACGAGCGGCTCTGAATCAGCCCCACAGTTCAAAAAACACAATTGTATTATACTATTATGTTGAGAATTTTACTTCTTTACTCATCAGACAATAAGGGGTACATTTACTAAAGTGAGAGCTTTTAGAAGTGGAGATGTTGCCCATAGCAACCATTCAGATTTCTAGCTATTATCTTCTAGAAGGTGCTAGTTAATGTTAAGCAGAAACTGATTGGTTACTATGGGCAACCTCTCCACTTCTAAAAACCCGCACTTTAGTAAATGTACCCCTAAAGGTGCATATCCACTATACAAGAGTGGAACGCCTGTACGATTGCAACATTGTAATCGTGCAATCATTCTCCATCCTGTGCAGTGGATAATGTGCCTACACTGAATGATATGTCGCTCAGTGTAGGCACCCTCCCTCATCCCCAAGCATGCACAATCTGTCGTTATCGGCAGGTTGGCCTGCATGTTCAGGCGATGATTGATGTCGAAAACGACCAGCGGGAGCGCGTTTCCCTGGACGATTCCGACATTTTCATGCACAATTTATAAACGATTAATGAGCGATTGAACGATAACGATGTTGTAATGGTTTAATCGCTCAATTTAATCATCTAGTGTATACACACCTTAAGTGTATTGATGATCGGCAAAACCTTCATGTTCCAATGATGTCATCTGTAAATTCCATCTGTAGATAACCTCAATGCACATGTTATAATATTTATACTGCCACAGACACTGCTACACAAGATATTCAGTGGCTCTATTCACGAGTTATGGGACTCAATAATGTGATTTATAAGAAGAGTGAGAGGTTACTGTACCTGCAGCGGCTGCTGTACACACCAGGAATAGAGCGAGGATTTGTAGCATGGTGACTCTTTAATCTGACCAGAAGTCCAGGATCATTTATATGGTGACACAGCCCCTCCCTCCATTGTGACTGTGACACAATATAGCAAAGCTTTTCTGTATAACTACTACCGACAAGTACATTACGACATATCAGAAGACATTTGTGCACTATTCCCTTGTTTGTACAGGTCAGCAAATATTTAATGTATCGTGTCAGCAAATATGTAATTTCTACATGCGCAAGTTGCAGCGCTTCTTTTTTCTCCTACGCTGCCCACCATAATATTACAAGTGGAAAAAGAAAAACGTAATCATTATACGTGTCTATGTATATGATCTACTGCTTGCAGGAGAAGAGAACCAAATGTACGATGTCATGTTGCTACTCAGGGCCTGTTCCAGTGGTCTCAATGCCGATGTTTGCACAGTTGTCCACTGTTTTTGTGTGTCCCAATGGTTACCGCCGGTATGCAGAGAGAGACATTATCAGTGGGCGTTCCTGAGTGGTAACAGGGGAGTGGCTAACAGACGTGGGCGTGTCATGGTCAGTGACTGCATCTTTTTTTTCGCACTTGCTCTGGCACCGGCAGCCATGTTCCAATGGAAATTCTGAGCCACCATAGGAGAGACATCAGACGCACCATCGAAACTTGCACCAGACGCAGAGAATCCCAGAGGTGCAGCATCTGACCTGAGCTACTGCGCAAGTTACAGCACGTCTTTTCTTTTTTAACGGTTTCTGGCATAACGGACGGGCCCCTGAGCGCCCCATATAATGAATGCTGCTTACAGAGACCCCAATATCCACTGTGGCTCCAATCCAATGAATTATACAAATCCAGCTGCCACCACTATAACCTCCACATACATTGTGTGTGCACTGGTGCACCAGAAAGCCAAGCAACCCTTATAACACTCCTGGCTGCAACTGACTGTCCCTTGTATATCTGCTACCATTAACCCTGTACCATTGACCTGTGGGCCTGATTCAGAGCCGGACGCTATTTGCGGTCGTTCGTTCTAAAAAAAGGGGTGGCTATTCAAACGAACCGTTCGCTCATTGCGGTCTGTTCACGCCTATAAGTCTGAACGAGCGAACAAAACTTGCGGTCGAAATTTTGAAAAATACGCCCCCTGGCCGCTCGCATCATACGTCATGTCCGCTATTTATTAGATTAATCGAGTACATCGAACAGCGTATGAACTGCTCACTATTCTTGTGGCTAGTTTTTCCTACCACAATTTTGCGAGCAGTTCTGACTATAAAACAACCAAGTGACGTGGTCAATGACGCTGCTGTTTTAATTATGCACACCCATAAAACGCCCGTTTTGACCTTTAAGCACGCCTGCGTTCTGAATTCCACTCCCCGTTTACAAGCACCTTCCCCTGTTACCACCCACATAAGCCTCCTCCTGTCACTCAAAATAGCAGGCATTCGCTATATAGCGAACTAACGATTTTCGGCCGCACTGACTGGTTCGCGCATGCGTACTAAAAACCGTACGCATGCGCAGATGGGCGAACATCGCTCGGAACGAGCGTACTGCCGCTTACGAGCGGCTCTGAATCAGCCCCTGTATCTGCTTCTACCAATTAATAAACCAAAACCCTGGTTAAGCTGATCTGCCATGTGGACCAACCTACAGTACATCGCACACTGCTGCCCCTGGCCATTGTAGTGTCTGACAATGCACAGTGCAGGCTCTGAATATGCTCAGGAGAGTAGGGATGGACATTTAATGCTTCACCATCAGTAGTTTACCTTCAATGGTGACCAGGGCTGCCACCAGAAATTGTGGGGCCCGGTACTAATAAAATAGGCAGGGCCCCCCTTGGGAGAGAGCTTAGGGCAGGGAAGGCTGAACCTTATTGGGGGGGGGGGGCAGGGTAGGAAAGGCTTTAGTAGGGGGAGGCACAGGGGAGGGAGGGCTGTTAGGAGTAGGGGAGAGGCAGAGGGCAAGGGAGGCTGTCTGGACTTGGGGGGGGGGTGGACGAGCAGTGAAAGGAGGACTTATGTACTTACCTATTTACTGGTCCGGAGAGAGCGGGGCCCGGGTTGCAGGGCCACAGCAGGCAGTTATGCAGGGGCAGCTGCAGCAAGGCCGAGTGGAACAGAGCAGGAAGTCCACTACTGACATCAGGTCAATGACGCTGCTGTTTTAATTATGCACACCCATAAAACGCCCGTTTTGGCCTTTAAGCACGCCTGCGTTCTGAATTCCACTCCCCGTTTACAAGCACCTTCCCCTGTTACCACCCACATACGCCTCCTCCTGTCACTCAAAATAGCAGGCATTCGCTATATAGCGAACTAATGATTTTCGGCCGCACTGACTGGTTCGCGCATGCGTACTAAAAACCGTACGCATGCGCAGATGGGCGAACATCGCTCGGAACGAGCGTACTGCCGCTTACGAGCGGCTCTGAATCAGCCCCACAGTTCAAAAAACACAATTGTATTATACTATTATGTTGAGAATTTTACTTCTTTACTCATCAGACAATAAGGGGTACATTTACTAAAGTGAGAGCTTTTAGAAGTGGAGATGTTGCCCATAGCAACCATTCAGATTCTAGCTATTATCTTCTAGAAGGTGCTAGTTAATGTTAAGCAGAAACTGATTGGTTACTATGGGCAACCTCTCCACTTCTAAAAACCCGCACTTTAGTAAATGTACCCCTAAAGGTGCATATCCACTATACAAGAGTGGAACGCCTGTACGATTGCAACATTGTAATCGTGCAATCATTCTCCATCCTGTGCAGTGGATAATGTGCCTACACTGAATGATATGTCGCTCAGTGTAGGCACCCTCCCTCATCCCCAAGCATGCACAATCTGTCGTTATCGGCAGGTTGGCCTGCATGTTCAGGCGATGATTGATGTCGAAAACGACCAGCGGGAGCGCGTTTCCCTGGACGATTCCGACATTTTCATGCACAATTTATAAACGATTAATGAGCGATTGAACGATAACGATGTTGTAATGGTTTAATCGCTCAATTTAATCATCTAGTGGTATACACACCTTAAGTGTATTGATGATCGGCAAAACCTTCATGTTCCAATGATGTCATCTGCAAATTCCATCTGTAGATAACCTCAATGCACATGTTATAATATTTATACTGCCACAGACACTGCTACACAAGATATTCAGTGGCTCTATTCACGAGTTATGGGACTCAATAATGTGATTTATAAGAAGAGTGAGAGGTTACTGTACCTGCAGCGGCTGCTGTACACACCAGGAATAGAGCGAGGATTTGTAGCATGGTGACTCTTTAATCTGACCAGAAGTCCAGGATCATTTATATGGTGACACAGCCCCTCCCTCCATTGTGACTGTGACACAATATAGCAAAGCTTTTCTGTATAACTACTACCGACAAGTACATTACGACATATCAGAAGACATTTGTGCACTATTCCCTTGTTTGTACAGGTCAGCAAATATTTAATGTATCATGTCAGCAAATATTTCATCTCTGCATGCGCAAGTTACAGTGCTTCTTTTTTCTCCTACGCTGCCCACCATAATATTACAAGTGGAAAAAGAAAAACGTAATCATTATACGTGTCTATGTATATGATCTACTGCTTGCAGGAGAAGAGAACCAAATGTACGATGTCATGTTGCTACTCAGGGCCTGTTCCAGTGGTCTCAATGCCGATGTTTGCACAGTTGTCCACTGTTTTTGTGTGTCCCAATGGTTACCGCCGGTATGCAGAGAGAGACATTATCAGTGGGCGTTCCTGAGTGGTAACAGGGGAGTGGCTAACAGACGTGGGCGTGTCATGGTCAGTGACTGCATCTTTTTTTTCGCACTTGCTCTGGCACCGGCAGCCATGTTCCAATGGAAATTCTGAGCCACCATAGGAGAGACATCAGACGCACCATCGAAACTTGCACCAGACGCAGAGAATCCCAGAGGTGCAGCATCTGACCTGAGCTACTGCGCAAGTTACAGCACGTCTTTTCTTTTTTAACGGTTTCTGGCATAACGGACGGGCCCCTGAGCGCCCCATATAATGAATGCTGCTTACAGAGACCCCAATATCCACTGTGGCTCCAATCCAATGAATTATACAAATCCAGCTGCCACCACTATAACCTCCACATACATTGTGTGTGCACTGGTGCACCAGAAAGCCAAGCAACCCTTATAACACTCCTGGCTGCAACTGACTGTCCCTTGTATATCTGCTACCATTAACCCTGTACCATTGACCTGTGGGCCTGATTCAGAGCCGGACGCTATTTGCGGTCGTTCGTTCTAAAAAAAGGGGTGGCTATTCAAACGAACCGTTCGCTCATTGCGGTCTGTTCACGCCTATAAGTCTGAACGAGCGAACAAAACTTGCCGCTCGCATCATACGTCATGTCCGCTATTTATTCGATTAATCGAGTACATCGAACAGCGTATGAACTGCTCACTATTCTTGTGGCTAGTTTTTCCTACCACAATTTTGCGAGCAGTTCTGACTATAAAACAACCAAGTGACGTGGTCAATGACGCTGCTGTTTTAATTATGCACACCCATAAAACGCCCGTTTTGACCTTTAAGCACGCCTGCGTTCTGAATTCCACTCCCCGTTTACAAGCACCTTCCCCTGTTACCACCCACATAAGCCTCCTCCTGTCACTCAAAATAGCAGGCATTCGCTATATAGCGAACTAACGATTTTCGGCCGCACTGACTGGTTCGCGCATGCGTACTAAAAACCGTACGCATGCGCAGATGGGCGAACATCGCTCGGAACGAGCGTACTGCCGCTTACGAGCGGCTCTGAATCAGCCCCTGTATCTGCTTCTACCAATTAATAAACCAAAACCCTGGTTAAGCTGATCTGCCATGTGGACCAACCTACAGTACATCGCACACTGCTGCCCCTGGCCATTGTAGTGTCTGACAATGCACAGTGCAGGCTCTGAATATGCTCAGGAGAGTAGGGATGGACATTTAATGCTTCACCATCAGTAGTTTACCTTCAATGGTGACCAGGGCTGCCACCAGAAATTGTGGGGCCCGGTACTAATAAAATAGGCAGGGCCCCCCTTGGGAGAGAGCTTAGGGCAGGGAAGGCTGAACCTTATTGGGGGGGGGGGGGCAGGGTAGGAAAGGCTTTAGTAGGGGGAGGCACAGGGGAGGGAGGGCTGTTAGGAGTAGGGGAGAGGCAGAGGGCAAGGGAGGCTGTCTGGACTTGGGGGGGGGGTGGACGAGCAGTGAAAGGAGGACTTATGTACTTACCTATTTACTGGTCCGGAGAGAGCGGGGCCCGGGTTGCAGGGCCACAGCAGTGCAGTTATGCAGGGGCAGCCAGCTTGAAAGCGTCGGTGTCGGTGGCACTTCAAATATGGCACTGACCGCGAGCCAATCACAGCTCGCGGACCAGCAGCCAATCAGGAGCGGCCGCTGCTGATTGGCTGCTCGCGGGACAACCAATCAGGAGCAGTCGCTCCTGATTGGTTGTCGTTCTGCAAGCAGCCAATCAGGAGCGGCGGCTCCTGATTGGCTGCCGTTCCGCGAGCTTTAATTGGCTCGCGGCTGGCAATTTATTTGGAATGCTGCCTGCGCAGCGCTAGGTCTTCTCCCTGGCTTCCCATAGAATAGTGACCAATCCATTATTTTCGATATCCGGGCCCCCTCTCTCTCCGGGCCCGGGACTACAGGACCGGCAGTCCCCCCCTGATGGCGGCCCTGATGGTGACACTGGTGTTTTACATAGATGGCAGGAAACGATAGATGGAAAAACATGGATGGTATGACCCATCGATGAACCATCAATGGGCATCACTACTGAAAGTAATGGGAGGGGCACAGAGGTAAACAATGTGAGCTGCCACTGTCATGCCACACACAGGGAGAAAGATGCATCTCGATGGCTGACAAACCATCCGACCTCCGCAATTGATCGTGAAACCGTCAACCATGGGTGGCTAGCCATTGACAGTTTCTAACCATCAATTGTCTATGGTCATCCCTACAGGAGAGTAGAGTGAGTGCCATGGGAGGAAGGAGGGTCATAGTAACCTCTCTCTTTATAGGCTGGTTGTATCATGCATCACTCTACATCTGTGTAATCTCAGGTACATTAGACTTTTGCTTTAATCATTTATGCTGACATCAGCCAATGAGGAGAGAATACTATCTGATTTTTTCAAGGTGAAGTCAGGGGCATTCACACGATTTTTAGTGGGGGGATTCCAAATGCTTTTTTGTACTAAAGCAAAAGAAAACATTAGAAAGGCATAATGTATAATGTAATAATAATGTACATTTAAAAAAAAAAAAGAATGGGTGCTGATTCTATTCAGCGAGGCTGTTAGTAGCACCGGGAGGGAGCTTCCGGAGCTATTCAATTCACGCGCTGTTTAGTCCTACTATTACAAGTTAAGTCGGAGAATGCCGGTTCTCGCAAGTTAAACTGAGTGTTTAGTTGCAAGAACCGACATTTTCCGACTGCAGTGGAGACTGCGAGTCTGTTATCGCCGCGCTAAACCAGAAAATAGCCTCGCGGCTAGCACTTTCGTTGGATTTCTCCTCGTACCCTCAGGAGGGTGTGAGAAAAAACCCTTTAGTCGCCCTAACAGCGCGCAAAATTAAATAGGTTTGGGAGCTCCCTCCCAATGATATTAATAACACGCTGAATTGAATTGGCCCCTTTTTTAAAAATAAGTGCCGCTGTGGCTGCTATTGATTGGCTGCCGTTCACCGAGCTGTGATTGGCTCACGGCCGACGCAATATTTGAAATGCTGCCGGTGCTGTTTCTTGCTGGCTGCCGATACATATCTGTACCGCTGCCACCCAGGTCCCCCGCTCTCTCCGGGCCTGGTATTTATCTACCAGGTGTCCCTGCCCTGTGCCCCACCACCTAGTGCAGCTAGCCTTCCCTGCGCCCCCCTCCCCCAATCCAGCCAGCCTCCTTTTCCCTGCCCTGTCACCCCCTCCCCAGTCCAACCTTCCCTGTGTCCTCCCAGTCCTGCACAAGAACTCAATATAGTACTTGGAAAGTAATATATATAAGTATGTTTCAGAACCAACTATTAAACAATTTTGCATTGATACAAAATCGTCTCTTTTATATGATAAGAATTAGTTGGTGGTGCACCCCTGGGTTAGCAACAATATGAACACATATCAAGTAAGTGCTCCCACTGAGTACCTAAAGGAGGAATCCGTAGGGGTATCAAAAAAGGAAGAACCCCTTGAGGGGGCACGACTTAAAAGACTGTATATAGTACATGGTTTGAATAAATTAGAACATAACTTTTACTAATATTCATAAAATAAGACCACGAAGCACAAAGCAAACAGAGGAGTGGGAATAATCCTAAACAAAAAGATACACCCTTTTATCTCACCTTCTAGTGGCAAGAAATAAATGTCATTTATACAAATGGTAAATCATCAACATTTTCTATAAACACTGGTTGATGTGCAATGTAGGCTGTTACTATATAAGTGCCCAATGGTGGTGAAAATCTAAACAGCAATAGTTCAGGAGTTGTGATATCCCTGGGATCAGCTGTAAAGGATAATGAGTGACAGTTGTTACAGTGTCACTCAGTAGGATACATATCTATTATAACAGTGGAGGTTGACACAGTGTCATCTCAAAAATAGTGTTTATACAATATATCCACAGTGTGTCTCAAAAGGTATCAGAGTTAGTTATTGTGTTATTGTTAGGGTAAGAGGGTCTGTTTGGTTAGACCAAATTTCAGGACAGCCTTTAGGGCTGATTAGCATGAAATACTTATAGCCTAGAGGCTAAAGGTGAGGAACTGCTTTTGGGCTGCTGAAACAGCCTTGAGGGCTGATAATGGCCTGAGGGTCTGAAGCAATAGGCAGCCTTTGGGCGGATGGAGCAGCCTTGAGAGTTGATTTAGCTGATAGCGGCCTGAGGGCCTGGAGCAAGATGCAGCCTTTGAGCGGATGGAGCAGCCTTGAGGGCTGATTTAGCTGATAGTGGCCTGAGGGCCCGGAGCAAGATGCAGCCTTTGGGCTGGTGAATCAGCCTTAAGGGCTGGTTGGCTTTAGCTGATGGGGGCCTGAGGGCCTGCAGCAAGATGCAGCCTTTGGGCTTGTGAAGCAGCCTTGAGGGCTGATTTGCCTTGGCAAGTTGTGACCTGGGGCCCCAGGGTTGGATGCAGCCTTTGGGCTGATGAGTCTTAGATGGTGGTAGTATAAGGACGTAGCACTGCTACCAATGTCGCCGGGAAGACACTGGCAATGGTGCACTGGATTGCATACAGAACGCTGGATTGCAGCCGATGTCGCCGGGTTGACACAAATCGCAGGGCTGGACTGTCACTTCAGGAGGAAGAAGCACACCGCACCGCCGATATGACACTAGCAACACGAGCAGATGGAATGCAGGCTGTGCCGCCAGGATGATATAAATGGCAGGAGAGAAAAACACAGTAAACTGGCTCAGGAACTCGACTGGAATCAGGAGACTGGAACAACCGGAAGTACGAGAAGCTCTATCACTGGCAAGGAGTTAAGTACTGGCTGCAATTTAACAGATACAGGGCCCAATCCGAGCACGCCATGTAAGCCTCCCTAATGACAGACTCCTGCACCTGGCCTATGCACACAGACAAGAAAATCAATTAGTATGCAGCTCATATTGTACAGAGACAGAGAGCAATTACTGAACACATGAAATCAGCACACAGATAGACAGGAATGAAATGCAGTGTCTCAGTAGCAATAAAAATGATCTGCTTAACCGCAGATCCTAACAGTCATAGTGTCTACGCTGTACATCGCCAGATTTCAGGATCATTTTGGTCGGTCAACACCGGTCTGTTTGTTTCCATCGTTTTCCAAATCTTATAGTGTATACCTAGCTTAACTCACAGAACTGTCATGATGCATGCAAGTGCCAGCTTTGGGGTGTGGAGAGGGATGTTTTCTGGGCAACAGAATACTATAACTAGAGATGTGTGGGTCCATTCCCAGAGAACCAACAAGGAACAAATGTAGGCGTTCCGAGTCGAACAGAGGCCCTGATTCAGAGCCGGACTCTCTGACAGAGCGCTCGCTCTGAATCAGGGCCGGCCTTCTTGTTTTTTAGAGCGGCCTCCTGGCCGCTCGCATAGCTGTGGGTGATCACCCATAGCTATAGCGAGCGGCCAGGAAGATGGTCGCGATGGTCAAGACAAACGCGACCATCGGGCTTGCGACGAGACCCTTGTGGTAGGGTCTCGTTGCCGCAAGCCCCAGAGAGATTTCGGCTCTGACAGAGCCGGAATCACTCCACTGACATCACTTGTGATGTCAGTGGGGCCGGCCCCAAACGGTAGGCGTTCACATGGGAACACCTCCGTTTGGGCAGCCACCTCCCCGGCCCGCCCACCAAAGGGGGCGTGCTGTCACTCAACATCGACAGCACGCCCCCTTTGGTACGAGACCCGGAGCGACGGTTTGCCCGTCGCTATCCGGGTCTCGCGCATGCACACGATGGAGCTGGCTCCGTCGTGCGCATGCGCACTGGGCCACAATCGACCCACTTGCGAGTGCATAATGCTCGCGAGTGGGACTGAATCAGGCCCAGAGTCCCGGTTTGGTTCTACAGTCAGTTGGGAGATTTAAAAAACTGAACTCGGGTTTTGTTCAATTTACATGATTTTAGCTATTTTTTTTTATTCATTTAAAAAAAATACAGATCCAAAACCAAAAGAAATGAGGGTAGTTTTGCAAACCAAAACCAAAACACGAAGATGAATCCGGATCCAAAACCAAAACACGGGGGTCTGCGCACGTCGCTAACTATAAATAAGACAAGGAGGCTTTCCATAAAACATTAATTATTTAATACATTTAAAACATACTTACCTACACTTCCAGAACTTTCGGGAGACTCTCTAATATTTGGAGCCTCCACTGGGCTCCTGGAAGAGTAGGTGTTTGCCCCACATCCTGCCCACTTCCTAGTGACAGAATGGGGAGAATAATGCCTGGAATCGCGATCCATAACCCCACCCCCATCACCACCCACTTGTTTCTCCTCTCTGGGCTTCTCCTGGAGAGGACATAATAAAAGTAGGCAAGTATGATAATCAGTCACAAAGGATTAGAAAATGTATCAGTTCTTTTGGCCAAGGCCATAAATAGGGGTGGGCATGAGGTGCCGTCGTCCACAGCACAGGTCCTAAGGGCACCCACCAGCATGGAGAGCAGCACGGATCATCCATAAAACACCCAGGTCCCCACCACCAACGCCGGCAACGGAAATCTCGGGGCCCGGTACACTGATGTCTCTGGGGGCCCCACCTTCTCACCACCACCCCCGATCCCACACATTCCACCCCTGCATGTGTGTTATGTGAAGCATGATATTGTTAACTCCCCCAGCCCCATTACCTTCCTCTGCCCCTTCATCTTCCTCCATCCGCAGCCCACATTACCTTCCTCTGCCCCAGCCAGTGTCACCTTCTGCCCCAGCCCGTCACCTTCCTCTGTCCCCAGCCCTTATCACCTTCTTCTGTCCCCAGCCCCTATCATCTTCTTCTGTCCCCAGCCCCCATCAACTTCCTCTGCCCCAGACCCTATCAGCTTCTTCCGTCCTCAGCATGCAGCCACCATCCCCTCTACAGCGCAGCTTACCTGATGCTGGGCGCAAGGAAGATGTGTGGCAATGTGACCTATGATGTCACGCCACCAAGTTGCGCACTTAAAGGTCAGGCCTGGCCCAGCCCAGGCCGCAGTTGAGCCACCTGGAAGAGCCCAGCGCTGCCCGGGCTAGGCTACAAGGGAAACGGGGCTGAGGCTGGGAGGTGACTATGGGTTCCAGCAGCTGCGGCCCAGCAGGAACAAGGCGGCCTTGTGTTGTGCCCATCCAGTCCTCGGGGCCCCTCTGGACCTCGGGGCCCAGTACGGGTGTACCCGTAGCCACCCCTGTCGCCAGGCCTGCCCACCACAGAGCAGTCCGAAGGGTGCTAGGTACACCCTGGGTGCTCAGTTCCTTCCAGTACTGTCCTGGTGTTTTTGTTTTTTTAAGCCTTTAAACAAATTGTCTTTGAGCTAATAGCATCATTTTGTATGTCACTTTCTTTTTCCCGTTATGTACAGTACAAGATTTGTAGAAGTGTTTAACATGCAAGAGAATTGTAGCAACATCCACTGTCATGTTCACACATTAATCAGGGCTCTTTGACATTTATGCTCTAGAAAAAAAACTTACTCTTACTCTTTTAGTCATGCATTTTATTTAATCTGTTGTTCTGGCACTATCCATGGATGAATGAGAAAAATGTTGTGCCAGGTATAAAATTTTGTATGCGGAAGGTGCCCAGACACATTGTGAAACTTTATTACAAAGACCAGAGCAGCATTGAGACACCATCTTGGCCTCATGTAAAGATACAGAGGACTGCAGCAGCACACAGCAAAGCAAGTAGAGTGTGTTATAAAGAAAAGAGTATCATGCCTGGAAGGAGCATACATGCAGGATTTACACCTATGATAGGGTTCATAAAACTTAAAGATGCAGTGAACTATACTACATGGAGATTCTCTATGGAGATGCAACTTAAGTGTCAAAAACTGCGGAAAGTAACAGTAGATTCTGGTGACAGTTCTAGCCCAGATGAAATAGAGAGAGTCATGGGTACCATAGGCTTGTGTGAGGAGCAGCATAGTTCATGGGAAGATGTCAGCTAGAGACATGTGGACTGCAAGAAGCATATCAGGTTGGTCATCTAATGAGGAGAATAAATTTAAGATGTACATTGTATAATACGAAGTAACATGAATAACCAAAAAAACCCATGTGGTTACTGCGCAAGGTGGAGATAAAAAACAATTATCTATATAGAATGTTGAATAATATTTGCTCTCTAATGAAATGCACAGGATGCTTGTTTAAACATAAAAGTCTTAATTTAATATACAATCATGACACATGATCAAGTACAGATTGAAACGCGTTGATCCAAATCCTCCAGGACATACTGAATAGATGTTCTTACACCGGCTCAAGCACATCCTACCACAACCTTAGACCTGACTTCAATACCAAGGGCGCATTAACAGAAGACAAGGGGAGGCTGATTGAATGCTGGAGAAGCTGGAGCATTAATTGCACAGCAAGCCTCTTCCGACACCAACAGCCAGTGGCCACTGCCGCCTCCACTACAAGCATGACTGCTACTGGAGAAATTGGGGAACTTATTGCCCAACAAGCATTGTCCATTATTTACAGGTGGCGGCAGTTGGCAGCTTCCACTATAAGGAAGTGGAGGACTTATTGCCCAGCAAGCCCTGTCCGCTATTCACAGCCGGCAGCAGATTACAGCTTCAACTATTGTCTGGCACACTCAGCCTGACTGTTGGCGGAGAAGCCGGAATAACTACTGCCCTGCAAGCCCGGTCTGATTTCTATTAGTGGTCATCGCCGCTTTCAGCAATACTGAAACAGCACACCAAGGTTGGAATTTTGCTTGCCGCGATCTCACAGGACTATCTACAGGACCGTATGTATACCACAAAACTAGTGTGGCCACGCTAATTGTATCTGAAATTATTGGTTACATAAAGACACAATTACAATCTGTCATAATAACATCTTCATGTTTTAGTGCTGGGATGCCAGCAAATTCATATGAATCCATTTATAGGACACTAGATTGCGGATTCAATCAAGCTGCTACTTTGTATAATATTTATCTATAAATCAGTCTAGTGCACAGGTTCTCAAACTCGGTCCTCAGGACCCCAAACAGTGCATGTTTTCCAGGTCTCCTCACAGAATCACTAGTGAAATAATTAACTTCACCTGTGGAGTCCTTGAGTAATTAATACACCTATGCACCTGCTGGGTGACCTGGAAAACATGAACTGTGTGGGGTCCTGAGGACCGAGTTTGAGAACCACTAGACTCTAGTGTAATATCAGATAAATTATATCAGATCATGCTATTATTCTCTGGGTTTTTTTTTAAATTAATGTGTCATGATTTTATATTAAATTAAGACTTTTATGTTTAAACAAGCCTGCTGTGCATTTCATTAGAAAGCAATTATTATTCATCATTCTATATAGATAATTGTTATTTATCTCCACCTTGCGCAGTAACCACATGTTTTTTTCAATTGTTCGCATTAATTTATTTGGTCCTAACTAGACCAAGATTGTTACTAGCTAGCAGGTGGTATTCATACTTGTTCAAATTAAATTCTAGTAAGCACCGGATATTGTAGTTTTTCAAACTACAAAACAATCCTTGAAGTAACATGAATGCAGAAATATGAGTGATTATATAGACAGAATGATGTCTGTCTCCAGAGTCAGACTGGGACTTGAAGGGCCCTACGGGTGATAGGAGTCCATACTTAGGGGTGTGGCCAGCCTTCAGAGGTGGTGTGGCCTCTACAGAGGCTTGGCTAACATTAGCGAGTGCATGGTCTGGGTCCTTTTAAAAATATATATATATAGTAAATACTGCTGGTGCATGCATGATAATAATAACAGTAATGCGTTGTACAAAATACACCATAGTCCTGTGCAGCATAATATAACATATGTATAATGTATAATAACAAGTGCACAGTCTGGAACCAGATCCCTAAAAGAGAGGTGGGCCCTCAGGCAGTGGGGCCCACCGGGGATTTCTCCCGTACCCCTGTGGGCCAGTCCGACTCGGTCTGTCTCTCAGTGACACGACTGAAGGTTGGGGTTGGTTTGGACAAGCGTGTGAGGCAAAAGCAGGTATAGATGAGGTGTGAATGAAGCTGGGAGGCTTAATCCAGCTGTTACTCCTGAGTAGAGGGATGAGAGGATGCAGTGGAACTGCTGGTAGTGGTTAGCCCAAAGGCAAGAACAGGAATGAGGTAACTTTATTGAACTGGAACTGTAGTAGATAAGACCAATAAGACCATCCAGGTAGTGGTACAGTAATGAGAGCTGAATGGATGGTTAACTGAACTTGAGGTGGAAACTGATTGTAGAATATCAGAATGGAATTGATGATGCAGATATCGGATTGGAACTGATGATGCAGATATCGGACTGGAACCAATGGTAACAGGTATTGGACTGAAACTGATGGTAACAGATATCCGACTTGGAAATGATGGTAGCATGTATCGGACTTGAACCAATGGTAACAGGTATTGGACTGAAACTGATGGTAGCAGGTATCGGACCAGAACCGATGGTAACAGGTATCGGACTGGAAACAATGGTAACGGGTATCAGGGGACTGATTATGTAGATATTGGATTGGGACCGATGATATAAGTAGGAGTAAGTCTATTGTAAGACCAGACTGGAACGCTGAGGTAGATGGAGACTTGCATATACCAGACTGGAACTGGATTTTAATGGACTGGGACCGTACAGATACAAAGTACCTGAGAGCTCAGCACAGAGCTGTAACTTCAGCAGAAGCAATGCTGTACTGGCAATTTGGGCCAGTCAGGAAGTGGAACTGGAATATGGCTGAGCATTCAGGGATTGGTGCTGCGATCAACTGGTCTGGGAGCAGTGCTCTGAGTGGTGGAGGAAAGTCAGATGACTGAGTCCAACATAGGTGCACCCATACTGAGTTTTGGAGGGAACTCTGGTGTGCGGCATGCTGTGGAAGTGTAGAGAATAGCAGGCACTGAGAGCAAATGCATCTTCAATCTCTGCAGTTCAAGACCAGCACTTCTACCTGGACTGTAAATACTGTTCTAATAAGGAATCTGTAGGGTTCACAGCAGAACTCTCAGGTGAATAATCAACCTAGAAGGAACAGCACAGTCTCACACTCACACTGGAAGTGTTGCAGCATGCATGCTGAGCGGACTTCCCAGGCAAATCAGAATATCCTGATCTACGGGACAGATGACAAAGGTAAGTCACAAGGTAAACTAATAGCATATGAGAGAAATTAGTCAGGATCGTGACCGTACCACCCCCCCCCCCCATGGGGTGGACTTCGGTCACCTACATTGAACCTCTAAAGTACTTGAAGAATCTCCATACAGCATAACTAGAGAGTAGAACTACGGAAGAACTCATGAACTCATGAACACACTCAAACTGAAGTCCTCAGAAGTCTTCCTAATTTTCATCTTCAAAGTAAGACCTTTGTCGTCAGAACAAGTGGACCATTTGTCATCACTATAAACAGAGTTTTCTTCATCTAGAAAATCCATTGGATCAATAGCAAAAGTCCTCTCTTGAAATGTAGCCTCACAATAACTTCACTAAAATCCATGAGGAACCTTCTTACAGGAATATGTATTTCTCATTGGCAATTCTGGAATTTCTTCCTGGGAAAATACATGACTAGGAAAGACAGAATACCCCATAAGGTAAATTGAGTCATCTTTAAACTGACAATTGCAATCAGAGTCCATATCCAAAGTGAGCAATGGATTATTTTTTCTGGATCCATAGGACTGAAATATCCAAAGGAATCAGAGGATGAACTGAAGTAAACATAGCCAACACTTAAGTCAACAGGCTGTAACCTTTGAACTGATTTCAAAATGCTTATGTTCTTGAGAGCCTGAGAGTTTCTGATGCTATCCAACAGATCTTGACTTTGTTCAGGAAACGATGGATTGGAAAACTGAGCATTGGATGAATATTCAAAGGGCTGAGAAGATGATGAATCCAGGAGATTAGTACTTTCATAGTAGCTGCTGTAAAATGAGGCATTGAAGTATAAGCAACTTTCAAGTCCATGATCTGAGGACTGTATAAATGTTCCTGACTCAATATCAGTGAGGTATTGGCGTGTTAAAGCACGGAACTGAGTAAAATCTCCATTGAAGTAGACAAATGCTGAAGCATCAGATGAGTTCTGGGAGGTGGAAGCTTGTGATGCACCTACAGGAACAGAAGTAGAGACAGCTTGAGAAACTTCTGGCTGAAAAGAGGATGCCATCCCTTGATCTGACTGTCTGAGGTCCCCGACTGGGACTGATAGGACACTTGGAGTTTTCTCCTGGGACAGAACACTAGGAGCCCCTATTGGGGTTGAGACATTTGCATCTCTTTTATGAGGTTATGGACTCAGAACTCTGTTAAAAATAAACAGAACTGGGATCCCTTATTGGGATGGCAGATTGAAGTTTATCCTTGGTCTTTGCTTAACTTTATTACATAAAGGTTGAAGGTTGTTAAGTACCGGATCCTTAGTCTCAAAGAGTTGGTTAGCCAATGCCAAGGCTGTTCCTCTAAAATCTGAGACTAAGCATTTTCTAATAATAATAATAATAATTTTATTTATATAGCACTTTTCCCCTCGCAGGACTCAAAGTTGCTTTACAGACATCAGAAAACATGGTATATTGTTCAAGGATTTGGTATTGCAGAAAATACAAAACCAATTGGAGATAATTAAAAACAACCGAAACCTAGAGAGCTCAATAAGCATATTGCAGGGTTGGTGCAGAAGTTTGGGGAAATAACTTCCAAGGGTTATATATTTCACCAACAAAAGGTACCAGATGAGGCAGCCATCTTCGGCACACTACATATTTTACTACCAATGTTGAAGTGATGAGAATCAGGGATTCTGTCTGACAGTACGTATGACATTGGTGCGTCAAGGTGCGGAATTGAGCAAAGTTTCCATCAAAGTAGAGAGAAGGCTGGGTATTGGCCAAAGAATGAGTCGGATTGAGTCCGGAGGAACTTAAACCATCTTGATCTGGAGAAGGCAGAACCAGATTGGAATCAGATTTACCGGAGGAAACTCTGGATAGATGGATGGGACCAAATTGAGTCTGGAGGAACTTGAATTAGTAGGAACCGAATGGGACTGAACGGAATTGGAATCGGATTTTCTTGAACCGCTTGGAACCGGAGGAGCCCTTGGACAGATGGATGGAACCAGATTGAGTCTGGAGGGACAGAAATTGGCTGGAACTGAAGCAGCCTTTGGAAAGATGGGTGGAACCGGACTGAGGGCCAGATTCAGTACAGGATGGAATTGCAAAGCTGCACGCAAGCAGCTTTCAAATTCCGTCCTTGCAATTATGGTAATGCAGCAGGAGGAATCGCGCCTATTGCATGCATTACCTATCTGAGCTGTATCCAAATATGCATCAGATAATCTGCAGTAACATTCCCAGGCAAATCAGAATATCCTGATCCACAGGACAGGTGGCAGAGGTAATTCACAATGCAAACTAATAGCTTATGAGAGAAATTAGTCAGGATTGTGACACTCAGCAGTTAATGTCTGTTAGTGGAGAAATAGATGATGAAGAAATAACAATGGCCATACTTCAACATTCAACACCAGAGTTTGACTTCTTGGTAGTGGCAGTAGAGGCAAACACTGCGAAGTTAACAACAGACTCAGTGAGAGCAAAACTATTGCAGTTTCAGGAAAATGTATCCTTTGAAACTAATGCTGAGACAACTGCATAAATTAAAGTTCAGGTGCAACAAGACATTTCAGCTGCAATGAGCAGTGGTTCACCAAGATAATTGAGTGTGACCCTATCACGATCAAGGGAATTGGCAAGCAAACATTGACAGCCACAAAAGTTTGAGACATTTAAAGCTTGTTTGAAGATTGAATCGAGAACAAAAGTCACAAAAATGCAAAATGTATTTTACATACCAAAGATAAGAACACATCTTATTGCCTTAGTGTCCTAGAACAGAGAGGCCACAGAGTTCAATTTTCTAAAGGAAAGTGCATTGTAGGAAACAGATATGGGACAATTATCGCTACAGCGCCAACTAAAACACCAGCAATTGTATGTCTTTAATACATAGCACCTCTACTCAATGATGACAAGTGAGTTACAATCACTGGAACTCTGGCATAGAAGATTTGGTCATCTTGGATATGACAGTGTCCAAAAGCTGCAATACGGGATGGTCACAGGAATTACAGTTACTAACGCAGAGAACCCCATGTGTGAAGGATGCATATTTTGGGAACAGAGTCATCAACCATTTAGAAAGTCAACAAATAGAGCTGCGGCATCACTTGAAATACTGTATTCAAACATGTATGGACCAATAAAGGTAAAGTCTGTATTTGGATACAGATATTTCATGACATTTATAGATGACTTCATGAGAGTGACACACGTATATTTTATAAAGAAAAAATCTGAAGTACTGTAGCAAAGAAAATTGTAAACTACAAAAGACTTGTAGAGAACCAAACAGGCCATAGACTCAAAGTTCTGAGATCTGATAATGGTGGAGAATATCTTAGAAAAGAGGTGGAACAATTCCTGAGAAAATATGAAATAGAGCATCAGTTGACCATTCGTTATAGTCATGAGTAAAATGGTGTTAGTGAACGAGCAAATTGCACACTAGTGGAGACAACAAGATGTATACTGAAGGATGCAAAACTAGAAAGACAGTTTTGGATGGAAGCCGTGTCCACAGCAATTTACTTAAAGAACTGTTCTCCAGCAGTTGCCCTAAAAGACTTAACACAGATTGAGGCCTGGTAAAAAAAAAAAAGCCTAAACACCAAAGAACATTTGGAAGTTCTGCTTATGTCCATATACCAAAGGAAAGAAGACGCAAGTTGGATTCTGTCAATAAATTGCATAATGCTTGGCTATTGCCATTAAAAATAAGGGTTACAGAGTATGCAATCCATATACAAGAAAACTTGTCAAGTCAAGGGATGTTGTATTGAAAGAGACAATACAAGTTCAAGAAAAGCTGAACTTTGACATGCAGAGCAAATATGTATCATTGGACATACCAGCAGCTGGAGACAAATCTGAACCAGAGACTACCAACATGGAAGTTCAAACACAACAAAGATCATCTGCTTGATCGAATATCTGCAAACCACCCAGAAGATATGATAAGGAGTTCACAAACATTGCATTCAATGTACCTCACAAAATGTAAAAGCCAAAGTCAAAGACCGATTGATGTGAATGGAAGTCTAAAGTGAGAAAAAAAGACTCTTCATAAGTTATGGGTCAAGAACATAAAATGCATAAAGATTTCTGATAGTAATTCACAAGATTTGTGATCGTAATTCAAAAGTTAAATGTTAAAATACTCTTTCTGAGGCCTATGTAGTAAGTAAGATAGATTTTGCTAAAGTTCCAGTTAAGAAGGCCAAACCAAGATTACTTGATATGTTGATGTTCTTTTACATGTATAACCTCACCACCTCACTTTTTTTCCAGATTACTATGTAAAAACTTCATGTGTAAGTTGTGTAACATGGAGAAGCTTGTAGCGAGGAAGGGGGGTGTTAGAAGTGAAGTGTACTACTGCACAGTCTCCAAAAAAATGGCTCCTCAAGAGACACTTCTGTTCCCTTACCAAGATAGCTGTCATGGGTGCGTAAACCTAACCCCACTCCCGGCACCCTAAACCTAACCTTCCCAGGGGGTGCCTAACCCTAACCTCCCCCAGGGGTGCCTGACCCTAACCCCCCTTCCCCTAGCCTAACCCTAACTTTCCCGGGGGGGTGCCTAACCCTAACCTCCCCCAGGGGTGCCTGACCCTAACCCCCCTTCCCCTAGCCTAACCCTAACTTTCCCGGGGGGGTGCCTAGCTCTAAGTCCCCCCCGGGAGACCCTAAACCTAACACCCCCCCGCGCGGCTATCCACTCCCGTCGCCCGGCTTACCTACGATCGGTATGCCAGGCGTCGAGATTTCGACTCGGGGCTAATGATAGACGTCAGTATTAGGCGCCTATCATTAGTCCCATGCCGGGATTTCACTGTCGGAAAGCCGGCGGTAGGCATTTCCACCGCCGGATTCCTGACTACATACCAGTGTGTACACAACTCTGCTAAAACCACCAAGTTGTACACACATTTTCAACATAGGCACCTCCTGGCAGTTGTCGAAACTGGATTATTGGCTGAGACAAGATCAGTTTAAAATTGAATCGCAGCGACACCATTTTGCGAATGACCACCTAAGCGCCATTTTAGATAAACTCACTCTTTAGTACATGTGGCGATATTACTATTAGCATCATGCGATTGCATCTGTGACCATTGACATAAGTTACAGCGATTCACCAAAAGCCCATTTCATGACTTTACATAGTTTGGGTTCTCTGGATAAAGTGTATATTATTATAATTCCCCTAAAGGATATATTGCATTAGCTGAACAGAGCAAATGGCCACGTGACAACTAGTAGACAAGCTTCCTGGATACAACGTCTGCTCTCATTCCAGATGGCCCTGCTCGAATACACACCTTACATTAGCAAGCTTCCTGCAATAAAAATACCTTCAAAGCCAAGAGTGTTATCTTAGGTTTTGGGTCTTGTAGCTGTGCTAATTTGCATTTACACAAGAGTCTGGGAGAACAAAGGACTTTACTTTTGAGCCTGGGAAGTGTGGGGGCTGCTGAGAGAGGGGGCATGTGGAACTATAAGGATCAGCATTCCACACTGGCTAGGTGTTCACTTAGTTTAAATGAGATGTAAGTGCACCATTTCTCATACACACATTAATACGCACAATTGCGCTGGTAACTAATCGCATATTAGCGAATGCATAAGATCCTATATGAAAACGCTGTTCATTAGCTTTATGCGCACGCATCTGCTCCAAGTTAACTAGCGTCTTTATATCAAACCCCGCATACTCACACATTACATATCCACATACAAGGTTCCATAAGCTTTAAGGGATAAGATTTAAGTTTGTTCATTTAGTATAAATGCTGTGAAATAAAGATTATTTGGTAACTAAGGTTTTATACATGCTAAGTAAGCCGTGTTTGGTTTTGTACTGATGCGTACTCTTTCAACAGAATTCCGGTATTATCGGTGTGGAGATCACATCATGCATTCTCAACTTATGGACCGCAGAGACTTCAAGCAATAAAATGTATATTATATGAACAACTGTTAGGATGTTACATGGGGCGGGAAACCAGAGACCCTCAGTTGTTGGAGGCTGGGTTGTGTCTATTTGAATCAGCCTGTTAAATGCTCTGTAACAGATGTATCCCCCTTGGGAACCAATGGCATCAGCAACAAACTTCTCTATTGTGTTGTCTATTTCTGGGGGGTATAAATATGTGTGCTCCAACACTGGGTCTTAGTCTTCTTGCTGAATGCTGATTGACGAAGGGGTTTCTTGCTGATGCCTAACATCTGGTCCGGAAGTGCTGCCTATGTATACTGTACTTGGGTCTGTATAATTCCTTTGTGCCGAATTGTGTCTGGATCAATAGCGTGTAACTGACTGTACTTTTACTTGAATAATACTTGTGCTTTGGAACCACAGATTCCAGGTCTGAAGTCTTTATTTACTGTATGACTGCATACGCAAATTAGCGTCATCCTTAGAAGGTATAGGCAGGATATTAGAAGGTATAGGAAGGAGTGTATAGAGGTTCTAATATAGATTCCTTACAGTTATACCACTAGACACGGTATCACCAAAGTTCTCGTCACCAGAAACCCACATACTGTATGTGAAAGCGTGTTATCTTTTCAGTTTTCCAAATTTACAGAGACACAATAACTGTCAAATATGTTTGATTTTTCAATCATATAATGTCTCCTTCTCTATTTTTTTAAATAGAGTTCTAACATTAATTTTCACACTTAAAACACTCACAGTTTATTTGAGCGACCATAGGGGGTGATTCAGTAGTGGATTATTCAGTAGTGGAGGGAACTGCAAAGCTGCACACAAGCAGCTCTGCAATTCCGTATGTTGCAATTATGTTAATGCAGCAGGAGATGTCACGCCGCCTGCATTGCATTAATGACCCGACCCGCATCCATGGAATCATCTACGTGATCCATGGCCGGCTAAGTAACCCTGGGGTCACGCAGATTCGCCATCGCAGATGAGGGAAAGAGGCCAGGAAATCTCCATCAGCCGACAGAGATCCTGACCTCTTCCATACCCCCCAACAGTGGCGACAAGCCACCGTTCTGTGAAACGTTCTGTGAAACGGAGGCCGTTGCTTTCCCCCCCATCCCCCGGCCCCAAATAGCAGCAGACTATCTGCTGCCGCTCTGCATCTGATCACGAAGGACCCGTGCTGTACATGCGCAGTACAGGTTTGGTGCATGTGCAGATTCCCGTCTATCGGGAATCTGCGTTCAGCAGTGCACTAGGGTGCACTGCTGAATAAGGCATGAACAGCTTACAACTGGGGCCACGGATCCAAAACTGCTATGTCTTCCACCCCCCAGAAGAGCGTGCAACCGACTACATAATTTTCTTGATTGACAAATGACTTGAGTTTCTGGATCTATGACTCTCAGTTGCAGATCAGGAAAATACTAAGAAGAAGCATTGTCAGCATACAGCTACCGGTGACTGCTCCATGCAATATAATGTGGAACTCATGAGAAAATTGAAACATAGACACATAGAATTTGATTGCAGCTAATAACCACTTGGTCCTTCTAGTCGCTTTAGGGTTTGGGTATTAGGGTTTGGGTATAGGTTTAGAGTTACATAGAAACAGAGAATGTAACAGCAGATAAGTACCACTTGGCCTATCTAGTCTGCTTCTTTTTTAACCTTATGGTAACCTGTACCCCTATTTGATCGTTAGTTCTTTATTAGGATACCTTATGTCTATCCCAAGCATGTTTAATTTGCTTTACTATATTTGCCTGTACCACCTCTGATGAGAGGCCATTCAACGTATCCACTACTCTTTCTGTAAATAATTTTTTCCTCAAATGTCTTCCGAACTTACTTCCCTCTAGTCTCAGTGCATCTCCTCGTGTTCTAATACTTCTCTTCCTTTGTAGAATGCTTCCCTCCTGTACCTTGTTCAAACCCTTGATATATTGAAAGTTTCTATCATGTCCCCCCTTTCTCTTCTCTGCTCCAAACTATACATAATGATATCTTTTAGGGGGAGATCTAATAAAGCTTGGAGAGAGATAAAGTGGAGAGAGATAAAGTACCAACCAATCAGCTCTTAACTGTCATTTTTCAAACACAGCCTGTAAAGTGACAGTTAGGAGCTGACAATTTTATCTCTCTCCAAGCTTTATTAAATCTCCCCTTAGTCTTCCTGGGTACGTTTTGTGACTAGACTATGCACAATTTTAGTTGCCCTACTTTGTACCAGAGAAGTACAACATGTAATGCATGCCTCTATGGAAGACTAAGGTGACAGATTGCAGTTAGTCAGCTCCAGGGGGCACCTAGCACACAAACCATAACAAATGTTGTTTTGCCACAACAGTGAATGATGATTTTCTTGGTAGTTTACTGCTCATGAATGACAACGCCACAGCATTGTCTCAGGTTGCTAAGCGATGCAATATTTGAAATTATGTGTTTGTGTAATATATATACTGTAAACACACGGACGCACGCACATATAAAATGGTGTATTAGAATGACAGAAATCCCACGAACATGATCGGACACACTAAGGTACTAAAGGAAAAATGTTTTCAGGGTTATTACCGAATTTCCATATTTACTAAGCCCATATGTATATGTACTAAGGAAAACCTGGCATTACCCTATAGAAGCCTAAGGGGCTTCTTACCGCACCCGATGCTTCGCAGCTCTGCCGTCACCCGTCGCTGGCCCCCCACTCACCTTACTCTCCATGGTTGCTGTCCCACGCTCCTCCTAGGTCCTCCGCCTCCTCCTAATCTTCTTCTGGGTGCAGGGAGGAGGAGCCCGGGGGTTTCCTGCACAGGTGACCAGCAGGAAGCTCCCAGGGCTCGGAGGGATCGGGGTTCCACGGAGACCCTGTCACCCGTCCGGCCAAAATCACATCCGGCCTAAATCACATGACCGTGAAATATTTCCCAGTGAACCTCCCAGTGTACCTGTTTCACCTCATCATATCCACGTAGAGCTATTTTGCAACAACAGAAACCATTTTGTAAGATAGCTCTAACACTTTTGGATGTGCGGCCGAGCTCTGATACACACACTTATGTTACAAGTATAGGTCGTCCATGCAGAAACAAAGACTGTCCCCACCTCTATCCCAAAATATGTTCTCTTAAACAACATCTCCAGCACACAACTAGGTTGCAAAATGATAAATGAAAAATATCTACGTTTCCTTCTCCCCCTCCTGCACAGTACTTGAGTTATGACAATGACAAAGAAAATATGTTCTGTACATCTCCTTGATGATGCCAGGTGTTCCACATTCTTTCCCTTCTTTTATCAAGTTCTCACTGATCTTCACAGTTACAGGCAACAGACATGCGCTTATATACAGTTACTACTACACTCCACTATTGTGTTACTGTGGGCTGCTGCTCACTCTCACTTTGCAGCTCTCCTAGGGGCAGAATCAATTAGCCGTGAGGTTCAGCTCTGAGGTATTCAATGAAGTACCACAACCCCTCGAAGTAATCCCCAGAAGGTGCACTTAACACGCTTTAACCGCACGGTAAACACCTCGACTAATTGAATATGACCCCTTAAATGGCTTTATAGAATATATAAACCCAAGAGGTATAATTATTAATTATCGGGTTTAAGAACAGATACCTATAATTTCTGTCAATTATCGTGGCTATAAGAAACGAAATTATGCTCTGATGTGCAAAAAATCACATCCAGGGACTGGGGCTCCGAATGGAATGTAAAAAGTGAAGTGACCTTTAATGTAATCACTCATTTCTTCAGGACCCCAGCACGCTACTGCGCATGTGCGGTTTACTGGCCATGCATGTGTCGGTGGCCATTGCCAGTGAGGAATCTTATGGATCCCTCTACCAGTAAATTGTGCATTACGTATCCCATAGGTTACAATGGCTAACTCCAAAGATGGCGTTAGTTACAGAGCTTGGTAAATTCATCAATAAGGCAACCGCCATAGAAATCTATGGTGTCTGCTTTGGCGAACGGTAACAAGGGGATTGCAGCAGAAATATGATATTAACTACAGTTCCCTGTACATACATTCGGAGGAAACTTAATATTTGCAGGTACCCCCCAAAATGGATGTATTTTTGGTATATCCCACAAATATGATTTGATAAATAGGGCTCCGACTCCCTTAAAGCTTCTCTTTACTATATGACATCTCTGAATCTCTTTATCACAGCTGTATATTAAAGGGCTTCCAACTTCCTGTTTAGTTTAGCCACGCTGCTTCTGCAGTTACTTCTCCAATTACTGGCTGCTGCAGCTTTTGTATGAGAGTAGTCACCACTAGCGCACACAGGGGGGGTTTCTGAGTACCCAGAAACCCTCCTAACAGACTAGAGAGCAGGCACCATCTTCTTAAGCCCAACCCCATCGCGGCAAAATGCAGCAATTCGCGGTTCAATCGGGAGGAGGCGGAGCCAATATGACATGATACCATTAGAATCGCATGATTTGGCTCCGCCCCCTCCCGAATGACCTGCAAATTGCAGCATTTTGTCTCTAGGACAGGGTCGGCTCTTGGGGTGTTTGACCAGAGTGATCGAACAGCGTCACCACCCCATAGAGGACGCACCCCTCCCAACATCCCGATTTCAGTGGGACAGCACTTGTCCCGCTGTTCCACCTGTGGGACGAAGTGCCCAGCGGGTGGTCAAATCGGGAGGTTGGGTACCCCCATCGCCACGGTGTAGCTGAATGGATGCTGCGCGCATGCGCGTGGCATCCATTCAGTGCAGGGAGAGGACTGTCAGTGCAGGGAGAGGACTGGGGGAAGCCCAGCTAGTGATGGAGTGCTGGACTCTCCCCCAGCCTGACGTTACACGGGAGGCGTGCCGTGCAGACACCCCCCCAAGTAACACCACATAAGGGGTGTGGCCTATGGTAATTAGGCCACACCCTCATTTTCAGTTGCCTCCTTTTTCATGTGTGACTCTCCCCTTCTCATATATCGGCTATTAACCCCTGCTTTTCCCCTTACAACATAATTGAGGTGACTCCCCCTCTCAAAACAATTTAGGGCACAGAGGGTCTCCCTGGGGCCCCAGCTGAGATATCCACTCTATTCTCACTGATAAAAGTGACCCCAGCTGTGATTCTCTCTCATCACATGTTTACTTTATATACACTATAGAGAGCTGCTCTAATGCTTGTTTGCCATTGTATGGGATTGTGGATCCACTGTTGAAGTGAAATAAAAATGTTTCTGTATTTCCTCAATAATTATGGGAAAAAAAACTGTTTAAATGAATTCTCCGCTGTGGCAAAGGATGTTAAGGGGTTAATTACACCACGACTTGAGCAATGAGAAATCTATTTACCTGTGGGGCCATGATAATTTTCAGCCAGGTCAGCAATGGAAAGCAGCTGATATTACACAAGTCTCCACGTAATGATAACAGCGCCATCTCTAACCCTTACATGCTTGTGTTAGAATTGCTAACATCACACTTATCAGTTAATGTTGGACCAACAGAGCAGCAGTACAAACACACGGCAGTTATTTCTGTTTACGAATGTTTTGCAAGTTTTAGTAATGTATTAGCAATAACCAATCAAAGTAATTCGCAAGTACGTTTAATAGAAAACAATACAACCAACAGCGGCTCCTGCCCTCTTACCTGAGGGGAACTGTCCACTGATAACCACTCTATGCTAATCGCAGCCTGGACTGCCAGTCCCAGGGGAAGGAGACTCCTCTCCCTGGGGCTGCCTGTCTTCAGTGTGACTGGCAGGTGGCACTTCCAATGGGAAGCCACCTCCAGTCACAGTGAAGCCAGTGCAGATCACTAAAAGTGACTGATTTTAATGGGGGGCTACAGTCTTGCAGCCCCTAGGTAAGATCCACCACTGAATACAACTAGGGATGTGCAGGCTCGGATAGGTTCGAGTTTGCACGTTGAGTTCGGATTTTTCCCTCCAAAAAAACGGAACTCAGAAAGAGGCAAAACGTCATCTTACATGGACGAACATCATCATTCCTGGACAAAAGTAAAAAAAAAATAAAATAATTTTTTGTTGTGAAAATAAAAAAAAAGGGAAAAAAAATGCCAAACTAACGAAATTAATTCTGGTGGGGTCCCCAAGTATGTGGCAGGTGTTTTTTTCATTGCGCAAAGTAGCGGCAGGTGCATTTTTGCAGTATTTTTTAAAAATTAATTTAGGGACTTAAAAATATGCTAGTACCCATTTTCATGTACCCCAAATTTGATGGGACCACTTTTAAAAAATGAAAAAAAAAAACTAAATGCTCTTCTGCATCACTTCTTCAAAGTCGGGAAAAAAACACCAGCCGCAGCTATTTAAAAACCCTGACTTTCTTCTGCAGGCAAAAACGGGGATACCCATAGTGATCCCCCAGGTCTGGACATCTTTAAGGGGGTCCTACAATTATTTCCAAAAAATTCCCGTTTGTTTTTGCCGATCCAAGCATCACCGGGTCCTGTTTTCGACGATTTCATATTGAATACGGGGATAAGCGGGAGTGCGCGCGATACTTTTTCCCGACGGCGAAGTTTACGTTTCATATTGAATACCCCTGCTAATCTTCTATGCCAGAGATGTAATGGCTGCAACTCTGTTGTCATCATTGCGTAACAGTGCTGTATGTCAAGGACGTACAATTGTTGACATCTTGTGCCTGTAGCTATGATGGTCTGTTTCTCACAATGCACTTTACCAGAACATCTACTTACTGTAGGTCATACTGTAGATATCACAGCTGCCATCCACATACAGCCCTAGATCACTTATTTGACTGCCCTTTACTTCCTCATACCATGTATTAACAAATCAAATCTCTGTTTTATGACTGCAATTGTATAACCTCCATCCGGGCCGGCTCTTGGGGTATTCGACCAGAGCTGTCGAACAGGGGCTCCATCCCATAGAGGGCACATGCCCTCCCAACATCCCAATTTCAGCGGGACAGTACTGTCCCGCTGTTCCACCCGTGGGGCGAAGTGTCCCGCAGGTGGTCAAATCGGGAGGTTGGGCACCCCCTCCGCCGCAGCTGTGCGATGGTGCCGGATCCCTGAGTAACTGAATGGATGCTGTGTGCATGCACGCAACATCCATTCAGTGCTGGGAGAGTGCTGGGGGAAGCCCAGCTAGTGACGAGTGCTGGGCTCGCCCCCAGCCTGACGTTACATGGGTGGCGTGCCAAGCAGGCACGCCTCCAAGTAACATCACTTAGGGGGTGTAGCCTATGGTAATTAGGCCGCATCCCCATTTTCGGCCGCGCGCAACTAGTAGGTGGTTTCCCCAACTCCGGCACAGGGTGCTCTGAAATCTGGAGCAAGCCCTGACCTCCATCTGATAAGGATGTGTAAAAACTCCAGAATTGTTATTGCTTTCTCACTGTAACAGACCTACATCACTGTGCACAGAAAATAGACGAAGTCTCTTTAAATAAAAAACAATATTTACTTTATTACAGACTGACTGAGAGAAGAATTATTAATTCACACCTCCAAAAAGCGGAACAAATGCTCTAGAACAGTGGTTCTCAAACTCGGTCCACAGGATCCCACGCAGGTCACGTTTTCCAGGTAACCCAGGTGCGCAGGTGTAGTCATTACTCACTGATACATTTTAAAAGATCCACAGGTGGAGCTAATTATTACACTTGTGATTCTGTGAGACCTGGAAAATATGCACTGTTTGGGGTCCTGAGCACCGAGTTTGAGGATCTGTGCTCTAGAACAACTCATTGTAGAATAAAGAATATTAACTATTTGTATATTAGTGCCTTCAGGGTTTTATTTATGTTTTTTTAGACACAATCTAGCTCTCCTGTTTACTTCTGCTGCAAGCTCTATTGCAGTGTTTCCCAACCTTGGTCCTCAAGGCACACCAACAGACCTGGTTTTAGTGATATCCATGCTTAAACACAGATGGTTAAATCAAAATAACTGAGGTACTAATTGAGTCACCTGTGCTCAAGTATGGCTATCCTTAAAACCTGGACTGTTAGTGTGCCTTGAGGACCGTGGTTGGGAACCCCTGCTCTATTGTAAATCATCTTACAATGGCAAGGTGCAGTGCTGTTATACTGTACGTCATCAGGCCCCTGTCCACCTATGGCAGTGATTCCCAACCTCGGCCCTCAAGGCACACTTAAGCTGGCCACACATCTAAAGATTATCTGTCCAACCAGCCAACTAGTTGATTGGTTGGAATGAAAATCTGGTAAGAACTGAAAGCTAATGACAATCAGCAATTTGCTCCCAAACGCTGGAAAATGGACCAAAACTGTTGTTTGAACAAATAGTTTAGATCAAATATTTAACAAACTTGTCTGAACGACCATTTTCATCTGTTTCTGGCATTTAGGAGCAAATTGCTGATCATCATTTATTCCCATACGTTACCAGATTTTTATTCCAACCAATCAACTAGTTGGCTGGTTGGATGTAAGTTGGTCTAGTGTGTGGCCAGCTTAACAGTCCTGGTTTTAGTGATATCCATGCTTAAACACAGATGGTTAAATCAAAATAACTGAGGTACTAATTAAGTCACCTGTGCTCAAGTATGGCTATCCTTAAAACCTGGACTGCTAGTGTGCCTTGAGGACTGTGGTTGGGAACCCCTGACCTATGGCGTTTAAAATAAAAAATACATTTTGAGAAATAAATCTCTGCAGAACAAGCTGATCAATGTGAAAAAGCCTTCATGAGTGTGTTTATATTTCCCTATTCCTGTGTGGTTTTGCCTCTGCAAGATCAAATAAAAAATATATTTGTTCTACTCTGCTTAATGTAGAGATCTCCATTAATCCCCAGCCTGATATACTGTAAAATGACTGAATTTCCACTCTCAAACCTACAGTATCCCAGCAAGCTGGGGTTTCTTCCTTGTTCTGCTTAAAAACAATAAAGTTTCTCTAAAAAAAAAAAAGTGCTGAGGTGTTCAACTTCTCTGTGTGGCAGAGCTGAGAGGATTGTGTGATAGGTGACTGGTGTGTGTGTGGTACAGTGTGTTATATAGTATAGTATTGTGTGTGGTACAGTGTGTTATATAGTATAGTATTGTGTGTGGTACAGTGTGTTATATAGTATAGTATTGTGTGTGGTACAGTGTGTTATATAGTATAGTATTGTGTGTGGTACAGTGTGTTATATAGTATAGTATTGTGTGTGGTACATTGTGTTATATAGTATAGTATTGTGTGTGGTACAGTGTGTTATATAGTATAGTATTGTGTGTGGTACAGTGTGTTATATAGTATAGTATTGTGTGTGGTACAGTGTGTTATATAGTATAGTATTGTGTGTGGTACATTGTGTTATATAGTATAGTATTGTGTGTGGTACAGTGTGTTATATAGTATAGTATTGTGTGTGGTACAGTGTGTTATATAGTATAGTATTGTGTGTGGTACAGTGTGTTATATAGTATAGTATTGTGTGTGGTACAGTGTGTTATATAGTATAGTATTGTGTGTGGTACAGTGTGTTATATAGTATAGTATTGTGTGTGGTACAGTGTGTTATATAGTATAGTATTGTGTGTGGTACAGTGTGTTATATAGTATAGTATTGTGTGTGGTACATTGTGTTATATAGTATAGTATTGTGTGTGGTACAGTGTGTTATATAGTATAGTATTGTGTGTGGTACAGTGTGTTATATAGTATAGTATTGTGTGTGGTACAGTGTGTTATATAGTATAGTATTGTGTGTGGTACATTGTGTTATATAGTATAGTATTGTGTGTGGTACAGTGTGTTATATAGTATAGTATTGTGTGTGGTACAGTGTGTTATATAGTATAGTATTGTGTGTGGTACAGTGTGTTATATAGTATAGTATTGTGTGTGGTACATTGTGTTATATAGTATAGTATTGTGTGTGGTACAGTGTGTTATATAGTATAGTATTGTGTGTGGTACAGTGTGTTATATAGTATAGTATTGTGTGTGGTACATTGTGTTATATAGTATAGTATTGTGTGTGGTACAGTGTGTTATATAGTATAGTATTGTGTGTGGTACAGTGTGTTATATAGTATAGTATTGTGTGTGGTACAGTGTGTTATATAGTATAGTATTGTGTGTGGTACAGTGTGTTATATAGTATAGTATTGTGTGTGGTACAGTGTGTTATATAGTATAGTATTGTGTGTGGTACATTGTGTTATATAGTATAGTATTGTGTGTGGTACAGTGTGTTATATAGTATAGTATTGTGTGTGGTACAGTGTGTTATATAGTATAGTATTGTGTGTGGTACAGTGTGTTATATAGTATAGTATTGTGTGTGGTACATTGTGTTATATAGTATAGTATTGTGTGTGGTACAGTGTGTTATATAGTATAGTATTGTGTGTGGTACAGTGTGTTATATAGTATAGTATTGTGTGTGGTACAGTGTGTTATATAGTATAGTATTGTGTGTGGTACAGTGTGTTATATAGTATAGTATTGTGTGTGGTACAGTATGTTATATAGTATAGTATTGTGTGTGGTACATTGTGTTATATAGTATAGTATTGTGTGTGGTACAGTGTGTTATATAGTATAGTATTGTGTGTGGTACATTGTGTTATATAGTATAGTATTGTGTGTGGTACAGTGTGTTATATAGTATAGTATTGTGTGTGGTACAGTGTGTTATATAGTATAGTATTGTGTGTGGTACAGTGTGTTATATAGTATAGTATTGTGTGTGGTACATTGTGTTATATAGTATAGTATTGTGTGTGGTACATTGTGTTATATAGTATAGTATTGTGTGTGGTACAGTGTGTTATATAGTATAGTATTGTGTGTGGTACAGTGTGTTATATAGTATAGTATTGTGTGTGGTACATTGTGTTATATAGTATAGTATTGTGTGTGGTACATTGTGTTATATAGTATAGTATTGTGTGTGGTACAGTGTGTTATATAGTATAGTATTGTGTGTGGTACAGTGTGTTATATAGTATAGTATTGTGTGTGGTACAGTGTGTTATATAGTATAGTATTGTGTGTGGTACATTGTGTTATATAGTATAGTATTGTGTGTGGTACAGTGTGTTATATAGTATAGTATTGTGTGTGGTACAGTGTGTTATATAGTATAGTATTGTGTGTGGTACAGTGTGTTATATAGTATAGTATTGTGTGTGGTACAGTGTGTTATATAGTATAGTATTGTGTGTGGTACATTGTGTTATATAGTATAGTATTGTGTGTGGTACAGTGTGTTATATAGTATAGTATTGTGTGTGGTACAGTGTGTTATATAGTATAGTATTGTGTGTGGTACAGTGTGTTATATAGTATAGTATTGTGTGTGGTACATTGTGTTATATAGTATAGTATTGTGTGTGGTACAGTGTGTTATATAGTATAGTATTGTGTGTGGTACAGTGTGTTATATAGTATAGTATTGTGTGTGGTACATTGTGTTATATAGTATAGTATTGTGTGTGGTACAGTGTGTTATATAGTATAGTATTGTGTGTGGTACAGTGTGTTATATAGTATAGTATTGTGTGTGGTACAGTGTGTTATATAGTATAGTATTGTGTGTGGTACAGTGTGTTATATAGTATAGTATTGTGTGTGGTACATTGTGTTATATAGTATAGTATTGTGTGTGGTACAGTGTGTTATATAGTATAGTATTGTGTGTGGTACAGTGTGTTATATAGTATAGTATTGTGTGTGGTACATTGTGTTATATAGTATAGTATTGTGTGTGGTACAGTGTGTTATATAGTATAGTATTGTGTGTGGTACAGTGTGTTATATAGTATAGTATTGTGTGTGGTACAGTGTGTTATATAGTATAGTATTGTGTGTGGTACAGTGTGTTATATAGTATAGTATTGTGTGTGGTACAGTGTGTTATATAGTATAGTATTGTGTGTGGTACATTGTGTTATATAGTATAGTATTGTGTGTGGTACAGTGTGTTATATAGTATAGTATTGTGTGTGGTACAGTGTGTTATATAGTATAGTATTGTGTGTGGTACAGTGTGTTATATAGTATAGTATTGTGTGTGGTACATTGTGTTATATAGTATAGTATTGTGTGTGGTACAGTGTGTTATATAGTATAGTATTGTGTGTGGTACAGTGTGTTATATAGTATAGTATTGTGTGTGGTACATTGTGTTATATAGTATAGTATTGTGTGTGGTACATTGTGTTATATAGTATAGTATTGTGTGTGGTACAGTGTGTTATATAGTATAGTATTGTGTGTGGTACAGTGTGTTATATAGTATAGTATTGTGTGTGGTACAGTGTGTTATATAGTATAGTATTGTGTGTGGTACATTGTGTTATATAGTATAGTATTGTGTGTGGTACAGTGTGTTATATAGTATAGTATTGTGTGTGGTACAGTGTGTTATATAGTATAGTATTGTGTGTGGTACAGTGTGTTATATAGTATAGTATTGTGTGTGGTACATTGTGTTATATAGTATAGTATTGTGTGTGGTACAGTGTGTTATATAGTATAGTATTGTGTGTGGTACATTGTGTTATATAGTATAGTATTGTGTATGGTAGTGTGTTATATAGTATAGTATTGTGTGTGGTACAGTGTGTTATATAGTATAGTATTGTGTGTGGTACATTGTGTTATATAGTATAGTATTGTGTGTGGTACAGTGTGTTATATAGTATAGTATTGTGTGTGGTACATTGTGTTATATAGTATAGTATTGTGTATGGTAGTGTGTTATATAGTATAGTATTGTGTGTGGTACAGTGTGTTATATAGTATAGTATTGTGTGTGGTACAGTGTGTTATATAGTATAGTATTGTGTGTGGTACAGTGTGTTATATAGTATAGTATTGTGTGTGGTACAGTGTGTTATATAGTATAGTATTGTGTGTGGTACAGTGTGTTATATAGTATAGTATTGTGTGTGGTACATTGTGTTATATAGTATAGTATTGTGTGTGGTAGTGTGTTATATAGTATAGTATTGTGTGTGGTACAGTGTGTTATATAGTATAGTATTGTGTGTGGTACAGTGTGTTATATAGTATAGTATTGTGTGTGGTACAGTGTGTTATATAGTATAGTATTGTGTGTGGTACAGTGTGTTATATAGTATAGTATTGTGTGTGGTACAGTGTGTTATATAGTATAGTATTGTGTGTGGTACAGTGTGTTATATAGTATAGTATTGTGTGTGGTACAGTGTGTTATATAGTATAGTATTGTGTGTGGTACATTGTGTTATATAGTATAGTATTGTGCGTGGTGCATTGTGTTATATAGTATAGTATTGTGTGTGGTGCAGTGTGTTATTTACAGTAGTATAGTATTGTGTGTATATATGTCACTGTGTGTGTGTGGTACATTGTGTTGTATAGTATTGTGTGTGGTACAGTGTGTTATATAGTATAGTATTGTGTGTGGTACATTGTGTTATATAGTATAGTATTGTGTGTGGTACATTGTGTTATATAGTATAGTATTGTGTGTGGTACATTGTGTTATTTACAGTAGTATAGTATTGTGTGTATATATGTCACTGTGTGTGTGTGGTACATTGTGTTACATAGTATAGTATCGTGTGTATATATGTCTCGGTGTGTGTGGTACATTGTGTTATATACAGGGGCGTATCTATGATGGGTGCAGAGTGTGTGGTGCACACGGAGCCCCCGGGTCTAGGTGGGGGCCCGCACCGCACACCCTGCACCCATACTCTGTAATACTTACCTCTCCGAGGTCCAGCGTCGGTCTCCCAGCGCAGCTCAAACGCCAGAAAATGGGTGCCACTGCAAATTTTCTGGCGCTTTGCGCTTGCGCTGTGAGGAAATCACTGGGAGAATGGCGGTCACGCCATTTCCCCGGCGATCTGCGCATGTGCAATAGACTCCGGGCACACTCTTGTGCCCGACGTCTACGGATTCTGCGGTAGCCGGACACCAAGGTGAGAGGAGGGGGCCCATGACGGGGGATGCACACGGGCCCCTTCCTCTCTAAAAACGCCCCTAGTTATATAGTACCTACCCTCCAACATGACCTGTTCCATTAGGTACAAAACACTCTGCTCCTGGACTTCCCACCTAATGTATGATTGCAGCCACCTGTGGTGAAATAGGTAATATATGAGACAGGTGTTTCACCACTGGTGACTGCAATCATACATTAAGAGGGAAGTCCAGGGGCAGAGTGTTTTGTACCTAATGGAATGGGTCATGTTGGAGGGTCTGATAGTATAGTATTGTGTTATATAGTATAGTATCGTGTGTATATATGTCACTGTGTGTGTGTGGTACATTGTGTTATATAGTTTAGGGGGGTCCTAGGATGATTTCCCGAAAAATTCCCATTTTTTTCGTCCATCCAAGTTTCGCCAGTTCCCGATTTTGCCTACTTTGAAATTGAATACGGGGAATAGCTGGCATGCGCGCAATACTTTTACGCCTGGAAAACAGGTGAAGGAGGCGAAAAGTCCAGCAGGCGAAAAGTCTGGACTTTTCGCCTCAAATTGAATACGGGCCTTAATTGGGGTGTGAGCTGCTTGAGAAAAATGAAACATCCTGAAGAGCTTCTAAAATTATAGAAAAAAAAAAATCTGGCTAATGTCTGATGAATTGAAGGTCATTTAATGAAAATTAAAAAAAATGTTTAATAGAAAACAACAATGCATGTAATTAATACAGTAATATTGTTGCAATTTGTAAATAAAGTTTAAGAACAGACACATTCCAAGGAGGTAAGTGCAGTAGAAGAGCAAAAGATATGGCAAGGATGGGCAGGAGTCACTTGCGATGTTCGTCACGCTGTACCTCTCCGACGTGGCATAGACGCTGTGGGTGGAACCACGGGGAAGAATATTAGGAGATTGCCATAGCGGCTACGTCAATCACTTGACACGCTTCCTCGTGGCTCCACCCATGGCGTTGATGCCACATGGGAGCATGCGTCAGAGGTTACTTCCACCTAGTTGACTCCTAGCTGACTCGGCAGTACTGCAGCTAGGCGAGCTACCAAAATTAAGACTGCAAGCTACCTTGTAGCTTGCGAGCTACGGGTTGGAGACCACTGGTATAGTCCCTTATGTATATGTTGCTGTATGTGATACACAGTTATGAAGAATAGTATTGTGTGTTTATGACACAGTTTGTGTAGTACATTGTTTTATATAGTACAGTACCATTTATATATGTCAGTGTGTGTACGGTACATTGTGTTATATAGTACAGAGGTTCCCAAATGTCACCATTACAGTCCACATTTTAAGGATATCCATGCTTGAGCACAGTTAACTTAATTAGTACATTCCTCAGTCACATTACCGTTATGTTAGTGTGCACGGTATAGTGTGTTATATAGTACAATACCATGTAAATATGTCAGTGTGTATGGAAGATTGTATGTTTCCGGTACAGTACAACATACGTTTGTGTCTTATGGTGCGTACACACGGTACGGTCAGCCAGCGATTGAATGTCGCTGGCTGATCGTCCTGCACCTCAGGGTGTGCTGGATGATCGATATCGATCATCCAGCACAACACCAACTCACCAACGACGGCAGGCGACCAGCGATCGTAATCACGCAGGTTAGTCTGCATGCACGGGCGATAGGCGATATCACTATTGTCCATACGTGCCCACGCATCACTGGTCATTTTTGGGTTGGAAGGGGCTAAAAACAATTATATGATCGATTACGTTATCGTTCAGTTTTATTGCTCCGTGTGTACGCACCATTACAATGTATGTCAATGTGTGTGGTACAATGAGCCAGATTCAGAGCCGTTCGCTAGGCTGCGTTTGCATGCTGCTGGACGATTTTCGCGATCTGCACATGCATAAAAGACGCAGTGCGCATGCGCAAACCAGTTGTTGCGATCGGGAAGCAATCGCAGCAAGTACATAGATGGCCCGCAAGTTTGAGTGACAGAACGTGATGTATGTGGGTGGTGACAGGGGAAGGTCGATGAAAACGGGGAGTGGTGGTGCGAACGCAGGCGTGTCTGAGCGTCAAAACAGCTTTTCTAGGGTGTGCATAATTACGACGCAGTGTCATAGTACACGTCACATGGTTGTTTAAAACACTGCAGCACTCGCAGTGCTTGCGGTAGGGTATGGTCAACCACAAGCGCTGCGTATGCTTCCGATGGTGCTCGATGTTACCGATTGTTACATACACTTCCTGGAGATGACGTCTGTTGCGAAGGGAAAGTGGGCGTCTTAAGACTGGCTGGTGGGCGTCTAAATACATACCGCGATCGCACGCCAAGACATAGAGCCGTATTCAATTTGAGCCGAGCCGCAATACTTTTCCGTGTCCCGGACTTTTTACCTACTTCGCCTGTTTTGTAGGCGGAAAAGTATCGCGCGCGTGCCCGCTTTACCCGGTATTCAATTTGAAAGTACGCGAAAACGGGACCCGGCGAAACTTGAACAGGCGGAAAGTACTGTCAGATTTGGGGAAATCAGCCTGACACCCCCCAAAAGATGCTCTGACATGGGGGTTAGCTATGGTACCCCCAATTTGGCTTGCTGAAGGTAGTTGGTGTTTTTAAATGGGCTCAATAGCTGCTAAGTAGCGTTTTTCTAGACGGGGTGCAGAATAGTATTCAGGAGTATTTTTTGCATAAAATAACTTATCCCAGCAAATGTGGGGTACTTGAAAATGGGGGCCAGCATATTTAAAAGTTGGTAAAGTTAAGTTGAAAAAATCATGAAAAATCCACGTGCCGCAAGCACCTGCAATAAAAAAAAACACTTGGGGCATACTTCGGGACCCCCCCAGAGTCAAGTTCGCTTTGTCCCCCAACATTTTTTTTACGCCCCCAAATTCAAACTCATTTTTTGAGGTGTTCTTAAGTGTTTTTTTTATTTTTTGACACAGTTTACCTTTGGGGGACTGTCTGAAGGCTGCACAGGGGTTCCCGCAACGTTGCACCCCAAAACCCCAATGCTGCACTTTTTTCCGCCTCCCATTCATAGGCGAAACTCTTCCGCCTATTACATTGCATTGACTTTCCACCTAGGTGGAAAGTCTTTCAAAATGAATACGGAGTAAAATCAAAACAGGCGAAAATGACGTCATTGGCCAAATAGCTTGCGCCAAAAACACGCGGAAACAGCTTTTTGCCTCAAATTGAATACGCCCATAGTGGGAGTGCTAATGTCTGCTGTGCGATCGCAGGGTTTGCATACTTTGGCTGCGGACGCCATGCGAGCGACCGGGTCTGAATCGAGCCCAATGTGTTTGTGAGTGTCAGTATGTGTTTGTCAGTGTATGTGTCGGACAATGTGTATATATTTATGTTACTATCTGTATTTACATTAATAAAGGAGTTGGTTAAAGAAAGCGAAAGCAGATTAGATTTTAACTTGATACTTTTCCCACTGTGCCCAGTTTCCATTGTTTTACCAAAACCTGTGGGGTTTAGGAATGTAGACTGCGGAGAAGACTTGTACATATCATACACAGATGAGCACCTGTGAGGGAGAACCGGCACCATCCAACCATGTGGGCAGGAAGAGGAAGAGCAAATCTAAACATGGAAGGAAGGTTAGTATCTGCACACAGGGTGTGATGTTAATGTAAAGACGCTATCATCGTCACTGTGCATTGCTAATGTTTCAACAATTTTACACATGCTCCCTTTGTTGCAGATAAAACTTTTCTAGTATACATATGTATCCAAATAAGTGCTGACATAGCAGTTCCTATATAGCTTTTCTCTAGAGCTGAGCAAAGCGGTGGCAAAAGTTTGTGATACAATCTCGGAGTTCCACTATTGCTTCATGCATTCCGCAGATTGGCCGTTTTCCACTGTATACTTGCGCTTGCATTTCACTATATTTATGAGTAGATGCGGGAGAACAATGGTAAATTCAGTGTGATCTGGTCGGGGTAGGACTGGTAACGCTTAGGGCTGATCTTGAGTCAGACGCAAAGAGGCTGTACTTGCGGGCATCAGCAGAAGCAAGATTTACTGACGTAAGCTAGTGAGAGATTACATTCAGCTAATGCGAAGGCCCGTGCATCTGGAAGCAGGAAGCCGTGCCGCCCTTTTTACACCAGCCGCTGCAATGATCATCATTATACTACCAGCCCCATGCTAGGTGCAGGAGCTCTGTCAGATACAGGCTTCCCTTCCCCATACGCATGGCTCAGAATCACACAGAGCTTTCCATATGCGCCCACAGGGCCGTAACTAGGGTAGTGCAACCTGTGCCATGGCACAGGGCACTGCAGGGCAGGGGGCGCTGTTTGGGCCTGTCAATTTTCCTGTTAATTATCATTCTCACTTGTAGCTTCCTCTTCTTTTATTCCCAGCATCTCCTGGCTGCCTTATCTCTTCCCTGGCCCTTCCCCATGAAGCCATGGGCCTTTTTCAGGTGCACTCTCTAATGTTTCTAGTTAAAAATTGGGAGGGGGGGCGCCAATACTCTCTCTGGCACATGGCACCAGAAAGTCATAGTTGCCGACATTCAGCTCCCTCCTCCCGGGAGGGAGCTGAATGCCTGCACACAGCGGGGGGCGTGGCCGGGCACTGATGCCTAATGGGGGCCGAAAATAAAGGCATTCTGAAGCAGGGGGCGGAGCCACGATAACGCGATTTAGCGCTAATCGCGTCATCGGGACCCCCGCTGCGGGGGGTTTCTACTTGTAGTCGGGGGGTCAGGCGGCAGCCGGGAGGCTTGCCTACCTTTCCGGGGGGTCGGGAGCGGCACCCGATATTCGGGAGGCTCCCGACCAAATCGGGAGGGTAGGCAAGCCTGCAGAAAGTCTAGTTACGGCTCTGTGCACCCATGACACTCCCACAAGTCAGGGCAGCCCAGTTCAAGCCCCAAAACGCCAAACTTCATGAAAAGACATGATTATGATTGAATTAGGTCAAGAACATCTATTTAAAACTTATCCAACTTGATTTGTTAAAAAACATTTTTAACTTTTTAAACAGAATACCATACAAATTTAAAAAAAAATTATAGAACGCTGTGCATGAATTTGAACTGTTAAACTATTTAGGATAATCCATTATCCGTCATTTCCAGTGTATGGTTAAATCAATATTTAACGATTGTAGGGGCAAACAGTAGGGGCCGTGGTTCTAATGTTTGTAGGTCCCCGACGGCTGCTGCATCTGCCAGGTATGCGCACTGAGGACTCCACTGCAGAGAGGAGCAGCCGCCGGGCGAGGGGTGCCGCTGGGTTGCCTGATCACTCCTGTCCACAGTGTTCGGGACACACTGGGAGAGAAACCGCAGCAACCATGAGCCCCAGCTGCTCCGTATACTTTGCAGTCCGGTTGCTCTATTTACTTTGCAGTCCGGCTGCAACCATGTCAGGCAAGTGGTTAAGTCCCTAATTTTGTCATCGAAACGTGCAAAAGTTCACAACGTAAAGCACAATGTAAACTCTTCTTCACTCTCTATTTCAATGTTTGGTTACTTTTCATTGTGCTGCAGAATATGGCGATAGCTATCTATATAATAGCGCCCGGATTTCGGACATTACATAATATCCAGTTGCTCATTCAATGTGTTAGGCAGCAATTAAGGGCCTGATTCAGCATGGATCGCTATTGCAACAGCGTACGCAGATCGGTCAATGGTGCGTTCTGCTCATGAGTATGCAGCGCAGTGCGTGTGTGTGAGTTAGCATTGTGATCACTAAAGCAGAATGAAAGCCATGGCAGAGTAAGTGACAGGCTGTGAGCATTTGGGGGTGGTGACGGGGGAGTGGTCAGAGAAAGGCAGGCGTGCCTGTCCCTTTGAACGTCATTTCCTGGCCGCGCATAAATTAGCCACTGAGACAGCATACGCAGCTTGAGTACTCACTGCATTCAACAAGACTTGCAGTTTCTGCGGCAGATCAGACCTGCTGTAATTGTACGTGAGGGGTCGCTGATACTTGATGTTACCGATGTATGTGCAGGACTGCGAGGTATTACGGATGTGAGATAGTGGTAGTGGGCGTCTCTATGCTGGCTGTGCGATGGCTTTGCGATTGCATTCATTAGCATATTTTCGCAGCAGACCCCCGTATGTAATCGCAGCTGCGATCGCAATAGCTATCCATGCTGAATAAGGCCCTAAATCAATAGAGGACGAGCACCAAGTGAGACCTTACTGAGGTAGGTACCCAAATGTATGTAGGCCACGTCTCAGACAGCACTTGCGATTCATAGCAGCTTCTCAACACATGCTGTTACACTGTGCCCCCTCCTCCTTCATTCCATAAGTGCTTCCAAAGTCCCTTTAACTGGCCACGAGCTGGCTGCATTGGCTGAATAAACCACACTTAATGTTCTGGCTGCCATTTTACTGAGCTGTGTAAGTAAATAAACATTGAGCCTTCTGCTCTGTATTCTATTCAGGTCTCTGACAGTTACTCGGATATCTCACGGTACTTCCCAAAAGATCAATGGCCGGAAATTTCAGAGTATGAGAAAATCCGCTACAGAAGCCTGAAGCAGAACTACAAGAAATTGCTTGAGATAGGTGACGACTATAACTTCTTCACCAGCAGCAGAAATATCTGCATACTTATTATTATCAGTTATTTATATAGCGCACACATATTCCACAGCGCTGTACAGAGAGTATCTTGCCAGTCACATCAGTCCCTGCCCACGTGTATGCCTGTAATCAGGGGCGCTGATAGGGGGGGCTTGATGGTGGGGCCTGGCACTGCCCCCCCCCCCTCTTACATCACAGCAGCCCAGCACACGCTGCTGTGTGCTGGGCTGCACTGGGAGACTGCTCGAACCTGCTAAGAAGCAGCCACAGCAGTCTCCTATGCCTGTGGGGGGAGCGATCAAGCTGATCGTGCCCCCCACTGGTTATGCGCCGGGCTGATGGGGCTCACTGCACCCCCCTTGCCAGCGCGCAGCAAAACTTTTCTTTTTTCACCTAAGGGGGCGTGACCATGCCTTCGGCGATTAGGCCACGCCCCCTTTCCCCCCAGGCCCTTCTTGGCGGGCCTGCCTGTAATTTATACATCATAAAAGGGGTCCTCCACCTCACTGACAACAGACTTACCCGCACACTACTGATAGTACTGTGCCATTATTTTACGGTTCAGTATTACATGGAACGTATCTTATGTGTGTTCCCCTAATACTAACAGAGCGTTACGCCTGATAGATCATTTACAGCACCACAAGTACATTGTTTTACTACATAGGAAAATAATAATAACCTAAGAAAAACCTCTGGAATAGTGTTTACAGATGGGTCCAGCTACATTTTTGCCAATCTCGCTACAAACATGCGCACACATCGCGCCATGCAGTTACCCGCAGCAGCACATGCTACAGTACACTATGGCACACACTGTGATTGCACCATGCAATCCTACGAAGGCATGCATGGCGCAATTTGCTGCATACGCAGCAACAATGTAGCTGGACACGTATTCAGGAATTACAGAAACTCCAAGCAAAACACTAGGCGGTGCTATTGCTGACAGCTTTTAGGTGCCATGCAGAGAAAAAATACAGAGAAAAAAGATTGTAACATTTGTAGAGAGACTTTATTAAAATACAGCAAATAATAATCTGAAACAAGTGTCCAAAGAATAGAAAATAGTGTAAGTAATATTATCGGCGTGTACCATTCAATGATTGTATGGCCTGTTTCCATACATGCCTACCCTTCCGGTCTTCGCGGGAGGCTCCCGATTTTTCGGGGAACCCCCCGCACCCCCGGAAGGGTAGGCACTTCTCCTGCATTCTGCCCACTTCCTAGTGAAGTGGGGAGAATATTAGCGGGGATCGGCGGTTCTGAGCGTTGGGGGCGGGGCCTATTTACGCAATTCTATGAGAATTGTTTAATTTAGCTCCTCCCCTATTTTAATTACGCATATTCACAGTGAATTCCTGTAAGGGGCGGGGCTTAACAACGTGATTCTGCTGGCCCCGCCCCCAACTTCGCCTACCTGCTTCACCTCCCCGGCCTTCTCCCTGGGAGGAAGATTTAATAGTCGGCCTAATTTTCTCTTAGAGCTAGGTATGACCAATTCATGCTGGTATATATACCAATAAGTCAGCGTTTTTCAACCACTATGCCGTGGCATACTAGTGTGACGCGAGCAGTTGTCAAGTGTGCCGCGAGGTGAGTGCATTTGGAGCTTTACTTGTACTGCTGGCCAAGGCAGTGTTGGTTTTTTCAGGTAGGCTCAGGCGTGCCCAGGTCGTGACCTTTGGAGATGAGGCGGCATGACATAGCTCACGCATGCCGTGTTGCACGCCCGTCTGCTCACTGCTCCCAGCTCTGCACTGTGCTAAGTCACTGAGTGTGACTGAGCTACCCCAGGGACAGGAAAGGGACGACAGTGAGCCTTCTCAGATGGTTATTTTATTTTTCTTTGGGGGCCAATGTGATTTTTTTTTTCTGGGAGTTGAAATGGATTGTTTTGGGTTTCTTTCTGTGGGGGCCAGCCAATGTGATTGTTTTTCTTTCTGTGAGGACCATTTTATTTTATATTTTTTTCTGTGGGGACGCTGTGTTTCATTTTTTTTTCTGTAGGGCCCAATGTGTTTGTTTTTGTTCTGTGGGGGACATTTTTTTTTTTCTATGAGGGGCAGTGTCTGTTCTTTTTCCTGTGGGGGTCAATTTGTGAGTGCTTTTTCCCTGGGGGCCAATTTATGTGCTTTTTTCCCGTGAGGGACTGATGGTGTGCCTTAACAATTTTAAAATCTTGTTCAGTGTGCCGCGAATTGAAAATCACTGCACTAAGGGGAGGGTTAGGCACGAAGAGGGGAGGGTTAGGTTTAAGCACCGGGAAGCAGAGGCGCCAAGAGGGGGGGGAGCGGGTACTAATTATCCTGGGCCCAGGCTTGCTGGAGGGGCCCTGTGGGGACCTGGGTCCGGCACCGCCCCCCTCTTACAACACAGCAGCCCAGCACGTGCTGCTGTGTGCTGAGCTGCACTGGGAGACTGATCGCGGCTGCGAAGAAGCTGATCGCGCCCCACTGGTTATGCGACAGGCTGAAGGGGCTCACTGTACCCCCCTCGCCAGCGCGCAGCGGTGCTGCAAAACTTTTTTATTTGTTTAACCTAAGGGGTCATGGCCACACCTTCCGCGATTAGGCCATGCCCCTTTTTTACCGGGGCATGTTGCGCCTCTTGGTGAGCCTGCTGGGAAGGGAGGGTTATGGTTAGGGTAGGGTTAGGTATAATTACCTCGAACCGTCGGGATGGTAACCTAGTCGGGATGCTGGCATAGGGATTCTGACTGCCGGGATCCCATACCCAACCCCTACAGCAGGGGTGGGGAACCTCCGGCCCGCGGGCCGTATACGGCCCGCAAGGTGAAATCATCCGGCCCGGCCAGCTGTCAGCAGCAGCAGCAGAATCAGCATAGTGTAGCGGCTGTCAGTGGCGGCAGGTAGTGCAGCGGTAGAGCGGGGATGTCAGGATTGTCATCGGCGGTAGGTAGTGCAGCGGGGGAGAAGGGATGTCAGGATTGTCATTGGCGGCTGGTAGCCAATGACAGCCCTGACACACCCTTTCTCCCCGCTGCGCTATAAGCGACGGCAGGTAGCACAGCGAGGGGAGGGTGTGTGTGTCAGGGCTGTCATCGGCTATCAGCGGCGGGAGGTAGCGCAGTGGTGGAGGGTGTCAGAACATCTGCAGAATGTCAACATTCCGCACGGGCTGGAGGGTTAGGTTTTGGTCTGGGAGTGTTAAGGATAGGCACTAGGGAGCGGTTATGGTTAGGTTGCGGCAGAGAATGGTTAGGGATAGGCACCGATCGGACCCCCTCCTCTCCGGCGGTGCATTGTGCCAGAGTCTACTGCGCATGCGCAGGTCTCCGGGAACATGGCGCTCATGCTGAGTCCCTGGGACATCTCTGCTGCACATGCGCAAATCACCCGGGAAATGGCCACGGTGGCCATTTTCCTGGTGATTTCTGCAGCGCCACGCCGACTGATAGTATATTTAATTAGGCACGGTGTGTGGGCCTGTGTGCACTGCACACCTTGCACCGATTATATAGATACTCCCCTAGAAATACTCCCTGCTGGAACCATTGAAGGATAGCCAGAAGTCATCATGACATCATTGCCGGACCCTGAAGGCACCGCTGTAGCCCCTGTACCCGACTTACCAGGTAAGTCACTGCTAGACCACCACAAATGTTTTGTAGACGGTCTGTGTGTGGAATATTCAGTGTTTACATGATGAGAGTCGACGTGGCTAATGTCGATATTATGACAATGCCAACATTCTAATGTCAACAAAATAAACCCCACCCATGTAATCATGAGGTTAATAAAATATGTGCTAGATGCTGGAGACAAGAGAAAGATCATTTGGAAAAATGCCCCGATCTAATAGTGCTAGGCAAAGTGGTGCAGAGAGAACTTATCTCTGTCCACAGGAAATATGCGTCTGCAAGAAAAATCTATGACTCAACAGATGAGACCTGACAATATCAACAGTGGTCCGAACTGATGGCACAGATTTAATAGAAGGAAAAAAAACTGTTCTTCGCATGAGAACAACTGTAAGGCAACAACTTCCCTCATATTGGAAGAAAAAAAAATTCTTACAGTATTTTGCATTGAGAAAACAAAACATACAGAATTGCATATTAATAATTTGGACGAGTTTCTACTTTCTTAGGACTAACCACCAAGCAGGACTGTCAATGAAATAACCACCATAGGAAATTAAAAAAAACATCCTTTACATGTGTGCTTGCTTTTGCCTCAAATTGTGAAACATTAACGACAAAATACACATATTCAATTTCAAATGTAAAACTTTCCCAAAAGGTGATTTTCTGGTAGGTATCATACTGTAGGTTGGGGAACTGAGAGAGGCTGAGCTGTAGATTTAATAACTGTTGGATTGCAGTCTAAAAAAAACAGCATTTACTGTACTATGCATAGTTTATGACTGCCATGTGAAATATGACATTGTTACCTGTCAGATTTCAAACCCTTATTCTGCAGCAGATCCGATAGCTAACCCACCTTCCATCTGCTGAGGAGGTGAACTGCTGCACTGATCAGTATGATCTGTGCAGGCTTAAAACGTAAAAAAGGGATAAAATAAAAAAATTAGATTGGTTATTATTTTCCCACCCAATCTGTAATCATCCATGGGTCTCTGAGTCTGAGCTGGAATTGGAAAATAGGGGGAGTAACAGCTTGGTGCTCCCCTTATTGTCCAATACCAGCACCAGGCTTAACCCCACGCTGTTCCCCTCCCGTCCCCATTATCCAAATAGAACTGTTTTTCTAGTGGATTATGGCCCTCATTCAGAGCCGTACGCTCTGAGCAGAGCGCACGCTCTGAATGAGGGCCGGCCTCCATTTTCATGGAGCGTCCTCCTGGACGCTCGTATAGCTGTGGGTCACCACCCACAGGCTATACGAGCGTGCATTGTGATGGTCGCGATGGTCGAGACCATCGAATTTGCGAGCCGGAGCCTGCGGTTGAGGTTTTCAACCGCAAGCTCCGGAGTGATTTTGGCTCTATCAGAGCCAAAATCACTCCCACTGACATCACTAGTGATGTCAGTGGGCCGGCTTCTGACGGGAGGCGTTCCCGTGGGAACGCCCCCGTCAGGGAGGCACGCCCCCGGCACGCCCACCAAAGGGGGCGTGCTGTCAATCAACATTGACAGCACGCCCCCTTTGATCGGACACAACGAGCGAAGGACTTTCCTTCGCTCGTCGCGTCTGGCGCATGCGCACGACGGAGCTCCCTCCGTCGTGCGCATGCTCAGTGCATAACGTCGACCCACTTGCGACCGGACAGCCGCTCGCGCGTGGGTCTGAATCAGGCCCTATGTTTTTATTTATTTTTTTATGTTTTTATGCCACCATTTAACAGGATGCAGCGCAGGAAGATGCTTATTGCTAGAAGAATTAGTTATTTCCATGTTTTTCATTGTTTGTTAATATGGAAAATTACAAGCATTTAGCATTTTTGAAAATTTAGAGCTTGAATAATTAAATTATTGTTTTATTTTTTGTATATAATTTATTGTAATTTAGGTTTCAATGCACGAAAACCCATATTTATGACCAAACAAGCTAAATATAATGCAGATAGCACCAGTGATTCTGATGATGACTGGACACCAAAGCTTGAAGGTAAAATGTAGATTTGTTTTATCTTTCAGATCACATTGCTGACTGCTCTGGTATACAGTAACAGCTGGTTATGGGTAGGGTAATAAATAATGCAATAGGTGTTCAAAGGTATATTTAGTGCTGTTTAATATGATTAAAATGAGTCTTCTGTGGCATAATAAGATTAAAATGACAGTCTTCTGTGGCATAATAAGATTAAAATGACAGTGTTCTGTGGCATAATAAGATTAAAATGACAGTCTTCTGTGGCATAATAAGATAAAAATGACAGTCTTCTGTGGCATAATAAGATAAAAATGACAGTGTTCTGTGGCATAATAAGATAAAAATTACAGTCTCCTGTGGCATAATAAGATTAAAATGACAGTGTTCTGTGGCATAATAAGATTAAAATGACAGTCTTCTGTGGCATAATAAGATAAAAATTACAGTCTCCTGTGGCATAATAAGATTAAAATGACAGTGTTCTGTGGCATAATAAGATTAAAATGACAGTCTTCTGTGGCATAATAAGATTAAAATGACAGTCTTCTGTGGCATAATAAGATTAAAATGACAGTGTTCTGTGGCATAATAAGATTAAAATGACTGTCTTCTGTGGCATAATAAATTTAAAATGACAGTCTTCTGTGGCATAATAAGATAAAAATTACAGTCTCCTGTGGCATAATAAGATTAAAATGACAGTGTTCTGTGGCATAATAAGATTAAAATGACAGTCTTCTGTGGCATAATAAGATAAAAATGACAGTCTTCTGTGGCATAATAACACTAAAATGACAGTGTTCTGTGGCATAATAAGATTAAAATGACAGTCTTCTGTGGCATAATAAGATAAAAATGACAGTCTTCTGTGGCATAATAAGATAAAAATTACAGTCTCCTGTGGCATAATAAGATTAAAATGACAGTGTCCTGTGGCATAATAAGATTAAAATGACAGTCTTCTGTGGCATAATAAGATAAAAATGACAGTCTTCTGTGGCATAATAAGATAAAAATTACAGTCTTCTGTGGCATAATAAGATTAAAATGACAGTGTTCTGTGGCATAATAAGATTAAAATGACAGTCCTCTGTGGCATAATAAATTTAAAATGACAGTCTTCTGTGGCATAATAAGATAAAAATTACAGTCTCCTGTGGCATAATAAGATTAAAATGACAGTGTTCTGTGGCATAATAAGATTAAAATGACAGTCTTCTGTGGCATAATAAGATTAAAATGACAGTCTTCTGTGGCATAATAAGATAAAAATGACAGTCTTCTGTGGCATAATAAGATTAAAATGACAGTCTTCTGTGGCATAATAAGATTAAAATGACAGTCCTCTGTGGCATAATAAATTTAAAATGACAGTCTTCTGTGGCATAATAAGATAAAAATTACAGTCTCCTGTGGCATAATAAGATTAAAATGACAGTCTTCTGTGGCATAATAAGATTAAAATGACAGTGTTCTGTGGCATAATAAGATTAAAATGACAGTCTTCTGTGGCATAATAAGATTAAAATGACAGTCTTCTGTGGCATAATAAGATTAAAATGACAGTGTTCTGTGGCATAATAAGATTAAAATGACAGTCTTCTGTGGCATAATAAATTTAAAATGACAGTCTTCTGTGGCATAATAAGATAAAAATTACAGTCTCCTGTGGCATAATAAGATTAAAATGACAGTGTTCTGTGGCATAATAAGATTAAAATGACAGTCTTCTGTGGCATAATAAGATAAAAATGACAGTCTTCTGTGGCATAATAAGATTAAAATGACAGACTTCTGTGGCATAATAAGATAAAAATTACAGTCTTCTGTGGCATAATAAGATTAAAATGACAGTCCTCTGTGGCATAATAAATTTAAAATGACAGTCTTCTGTGGCATAATAAGATAAAAATTACAGTCTCCTGTGGCATAATAAGATTAAAATGACAGTGTTCTGTGGCATAATAAGATTAAAATGACAGTCTTCTGTGGCATAATAAGATAAAAATGACAGTCTTCTGTGGCATAATAACACTAAAATGACAGTCTTCTGTGGTATAATAAGAGTCTTCTGTGGCTTATACCCCTTTCAGACATCTCGAGATTCCCAGGAATTTGGCTGAGCCGTGTCTGTCCGAAAGGTACCTACCCGGGAACACATTCCCGGGTAGCCGCCCCTTCAATCGACCAGGGTTTTTCCCGGGACTTAAGTCCCGGGAAATTACCGTGCCTCTGTCTGAATGGTGCTACCCGGGAATTTACTGCTCCCGGGCAACACCAAGCAGCTTTTACTTGTAGATGGCAGCGCAGAGCGTCCTATAGGTTGCTCAGTGCTGCTGCTTTGAGTTGGCAGTGCAGAGCGTCCTATAGGACGCTCAGCGCTACTGCTCACCACCCCCAGCGCCGGCCGGCTGTGTACAGAGAACCCCAGCCAGACGGTGGGGACACCCACCGGCGGGTCTCTGCCACAGCGGGCCGCCCGTCACGCCGCTCGCTGTGTTGCCGACACAGGGCCCCAGCTGGACGCCGGGGACACCCGCGCTGGAGACCGCCGACTGGTCCCAGCCATAGCGGGCCACCCGGCACTCCCACTGGACCACCAGGGAATTAAAATAAATTTAAAAAAAATAATAATAAAAAAAAAAAAATCGGCATTTTGATTGGCCGGCTTCCGGCAGCTGAATGATGACATCATCATCAGCCAGAGAGGGGATAGGCTAGAAGGAGCAGACGGCAGAGAAGAGGCAGGTAAGCAGAAAAACCCTGCTCTTGTCTGAAAGGGGTCTGCCTGGGAATTTCCCGGGTAGTGTGAAAGGGAGGTGTCGACCAAATACCCGGGAATTTGCACAGGAGAAATTCCCGGGTCTGAGCAAGAAATTTCCCGGGTTGTATATCTGAAAGGGGTAATACTGACTTCTTCCTGGGTGACAGGATGTTACTAAACAAACATCTATGACTGTGAATTGCTGATTCTATTGGTGACAGTAAGTCCAGTGTTCCAAGCTTGCTTAAAGCCCACAGAAATGGAAGTGCAGACGGAAATGTAAAACAACACCCCGAAAATGACAAACTATGGATTAGAAAATTTTTTTTTTTTCATGCATCCATTGGGGGACACTGGAACAGTGGGGTATAGAGGTGCTGGATGGATCTTGGTCAGTTTTACAAAAATATGAATATCACCTGGGAAGCCGTCAATTATTATCCAAAAAAAACAAAGCCAAGGGCAGATTGAGCAGAAAGGAGATTACTGCAGCGCCAATTGGAGCTGGGAAAATCTTTAAAGGTAAACTTCAGAAAGGTCAGTTCCACTGACCATACATTTATCTGCACTATCTTGAAGATAGGCGTGCCAATAATGGGGGGGAAGCGGTATCTGCAGCACATAACATTACCAGTAAACCCCATAATGGACCATCATACATCTACCCCCCTGGGAGGTGACAAGCAGCAGCAGGATCGTGCTTCAGACAGCAGCAGGCAATACAGCGTATTTCCCTCCTCATCTTCCCCTCCTGAGATTGAGAGGAGTCTTCGCACAGTGGTCATTCCTGCACTGGAGTAAGCAGAGCCTCAGGTACAGGTATAGTAAAGGAACTTACTTGATACTAAAGGGAGAAGCTTCACATTAAGGTTTAAAGCTCTTTTCTTTGGAGCTTTTCGTATGTGTGGAAACAGTATGCACTGCTAACAGTAATCTGAGGGACAGCTGCATCATCTAATCTTCTGTGTCTCCCAACCTCAGGAGACTCGCATAGCTTGGCTATTGTCCCAGATGTTTCTACATATTTCCATATTGTATAGATTAATGCATTATTAAAGTGCCAGTCTTGTGATACGGAGACCCATAGGCCGCACTCACCCCCAGCTGATGATGCTGACCTAATGCACCCTGCTTGGGTGAAATAAATTAAAAAGGTGTGATATTGCCCAAACATTTTGTCGCACTCCAGCCCTAACTGTTCAAAATAGTTTCACAGTTATCCAGCTTACATGTCCATGTGGTTTAAATGTAGAAACTATAAGCCCAAAATTTGGTCATTTCAGTTCAGATTTATGCAAAATGTTCTTCTTCCTCTGAAAAGTTATTTGAAGCCTGTGCAAAATCAGGCAAATACCACAGGTCTGCCTTGGTCCAAACCTGGGAAGGCTCAGATTCACATATACAGTACAGTATATTTTCAGGAAGAACAAAATGTGACTGAGGATATGGTTTAAGAGGAATCAGGCTATACTGAAGAAGAGTCCACTAAAAGACAGGGAAATAAGGAAATAATCTGAGCCGTTTGTCAGACTCTTTGGGGTATATTTGCTAAAGGTCGATTTTGGCTTTTTGGTGATTTTCTGTGTGATTTGCAAATCAGGGATTTACTAAAGGCAAAATCAGCGATAAAATCGACTACAAAACTGAATCCCGACCAAAATCGATCATTGACCAAACATCAATATTATCACATAGACCACTGCAGAATTCTCTCATTTACTAAAAGTCGGATTGTAAATCGACACAAACTTGACTGTAAAATCGACAGGAAAATACCCAAATAAATAGATTATTAAAAAACTTGATTTTTTCTTCTAAACACCATTCTTTCGGTAGGAACTTAATTATGATGCCTATAAAAAGAGACACAGGCATGTGGTGCACTGTGGGATTTGCGTTACCTCCTGACACCAGTTCCTGTGGCATAATTCTCTTGACCCATTCCTCATACTCATTATCATCCACCTCCACAGGTGACCCTCCTCCAGTGCTGCATGTAGAGCGCCTCTCCAGGGCCATCTTGGATTTGACACGTCATTGGACGTCTAAAAACGCTCCAGACACTGGCGCTTGCCGCGTTTTAAATGCCCAATATAGTTCACCACATCAACTGCTGCCTGCCACAGGGCCCGCTTTCTTCTTGCAGATGTGCGTTGGGCCTGGTGACTAAATAAGTCCTCAAAGTTAAACAATAAGGAGGTTACCAACACACAATATTCCTCAAAGTTAAACCAGATTTAGTTTTGCCATGTTGAGGCTTCTCCCCTGAATCGGAGTCCTGGCCCTCTGCCTCCTTCATCACATTATCCTCACCAACTGGATCCCTCTCCTCCACCTCCCTATTCTCTCTTGCCCTACACCTGGCAGCCTCCATAACAAAGAGAAAAATAAATACACAAAACTAGCAGAAAACTTAAACACACACACTCCCCAGGCACACACACAAACACTGACAAAGACTAAATAAAAAAAAATTAGACAATACAAAAAATAAGACAAGCTCCAAAATGACAATAACAACACAGAAAATGACGGTACAAAACTCGCAGAAATCACTTTTAAGCACCTATATGAAATCACCACTCTCCTGCTAAACACTCCTCCCTCCTATCTTTCCACAAAACACCCTTTCAAAAACTACATCCCCTGGAAACCCCCGCGGCTACGGGTATACTTCCGAGTACTGCAGAACTCCGCTTTTACAAGTATAGGGGGATCTAAAGAAACGGAGGCCCCATCTTCATGCCCTATGAATCAAGCGATGATGACAGCAGAGTGGGATATCTGAGAGGGAAGGCGCCGCAGGTGGAACTCCGTGAAAAACCGGAACCGACGCCATTTTGCTTTTTCCGAAGAGTACTTAAGGAGACCAGCACTGCAGCTTCTAAGGACCTTGATAAAGACACTGTGTGAGTGTCGAAATGCATTGGTGCCACAGAGAGCTGCTATCAGGGGAGACTGGACCGTTCAGACACTCGGAGGTATGTGCTTTATAATATTTTACACTCAGTAGAAACCGGACTTACTTTGATATACTTAAGCATTATTTAATGCATTCTCTTTGAAAGCTGCTTCAGACAAAAAATTGTAAATCAATATCTAAATCTATTTATATTGCATTTGATGGGATTGATTCAGCAAACTTTGTGAAAACCAATACTTGTCCCATTCTCAAAACTTTTGGCCATGGCTGTACATTTGCATAAAAAATATAAACAAGGGTTATGCTTCTAACTACATGCTGTAAGACAAGTCACATTTTGCAGAATGTAACAGCATTTTGTATAAAACAGCCTAAGAAATATCACAGATCATTTTTGTGGCAGGATTAAATTTTACCCTCTACCTTTTCAGCTAGTTTACGAAACATTGGAACGCGTCGCAAGTCATATCTATTTATAAAAACAAAAGTAAATACAGAAATAAATGATACGATGCAGGTAAGCTCTTTCTTTGATTGCACAATTTCATATATTGCCTCTCTTCTCTTCATCTCTCTTCTCTATCCTACTCTCCACTTCCTGTGTTCAGGGACAGAATAAGGGGGAAGGGGGGGTGACAGGGGCAGTTGCCCCTGGACTCCTACACATGGAGGTGCCCCCACACAGGGTCGAAGTGACCTTGCCGAGAACAGGTGTCCAGTGGCTCCTGTTCCCAGATTGTGGCTCAGCTGCTGAGGCTCTGTGTTTACTGCATGCAGCAGCACAGTCAGTACTGCTGCATACAGCGCGGAGCAGCTCCTGAGTCCCATCATCGGCGACACATTACGTCCATGATGCTGATGAAGGGACTAGGGAGCAGATCTGCCAGGAGGTGACATCACTCAGGTGAGTAATCAGCTGTGGAGCAGTAGGCTATGTGTGGCTTGGGGGTGGAGGTGGGGTTGGGGATGTGGGGGGGTGGTAGGCTCCAGATGGCAAGTGGGGAGGGGGGCAGTAGGCTCCATGTGGCAAAGGTGGGGGGTGGCTATGTAGGCTCCATGTGGCTAGGGGGAAGGGGGTGGCTGTGTATGTAGGCTCCGTGTGGCATAGGGAGGGGAAGGCTCCGTGTGGCTTGAAGGGGGCCTCCACAACTTAGTTTCCCTGGGGCCCCCAGAAGCCTTAATCCAGCTCCCCTCCCTCGATCGGTTGTTCAAATGCAAAAGTGTTCTTACTGGTGATCCAGTTAACGTTAAGGTCATTGTACCTCGGAGCACAATACAGGTGATTCTGAGTCACACTCAAAGTGGCTGTATTTGCATACGCTAATGCGAGCACCCGTTTAACTAATGCAGGAATTTGTGCTTCTGCAAAGAGAAACACATGCTGTTTTACACCAGCCGCCACCACCATCATTATTACTATCAGCACTTGCATCAGTCCCATGCTTAGGTGCAAAAGATCCGTCAGAGACAGGCTTCCATACCCTGTATGCAGGGCTCAAAATCGCAGGGAGCTTTTCATATACGCTCATGACACTCCCACAAGTCAAGGGGTTAAGGGGCCTATTCATCAAAACTAAAATAACGTTTGTAAGGACATTTTCCTTAAATAACGTTATTTTGGTATTCATGAACAGACTTAGCACAGAAGATATCACAGATATCTCCTTGCTAAGTTCCCCTGCGTTAATTTCCACACTCCCCATACATTAGTACATTAGTATGGGGATGTTGAAATTGTGGTATTCATCAAATTCTGAAAATTATGAATTTTCGGAATTTGATGCAGTTACTATTCGCCACTGTGAGGTGGCGAATAGCAGAATCCACTTACCTGTATCAGCGTGTGCAGGTCCCCCGACGAGTCCCTCCGGCGCTCTGCTCCGTCCTCAGGCTCTGGAGGCTGGTCTGTCATGTGTGCTCCCCAGCAGAGAACAAGAAAGTTTAGACAAAGAAAAAAATTTTTTTTTTCTTTCTAATCTGTCATGTGGTCTGCTGGGAAACCACATGACAGACCAGCAGGACGGAGCCGGAGGCTGCTGCGCGTACAGGTAAGTCGGGAAGGGGGGGGGGAGGTGAGCGGAGGGCGGGGGTACACAAACTTTCCGCATCTGTAAGCAGTGGTGCGCATGCGCTGGTTTTACAGATGCAACAGCGCATGCGCAGCACTGTTTCCAGACGCGATAAGGTAGTGTAGGCAGGGAAAAGTATCTATTTCCCGAAAAGCTGTCATCGCAAAAATGACAGCTTTTCGGAATAGATACTTATGGAGAGGTGGAATGATGAATTCCACCTATAATTAGCTAGAACTCCATGAGAGTTCTAAAGCTAATTATCTCCAGAGACTTTTTAGGTTTAATGAATAGGCCCCTAAGTGCGATTGCATTATCACTGCCCTATTCACACACCAAAATGAACTATTTCACAGAAGAACAGATCCAGCCAAGTTCTGTCTGACTCAGAATAGGATGAACACATGCAAAAACGCTTCAATTCACATCTGCGCATGTTCTGTATGCAAAAAGTCATAATGCCTGTGAACAGAGATCCGTGCGACTCATAACAGGGCACATGCAGACATGGGCGGCCGAATGCAGGCGTGCCAGTGTGTTTCAACGCCGTTACACGGGCGTGCATAAATTAGCCACTGCAATACGAGTCGCTGCCTGAGGTCTCATAGCGTGCGCAGAAGTAAGCAATTCCTGAGTAATGTCTGGGCTTCATTAACTGTGCGTATGGGTCCGATGTTACTCAAAGTTACCGATTGTTTTTCTATGTTGGCCAAGTATACGGATGTGAATAAGGGGAAGCGGGTTTCCTTATGCCAAGCTGCTCTGCATGAAGGAAGATCCACATTCACTAAACAGTATAGTTTGAAGGGAACATGGTTAGAGGATGGCATAACACTGGCTACAGTCAGAGCTACCCCCCTTGTGTGCTGATTATTCCCACTACCACCTGCAAAGTGACACCGACAATTGCACCAAATCTCCAATTGTTTTGATCCTGTCTACTGACAATTTGACCACACCTACCACATGGGCCACTTTCAGAATATTTTCCAGGGACACTTTAAATTCCCAATCCTACATTTGTATCTAGGTTAGTTTATGCAGTAGTGTAAATTGATAGCTAGATGTGTGCTAACCCACGTATTTTGGTTTTGGCAAAACTACCCTCAAATGTTTTGTTTTGGTTTTAGATTTGATAAGAACAACTAAAATCATGTAACTTGGACCTGTTTTTGTTCCTACAGTATTTATTAACATCAATCACATTCAATACCAGTCATTTCCAGTCAATTTTGACCACCTCAGCACCTGAAATCACGAGGGAGGGACTTAAATGCAATCCAAAATATGCAAGATCTGATTTTTAGATCCAAGTTCCGAACTTGGGGAGAAGACCCGAGGCAGGACTCTGTTCTACTCGGAACCCCAAAGTGATCCGAGGTCACCTCTACTATTCACCCCCCTGGACGTAATATTGTACATGTTTATCACTAACATTGAGCGTTAGTGGGACAAACAAAGGTGGACTGGAGGAGAGTGGGACATACGGAGGGAGATGGAGGTAAAGGGGGAAGAACAGAGGAAATGACAGGAAATGGTGGGGGAACAGAAGAGAAAATAAACAGCTACAAAATAGCTAGTGGCCAGAGATAAGCTAACAGCGATAAATGCATTCGTTCTATAACTGGCGGATTTTAATTTTTTAAACATTGGTGAAAAGCAGTGGGTTTTAGTGACTGTCTAAAACATCACCTTTGAGATCGCTGGAAGTGAGCAAGCCAAATTAACTATATATAAATATAATTGCCCTAAACAAGGAATAGCTGTGAGAAATGTAATCTTTTGCGAACGGTCTATAAGCATGTATTAAGTGGCAGTTGTACAGCTATAATATATTATTCGAAAATGTTTTCAATTGAGCAGCTCAACTTCCCCAATTAAGGGGCCTATTCATCATCGGAGGCTGTATGGCTTCCGATGATGAAGTATTGAACCTAATACTTCATCATCTAATACTTCAGGACCTAAAGTGGTTCTCTCAACATTTTGCTCGCCATCCCTAACCAGCTCATGAAAAACTGAGCACAATACAACTTACTTATTTACTGTATACATTAAAAATCTCTTTCTAAAAAGCCAGCTGCATATCTTTAAGTACAGTATATAACATATATTTAGGAGAAATGTACACTGGGAATCCACAACTTAGGCCTGTATTCAATTATTTTCGCACCCGCGATACTTTTTCGCATTCTGGGCTTTTCGCCGACATCAGCAGTTTTGCATGCGAAAAAGTATCGCGCACGCTCCCGCTATTCGCCGTATTATATTCCAAAGGACGCAAATATGCGTCCCGGCGAATTTCTAACAGGCGAATAGCGCTATTGGAATTATGGATATCAGTCTGACACCTCCCAAAAGATGCACTAACATTGGGGCTCAATGTACTTACCCCCGATTAGCCCTAGTGAAACTATTTGGGGTACTTAAGTGCTGTCAATTGTCTCTATTTAGCGCCTTTGCACAAGTGGTGAAGAATAGCATTAAGCAGTATTTTTGGGAGAAAATAAGTAGTCCTGTCAAATTTAGGGGACCTGAAAATGGGTGCAAGCATGGTTTTAAATTGCTAAAGTGAAGCTTTAAAAAACGTAAAATACGCACCTTCAGCAAGCATCTGCAATAAAAAAAAAAAAGCTGGGGCATACTTGGGGGACCCCTGGAGTCTATTTTGCTAGTTTTTAAGTTTGTTCCCCAACTTTGTACTTTTTTGCCCCCTTTTTCAAAGTAATTTTTTGGAGTGTTCTTAAGTTTTTTTTAAACTTTGTTTGACGCAGTTTACCTTTGGGGAGCTGTCCCAAGGCTGCAGGGGTGTTCCCACGCCTCAAAACAGCAATTCTGCACTTTTTTCCGCCTGCTATTCAGAAGCGAATCTTTTTCGCCTATTACATTGCATTGCACGCGAAAAGTGCTTGGAATTGAATACGGAGGAAACTTTCCGACTGTCGAAAAGTCGCAATCGGCGATATTATTTTTTTGCAGATCTCGGCTTTTCGGCACTAATTGAATACGGGCCTTAATACAGTAGACGTCCAGATAATGGAGCTAGGTTGGTACACAGGGAATCCACAAGTTAGTGCGGGATGTAGTCGGCATCCCGGCATGCGGGATGCCGATGGTCTTAATACCGGCGCCAGAATCCCGACAAGTCGGGATCTCTGCACCAGTATCCCGACTGACGACATCCCGAAGGTAAGTATCGGGGTGCAGGTGGAGGGTAAGGTTAGCTAGTGGTGTTAGGCACTATTTGGAGGGTTAGGGTTAGGTACCAGTGATGGAGGGTTAGGATTAGGGTGCAGGGAGGGGGAGGTTAGGTTTAGGCACTAGGGAAGGGGGGTTAGGATTAGGCACCGGGGAGGGTGGGTTAGGGTAGGGGTAGGTGATAAAAAAGTACTCACTATGTACCTTCTAAGTACCTTCTATGCATGTTGGTATACTGGCTGTCGGGTTGCCGCTGTCGGTATTCTGACCAGCGGCATCCCGACAGTTAGTATAGCAGAAGTCTACATACCGGTGCTGGGTTGGTACACAGAAAATCCACAAGTTAGTACAGCAGAAGTCTAGATACCAGCGCTGGGTTGGTACACAGGGAATCCACAAGTTAGCACAGTAGAAGTCTAGATACTGGTGCTGGGTTGGTACACAGAAAATCCACAAGTTAGCACAAGAAAGTCCAGATAATGGAGATGGGTCAGTACACACGGAATCCACACGTTAGTACAGGAGATGTCCAGATACTGGAGCCAGGTTGGTACACTGGGAATCCACAGGTTAGCACAGCAGAAATCCAGTTAACGGAGCTGAGTCAGTACACAGGCACAGGGCCGGCTCTTGGGGCGTTCCACCAGTACGGTCGAACAGGGGCACCACCCCATAGAGGGGCGTACCCTTCCCAATTATCCCGATTTCAGTGGGACAGTCCTGTTTTTCAGGCAATGTCCTGCTGTTCCACCCGCAGGCTAAAGTGTCCGCGGGAGGTTGGGGAACCCCACCACTGCAGCTCAGCTGTGCTAAGCCCCCCAGCCTGACATGAAACAGAAGGCGTGCCATACGAGCACACCCCCCAAATAATGTCATATATGGATGTGATCTGTGGTAATTAGGTCACACACTTTTTTTTTTTGGGGGGGGGGGTAATGGGCACGGTCTCTTTCTTGCACAGGGTGCTGCTCCTCCAGGGAATCCACAAGTAGACAACGTAGTCAATTAAACTAAAGAATGGTAACAAGTGTCAAACATACAAGTAAGGTTAACACATTTCTAAGTTATGAAAGCTAATCATTTAGCACTTAGGACCTCATTCAGAGGCGGTCCTTAGAAGTAAGCGGTCGTTCTGAATGAGGGCGGCCGCTTGCATCTTGTAGTGCCGCCTCTTGGTCGATCGCTAAGCTGTGGGTTACCACCCACAACTCTAGTGTCCGACCGGGATGATGGTCACGATGGTCAAGACCATCGCGACCATCAGGGCTTGCGACGAGACCCTAAGGTTGGATTCGGCACTAGCAAGCCCCAGGGAGCTTCCTGCTCTGATCAAGCCGGAAGTTCCCCACTGACATTATTGCTGATGTCAGTGGGGCCGCCCCCAAACGGCAAGTGTTCAGTCGGGAACGCCTTTGTTTGGCCGGCCATACCCCCTGCCCGCCTCCCATACGGGGTGAGCTGTCACTCACCTTCAACAGCTCGCCCCGTTTGGTGCGAGACCCTTAGCGACGGAGCGCCCGTCGCTAGCCGGGTCTCACGCATGCGCACGCCTTAGCCGGCTCCGATGTGCGCATGCCCAGTGGGGAAACATTGACCCGGTTGCGAGCGCTCAGCGCTTGCGACCGGGTCTGAATGACCCCCTTAGTGCTAGTTGAGTTTCAAAGTTATGGTTATAGGGGGCGTGGATCCAAGTCAAGATGGCTGTCAAATTACTGTGCATGTCCAAATTGGAGACTACAATGTTCCTGCGTCTCCATCTGCAGCCCTGAGCAATGGCATTGTACACCAATAATGTCTGGCCCATTTCATGAAATCTATACCCCTATACCTTAAAGGAGCATTGAAACATCTATAAACATTGCATGTAGATGGGTCAGTATGCAATCAGACCTTTATTGTTAAGCTCTGCGCTAATTAGAAAAGAAAAAAAAACGTGGCTGAAAAGAATCACATAATCACAACATATCAAAATATAATAAATTTAATATCCTAAAACATCAATTAGACAGGTCAAAAAATTTATATTTCACATATATAGCAATATTGTACAAAAATATGTTTTCAATAAATATATGATGTCACGAGATTGTATCTATCATGAATCTAAAGGAGGTGAATCCTGAAAATATCTGGTAATACCAGTATAAAATACATATATGTATAAGTGATACTCGAGGGTTTCAAGTCACACCTGCAGTAGATGCAATTTAATTGGAATCCCGTAACTGTTCAATGTAAATGAGTCATATGAGTTCTGTATAGACCTGCGGTGTTCTGCAATATGGATATTGGTTCCAGAACGTATATCATGCAATAAACACACGGGGGGAACAAGATGAGATAAAGGGAGGCACTTCTCCAGCTGGAGATAGCGGGCAGCGGCTACCTGTCAGATGCACAAAGTCCTGTAGGTCGCATTTTAGCCCAGCCTCAACCTCATTGACATCAGCGCGTCCAGCTGCACGATGTAGCATCTGACTCTCCGGGGCTCCACAGCTAATAGCAGGTACCAAGAGTAGCCCAATGGGTCCAGTATCTCAGTACTGATGTGTTTCACACCCAACTTGGGGGATTTTTCAAAGAGTGATTTGGAACTCCACAAGGACCCTTCCTTAAAACAGGGCAAAAATCTTCTCATTGGGGCTTGTACTGATTTCTATCAATTGCATCTGTTTGGATACCACCTCCTGATCCACCTTATTTTACAATATCTATATGGGCTAGAACCAGTGACCTATCGGATCCTGGTCTGTAGCTCTACCATTACCCTATCTGGCTTCTTAAATCATGTTAATGTAAACTTACAATAACAAGTATGCTACTTTGCATTTTCGAAGAGAGCATATTGTTTAGAATGATTGACTTTCGGATGAATTTATTATTGTGTATGTTAGAATTTGATAGATAATACTTTTCAATTAAGATATGAGAGGAGGTGGATCGGGAGGTGGTGGTATCCAAACAGGTGCAATTGATTGAAATCAGTACAAGCACCAATGAGAAGATGTTTGCCCTGTTTTAAGGAAGGGTCCTTGTGGAGTTCCAAATCACTCTTTGAAAAGAAAAATCAAGTTGTGGTGTGAAACGCGTCAGTACTGAGATACTGGACTCATTGGGATACTCTTGGTACCTGCTATTAGCTGTGGAGCCCCGGGGAGTCAGATGCTACATCGTGCAGCTGGACGCGCTGATGTTAATGAGGTTGAGGGTGGGCTAAAGCGCAACCTACGGGACTGTGTGCATCTGACAGGTAGCTGCTGTCCCGCTATCTGCAGCTGGAGAAGTGCCTCCCTTTATCTCTCCTTGTTCCCAGTTACGGGATTCCAACTAAATTGCATCCACTGCAGGTGTGAATTGAAACCCTCCAGTATCACTTATACATATATGTATTTTATATTACCAGATTTTTTCAGGATCCACCTCCTTTAGATACATTATAGATACAATCTTGTGACATCATTCATTGATTGAAAAACATTTTTTGTACAATATTGCGATATATGTGAAATATTAATTTTTGACCGGTCTAATTGTTGTTTTAGGATATTACATTTATTTTTTGATATGTTGTGATTATGTGACTCTTTTCAGCCAGGTCCTTTCTTCTTTTCTAATTAGAGCAGAGATTAACAATAAAGGTCTGTGTTTCACCGTTTTACAGGTGTATGTTTGATGTGCTACCACAAGCACATCTTTTTCATCTGCTGCTTTTATATATTTTCTATTATTTGTTCTTTAATTTTTACCTATATTAATATTATATTGTCTAACAAGTTTCTATTAGCACTTGGTTCTTTTTGCTATCAGTATGCAATCAGCCACAAAGGAGCAGCTAGCTATACACCTCACAGGCATATCTGCATGCAGGTCTTCTTGAGTCGCAAATACGTGAATATGTTCGTAGTACTTTACTTTGCCTAATTTTCCTGCCCCTTTTCTCCACCCTTCTGACGCTCAGACATAAGAAGCCATGGATGCATGCCTATGTAGCTTTTGTCCCCCATTGCAGTATGAAAATGACTTTCTTACATAAATAAAATATACACCCATCTCTGTATGAGCCTCTCTATTCCTAGCGCATGGTTTTCATTTGTATAACTTATTACCTCATTAGCTTTCCATAAAAACAACTATGCTTTAATAACATTATCTTATTTAATAAATTAAATAGATGTAGTAAAGCATTCACTCCCTTTGCAGAACACTGAGACCGTCCATGATGGAGAAGATAATGATGAGCCGAGCCTTGCAGCTGCTCAGTCTACAAACAAGAACTTAGCAGAAGATGTCACATCTGAATCCGATAACTGTCATAGTAATGATGAAAACAAAAGTGCGGAGCGTTCTGGTGTTGAGAATACAAGTGAGTGTCCACAGACTTTGCGCTGGCATTTTGCGAACTACAGTTCTTTTCCGTTCTTATAGCTCCATGTCTGCCCAGCTTTGATTTTCCTCATGTTTCATCAACCTAATGGGTTCTTCAATGTGCCCAGTGTGTCCTATTAGGTGTTCCAAATATAATTTGCATGCCTATTATTATTATCCTTTATTTATAAAGTGCTGACATATTACACAGCGCTGTCCATGGAGAGGCTCATGACACAAATTATAAAATATTAAATGAAACCGAAGGTAAAGATGTCCCTTTCCAAATGAGCTTACAATCCAAGAGGTGTAGGGAATACTTGATACATAAAAATAACAGCCGCTGGTTTGAAGTGTACTTGTGGATATTGCAAGTCAGCAGCATTATGAGCCACTAATAACGAAGCAGCCTTTGATTTCCCCCATGTGTCTTGGCTTCCTCCTTGCTCATGTTTTTTATGTCCCCTAGACTTCCCCAAATATTAATCTCCCCCATTTGGTCTCCCATATGATGCATGTCTGCACATTTGATCTGCCCATCTCATTTCTGATATGCACCCAGCTTTCAGTATGCATATACAGTAAAATGATTTCAAGAAATGAAGACCTGTTGGCCAAGTATACGGATGTGAATAAGGGGAAGCGGGTTTCCTTATGCCAAGCTGCTCTGCATGAAGGAAGATCCACATTCACTAAACAGTATAGTTTGAAGGGAACATGGTTAGAGGATGGCATAACACTGGCTACAATGTGCAAGTTGCACAAAAAAAATTATTATTTTAATTTTTCTTCCAATTGGGGGAAATTTGCTTACATGGGGTATAGACAGTGGTACAAGAGATGGGTACCTAAAAAATAGCAAATTCACAAACTCTTAAATTCTAATGCTCTTCCTCTCTATAACCCCTTAGCAATCATCAAGTTTATACTAATTGCCTAATAAGGTGCGTGTAATATATGCAAGGTAGAAGTGGAGTCATACAAGCTTCTCACCTCTCTTCCTTACCCCAATCTAAGGATTACTCTAGAGGTTCCCAGGACTTCTAGGACCAGTGTATTAGATGGAATCCTTTGTAGTGGGCTGGTTTCCAGTAGGGACCTGAGGGAAAGGCCTTTGTCACCCTCTTTTTGGTAGTATTTTCCTTTCAGAGGGAAGTCTGCCAGAATCTGCTCTCACTGACTGTTCTGTCCCACATGCTGCAGCTATGGTAGGACAGCACAATTCTTTTGCACTCTCCTGTACAATTGTCTTTCTCATGAAGGTTCCTCTGTATTTTCTGGAAATCCATTTGGGTTACATATTTCTATTAGAAGTGCACAGGCTGTGCTGAGGTGTTCTTTCCTGGGGGGACTATTGTTTGGTCTCAGGAGTTAATACATATCTCTATATATCTAGTAGTAAAAAAAACTTATGATGGTCTACACTAATATATATATAAATATTAAGTGCTGGTGGAGGAAAGGTGATTTTATTATATGTTCACATCACCAATTTATGCAGCACTGTGCAGAGAATATATATAATTCATATCAGACCCTGTCACGATGAGCTTACAGTCTGAATTCCCTAAGATACATGTACACACTCATATACACAAGGGCTCATTTTATCAGAATCCAGTTATCCTACTGATATGTATTTGGAGTGCGTGAGGAAACTGGATCACTCATAGGAAACCCATATAAACATTTGGAGATAATAAAATCTCCACACAGATGGGCCCTATTAAGAAATTTAACTCATGGCTATGTGGAAGCAATGATAACTACTATGCCACCATACTGTTTTATATTTTAACAGTTTCAGGTGCCAATTTAAATTGTCTAATGGACAGGTGGACCCCCATTCCCGATATACTGCCTGTAAGGTTGAAAGCTATGAAGCACATCCTGAGATGAACCAAACTATGATGCAGGTCCCTGCTTTTGCAAGGACCCTGGTCCAATCTACTGTATGTCTTATCAGAAAAACATAAGTGATAACCCTTCTGTTTCCTTGTCTGTATCGACTACTGCTTTGTGAGTAGTAGAGATGGGCACATCTTTTGTATCAGCTTCCTTGGAGTTGTCCTTGGAGAGATCTACTCTGGGATTAGAGTAAGCAGTTTTCTTCTTGGAAAGACTCATAGAGGTTCCTGGGGTCTCCAAATTGCACAAAGGTTAGTTTTGCTGAAAACTCGTACTCTGATTTTTCATCAGAGGAGGAAGGAGAACTTCAGAGTCAAGATGACTTAGAGAGGATACTACTACATTTAAAGTGGATTCTCTTGGGGGACAGAATATAGAGGAACTAGTTGCCACAGTTCTTCAGGATTGGGCATAATAGATATAGAGAATCCTCAGTCATCATCCAGCGATATCCTAAAGATGAAGGCGAAGATTGTTTCATTTCGTACATCAGTTGGAGAACCTTGATTCAGACTAGATCAGTAATTTCTCATACCACATAATTTCCAATAGTTTATCCTTTGCAGAAAGGTGAGAAGACTAATTGGGAACAGTCACCGTAACTGGATATGTCCATAATTTGGCTCTCTAAAACTACTAATCTTCTTATACGGGGAGTTGCTTCACTCAAAGATGTAGAGGACCAGCTGTACCAGCAGGTGCAGCAGTCACGCCTAATCTAGCATTTGCATGAATTTCTATAGCCTTACATATGTGATCTAAACAACTTTTTAAGTGATTGCAGTAGGATTATCCGCAGACTGAAGTTTTTTTTCCCTAGCAGAACTTCTTAAGTTAGTTTCCAAGTGCCTAGGAGGTCCATTCATTAATGCTGAATTGATTGACTCCAAGAGGTCAGCTTTGGTGGTGGTAGCCTGATGAGTACTTTGGCTCAGACCTTGTATTGCTTATGTTGTGGTGAGAGGCTGTCTCCTGGATTTAAGAGGCAAATAGAGAGTCTACTCTCCAGACTGGTGGGTGTTGGGAGTCTTGGAGAGGTTTACATTGGGTGGACCTTTTCAAGATGGAATCAATGATATTCGTAATCAGCATCATGGAGGCCGAGCATATTGTTAGCATCCATAAACATCCAGTGCACATATTTATATATATATATATTACCATACTTTCATATCTAGAACAGTTCACAAGGCCAAATCTGTGACCTTACTTTAGTTTAATCTCCAATGATCAGACATTGTTCTTGAAAGCCACTGTTTGGTGCTTTCGGTTCTGAAGGACCCACCATCTGATCTTTTTTTTCTATTGACTATTGCCTTTGCGAGGAGATTTTCTGAGATGGGTGCTGTAAGTCACCCTTTTATAGTATTTTACGATGATTGGTCTGTCTTGTGTTTGAAAGTTTAACCACTTTTCAGCTTAATGTGGTGTCACAGTTTCTGAAGCATACTGGAACCACAGGAGATCATTGCTTCTTTTACTGAACATGGCCAGATAGCTGAATATCTGTTTGACTAAAACATGAGTATATATGAAAAATTATTTCTTGTCTGGTTCTTTATGACACTCAGAAATTAGATTGGCTTGCAGATCACTGGTTGTTGTATCAGAGCAGTTATTCATCAGCCCTACATCAGCTCAGGAACCCGATTCCAGAAGATATCTTTGTTTACTCTACCAGATCAGTGAGACCCTCCTGGGTGGCACGTCACTGGGTCTTGGCCAAGCCGCTGTGATGGGTAGCCACCTGGTCCTCAGTCCATACATTTATCCGATTTTACCATTTGGATTTTTTTTTGTGTGTAACGATGCTAACTTAGGGTCAGCTTAGAAATGTTTCCTTGGTAGCATTGTCCCCCAGTAGGGAGTAGGAGCAGAGCAAAGAAGATTTTTTTGTACATACATTAAGTTCATTTCTGATTCCTTTTGGGGACCACTGAGGTTCTGCTCTTACATTCATGGTTTCAGTTATAATTTATGAATGCTACTGAGGAAGTAGTGGGGAATACCACTATGAAACGCGTTTATCACCCCATTTGTATCGATCATCACACCATTGGGACCTCATTTGGATATTCCGGACTAGCACTTGTATTTGTTTCATTCCAGCCATGTTCATCATCTCATTCCCCCCACTGACAGGACTTCTTGCTTAATATTAGGATGTGACAGTCTGCCTCAAGGCTGGTAACTATTTCCAAGCTGGATATTATGCCGGATTACATATATTGAGGCCATTGACTGTTAATATACTGTATATACAATGTGTTCGACGTATTCATCAGGACTATTGATTCCTATTTTATACTGACTCTTTACTCTCCTGCATACTTTTGCATATCACCACTTTTTTATTAAAATTATTTTTTTTTTTTCATATCTATATCTATCTATATATATATATATATATATATATATATATTAGATTTTTTTCTGTTTTATGTTCATTGATTTGAGTGATTTTACCTTATCCATTTTATATGGAAGGCAGCAATAAATAATCTCTTTATAACCAAGCCGTATATACAGTCATGTATTTTACTTATATGTATTTATGAATTTATAGTTTATTAGGAGTGATGGAACAATCTGACTGAATATGAATTTACGATATCACCTGAATACTGTACTGAAGCTACCAGTAGTTTCCTACCCATCTGAATCCCAATCCTTATTAGCGCTGTTCATCTTTTTATCTGTATCCTTTTCTTTATTGGATCTTGACAACCTCCATTGAACTAGCCGCTCATTGACCGCACCATACTGATCTGTTATATTGTATAATTTATGAACCCTAACTCTTAAGTGGCCAGCGCCTACATCACCGTCTATACCTCATGGTAGTAGTGTCTCCCAACAAGAATCGGGGAAATGAATTTAATGTTTACAAAATCCTCTTAACTATAGAAAATTACATTCTACCACAGAGTCCTATGTGGATTCAGGACAGGGGCATCTTTAGAGAGGAGGGGGCCCGTGTGCATTCCCCGTCCAGGGCCCCCTCCTCTCTTCCCAGCGGCCGGCAGCCGACTGACGCGGCTGGCCGGCCACTGGACCATTAGTAGACTCTGGGCACTAGAGTGTGCCCGGAGTCTACTGCGCATGTGCAAAACGGCGGAAAAATGGCTGTGGCGGGCATTTTTCCGGCTTTTTTGTACAACGCTAACACCCGGCGCGGGACGTCAGAGAGGTAAGTTTTAAATAATATGGGTGCAGGGTGTGTGTTGCGGGCCCCCCATGGACCCCGTGTGCACCCCACACCCTGCACCCATTATAGATATGCCCCTAATTCAGGACATAGAACCTAAGCTAGCGACCTAGATCCTACTGACAGATTAGGTATATTGTGGGTCTCTTCCCGATATTGATATGCCATTGATTATTTTAAGAACTATGGGTTATATTTACTAAGCAGAATATTGCAGCCAGAACTACTGCTAAGCCACCGCTTAGTAACTATGCCACCACTTCCCTAATGAGTATTACATACGTATTCATGTGTCTTTGTTCAGTTTATAGGGAAGATTGTTCCGCATGCAATGATAAGGAGATGCAGGGCTACCGAACTCACAGTCTAAGAAACAAAGAAAGAAAAATATACACAGAAATGAATGACATGGAAGATGATGACTTCTTGTGTATGTCTCTCTGGTTTTATGCGCCATGCATTAACATTCCATAATATTAATATAACGTGCAGAAAAGACTAAGGGGTAAATTTACTAGAATGAGAGTTTTTAGAAGTGGAGATGTTGCCCATAGCAACCAATCAGATTCTAGCTATTATCTTCTAGAAGGTGCTATTTAAATGTTAAGTAGAATCTGATTGGTTGCTATGGGCAACATCTCCACTAAAAACTCTCACATTAGTAAATGTACCCCTAAAACGTATGATAGAATCTGGATGACAAATGCTTATTTTTAAAAGACAATGTTATATGTTCTACATCTGCTGTCTTCAGTCGGGATGCAGTCAGGAAGCCGATGGTTGCAATGCCGACCGCTGGCTTCCCGGCTGTCTAATCCCGGCAAGGGTCTAATGACAGGCGTCGAAATCTCAACGCCTTTCACTAGACCTACGCTGGGAGCCCGACAGTTCGAAGGTAAGCCGGGCGCGGACAGCCGCTGGGGGGGAAGGTTAGGTTAGGGGCTTCCAGGGGGACTTAGGGTTAGGCACCCCCCGGCAGGTTAGGGTTAGGCTAGGGGAAGGGGGTTTAGGGTTAGGCATCCCTGGGGGGAGGTTAGGTTTAGGCACCCCCCTGGAGACTTAGGGTTAGTCTGCGGGGAAGGGGGTGTTAGGTTTAGGCACTTAGTGGGGGGTTAGGGTTAGGCACTTGGTGGGGAGGTTAGTGTTAGGCACCCCTAAAGGAGAGTTAGGGGGTAGAATTAAGTTATTTTATACTTACCTTTGGACATTCTGGATCTTCACCCCTGCCGGGCTTCCGCTATCGGAATTCGAACCATATCATACTGATTCCCTTCAGTTTATTTCCTGTTGTTCTCATGAGCAACAGTTCAAATGTATGGTGTCCTCCTCTCTCACTAGTGTGTACAGACATTTTCTACTTTACTTCAGTACAGATGCAGAGTAAGTCTAGTAATATTTTTAATGGCTTGTGTGCTGTTTGTTAATATTGCTGAGTGTATGGTTCATATCTTGTGCTAGTAATTGGTTCCAAGATTTGCATCAAGGGCCTGATACTCAGATGTACTGTATCACCTTATGCGAGTTTCATCCTGTCTATGTTGAAGATCCATTCTTCCTCATGCAGATGGATGGCCCTGCATGCCCACTGTTTTTCCATACACATATGTAGTTGTAATTATTAGCATCGGCACTTACACAGCCCATGGTGGTTGCAAAAGATCTGTCTGAATCAAATGTCCCATCTCTTAACGCACACTGCGAACGAGAATGGAAGACACGCACCTCATTGCCAATGACACTTCAGTGACACTCCCCAACAAGAAGGAACAGTGGGCCTGATTCAGAGGCGGACGCTCTTTGAGAGCGCTCACTCTGAATCAGGGCATCCCTGTTTTTTTAAAGACGGCCTCCTGGCCGCTCCCTAAGCTGTTGGTGACCACCCACAGCTTTAGCGATCGGCCAGGTGATGGTCGCGATGGTCACGACCATCACGGCTTGTGACGAGACCCTTGTGGTAGGGTCTCGTTCCCGCAAACCCCAGTGAGCTTTCGGCTCTTATAAAGCCGGAAGCTCACCCACTGACATCACTCCTTTGGGAACACCTCCGTTTGGCCAGCCACCCCCCCTGCCCGCAATTGACAGCCGCCCTGCTTTGGTGCGAGACCCGTAGCGGCGAGCGCCCGTCGCTGGCCAGATCTCGCGCATGCGCACGCCAAAAGAGGGCATGGCTTTGCGGGAAGGAGCATGGCCTCACAAAGCCACGCCCCCTTGTGTGCCGATCTTGGGGGCGTTACCGCCTCCCATTCTCGGCACACAGTAGGCTTAAGTTCCCCAGCGCTCCTGCAGCTGTTGGGGCAGCCCACATCTCTCCCTGCCTCTCTCAATGTCACGGTGACACCATCCGACAGGGTGACACCAAAATAGCAGAGCAGCTCTGCTATTTTGGTGTCACCACCTCGGATGGTGTCACCCAGTGTGGCCTGCACCCCCCCTAGTGACGCCAGTGATGGTTGGTCACTCTTCCACATCCCACCTCCTTCCTAGTGAATTGGTTTTGAAGACATGATTCTCAAAGAATCATTTTATCTAGGCCCTAACTATGGTTGTGCAACCGTTGGTCGTCACCGTCGCCACCCCATGGCCCCTGCTTCTGGCTGCAGGATGCCTGAAACAGCACTCTGCAGCCAGTATTGCTGCGGTAGTGCTGCCTGTAGTGTCCATTGGATGGACACAGATTCCAGGGATGGTTGTTCACCTCCCACATCTCACCTCCTTCCTAGTGAAATGGTTTTGAAGACACAATTCTCAAAGAATCGTTTTATCTCGGCCCTACCCCTCTTCATGACAGGGCAGTAACTAGGGGTGTGCGACCGGTCCCCTACTTCTGGCTGCAGGGTGCCTGAAACAGCACTCTGCAGCCAATATTGCAGCGGTAGTGCTGCCTGTAGTGTCCATTGGATGTTACAGGCAGTCACCCTGCCATAATTACAGCTTCCAGGAGGATCTTGAAAACGCTCTGGGAACTACTGCAGTTCTGGGTGCCCCCGGCCCCCTTATGTGCAACTTCATGCAGGGTTGCCTACCCTCCCGATTCGGGTGGGAGCTGCACTGCCGATCCCCTGTCTCCCCCCTGCCAGTACCTGTTAAACCCCAGCAGCGGGGGGGCGCTGACGCAATTCCCGTCATTTTGGCCCCGCCCCTGCTTCACAATGCCTGTTTTTTCGGCATTGTGTAGCGGGGGCGGGGCCAAAATGACACGATCATGTGGCCCCGCCTCCTGTCACACCCGCAAACTGCCCTCAGCCCGCCCGGACACGCCTCCTTTTGCTGGCCACGCAACCTGGTCTGCCAATCTGGCTGCTCCCTCCCGGAAGGAGCAGCCAGATAGTCGGCAAGTATGACTTCATGATGTCATGCACAAAGGAGTCCCATAACCTTACGCTCTTGTTCTTCTGTTAAAAATTCTAATTGGTTTCTATTTATTTCTGTTCAAAACGATTCTTTTCTTTGCTTCCTTAGTACAGTAAATAGAGGAGTGCACCCAGTGCCAGATTAAGGTCCACATGGGCCTGGAGCTGAAACTTATGAAGGGCCTATTGAGTGATGCGATGCTGCAAAGGGTGTGGCCTCTGATATGGGGGTGTGACCAGTGATGTGGAGTGTGTGGTCTGTGCCGAGGGGTGTGGCTAGCACCATGGAGGGCATAGCTAACCGTTTACTTTCAGCCATCTCAATTTCCCTGGTGCCGGTACTAATGATGACATTTGTGGCTCTGAACAGAGGAACAGTAGGTGGAGCGGCTTCCTGCTTGCAGGCGCACAGATTTTTGAATTAGCCAAATGGAAACTCCCTTTAGCATAAAGGGCAGTGTAGGCATTAAGCTTGGTAAGGATTAAGGGCCTCATTTATCGATGAGTTTTATCACTCACAAAGAGTATGCGTATGATAATGGTGCTCCAGCCAATCAGCTCCCAACTGTCACCTGTTTAAAAAAATGATAGTTGGGAGCTGACTGGCTGGAGAACCATTTATCGTATGCAACGAGATGATAAAACTTGTTGGTAAATGAGTCCCTAAATTTTGTATGCACCCTGACAAAAAATTTAATTATGCACATGCCTATCTCATGTAAATGTTGCGCTCTTTTTTGCAATTGTTTCCAACATCCAAAAGTCATACATGCTCTCAATATATAATATATAAACATATATATTTATTTATAATACATACACATACATATATTAATCTTATATATTATATATACATATATATGCATATATAGTTACAAATACTGTACTACAGAAACATGTACACACATTATATCAGTATACATATATATAATACCTACCCACCAACATGACCCATTAGGTACATATTAGGTGTATATATTATGTATAGAGTATACTATATATTCTATATATATATCATGCTTGCCTACCCTTCCCGATTTCTGCGGGAGCCTCCCGAATTAAGATGGGAGCTCCCGCTACCCTGCAATGTATATGCAATCCCCCGCTTTCCCCACTGCCCTGCAGGAAATCCTACATGCGCATGCGCGATGGGGCCCAGGCTTGCATACAGGAAGACGCAGGGGCAGGGAGTCTGTCTGCTATGAAGCCCGAAGATGCCTTCCAGGTCCGCCCCCTGCACAGCTGACAGTCACATGGGCCACACACTGACTGCTGGGAGAGACTGATGCTCCCAGCATTCCCTGACCAGCCCAGACTTCCCAGCCATAAGGGAGGATAGACAGCTGGGGGAGGAGCCTACGCTGAACTGACTGAGGAGCTGTGTGACTGATCAGAGCTCACTGTAGCTCCAGCAAGAACCATGAATGTCAGTGGTGCTGCAGGAGAGGACAGGTGAGGGGATGAGAGAGAGTGTGTGTGTGGGGTGTGGGGGGTCTATTAATGTGTGTGTGTGTGTCAGTGGGGGGACCATTAATGTGAGTCTGTGTGGGGGGGTCCTATTACTGTGTGTGTGTGGGGAGTCCTATTACTGTGTGTGTGTGTGGGGGGGGTCCTATTACTGTGTGTGTGTGTGGGGGGGGTCCTATTACTGTGTGTGTGTGTGGGGGGGTCCTATTACTGTGTGTGGGCGCGTGGTAATAGATACACCAATAGATGGATCTAGACATGCCTTTTGGGTGGTGCTGGCCACGCCCCAGCAAACTACTTTTCAAAAGTAGGCTAGTATGATATATATATATATATATATATATATGTATATAAATATATTTCTTAAACCCTGTTGCCATAGCCTGCTCTGCATACCATACATATATATGATCAGAAAAAACAGCCAGGCGGCAGGACAGACACCTCACCTCAGTTAGGAGGATCAGACACCCTGCCGCTGCCGGGTCGCCTTCAAAAAGCAGCTGTGTCTGTTGAGCCTGTGTTTGTGCTGCTGGACCTGGCCGGGATACTTCTGGGCACGGTGGTGGGGGACGGCATCGCAGTGACGTCACACGGTATGGAGGCGGCGTCGAGTCACTGTGCATTAGTGGTGCAGGGAAGGCTAATTAAGCCTTCTACTGTGCCACCGTCTATGCTGCCAGCTTGTAATCTCCCGGCGCAGCAGCAAGGCAAGGGGGGGGTGTTGGTTGCAGCTGGGGATGAGGGTGCTTGGCCTTGGACTGGCAGGCTAATGAAGACGGAATTTTTTTTCCTGTCTATGTAACGGCCCACACAGCAGATGCTTCTGTGGGCCTATTCTGGTAGTGGGCCTGGAGCTGTAGCTCCATCAGCCCCATTATTAATCTGGCCCTGAGTACACCGCAGGGTGGAGATATAGAAGAGGAGGCTTTTATACATTGGGCAGATTTTTATTTAAGAACCAAACGCCTGGCTGAGGCTCTACATCCCCAAATTCTATTCCCTACAATAAATTCAGAGAAAATAATTTAACATAAGTACAACATTCTAATTTTTACATCCAGCCTATAATTTGAATGGACTTCCTAGAATAATTCTAGAATAATTTATGTCATCTAATCCCCTTATTTGAGTTGAATGTATGAAATTCAGATATTGTAAATGTTTAATTTTCATTTGTCACTTCTTGCATTGTAGTCTGCGAAGAATGTCAGTCTTTTTTCCTTGATGAGTGTGAAGAGCATGGTGCCCCAATTTTCATGCAAGACACTGTAGTTGAAGTGGGAACTGATAGAAGGGCAGCACTTACACTGCCCCCCTCCATGAAAATCAGAGTTTCTGGGATTCCACGAGCTGGATTAGGCGTTTGGAATGAGGGCACCAAGCTTCCCAAAGGAACACACTTTGGTCCTTATGAGGGAATTACAACTGATGAAGAGGAGGCAGCTATCAGTGGCTATTCTTGGCAGGTTAGATATTTTTATTAAATTACATTTGATTTGCATTATATGGATATTTCCCTCTGCAATTTTTAACCCTATGGGTTGTTTTGAAAATGTATTTAAAGCTCACAGAGAGGTCATGATGCAAGTAACCGCACATTTAACATTTCCAACCTTTGGCATTATGGCATGGCTCTTACTACACTCCTCAAAATGTCTGCAGGTGGAATAACAAATAGCCAAACTGGAACAGAAAACATTGTATTCAATATCTATATTAATATAACAATGTAACATATGAACACAAACAAAGGGAGCTTTAACTGGGTGTGGTATAAGAGATAGACAGTAATTAGATAGACAATGTCTAGGTCGACCCCAGATGTTAGACATACAATAGGTCGACAGGGACAAAAGGTTCACATGGTCATAAGGTCGACATGAAAATGGTCGACACATTATTTATTACATTTTTTTAGCCCTAATCTTCACCCTAACCCACCCTTTGATGCCTAACCCTAAATGTTGGGGTAGGTGCCTGACCCTAACCGTCCCTTCTAGTGCCTAAAACTAACCCTCCCTCTTGGTGCCTAACCCTAACCATCTGGCTAAGTACCTAACCCTAACCGTGGGGGTAAGTGCCTAACCCTCCAGTAAGTGCCTAACCCTTAAAATTTTTTTAAAAAAATCATGTCGACCTTTTGTCACTGTCGACCATTAGTACATGTCGATCTTTAGTGTGTCGACCTTTTGTCCCAGTCGACCTTTTTTCCCTGTCGACCTATTGAATGTCTTAATATCTGGTGTCTACCTAACATTATATATCTACAGTATGAATTCCTGATAATCTTTATACCCTAAAGTCGCTAATTAGCTTTGCAAGTCGCACAATAAATAATTGCTTTCCAGACTTTGAGTGTGGTTCCAAAGCACAAAAAGTTATTATTCACATAAAAAAATTCAGTTACACGCCTTGATCTAAACACAATTTAGCGCAAAAGATTATACATACATTAAGGTACAGTCGTTACATACGCAAGCGCTCTGGATCCAGATCTCCCGGCATCAAATGTGAAGCCTCCACCAACAGAAAGAAAATGATGACTAACTACCAGAAATAGAGCGCTTGAATATATACCCTTACAGAGAGAGGCAATACAATAGAACGAGTTGGCATAATCCCATTGGTTCTTGCTCGTGGATCTTCCATAACAATACAGCCCATAGGTCAGTTTGTATTGTAGTAGTTCAGCCCTCCAACGGCTCTTTGTGTGCATTTTGCCGCCGAAGAACAAGTCTAAACTGGCTAATAAACATTACATTACAAAGTACATTTCAATGCCTATCTCTCTATGATCCATAACTTGCAGACACATGTTGCGATCTCCTTGCCGATAGAACTGGAAATCTGCAAATAAACAGTGGTTTAGAATGGCACCAAACATGGTCTGCTTAACATGTACCAAACCCTAGATACCAAATATATGCATTTCACAATAGAATTGATAACGAATAAAACCTTTAATATTAACCTTAATGCTAGGGAACCTTTTGTGTAAGTGTGCGATGTGTCAGTGTGGGGATATTATGAAAAGACACTAGTATGCGTTGTGCGTCTACGTGTTTGTGGAGTACACCGTGGTAGATGCTTTGCGGGGTTGTTCATATTATGTGTATCAATAAATGTACGTATTGTTTTTGTCAGGACTTTTAACAGTGTTCTATTGCTTGGGAGACGCACAACGCTAAATAACAACATAGCACCGTATATGCTAATACTGTGTGGGATTCGCAAAATAGCGCTGTGTAGCCATTCGCAAAATGGAGTCGTGTAGCCATTCGCAAAATGGCGTCGTGCAGATTTTGATTTTACAATTTAAGTCTCAGCCAACCATCCGGCTTCGACAACAGTCCGGAACCCGTTTAACGATTAGTTAAACATTTTATGCATAGATCAATATAATTTAATACAATCAGCAGAAATGGCTCACAGCCTAAGTAAGTATACCAGAGAGAACCAGTAATACACTGCACCAGTGGTTCTCATTCATCTAAATTGTAAGCTGTTCTCATTACCTATAACTCTTGCTCACCAAATGCACCTGCAGCTCACTCTTTGCACCTCTTTCAGTGACTCTACACCTGTTATTGTGTCCACACTAATGGGCACAGGTTTCAGCTTGCACTGAATACTCCTGTACACATCCAGGCTCTAAGTTATTAATTATGTTGAGAGTTGTAGTTTTATTTATTTTATTTACTGTATTGTATTGTTTAACCATGATATGTATTGTATAAGCATGATATCAGCCAGTGCGCGCTCCCGTGGGGTCGTACATCGCACCTCCAGATCTTACTGCATGTTCACTTCATCTGCGGATGCGATGTACGATCCCATGCAGTGATATGGGGGAGGGGGAGCCAGTATATCGGGTTGTTGGCCATATGATCGCTCTGTGTGTGGGGACCGCCCGATATGTCAGACATCGGATCTCCGTCGCATCGCAAGGTGCATATCGCACCGTGTATGGGCACCATTACAGCTCATTGAAACAATGTTTCATTCCTAAAAAGTTATGAAATTAAAAGCTATTGTCTCATGTATACCTGCATGTTGTATGTCATAAAATAATAGAATAGAATAGAATAAAGCAAAGAAACTATGAAAAGAGATAAATTATTTCTTATTCTCCAAATATATTTTAAAATGACCTGGGCGGATTTGTTTCTACAGTACCCCTTAAAAAAGATAATAAATAATTGGATTATAGTGATATTTCAAATTAATTCCTTTCTTGAATTAGCATCACACATGTTCAGTAATTTAGACTATTTAAATGGAGAAAAGTAGTCACTCTGCTGTTTAGTATCATCGTGTTCACCACACTGAACATGAACCAGAGAAAGCTATGGAGAGAGTTGTCTGAGGAGATCAAAATTAAAATTATAGACAGGCATGTTAAAGGTAAAAGCTAAAAGACCACCTCCAAGCAGCCTGATGTTCCTGACACTGCTGATGCAAATATTATTAAGAAGTTTAATGTCCATGGGACTGTAACCAACCTCCTTGGATCCGGGTGCAAGAGGAAAATCGACCCCAGATTAAACAGAGGCATAGTGAGAATGGTAGAAAAGGAAAACTTCCAAATACATTCAAGCTGAACTCCAGGGTCAAGTTACGTCAATGCTCCATGGGAGAAGACTCAGGAGGACTCCACTTTTGAAAAAAACAACATAAAAAGCCAGAATGAAATTTGCTAAAATGCATATTGAGAAGACACAATGCTTCTGGGAGAATGTCCTAGGACAAATGAGTGAAAACTGGAGCTTCTTGGCACATTACATCAGCTCTATGTTCACAGATGAAAAAATCAAGCTTTCAAAGAAAACACAATACCTGCTGTGACACATGGATGAGGCTTGGTTATGTTTTGGAACTGCTTTGCTGCTCCTGGCATGGAGTGTCTTTATTCTGTGCAGGGCACAAAGAAATCTCAAGACTAATATATCAAGGCATTCTGCAGTGAAACCTACTGCTCAGTGTCGGAAAGCTCTGTCTCAGTCACAGGTAATGGGTCTTCCAACTGGATGATAACCCAAAGCACACAGCTAAAAGCACTCAAGAATTAGAACAAAACATTGGACTAATCGTGAAATGGAGTTGTAGGAGCCCTGATCTGAATCATATCTGTAGAAAGAGCTGAAACATGCCCGTCTGGAGAAGACATCCATCAAACCTGAGACAGCTGGAGCAGGAAGAATAGCCCAAACTACCTGTTGATAGGAGCAGAAGTCCCACTGAGAACTACAGACATCGCTTGATTGCAGTGATTGCAGTTGGGCTACAAAATATTAGGTTAAGGGTCCAATCATTTTTGTTCATGCCATTTTCATTTGTTTTATTATTTATAATATTCTGTTGAATCAAAAATCAAATGCAAAGTCTGATTTCTATTAAATATGGATAAACAGCTATTTCAGAGACAATTACAGTATAGGTTCTTCTTTTTTTGTGTGGAATGGTACCAACAAATTTGTCCACATCTGTACTGTCCAAGAACCTGCGGGAGAGTCTTGAATCTCGGGAGACTCTCCCGGAATTGGCTTTGTATAGCAGGGGCAGTGTCACGATGATGCAGCAATCCCTGACAGCCATGTGTATGCTGGAACTTGTAGTACTAATTGTAAAGATGGCATGCTGAGATCTGTAGCTCGCCATGACAAAATTGTAAATTTAATTATTGGAAACATACATTAACCAAACACCTACAGCCCAGGCATGTAAGAAATAGCCCTTGTGCTACTGGCATGGGAATGGTTATTCTAGGAGGGATGCATGGATTTATTTATTTTTTTTAAATGCATTTATGTCCATCTCTGCATGAGCTCCTAACTTCGAAAATTCAAGTTAATGTGCACCCTTTAGTATAATAATAACAAAAATAATAATAATGTGTGCCCCTATAGTAGATACATCTAATCGGTGTCCCCTGTACTGTATTAATAGAAATGTGTGAACAGTTTAGTCTAATAAATGTAATCTGTGCCCCTTTTAGTCTAAAAATATGTGTTCCCTTTCATAGAATATTAACTTGTTCACTTTAGTAGAATGATGATAATCTGTGCCCCCCTTAGTAAAATAGCCTGTACCCTATTCAATAAAATAATAATACTATACTGTGGCTCATTCAGTTAAATAATTATAATAGTCTGCACCCATGTTTGATTTTAAATATACTATGTGACAATCAATGTAATATAAATATCCTGATTAGAATATGAATAAATCTAATCTATGCCTCCTCTATTGTTAATAAATATTGGCACTATATTGTTATAATAAATATTCCACTCGCCCATATTTTCTGCCTCTGCCTGGTCTGCACGACGCTCCATGCGAGCAGAGGCGAGTGATGTCATACGTCACATTGGGGGAGTGGCGCTAAGGGCACACTGAGATCCAGACAGAACGCGTCATTTTGTCCCGTGGACCTGGGATTGCAGACGCATTATTAATCCGGCCCTGCTGGTGCCAACTGGCCTGATGCTGGCTGTAATCATAGTGGATGAACCCCACAATTAGGGTCTCCCTCCTATGTTTCCACTATCCTAGGCTACAAAAAATTCTTTTGATAAGCATAGTTTTTGATTAACATTTTTATTGAAACAAATCTACTTTTGAAGAATTTGAAAATGGATGCGTTGTATTTATAATAACAGAACTCTTATCTCGCAGATTACCAAATGTAAAGATTGTCATGAGTACATAGATGCAAGGGATGAAAAGAATGCTAACTGGATGAGGTAAGTGGCCGTAACATTTTTTTTTTGTTTTGTAGCTGTTTGGAAGGTTAGAAGTTTTGGGTCATACGTTTTGGGTCGATTTTTAGCTTCAATTAATCCCAACGTCGATGTCAGTCATTTTTTTACCACTCTAAATGTCGTCGGTTTTGACCTTTCAGCACAAAACCGTCGGCTTTTAGAAGTACAAACTTGATGGAAAACCCATCCAAACAAAAGTACTGCACAGAACAGTATGATCTGTGCAGGATTTGTTAGGGCAGAATGTAAAGAAAGGATGACATTTAAAAAAATATGTGTGGGTCTCCCCCTCAAATCCATAACCAGCCCGGGCCCCGCAGTCTGCTGGGGAAGCCCAAGGCTAATAACTGTACTCCTGGTGGTGGTGGGTGCATGGTTAATGTGTTAAAAATAGAAAGTAATATTGTTCTATACATGTGGACTACGGGTACCAGCAAGCCTGTCCTGGCAGGCCGGCAGCTGTAGTCCTCTAAGCCAATTGGCTCTTCCCCCATTGATTCCTATTAGAGTAGCCTGGTTACCCTACTCTGTTAAGCTATCTATCTTAAATGTATTGTTATTAATATCTGCCATTGAATGTTTTGCTTGTTGTCTCTTTTTTACAGATATGTGAATTGTGCAAGATATGAAGAAGAACAAAATCTTGTCGCTTTCCAGTACCACAAGAAAATCTACTATCGGGCATGTAAGGATATTATTCCATACACTGAGCTCCTTGTTTGGTATGGAGAAGAATATGGAAAAGAGCTTGGTAGCAGATGGGGCACATTGTGGAAACGTAAAGCAGTATCACATGGTAAAAGTGTTTCTGGTTTCAAGTACATGGCATTTGTCTTTACGTACAGTAAACAAAATTTACAATAATCAGTTCCTGACTTAAGCTGCATACACACACAACGATTTTGTTACCAACGATTTTATGAACTATTTTATGAACGATTTTCTGTCAGATTATCTGCAAGATTTTTTAAAGTGTAATGAACGATTTTTTTGAACTACAAACGATTTTTGCATATTCCCTTAATGAAAATCGTTGAGTTGACAAGTCTGACTGAACTACAAACTACAAACGTGAACACGCATGAACGATTATCGTTCATCATTTAAATACACACAATACTGCTGAGACTGTGCAGTCCCCGACGTTTATGTTTAATTAATTTTATTTGTTTATATAGTTTGATGTGTTCTAAATTTGGCCCTCATTCAGAGCCGCACGTTAACAACAGTACGCTCGTTGCGTTCCGATGTTGACTAACCGCGCATGCGTCGGTGTTACACTGCGCATGTGCGTACGGAAGATTGCGAGCTTTTTTTCTCTCGTTCCTAAAATAGCGTACAGGAAGTGACATGTCAAATGTGATTGACAGAACAGGGCGTTTTTGGGTGTTGACGGGGGTGGAGATGAAAAAACGCAGGCGTGGCGAGGCGTTTTTGGGGCGTACATACATTAGCAGATGCGAACGTCAAATGTGTTCGGACCGTCTCATACGTCACTGAAACATCCGCTTTCCCTTCAAAATGCTCGCACAGCTTAGGGTCAGGATTACTCGACCACATTGGCGATGGCCTTCTCCTCCGTCCCGGGATTCCACAATGGTGCAGCGATTAATCGCGGCTGGTCAGTAAAGTAATTAGTGTTGGATTGAAATCCGGCTTGGTATGTGTTTGGAAAGCAGTTTATTGGGATAGCACAAAAGCGTACGCAGGTGGAAATCATACCTGCTAATGTCATGATTACACAATCAATTAGCGTACATTTTTGGGGTTTTATTTTGGCCACAATTTGTTGGTTATGGCCTATTGTAACAATAATGTCATCATCTTTTAATTAGCTCCCCTTTTTTTTGGTTTACTGTGGAATTTGCATCGCTATGTGATTTTTGAAACGTTCCTTAAAGAGGCCTTTTTTTTTTTTTAAGAGGGTCAGTTTTTGCCTTTAGGGCCAGGATTAAATGTAACCCATTTGTACAATAATGTCACAATACAATGTCAGTTTTTTGATTTTAATTTATTGTTTAAACACAAACAAATTGGCCTAATATTTGGTTGACTTTTTTTGTGGCCAAGATATTTGATCCCAAAAAAAAAAAACCATAACTGCTAACATAAGCGTAAATACAAAATTTAAAAACATTTCACAAGAAAGGAGAGGGAAGTTTTGACCAGAAAGGAATATGAGCCAAGCACAGAAGGAGTGTGGGAAAAGTCGCCATTGCTGTCACCGTTTTCTCGCCCGTTTGGCTGGGTGAGGGTGGGCGCCAGACCGGGTCCGGGATGCCATCGGGCTGGCCTGTCCAGAGGCAGATGTTGTGGCCTCTGGACTAGGCACAGGGCTAGGCACATTTGGAGGATTGGCTGATGTAGTGCCAGAGGTGGAGGATCCGGATGTTCCGGCAGGAAGGGAGGTCGGCTCCACCATGTGCTGGCGAACGAGCTGCTCCAGGGCATCGGCGATGCGGATGTTGGCCCTGGTATTTTCCGCCAGGGCCTGAGCAATGGTCACGTTGGCCGCAGCATTTTGCTCCAGGGCCTCAGCCACCCGTATCAGACTGGCGTCCATCCTCTGCAGAATCTCCGTATGGCAATCCGATTTAAAATTGAGTTCTGTGAGGAGGCCCACTGCCTGCGAGGGGGCACGCCCTGGACTGGCTTCTGCAGGGTCCTCAGCCGGATGTACTGGTTCCTCCCCTGCAGAGCCAGCAGAAATTCTGCGGCCAAGGCTCCCCTCTGGAGCAGACTCATCCGCCTCTGTCTCTGTTAGGAAATTGTAGAAAAGACTCACATTAGAATCTACATATTGGCACAATAGCATTTCAGAGTTGGTGACATCACAAGACTTACCTTGGCCAACATGAGGAGCCGCAAAGTCTGGCATGTCCGTATCCATGTTGGACACGCCAAACACCTCCACAGCCTGCACACACCCCTGTGCCATCTCTTCTAAGTCTGTCAACTCCAATGACACAGGGGTGGGACCCCCACCTGTCCCCCTTGCATGCCTAGCCCTGTCGGCAAGTTTTTGTTTGAGACGATATTTGAAGTCTGCCCATCTGTGGAATGAATTTGGAACCATTATCCTTTTTTTTACAATGGGGTTTGTTTATAGGATGGGAAAGTGTTTACTTACCGCCGTTTGACATCCCGGGCTAGACGGACATAATCACCCACCCTATTGACAGCAACGGCGACCTCCTCCCACATTCTCCACTTCTGGCTTTGGCTCATATTCCTGGCTGCCTGGGGCAGGATGTCAACGCACTTCTGGATCAAAACCTCCATCTCCTTGCTTGTGAAATGTGGCTGCCTTTTTTTTTTGGCAGCTTTGGCGGGTTGACTGGGGCCAGCAGTCTCTTCCATGTCATCCTCCTCACCTATTTGGGTAAATATTCCGATTTAGCCACTTCACAACTTGACCAATATATTTGTTTGAAAATAATCATGGAGACAAAATGCATGAAGGCCTTACCGCCGGATTTTTGGCCATTGTTTCCCTGGTCTGAAGCCATGTTTCTGCTTCCAGAATGAAAAAAACCAGAAATTCAATGTGATTTCGTGACGTATTTATACATGCGTCCTTTGTTTGCGGCCGCATCATTGATTGTGCGTCCCTATGATTCATCCTTAATTTGTGCGGGAAAATAAACACTATTTATGGCTTGGTGTGTGTGGAGTCGAGGTGGGGTTGTTGGAGTGTTGTCGGTTAAGTTGTTTGGATTTGGTTGTTTGCGGTTGGAGGATTTGGCAGAGTTGGTTTTTTGTTTGTTTTTGCTACAGTTCTTTTGTTTTTCCGTTCGCATTTTTTTCCTTTTTTCCACATCCTTTCCTGATTTGGTAAGTTTTGTGCAGTCAAATTTGTGGCCAATTGGTGTCTTCTTCTGTTTTGTGGTTAGTTAATTTTTTTAACACTCATTTCATCTTTTTTATTTTTTTTTTGTTTTCGGACCCAAAGAAGTTTTTTTGGGAAATCTTATATATTCGAGTTGGGTAAGTCCATTTTTTGTCTTGCATTTGCGAATTAATTACCGCATTTTTGACTGTTGGTGTAGTGACTTGCATTTGCGAAATTATTTACGCAGTTTTGACTGTTGGTGTAGTGACTTGCATTTGCGAATTAATTACCGCATTTTTGACTGTTGGTGTAGTGACTTGCATTTGCGAATTAATTACCGCATTTTTGACTGTTGGTGTAGTGACTTGCATTTGCGAATTAATTACCGCATTTTTGACTGTTGGTGTAGTGACTTGCATTTGCGAATTAATTACCGCATTTTTGACTGTTGGTGTAGTGACTTGCATTTGCGAATTAATTACCGCATTTTTGACTGTTGGTGTAGTGACTTGCATTTGCGAAATTATTTACGCATTTTTGACTGTTGGTGTAGTGACTTGCATTTGCGAAATTATTTACGCATTTTTGGCGGCTTATTCATCATGTAATCCAGTTTTGCTTTTCCCTTTTCCATTTTTTGGGTCCATTTGAACCCTATTTGACGTACGGTGTGCAATGTCGTTTTCATCGATGGCCAAATGTGTGTTTCCGCTATTTTCTGTGTTGGCTTGCAACAATTTGAATTAAAAAAAAACACCCTCTAAATTTTTGAAGTCTCATTGTTGGCTTTTTTACAGTTTATACGTATCATGACAATACCCCGGCATGTAAGCAGCTATGGATGGTATCAGAAAGCTAAGTTGTTTTTTCTTACTTTTGGGGTGGGTCAAAAGCCTTACATTGTAAACTTTGAATTTCAGGTAGATCTGGGGCGAATTGTTCTGGCCCTGCTCCCGGAAGACGACCAACCTCAAACTCGTCCCAGGCGCAGGCATCGTAGGCATGCAAGGCCCCAGATATTTCGAACACGTGTCACCCTTTTTGGAATGACCGATGATGAGGTTTTAAGACGCTACCGTCTACCTCCCAAAATCATCATAGACACTCTCTCATTAATAGAAAGTGATCTTGAGCGGCAAATTGACAGTCCAACAGCAATACCACCACTGACGCAATTTATGGCGGTGTTACATTTCTGTGCCTCAGGATCGTTTCAAACAACGGTGGGAATAGTGGCGGGCATCTCCCAATCCTCCTTTTCCCGGATCCTGAGGGCAGTGATGGAGGCACTTTTCAAGCACCTCCATCATTTTATTAAAATGCCTTTGGATATGGGTGCCCTTAGTGTGGCCAAGGCCAATTTTTACCAAATAGCTGGCTTCCCACACATCATAGGGGTTGTGGATGGTACTCACATACCACTTCAGCCTCCAGCACGGCTGGAGGCAATATTTAGAAACAGGAAACACTATCACTCCCTGAATGTAATGGTGGTATGTGATGCCTCCCTCCAGATCCTGTCCCTGAATGCTAAATTACCCGGAAGTGCTCATGACTCCTTCGTCATCTGGCAATCAGGGATATGGCAGAAATTAACCAACCTACAAGCTGGTGATGCGTGGCTTCTGGGTAAGTGGAGACCTTTAGTACATAACAATGTTAAGCTTGATACACAGTGTTCCTGATGTGGTCTATTTTTGTTCACAGGAGACAGTGGATACCCTTGCATGTCCTGGCTGCTCACTCCTTATTTGGCTCCCACACCAGGGCCACAAAGTGCGTATAATTCCGCACTTACAGCCACCAGGCAAGTGGTGGAGCGCTGTATCGGCCTTTTAAAAGGCCGATTCAGATGCCTCCACCGCTCTGGTGGCGAGCTCATGTATGTGCCGGATATGGTGTCGAAAATTGTGGTCCTGTGTGGGATATTTCACAACATTGCCATAAGGAGTGGTGTCCCAATGCAGCCAGAGGATGCCTTACCTGAGGATGGCCCCCCCGAGGTTGGTCGAAGGTCAGTATGTGGGGGGACCATACGCGATGATGTGGTGGCCAGATTTTTTAGGTAAGTTTGAACAAAACTCCAGTGTTTATACCTAATGTGTTTGTGTTTTTTGGCGAACATCTAATTTATTTTTATTTTTCTCACCATCTTCTGTTTGTTCACATAATCTTTGGCACTCCAACGCTCACTACTTCCTGCTACCCTTACCAAACCTGGATCTGGTCCTTTTGGGCATATATTCTGGAACCCATATCGCAACGCCATGTTTGTGGAATCATGTTGGCATGGTCCTTCGTCAACCAGTTCTTGATTTTGTGTTTTTATTTAATTATTTCTTGGTATGTGTTGTATTTGAATTTATCACTGTGTATTTTTTTTGGGAGTGACCACTTTGTTTTCTCTGTTATGTTGTGAATAAATGTTTGAAGAGTGAAATGGTCTTCCTTTTTTGGAACGTTAACAGCAAGTGTAACCAGGTTAACACAAGTTACATTTGACTAAGGGGTAAACCAGTACTGACGCCAGTTGAGCTAAACTGAAATATGTTTTCAGCTTCCCAATCCACACCAAAAGGAAGCCTGGCCCAACCTTGGGATTTGTAAGATTGGCCTAAGCAGCTTGCACACCAAGTAGGAACCTGGAAAATGTAGAAATATGTAATTGACACTACACCCAAAAAGGGAAATGACATTGTTACTGTTATGTGTTTCTTGTGTCTGTTTGACATACAAAGACAAAACACAATCTAACTTTTAAAAAAGGGAAATCCTTGCAGGAACAGTCTACTTATGTCAGGCTAAACTATCTTGGTTTTGGTTTTTAAAAATGAGCCACAACGTATATTTGTCTTAATAAATTTAATTGGAAAATAGAACAAAAATAAAAAAACTAATGCCGAAGGAGGCCAGACAGCCGGTCGAGGGCCACCAGAATGCCAATAACATGTTGGCGCATCTGCCCCACAACATCCGCCACCTCTTGCCGACGCCTCTGTTCCTCTGTGGGTGAGAAAAGTGTGTGGGTTAATACAACAATAGGGAATCCACAGACAAAAAAAAAAAACAACCAAATCACTCCTAAACCCAAAAACAAAAATAAAAAGGGTGGCCTGGCAAAAATACAAGGCCTAGGTACAAATTCCCACAGGTATGATATGTGTATGTTTAAATCACCAGGAAGAGGTAAAGGCAAACCTTCACAATCAACAAAAGTCAAGCCACAAAAACACGAAGAAAGGCACGACACATGATTACATACAAACAGTTTGTGCTTTAAAAAAAAAAAAAAAAAAACATACCGGGAGACACAACGGGAGCTCCGGGCAAACCTCCATGATCCTCCTCGGAGGATCCGTCATTACCCAAAGAATGGGACGGAGTTATGATGGACTCCGGGGAGGGGGTAATTGGAAGAGGGGTGGGTGGAGGAGAGGGGGAAGTGGGACGGAGGGGAAGGAGGCCCGACATTTCCGGGAGAGGGTCTGGGAAGGATGGGGAGGAGTGGGGAATAGGGGAAAGATTTGGGGTGGAGTGTTGGCTGGGGGTTGGGGATAGTGGGCGGGAACGCCGTCTGGACGGATGGTGACGGCGGAGTCTTGGCTGTCCCCCTAAAATATGTCAAAGAAATTGCGTTTAGTTTATGGACAAATCCGGGCAACCAAACTAAAAAAAAAAAAAAAAAAAAAAAAAAAAAAAAATAGCAGTAGAATTAATAAATCAGAAATAGAGGGGAAACATGCACACGCAGATATGAGTACAAATAATAAATAGAACAGACAGGAAAACATGCACACGCAGATATGAGTACAAATAATAAATAGAACAGACAGGAAAACATGCACACGCAGATATGAGTACAAATAATAAATAGAACAGACAGGAAAACATGCACACGCAGATATGAGTACAAATAATAAATAGAACAGACAGGAAAACATGCACACGCAGTTTGCCCCACAAACACAAACATTAAAACCACAATACATAACACTTACTTGCCAGGATCTGCATGCGAAAGCATGCCAGCAAGCGGGGCGTTCGCCGTTGCAGGTCGGACCACCTGCGCTCCAGCTGCCCGATGTTGCGGCGTGAGCCGAAGGACCGCAGGCGGGACCGTACCTCCGCATACGCGGAGCGCTTCTGCCGGTTGGTCATGGGTTGAGGCTGGCTGGTGATCCGGCGATCCATGACCTCCGTAAGCACCAGCAGCTCGCGCCTGGTGAATGCGGAGGCTCTCATGATGGCAATGGTGTTTTTCTTAAAAATCATTTTTGATAAAGTGTGTAAAAATTTTCTGATTGGCTAATGTATTTTGGAAATTAACAGGAGCAATTTTATTGGTTAGTGTATGAGTCATGTGTTCGACAGGGCCAGAAATCTCTGGAGAGTTAGGATAGGCTTGATGCAGTGACATGCGTAAGCAAATTTAAATAAAGAAATGAACCCAGGGAAATATGCGGGGATCCACAGCAATAGTACAATTGTTTAATTGTGGTTCACATGTTTTTTGAACAATAAAAGCGAATGTTTCATCCGTACGTATTCTGCGGGTAAACACAAACACGGACAAGAGTAAAGTTTCTTGCATTGTGTTGAAAAAAACAAACAATTAAGCTAATTGATACATTGATTGGCATGATACGATTGATGGAGGTAGGCAGAATAAAGGAGCAGGTAATCGACATCTGACAAGGCCACTTCCTGTTTATACTTGTGCGTGCGTTCCTTTCAAGCCATTTCGGGGATGTACGCTCGCTATTTTGTACGCTCGTTAGTTAGAGGAGGGGTCGTCAGAGTTTTGGGAGGAATTTTAGATGCGAACGAAAATGCGAGCGAGCCATTGAATTTAAATATTTTTGTACGTACGCCTAACGTACGTGCGCCCGCTTGCGAGTGGGTCTGAATGAGGGCCTTTGTCTTTTCTTCTTCACGTTCCATAGGGGACACAGGGTCTCATTCAGAGCCGCTCGTAAGCGGCCGTTCGCTCATTCCGAGCGATGTTCGCACAACTGCGCATGCGTACGGTTTGTAATACGCATGCACGAACCTGTCAGTGCGGCCGAAAATCGTTTGTTCGCTAAATAGCGAATGCCTGCTATTTTGAGTGACAGGAGGAGGCGTATGTGGGTGGTAACAGGAGAAGGTGCTTGAAAACGGGGAGTGGACATCAGAAAGCAGGTGTGCTTAAAGGTCAAAACGGGCGTTTTAGGGGTGTGCATAATTAAAACAGCAGCGTCATTTACCACGTCACTTGGTTTTTTTATAGTCAGAACTGCTCGCAAAATAGCGGTAGGAAAAACCAGCCACAAGAATAACGAGCAGTTCATATGCTGTTCGATGTACTCGATAAATCTAATAAATAGCGGACATGACGTATGGTGCGAGCGGCCAAGGGGCGTTTTTTTCAAAATTACGACTGCAAGTTTTGTTCGCTCGTTCAGACATAGAGGTGTGAACAGACCGCAAAGAGCGAACGGTTCATTTGAATAGCCACCCCCTTTTTTGTGAACGAACGACCCAAATAGCGTCCGGCTCTGAATCAGGGCCACAGGGATCACGCTTGGGTATAGGCAGGCAGATGGAGTCTAGGCACCAAACAGTTACATTCTTCAGACTTGAGCAGCCCATGCTCCTCCTCCCCTATACCCCGTCCCAAGCCCCAGGTAGGCCAGTCAAGATTTGGTGCCGCAGTAGCAGGCATCGTTACAGCGGGGCATGCTAAAGCAGGCTCATTTAATCTTACAGGGAGCTTACTATTGAGGACTCTATTACAGGGGGCTTACTACTGGGGGCACTTTTACAAGAGGGCTTACTACTGGGACCACTATTACAGGGGGCTTACTACTGGGGGCACTATTACAGGGGCTGGTATGGGCATGTTGCAGAATCTGATGACCATTAAAGAGGCATGTGTGGTTATTTGATGGCATGTGGGGAGGTTGAGGGGCACTGAACGGGTATGTGTGGTGGTCTATACAAGCTTTCATATATTTTGGTAATGGACGATGGTCTGCTCCTAAACTTTTAAGATGGCTCCTAGATTTTACAAACATTTGTCAAGCCCTGGGCTAAGGCAATTGGCTCTTGGGCCGACGCCTTAGAGGAGGGTCTTTCGTCTGGGGCCCATGGGAACCAGTTATTACCTCCGGTGGCACATATTAGGCAGGCTGCTTCCTATCTTGACCTCTAAGGTGTCGACTTCTGTGGCGGCCAGAAGGGCCTTCTGGCTGCGCTCTTGGCGCGCTGTCTTAGACTAAAAAGGCCCTTGAGGCTCGTTTTTAAGCTGGCGATGTTCTCTTTGGGCCGGAATTGGATAATATAGTAGCCACTGTGGTGGCTTCCAAGACTGCATTTATGCCTTAGTCAGCAGCCCCTAGAGTGCAAGCGTCTTCTTTTCGCTCCTTTTACCTGCAAGGGAAGGGCAAAGGACAGTCCTTTTTTAGGTTCCAGAGTTCTTCCTCTAAGACCTCCAAGCCCAGAAGCAAACAGTCAGACGCCCGGCCGATTGGCAGGGCAGGCCTCTCCCTGGGGGACCCCATTGTGGGAAGCTGACTTCTGCTTTCCTCTGATGCCTGTATGGCGACCACTATGAACATCTGGGTTCGCAGTGTAGTTTTGCAGGGCTACGCTCTGACCTTCCTGAGGCATCCACCAGTAAGTTTTTTTTCCACAAGCCTTCCAGGGGATCTGGGAAAAGCAAAAGTGCTGCAGGAGTCCATTCACTTTCTGCTAGCTTCCAAGGTAATTATTCCTGTCCCATCGGCTCAGAGGGACTCAGACTTCTACGCCAATCTCTTCTTGGTTCAGAAGCCGAACGGTTCCTTCCATCCAATCCTCAACCTCAAGTCCGTCAACAAGTATTTGCGGGTTCCACGGTTCCGCATGGAGTCTTTGCGCTCCATCATTTTGGTGTTGGAACCGGGGGATTTCAAGGCCTCCTTGGACATCCACGATGCTTATTTACATGTGCCTTTTCGGCTCAGTCACCAGTGATTCCTCTGGTTTGCAGAAACTACTAGTTTCAGGCCTTGCTCTTTGGTCTTTCCACAGCTCCTCGTGTGTTCACGAAAGTCATGGCAGCTCACTTGCGGCGGAAGGGTATCAGAGTTCTTCCTTACAAAGATGATCTACTTATCCTGACCAGATCTTCGGACATACTCAGGGAGCACCTCTGTCTGACAATAGATCTTCTCTAATCACACAGATGGGTCAGCAATTGGAAGAAGGTCCTCCCTGACTCTGTCCCAGGAGATGCTCTATATGGGGGCCCTGTTAGATTCCAGGGTTCGGAGAGTGTTCCTCCCAGTTGTCAAGATTCGGGATCTGCAGGACAGGATTTGAGGTTTCTTACTTCATCGCCAGGTGTTAATACATGCCTGCATGCGGATCCTGGATTCACTGGTCTCCACCTTCGACATGATGGAGTGCGCCCAGTTTCACCCCCGGCCTCTTCAGATGGAGATACTGGTTCGCTGGAACGGATTCCATCTCCAGATCAAGCTGCAGACAATTGTCCTATCTCTGGAGGTTCATCTGTCCCTTCCGTGGTGGCTCCAGAGCTCCCTATTGGACAGAGGTCGCCCTTTCTGGATTCAGGAATGGGTCCTCCTCACCACGGATGCAAGTCTTCGTGGGTGGGAAACTATGACCTGCCAGCAGTCCTTCCAAAGTCAATGGACGGCTTAGGAAAGCCGCCTCACGATCAACGTCCTGGAACTTCAAGCTGTCTTAAGGGCTCTCTGTCAGGCTCAGCAACTACTTCAGCATCACCCAGTCCAGGTACAGTCCGACAACGCAACAGTCGTCGCTTACATAAACCATCAGGGTGGCAATTGTGGCGCCATGAAAGAGGTGAGTCGCATTCTCTGCTGGGCGGAGCATCATGTTCCAGCTTTGTTAGCGGTTTCATTCAGGGGGTCCAGAATTGGGAAGCTTACTTTTTAAGCCACCAGGACGTCCACTCAGGCGAGTGGGCCCTTCATCTGGACATCTTTCAGCTTCTCGTTCATCGTTTGGGTCTACCGGACATTGATCTGATGGCATCTCAGTACAAACCACAAGGTACCAAAGTATGGGTCTCGCACCAGAGACCCAGGGGCTTTTCTGGTGGATGCCTTAGCGATTCGGCGGACTTTTAACCTCATGTACATATTCCCTCTGATCTTACTTCTGTCGAAGGTTCTCCGCAAGTTGAAGTTAGCGGCGGCACTGTGATTTTGGTAGCTCCCAATTGGCTGTGGAGGGCTTGGTATGCAGATCTTCTGAACCTCTCCATTGACGCACCACTGCGTATTCCTCCACGACCGGATCTTCTGTCTCAGGGCCCGTGCTTCCACCCGAACCTGACTTGCCTCTCTTTGACGGGGTGGCTCTTGAGAGCTTAAGGATTTTCGTGGCCAGTCATTCGTACCATGCTGAATGCATGGAAGCCCTCATCCTCTAGAGCAGTGGTTCTCAAACTTGGTCCTCAGGACCCCAAACAGTTCACGTTTTGCAGGTCACCTGGCATGTGCACAGGTGTAATCACTACTCACTGTCACATTTTGAAAGATCCACAGGTGGAGCTAATTATTTCACTTGCGGTTCTGTGAGACCTGGAAAACATGCACTGTTTGGGGTCCTGAGGACAGAGTTTGAGAACCTGTGCTCTAGAGTTTATCAACTGGTTTGGCATACAAATTTCTCCTTATGTTCTTCCAGGGGACTTAACCCCAGATCCTTCCGGCTTTCCCGAGGCCTCTCTTTCCTACAGGCGGGTCTGGATTTGGGTCTTTGCCTTTCATCCTTAAAAGTGCAGGTCTCTGCCCTTTTGGTTCTCTTTCAGAGACAGATTACCTTAATGCCTGATGTCTGTACTTTTTTTCAGGGAGTTCTCCACGTGCAGCCTCCATTTGTCCCACCCATGGCTCAATGGGACTTGTCCTTTGTGCTTCAGGCTCTTCAATCATCTTCCTTTGAGCCTTTGGACTTGGTGGGCCTTCGTTGGCTCACGTGGAAGACAATTTTCCTTCTGTCTATTGCTTTGGCTCGGAGAGTGTCAGACTTGAGTGCACTGTCGTGTCGCTCTCCTTTTCTAGTCTTTCACTCGGACCGGGCCATTCTTCGGACTCAGCTTGGCTACCTTCCAAAGGCAGTTTCCAGATTCCACATCAATTAGGAGATTGTGGTCACAGCTTTTCAGTACCCGGAGGATTCAGCAGAGGAGGCCTCTTTAGATGTTTTGAGTGTCCTCCACATCTATGTAGAACATACCAGGGATATCCGGAAGTTGGATTCCCTTTTCGTCCTCTATGGTTTCCATAAGTGGGGCTGGCTGGCTTCGAAGCAGACCATGGCCAGATGGCTCCGTTTAACCATGCGTACATGGCGGTGGACCTTGCTGGCCCGGCCGTGGTGATGGCTCATTCCACAAGGTCGCCTCTGCAGATGCGTGACAGGTACTCAGTGCAGCTCAGAAGCGTCCCCTCCCTTAGAGGAATTGCTTTGGGATGTCCCAGCGTAGTCCCTGTGTCCCCTATGGAACGTGAAGAAGAAAAGGTGAATTATGTCTTACTTGGTTAAGTCCTTTTCTTCGACCTCTATAGGAGGCATAGGGCGCCCACCCTGACACACCTGGCTGGCGGGGTTTTTCCTCGTTTTCTGGATTCCCTGTCTCTTCAAGTGTTTGTTTCTGTGTGTGTGCTGGTCTTCCTTCTCCTTCTTCCTGCTCCTGCCTTGGGCTTGCTAACTTGACTGGCCTGCCTGAGCTGGGGGCAGGGAATAGGGGAGGAGGAGCCTAAACTGCTCAAATCTGAAGAATTTAACTGTTTGGTGCCCAGACTCCATCTACCTGCCTATACCCCAGCATAGTCCCTGTGTCTCCTATGGAGTTCGAAGAAAAGGGCTTAACCAGGTAAGACATAGATCTTCTTTATAATATTAATTAACCCCTTTACTGCTTAGGGTTTTCTCACCTATTTGCTGAGGACATTTTCCAATGTTAGTGTCACATTCCAACATCAATGATTTGTTTTTATACTGTAACCACACAAATTATACCTTGTTTTTTTTTAGTCTTTGTATCTTCCAAAAATACCATTAGTCTTTATGCTCATTATACAACAGCAAATAAAATGTAACTTAATTGGCCAAATAGGTACTTGTTGTTTTTTTTTTTATTATTTAAATTTCAAAAAAGTGAATGAGATTATTTTATATTTTTAATAAATACTTTGTGGATTTTGCTTTGGCAGAAATTCATTTTTTCTTAAACTGCAGCCAACAGGATTTTACATTTTATTTTTATTTCACACAAAAAAATACATGCTTGAAAATTATAAAACATTTTTTTTTTGTATTTGACACACACAATAAGGGGCAATGTAGGCTTTAGATCTCCCACGTGTTGAATTTTTTTTTTTCGTGTACTGTTTAAGTAATTGTCTAGTGATCATCCCTCTATCAAATGTGGGTGCCCCCATATGCTCAGGCATCATTATGGAGGGGATTGCTTTCTCTCATATAGGTTTACACCTCTGGCTGTCAAGCCTAGTCCTCAGCAGGACCGTAACTAGGGATGTGCACCACCGCCGCTCACCCGCGGTCCCTGCATCTGGCAAACAGGGTGCCTGGAATGGCACCCTGCAGCCAGAATCTCTGCAGTAGAGGGGCCTTAGGACACTTCAGATGAGCACACCGCTCCATTTACAGCCCCCCAAAGCATTGCTGTCATTCCCAGTGAATGTGGTCCCGCCCCTTTTGCATGACAATGTGGAGGGGGTGTGGCCTGCACTGAAACTTACAGAGTAACAGCGCTGGTCCTCAGTGATAGCTGATCTATGCCTTGCTGCTGGGCTTTGTACCCAGGTTATTGTATTGTGAGAGCATTATCACAGACCATTGGCAGGAGTGATCTAGGAGAAATTGCAGTATATGGGGAAGTGGGCGATCTAGGATATAACTATGGATGAAAGATGACAAACCATTGCACACTACTAAATGTAGTATATCTACACGTCCTAATAGTCACTACAGATGTGTCCTTATACACTGCAGCTTAAGTCGTGTGAAATTGCACCTCTGGGTGGTCCAGGTTCCGTGCGACTCGGCATCATCTTTTTCAAAATGTGCATCTTTTTTGCATAATTAAAACAACTGGAAGCAACAAAACTAAAAAGCTAACCACTGAGATTTGTACTTGTACATCTGTGTGCGACTGAGTCTCAATCTGTGTAAAATAGGCTCCAACACGAGTGGCCGCAGCTTATTTCTTCATGCCATGTTTATTGGGCTTTGTCTGCTACTTTGCACGTTTATTATTCCAATTATTGTATGATTAAAGTCGCAGCCTAGCATTGCTGGTACACAGTGAGCGGCTGTTCGCTGTGTCTGCAACGTCACTCGTCTCAGAGCTTCTCAGTCGCACTGGACATCTTGTGCTGTAGGGCGCCAACACCCTCAGTGTATGAGGATACATCTGCTTTGATTGTTGGAAGCTAAAAGAAACATATTACACCTGCTTGGTGGTGTTTGTCAATCAGGACCGTTGGGAGCTCTGCAATACAGGTTAGGTATGGGATCCCGGCGGTCTGAATGTCGGCGGTCAGAATACAGACAGCGGCATCCCAACAGTCAGAATCGCGATGCCTGTTTGTAAGTCCCCTAACCTCCCCTAACCCCCCTTACGCAGCCTAATCCTAACTTCACCTCCCCCCTGCAGCATTATCTTCCCCCAAGTGCCTAACCCTCCCTGTATCTAATACTTACCATCAGGTTGGTGGCGGTCTGGATTCTGGAGTCAGAATTCTTGACGCCGGTATTCTGAACGCCGACATCCCTACCGCCGGGATGGTAACTACATCGCCTGCAATACGTGTGTAGAAATGATGTATAGGTTATGTACACATTCAACCCTTAAAATTAAGATTATAGAAATATACAGGGAAAGTTAAACTCCATTATAAATATCATTTTCCTGATGAGGGAGGGAGCCCTCACAAGCTCATGTTTATTTTCTTTGCATGGGGAGCCTGTGAGGCTGGGCCTGATTACTAAAATAATGGCTGCCATGCAGGTGCTAAACCTTGTCCTCTATTAGGGTTATGTTTAGTCATTCTGATGCATGATTTGGAAATTATATCATTCCTTATATAAATTAAATTGAATGCAAAGGCTAACAGGCTAAGGATATATAATAAAGTAGCTTTCCGGATCTTCCTACCAATAAACCGGGAACTTCCCCATAATGTACAATTTCTTTCAAGCTCATTTAAATATTATATAAGGCATCTAAGAAATCTGACCATCTTCTTTGGGTACAATAAACTACAAATGTATAGACCCTCACAGTCATCATCATCCAGATCAATCTATTTCATGTGATCACTTATACAAAAACCATGCAAAGATATGTAGATTTATTTACATGAATTGGAAGAATTAGCATTTCCCCTGTGTATCTACATTTTTGACATTTTATGAATAATCCTTATAGGGTACAGGTAACATAGAAAATTGAGGTTAAACATCAAAACTGTAGATAAGCTTAATTCAAGTAGCATTTTATTACTCCTCATGTAACGGCTATGAGAATCTAATTCTATTTTTCTTTTCAGTACAAAGAGAGACGGCAGAAATCCATCCTTGTCAATGCTGCAAAATAGCCTTTAGTAATGAAGATATTCTCCGCAAGCATATGAGGTCTAAGCACTGTGAGAGACATCTATCTGTGAGGCAACACAAGAAAGGAAAATTGTCCAGTGTATCAAATCCAACAAAAATAAGAGTTTTATCCGTCCTTACAGAAAATACTGAGAACAGCCGAACAAGGCTACGGAGAGCTTCTCACAATGACAACAATGAAAAGTATACAGGAAAAGACTGTAATTATAGAATCAAATCTTGTCTTACTGATGTTATTTCACAACAAAACAGAATTGATCGAAAGCAACGCAATATGTCTGGCCAGGGCCTTTCATGTGGATATAAAGGACAAATTAAACAAGCAGCAAGGGGGCATTTAAATCCAGTAACACACACAGGGGAGAGACCATATGTATGTGAGGAGTGTGACAAGCGTTTCTCAGAATTAGGGGTCCTGAAAGGACACCAGAGAACACACACAGGGGAGAGACCATATGTATGTGAGGCGTGTGAAAAGCATTTCTCACGATTAGGGAACCTGAAGGTACACCAGAGAACACACACAGGGGAGAGACCATATGTATGTGAGGAGTGTGAACAGCGTTTCTCACATTTAGGGGTCCTGAAGATACACCAGAGAACACACACAGGGGAGAGACCATATGTATGTGAGGAGTGTGAACAGCGTTTCTCACAATTAGGGAACCTGAAGATACACCAGAGAACACACACAGGGGAGAGACCATATGTATGTGAGGAGTGTGAACAGCGTTTCTCACATTTAGGGGTCCTGAAGATACACCAGAGAACACACACAGGGGAGAGACCATATGTATGTGAGGAGTGTGAAAAGCGTTTCTCACATTTAGGGGTCCTGAAGATACACCAGAGAACACACACAGGGGAGAGACCATATGTATGTGAGGAGTGTGAACAGCGTTTCTCACAATTAGGGAACCTGAAGATACACCAGAGAACACACACAGGGGAGAGACCATATGTATGTGAGGAGTGTGAACAGCGTTTCTCACAATTAGGGAACCTGAAGATACACCAGAGAACACACACAGGGGAGAGACCATATGTATGTGAGGAGTGTGAAAAGCGTTTCTCACAATTAGGGAGCCTGAAGATGCACCAGAGAACACACAAATGAGAGGCCATACATAAGAAACAAATAAAAAAAAGTGTGTGCAGTGTTAGGAAGACCAGTAGAGATAGATTAAGTATAAAAATGTGAATAATCTGAATGCTTATAATTGCATTATAAACTATACCATTTGGTTTTGTGTTCTGTAGCAAAGTAAGTTGATTTTTGTGGCTGAATGATATTTAAAATATTTGTTTCATTTTCATGTTCTGATACATAGCTTAATGTGAATGGCATTTTCCAGCAGATTACTATTTCATGTGAGTAAACACAGCGTTAGTACAGGCTCCTGATCTTATGTGAGTGAGAAAGACATGAAGCATGTAAGCTGGCTGCTGCTCCTCTCCCCTGCATGGGGTCAGCAATTGCTGTGTGTACTGTGTTATTGGTTTGTATCCTCTTCAGTGTTGTTGCCATAGCAACTCTTGTAATCTGATCTCACCTGGACACAAATCTGTTATTTACAAGTGGCAGAAGGCCTCTCCGTCACCGCACTGCACACCCCCACTTTACTTTCCAGTGTCAGTGATCGTATATCATTATTTATTATGGTACACAGGTTTCAAGTAATAGTCACATTCTCTGTTTGAACAACTCAAAAGTTATGATAAAGTAGCTGCAATAATAAACAGAAAAGTTTACTACAATTGCTTTGTTTTGTATTGTTTTATATGTCAGGAGCTGCTGGGTGTCTGCCCAGAGTGTAGAATCTTTATGATAGAGATATTATTTATTTATTACCAGTTATTTATATAGCGCACACATATTCCGCAGCGCTTTACAGAGAGAATATTTGGCCATTCACATCAGTCCCTGCCCCAGTGGAGCGTACAATCTAGGGCCCTCATTCAGAGCCGTTCGCTATTTGCAGTCGTTCGTTCAAAAATAAGGGGTGGCTATTCAAATGATCCGTTCGCACATTGCAGTCTGTTCACACCTCTAAGTCTGAACGTGCGAGCAAAACATACGCTCGTTTATTTGATAAAAACGCCCCTTGGCCATTCGCACCATACGTCATGTCCGCTATTTATTAGATTAATCGAGTACATCGAACAGCTTATGAACTGCTCGCTATTCTTGTGGTTGGTTTTTTCAACCGCTATTTTGCGAGCAGTTCTGAGTTAAAAAAAAACAAGTGACGTGGTCAATGACGCTGCTGTATTAATTATGCACTCCCTTAAAACGCCCGTTTTGACCTTTAAGCATGCCTGCGATCGGATCTCCACTCCCCGTTTTCAAGCACCTTCCCCTGTTACCACCCACATACGCCTCATTCTGTCACTCAAAATAGCAGGTATTCGCTATTTTGCGAGCACAAGATTTTCGGCCGCAAAGACTGGTTCGCGCATGCGTATTACGATCCGTACGCATGCGCAGTTGGGCAAACATCGCTCGGAGCGAATGAGCAGCCACTTGCGTCCGGCTCTGAATCAGGCCCTATGTTCCCTATCACATGCACACACACACTAGGGTTAATTTTTGTTGGGAGCCAACTAACCTACCAGTATATTGTTTGGAGCGTGGGAGGAAACCGGAGTACCCGAAGGAAACCCACGGAAGCACAGTGAGAATATACAAAACTCCGTACAGTTAGGGCCGTGCTGTGAATTGAACCCACGAACTCAGTGCTGTGAGGCAGTAATGCTAACCATTACACCATCTGTGCTGCCATAGGAAAGATAGGAAAAGAGAATATCTTTTCTACAGCTGGAAATGTGCAGTGACTGGAGAGTAGCAGCTAATGCAGACATGACTAGTTTACGCAGGATGTAGGGCCCTATTTACTACAATCTACATGGTTGTAGTGTGATATTTCCGACTAAAATCGCATTGCGATTCCCCCTGCGCTCAGATTACACTTACCAACCGCGATTCCCCCTACGCTCAGATTACACTTGTCCCCCGCGATTCCACCTACGCTCAGATTGCATTTACCCCCCCCGCGATTCCACCTACGCTCAGATTACATTTATCCCCCACGATTCCACCTACGCTCAGATTACACTTATCCCCCGCGATTCCACCTATGCTCAGATTACAGTTACCCCCCCGCGATTCCACCTACGCTCAGATTACACTTACCCCCCGCGATTCCACGTACGCTCAGATTACACTTAGCTCGGTGTTCGGGGCTCAGGTTGGCTGGTCTCCCAGCTCCTCCACTGTGGCTCGGGTCAGCTGCTCTATGAAACAGCTGATCAGGGTCACAGTGCAGGAGACCAGGTGACCAGAGCCCCAGAGGACATCACCGGAGCACCGATCACCGGTGCCTGGATGCAGGTGGGTGGGCTTTTTAAGCAATTTTTTTTTTTACAGTGATCATCTTGTGGTCTATTTAGACCACACAGCTGATCACAGGCACCGGCTCCCGGCTCTACTCTGTCTCTTAGAGCAGAAGTCGGGAAACCAGGGATAACGCTATTTCCATGTGGCGTTATTATCACAGGGCTTCCCCTGGTATTTTTTCACAATATATTTTTAGTAAATCTGGGCAGGTCACATTTCCTATTACAGTTATGGGAAATGCGATCTGCTTACTAAATATTCTACTCCAGTTGCCCTTTAGTAAATTCTTGTGATACTAAAATAATGTGAAAAAGATGTGAAAAAATATGAGATATGGTAAGAACTTACCCTTGTTATCTCTATTTCTACGAAGTCCATAGGGTTCCACAGGATACCTTGGGGTATAGGTGTGACGTCAGTCGCAGGGCACCAAAGAGTTAAGCTTTCAGCCTCCCAGGATGCACTAGGTCCCCCTCCTATACCCCGCCCCCGGGCCAAGGCACCTCAGTTAGTTACCAAGCCATAGGCCGGAGGAGGAGAAGGAAGAGAGAGAACAAAGATCTGGACACATACAAGAATCACATTCTCACCAGAGGGAGACGGAAAACCGGTGACCAGAGCAAAGCCCATCTGCAGCACAGGTGCGACAGGGCGGGAGTCCTGTGGAACCCTATGGACTTCGTAGAAATAGAGATAACAAGGGTAAGTTCTTACCATATCTCATATTTTCTACTTCAGGGTCCATAGGGTATCCACAGGATACCTTGGGGATGTCCCAAAGCAGTATCCTTTAAGGGTGGGGACGCTCCTGTGCAGAAAGGAGAATCCGCCGCCCGAAGGAAGCATCCTGAGAGGCGAAGGTGTCAAACCTGTAATACCTCACGAAGGTATGGACAGAAGACCACGTAGCAGCCTTGCAGATCTGAACTGCCGAGGCACCACGTCGAGCTGCCCACGAAGGACCCACAGACCTAGTGGAATGAGCCTTCAGAGAAGGAGGGACCGGTAGGCCTTCATGAAGATAAGGCTGCCAAAGTTTGCTTTGAAGCAGGCCAACCCTTTTTACGGAAGCCAAAGAGGACAAACAAAGCGTCCGACTTCCTAAACGAAGAAGTGCGGTCAACATAAGTCCTTAAGGCCCGCACAACATCCAAAGAGGCCTCACCCACGGAAAGACCCGGTGAGTTAAAGGCCGGAACAACTATTTCCTCGTTAATATGAAACTGGGAAACAACTTTGGGAAGAAACTCGGGCCGAGTGCGGAGCACTGCCCTGTTCCCATAAAAAACCAAGAAAGGGGGTCTACAAGAAAGAGCCCCTAACTCAGAAACACGTCTGGCCGAAGCAATGGCCAGAAGGAAAACAGTCTTAGCTGTTAGCCATTTAAGATCCACTGAGCCCAGTGGTTCAAACGGCGGTCCTTGGAGAGCCCTCAGGACCACAGCCAAATCCCAAGGCGCCACAGGTGGAACAAAGGGCGGCTGAATGCGGAGAACACCCTGCATAAAGGTGCGCACATCCGGGATTGTAGCAATCCTACGGTGAAACCAGACAGATAGGGCCGAAACTTGTACCTTCAAAGAAGCAAGGCGAAGCCCATGATCTAGTCCCGCTTGCAGGAAGGCGAGAATCCGAGACAGACGAAACTCCCGCGGTGCATAACCTCTCGGTCGACACCACTGGAAGAACGTATGCCACACGCGATGGTATATCCTCGCGGAAGACGGTTTCCGAGCTCGTAACATGGTACGCACCACAGAGCTGGAAAACCCCCGGGACCTCAGCATGGCCGTCTCAACAGCCACGCCGTCAAAGACAGCCGAGTCAGGTCCGGGTGAAGGCAAGGACCCTGAGACAGAAGGTCCGGTCGTAGCGGCAACCGCAGAGGAATGTCCACGGACAGACCCTGAAGGTCTGAGAACCAGTGCCGTCTGGGCCACGCGGGAGCTATCAACAGGAGCGTCCCTCCTTCCTGTTTGAATTTCCGGATTACCCGTGGAAGAAGGGAGACCGGAGGGAACAGGTATGCGAACCGGAACGTCCACCGGACGGACAGAGCATCCACCAGAGACGCCCCTTCGTCTCTTGTGCGAGACCCGTACACCGGCAACTTGTTGTTGTGCCGGGACGCCATGAGGTCGATTTCTGGAAGACCCCACCTGTCCACCAGTAGTTGAAAAACGTCCGGGTGCAGGGACCATTCCCCCGGATGAACGTCCTGGCGACTTAGAAAGTCCGCCTCCCAATTGAGCACTCCCGGGATGAAGACCGCTGATATGGCCGGAAGATTGCGCTCCGCCCAAACCAGGATCCGAGAGACCTCTACGAGAGCCGCCCGACTGCGAGTTCCTCCTTGCCTGTTTATGTAGGCCACGGTGGTAGCGTTGTCCGACTGGACCTGCACCGGGCGACCCTGGAGAAACCGCTGTGCCTGCTGGAGAGCATTGAAGACCGCACGAGTTCCAAGATATTTATTGGAAGCTCCGCTTCTGTCGGCGTCCACCTGCCCTGGAACAAGTGTGGACCCGAAACTGCTCCCCAGCCCCGAAGACTGGCGTCCGTTGTCAACAGGACCCAATTTGGAACCCAGAACGGACGTCCCTTGTTGAGGTGGGTCGTCTGTAACCACCACGTAAGGGACAGGCGAACCTCCTGGGTGAGCACAATCGTCTGGGACTTCAGAGACTGAGTCAGCCCGTTCCACTTGGACAGGATCAGGTGCTGCAGAGGTCTGGAGTGAAACTGGGCGTATTCCACCATGTCGAACACCGACACCATGGAGCCCAGTAACCTCATCGCCGAGTGTAAGGACACCCGGCGGCTGTGCAGACAACTGCGCACCCTTGACTGTAAAGCAGAGATCTTGTCCTCCGTCACGAAGATCCTTTGCTGTCCCGAGTCCAATAAGGCTCCAAGATGCAGAATCCTCCAAGACGGGATTAGAGTGGACTTCTGCCAGTTGATTAGCCAGCCGTGCCGTTGCAGCAGTGCAATGGTCAGGTCCAAGTGGCGTAACAGGAGCTCTGGAGATCCTGCCACCAATAACAGGTCGTCCAAATACGGCAACATGCGGACTCCCTGCAGCCGCAGAGAAGCCGCCATGACCGCCATCACCTTGGTGAAAACACGTGGTGCTGTTGCCAGGCCAAAAGGTAACGCCCGAAACTGGAAGTGGTCGCTGCTGATTGCAAACCTGAGGAACTGTTGATGGCGCCAAAGAATAGGGACATGCAGGTAAGCGTCCTGTATGTCCAATGACACCAAGTAGTCTCCAGGTTCCAGCGCCAGAATGATGGACCGTAGGGTCTCCATCCGAAACTTCGGGACCCGCAAAGACTTGTTGAGTGCTTTGAGGTTGAGAATCGGACGATATGACCCATTGGGTTTCTGTACCAAAAATAGATTTGAATAGAAACCCTGGCCCCTCTGGGAGAATGGAACCGCCACTATAACTCCAGCCTGGAGCATAGTGTGCAATACCTTCCGCAGCTCCGTAGCCTTGTTCCGGTCTGATGGGAGACCCGTGGTGAAGAAGCAAGCCGGGGGTCTGTGCCGGAAGGAGAGGGCGTATCCGTGGGAAACCACCTCCAGAACCCAAGTGTCTGTCGTAGTGGTCGACCAACACTGGGCGAACTGTAGCAGGCGGCCTCCCACCCTGGGATCCCCCAAAGGGAGGCCCGGACCGTCAGGCCGCAGGCTTGTCATCTGGCTTGGGGGCCGGACGTCTGGTACTCCATGCCTGCTTCCGGGGCTTGACCGATTTCTTAGGGCCAGCCTGTCGAGGAAACGACTGTGGTTTGGGCCTGCCCTGGGCCCTAGATGACCGAAAGGACGATGGTCCCGAACCAGAAGGAGCAGCGGCCGACGGGAGACAGGCAGATTTGGCTGCCGCCAGCGTGGCCACAATCTTATCCAGATCCGGACCGAAGAGAACTTCTCCGGTAAACGGCAACGCTTCCAGACCTTTCTTGGAATCTGCGTCCGCCTTCCAGGATCGCAGCCACAAGGTGCGACGAGCAGCTACCGCTGCTGAAGAAATTCTAGACACCAGAGTACTAATGTCTAGAGCCGCCTCGTTGATGTAGGTGGCCGAATCACGGAGATTGCCAATCAACTCCGCCTGATCGGCCGGACAGTCGGATTCAAAAGAAGCCTCTAATGAATCCGCCCAGCGCTCCATCGCTCTGGCAACCCAGCAAATGGCCATAGCCGGCCGTGCTGCCCCCCCTGCAAGGGAATAAGCGGACTTCAGGCAGATTTCTACCTTGCGGTCCGTAGCATCCTTAAGGGAGGACATGGATGGCATCGGCAATGTGGCACTACGGACAAGACGGGTCACGTGAGAATCCACCTGTGGAGGGGATTCCCACTTCGCAAAATAATTATCCGCGAACGGATAAGCCACCGCCAGGCGTCTCTGCGGCTGGTATCTTTTGCCAGGTTGTTTCCACGCCTCCTCTAAATGGTCCACCAACTGACCCGAAAGAGGAAAGACTGTGGCATCGCCCTTCACATCTTTGAAAAAGGCATACTTAGATTTAGCCGCTGGGGGAACTTCGTCCTCAATCACCAAGGCTGTGCGGACCGCCCGAATAAGTCCAGGAATATATACTTTGGACTTAGCATCAGCGTCCTTAGTATGGAGAGGTTCCTGATCGTAAGGATCTAGAATCTCCCCATCATCAGACGTCCCTTCGTCATCCTCATAAGGAGCGGACAGAGACGCCACCGGCCTTTTATGAGACCGCATCACAGACTCCCCTTGCAACACATCCGACAAGTGCTGTACAGAACTCGTCAGGGAGTTAACCCACGCTGGCTCCTGAGAACCCGGGAGCGGGGAAATAGGGAGACTGTGGGGTACCACCAATTGTCGTGGGAACCCCTGCATGGGTGACGACACCACAGACTGCTGGGACAAACCCATCGGAGTAAACGCGGGCTGCGGAGCTAACTGGCCCACTAAAGCTGTTAACGCCTGAGCGAAACAAGCCCAGGGCGGCTCCTGTACCGGTGCTGTAACCGTAATAGGCCGCGCCATGGACAAACACTGCCGGCAAAGGCCCTCCGCGCTACCCTCCCCCTCCGCTAACGGTACTTTGCACGTGGTACACTGTAGCCGGAGGGGAAAATCACTTTCAGACATGATGGCACCACGTATGTGACCTCTCTCACCAATTAAGTATTAAATAGGCGAGAGACCACCCTGCAGCACCGCACCGCAAGGGCTTTAGCAGAAAGAACAGGGACAGTAATAAAGCTGACAGTTTAGAGAAGAAAAGATTACAGGCAGCAGCGCTAGCACAGTCACATACAATGCAGAAAAATAACAATTCCTGCACTAACAGCGCTGATCACTCAACTACACAGACACAGGGCCTGGTAGGACACAGCGCTGCATACACAGACCTGACCACAGCGGAGGAGAGGTATGCGGGGGGACCCAGACCACGATGCTTCCGTCCAGCGCTTCCAGCAGCGTTCACCATGAGTTCTGGAGAAGATGGCCGCCGAGGAGCAGAGAGGAGGCTGGCCTGGGGGAGGAGCGCTGCCACAGGACCAGTCGGCAGCATGCAGAGAGGGCTGTGTGCAGCGGGGGAGGCGCCGGCTGTGAGACAGGGAAGGCGCGCTCTCCTGGCATGCATTTAACCCCTGGGACGCCGCAGCGCTACCGCTCTGCTGCGGTCCGCTGTCCCAGGGGGTAGTGGAAGCGCAGGTTGGTCGCCTGGCTCCACGCTGCAGCCAGTCCCCAGGGAGCCCCCTGCCTGGGGACTTAGGACCATGTGATCAGCGGGGACCCACCGCGGGACCCCGCTGCTTACCTCTGTCCCCCTTGAATCCGGCCATGGTCCGGAGCATCTGGGGTCACCGCTAGCTGTGACCCCAGACGCCCACCAGCATCCCCGGATCAGTACCGGCGTTCTGGTACCGGCGGGGTGTAGGGAAGACAGCATGGACGTCATGACTGACTGTCCATGCTGTTCATCCAGTTGTGCAGCCACAGCTGCATGAAGAATAAGCTTCAGGGGCTCTTCTAGCCCCCACTCCAACAGGTGCACCCGACTCCGGCCGGGCACCAAACTAAACTGAGGTGCCTTGGCCCGGGGGCGGGGTATAGGAGGGGGACCTAGTGCATCCTGGGAGGCTGAAAGCTTAACTCTTTGGTGCCCTGCGACTGACGTCACACCTATACCCCAAGGTATCCTGTGGATACCCTATGGACCCTGAAGTAGAAATAGTAAAAATAATGTTAATAAATAAGCCCCATTGGGATCCTTATTATATCAACATCCACCATGTGAATGCAGCATTGCAGACATGTGGGAGATATAATTTACCACCAGTATGTTTCATATCATACTTGCCTACTTTTAAAAAAGCTTTTCAGGGAGATTGTGAAAGCAGCACCTATGAGCGCGGCGGTAAAGTGGGCGTGTCCTGCTACATCTGGGAGGCGTGTCATAAACCTGACTTACATCCAAATGTAAACTAGACCCAAAGCAGTTAGTAAGATGTATTTTTTGATGAAAACACACTGATACTTTTCAGAAAATGCCTGTACTGTAGCCATAGGGATCACTGGGCCTGATTCAGAGCCGTTCGCTATTTGCGGTCGTTCGTTCAAAAACAAGGGGTGGCTATTCAAATGATCCGTTCGCAAATTGCAGTCTGTTCACACCTCTAAGTCTGAACGAGCGAGCAAAACATACGCTCGTTTATTTGTTAAAAACGCCCCCTGGCCGCTCGCACCATACGTCATGTCCGCTATTTATTAGATTAATCGAGTACATCGACCAGCGTATGAACTGCTCGCTATTCTTGTGGTTGGTTTTTGCTACCACAATTTTGCGAACAGTTCTGGCTTAAAAAAAAACCCAGTGACGTGGTCAATGACGCTGCTGTTTTAAATATGCACACCCATAAAACGCCCGTTTTGACCTTTAAGCACGCCTGCGTTCTGATTTCCACTCGCCGTTTTCAAGCACCTTCCCCTGTTACCACCCACATACACCTCATCCTGTCACTCAAATTATCAGGCATTCGCTATTTTGCGAGCACATGAATTTCGGCCGCACTGACTGGTTCGCGCATGCGTATAACGATCCGTACGCATGCGCAGATGTGCGAACATCGCTCGGAACGAGCGTACTGCCGCTAGCGAGTGGCTCTGAATGAGGGCCACTGTGCCTTATACCCAATGCAGCGAAATTATACTAATGATCTCATTTGAATGTAAATATCTCTGTTTATTTTTATATATAACATCTTCATAATGGGGGAAAGGTGCAATCAGGGAGATTGCTGGACTCTTCAGGGAGTCGGGGAGATTACTACTATTTCAGGGAGTGTCCCTGACAATCAGGGACAGTTGGCGAGTACTGTATGTTTCATATTAAGATTTTAAAAAAATACATATTTTTTTCACGGGCCACTCTTTTGTATTCATGGTTACACTCTATAGAAATAAAGTAAAGAGCGTGTTGTATAAACAGATATAGTTGACACATAAGGGGTGGTCCAGGCTTTTGTTAGCAATAAGTGATGTAAAAGCAGTTGGGAGTTGGGAGCAAAGCAAAAAAAGTAACATTACACCTGGGCAAAACCAATCTGCACTGCAGGTGGGGCAGATGTAACATGTGCAGAGAGAGTTTAGATGTGAGAGGAGTCCAAACTGAAATCTAAATTGCAGTGTAAAAATAAAGATGTATAGCATTCGTGGGCTACATGCAAAAGCAGCCAGTATTTACCCTGCCTGCAAAAAAATACACGTTTCTCTTCCTATGGGGGACACTGGATTCTCTGGGGTATAGACAGCAGCTTGAGTTTAGGCACTTGCCAATGTCTCCTCACCCTCTGTGCCCCCACCAACTGTCAGGCAACTTAGGGCCTGATTCAGAGCCAGTCGCTATTTGCGGTCGTTCGTTAAAAAAAAAGGGGTGGCTATTCAAATGAACCGTTCGCTCTTTGCGGTCTGTTCACGCCTCTACGTCTGAACGAGCGAACAAAACTTGCGGTCGTTTTTTGGGAAACTACGCCCCCTGGCCGCTCGCATCCTACGTCATGTCCGCTGTTTATTAGATTAATCGAGTACATCGACCAGGGTATGAACTGCTCGCTATTCTTGTGGTTGGTTTTTGCTACCACAATTTTGCGAGCAGTTCTGGCTATAAAATAACCCAGTGACGTGGTCAATGACGCTGCTGTTTTAATTATGCACACCCATAAAACACCCGTTTTGACCTTTAAGCACGCCTGCGATCGGATCTCCACTCCCCGTATGTATGGTGATATATTTACTGCACTTACACCATATTTATCATTCTACGTGGTCAGGTAAGGGGACATTATCTAAAGGCGTTACTGAAAATGGGTCTGTTGTGACAAAACGTTTGCCTGTAAAAAATGTAAAATGAAAATTGCCAGAGCCCGTTCAGACCAGGGGGGCTTTTGTGAGGCATGTTAGGTGATGGCCCAACAGCCCTGTTTGCCTAATGTTGCCCCAGGGTTAATACCGAATCAGCTTGGGTCACTTCTTTAACCCAAGCTATGTTACAACCCTTGACAATTATCTGTTCACAGGGAACAAAATAGAGATCAGCCTTCAGTTATGAAGATGACCCTGGCAGTACCATATACATAGAAGCCTTAGGGCCTATTTCATCCTGCGACGGCCCATCTCACCTTCATCCAGCTCACATCAGCTTCAGTAGTTAATGGTGCAGTAAGAACAGGTGAGACGGACATTGAATAAAGAAAGGGACAATCTACAAACTAGTCGCCACAATAGTAGTGTATTCAGGGCTTGATTCAGCAAGGATCGCAACTGCGATTATGCACGCAAGCGGCCGATTGTTGTGTTCTGAGCATGCGTATGCATTGCAGTGCGCAAAGCAGCCACTGCGATCGGGACTGCGATCACAGACTACGCAGACCCAATGCAGAGTGATTGACAGGAAGTACCGTTTGGGGGAGATGCGGGGGGGTGGTCGGGGAAACGCAGGCGTGCCAGTGCATTTGAACGCTGTTGCAGGGGCGTGCATAAATTATCCACAGTGACGCCATGCGCAGCCTGAGCTCTCACTGCGTACCGGCAGGTAAGCAATTTCTGAGTAAGGTCTGACCTTGTGCAAGTGTGTGTGCAGCTGCGTTTGTACTGGATGTTACCGATGGTTTTGGAGTCTTGCTAAACATTACGGATGTGTGTAAGGTAAAGTGGGCGTCCTTATGTTGTGCTGCCCTGCCATAGCGATCGTAGTGGATTAGCATACTATCGCAGTGATCGTGCGTAATCGCTATTGCATTCGCATTTGCGATCCGTAATGAATCAGGCCCTCAGTACTCTAGTATTGCAGCGAGTAAATAATAGTGCAGAGACTTTCGGCCTGATTCAGAGCCGCTCGTAAGCGGCCGCTCGTTCGCTCTGAGCAATGTTCGCACAACTGCGCATGCCTATGGGTCGTAATGCGCATGCGCATACCAGTCATTGCGGTCGGAAATCGTGCACTCGTAAAACAGTGAGGGGCTGATAATGTGAGTGACAGAATGTACCGTTTGTGGGTGGTAACAGGGGAAGGTGCTTGAAAACGGGGGAGAGGAGATCCGAACGCAGGCGTGCCAAACGGTCAAAAGGGCGTTTAATGGGAGTGCATAATTAGTAAAGCAGCGTCATCGACCGCGTCACTTGGTTGTCTTTTAGCCTGAACTGTTCGCAGTGATAGCGGTAAGAAAAACCTACCACAAGCACTGCGAGCAGTTCAGATGCCTTTTGATGTACCCGATTAATCTAATAAATACCGGAGATGACGTGTGTTGCGAACGGCAAAGGGGCGTCTTCACAAAATAGCGAGCGCATTTTTTGTTCGCTCGCTCAGACATAGAGGCGTTAACAAACCGCAAAGAGAGAATGCTCAATTTAAATAGCCGGCCCCTTTTTTGGAACGACCGTCCGCAAATAGCGTCCGGCTCTGAATCAGGCCCTTTGCCTCTTTAGCAGCCCAGCACCTCGCAGTGGATTGTGCGCCGCAGGTTTACTGCACAGAACAGAAGGGAAAGAAGAAAGTGGCTGAGGCTGAGGAGCATGGTAAGCAGGAGCCCAACAATGTGATCAGGGGCACAGTGTGGTATAATGTAACCTGGGGACCTCTGTGTGGCATAACGTGAACGCAAGCATTGGACGCACGTCAGTTGATAAGCGGACTTCTGAGTAACGCTGTTGTTAGAATGGGCCAGGGCCAGCAAGGATGAAGTCGCTGGCTGCAACACGCCTACGAAATGTTCACGTCATGCCCGTATTTCTCTATCCACCCACCCCCCCTGTAACCTCCCACACATGCTGGTTATCTGTCAATCACTCTGTGTCCAAATCCTCTCTGTGGCCACCATTGGTAATCCATTGCGGCACGTGCGCAGTGTGACTAAAACACGTGCGCAGTACAAAAAACATTGTCCACCTACGTTTTCTCTAAATCCAGTCCTCAGTCTCTATACAACTGAGGAACATCAGTGTGAGCGTCCTCCTTGTGCTAATGCACAGCTCCTTTTCGGTGCTCAGTCTTCACAGACACACACACATATAGGGTTGCTTATGTAATAGGGTGTGAGCGGCAGTCGCTGCAGGGATTCATGCCAGTCTTCCCATATTTTTAAAGCGGCAAACATTTTTAAGGCAAAGCCAACTTGGTTCTGCCTTTAAAATTATTGCCGCTTTAAAAATATGGGAAGACTCTCGTGAAACCCCGCAACAACTGCAGCTCAAACCTACATAAGCCCCCGGGTGTGCACGGAGTGTGACGTCATCACGGCGTGTGCTTTATCCAGCCGGAGGCAGAGCTTGAGAGCTGCTGGGTAGTCTTTTCTGTCCAGGGTGGGCATGTAAATCTGTTCCTGACTGGGCAGACAATAGTTAAATTTAATTGCTGGTGATTTGGCTATATGCCTAATGGGTGGTCATCCGGACCACCCCTTAGTTTTGTCTATGGGTACATAGTGTTATATAGCACAGTACTGTGTATAAAGAGACTTCCTTTGGCAACTTCCTGACCTGCATGTCCCATCCATATAGCATCGCTGCTCTCCTCCCCTCCCCCATCCCGCACATGCCTGCTGTTCTCTGGATTCTCCAGCCTTCCCTCCCGACCCCATTTTCCCCAGTACTGCTGGTGATGCTCCTCTCCCTGTCCCCAGCGCTGCTGATGCTCCTCTCCCTGTCCCCAGCGCTGTTGATGCTGCTCTCCCTGTCCCCAGCGCTGCTGATGCTCCTCTCCCTGTCTCCACTCCCCAGCACTGCTGATGCTCCTCTCCCTGTCTCCACTCTCCAGTGCTGCTGATGCTGCTTTCCCTGTCCCCAGTGCTGCTGATGCTCCTCTCCCTGTCCCCAGCGCTGTTGATGCTGCTCTCCCTGTCCCCAGTGCTGCTGATGCTCCTCTCCCTGTCTCCACTCTCCAGTGCTGCTGATGCTGCTTTCCCTGTCCCCAGCACTGCTGATGCTGCTTTCCCTGTCCCCAGCACTGCTGATGCTGCTCTCCCTGTCCCCAGCACTGCTGATGCTGCTCTCCCTGTCCCCAGCACTGCTGATGCTGCTCTCCCTGTCCCCAGCACTGCTGATGCTCCTCTCTCTGTCTCCACTCTCCAGTGCTGCTGATATTGCTTTCCCTGTCCCCAGCACTGCAGATGCTGCTTTCCCTGTCCCCAGCACTGCTGATGCTGCTCTCCCTGTCCCCAGCACTGCTGATGCTGCTCTCCCTGTCCCCAGCACTGCTGATGCTCCTCTCCCTGTCTCCACTCTCCAGTGCTGCTGATGCTGCTTTCCCTGTCCCCAGCACTGCTGATGCTGCTTTCCCTGTCCCCAGCGCTGCTGATGCTGCTCTCCCTGTCCCCAGCGCTGTTGATGCTGCTCTCCCTGTCCCCAGTGCTCCTGATGCTCCTCTCCCTGTCTCCACTCTCCAGTGCTGCTGATGCTGCTTTCCCTGTCCCCAGCACTGCTGATGCTGCTTTCCCTGTCCCCAGCACTGCTGATGCTGCTCTCCCTGTCCCCAGTGCTGCTGATGCTCCTCTCCCTGTCTCCACTCTCCAGCACTGCTGATGCTGCTCTCCCTGTCCCCAGCACTGCTGATGCTGCTCTCCCTGTCCCCAGCACTGCTGATGCTCCTCTCCCTGTCTCCACTCTCCAGTGCTGCTGATGCTGCTTTCCCTGTCCCCAGCACTGCTGATGCTGCTTTCCCTGTCCCCAGCGCTGCTGATGCTGCTCTCCCTGTCCCCAGCGCTGTTGATGCTGCTCTCCCTGTCCCCAGTGCTGCTGATGCTCCTCTCCCTGTCTCCACTCTCCAGTGCTGCTGATGCTGCTTTCCCTGTCCCCAGCACTGCTGATGCTGCTCTCCCTGTCCCCAGCACTGCTGATGCTGCTCTCCCTGTCCCCAGCGCTGCTGATGCTGCTCTCCCTGTCCCCAGCGCTGCTGATGCTGCTCTCCCTGTCCCCAGCGCTGCTGATGCTCCTCTCCCTGTCTCCACTCTCCAGTGCTGCTGATGCTGCTTTCCCTGTCCCCAGCACTGCTGATGCTGCTTTCCCTGTCCCCAGCGCTGCTGATGCTGCTCTCCCTGTCCCCAGCGCTGTTGATGCTGCTCTCCCTGTCCCCAGTGCTGCTGATGCTCCTCTCCCTGTCTCCACTCTCCAGTGCTGCTGATGCTGCTTTCCCTGTCCCCAGCACTGCTGATGCTGCTCTCCCTGTCCCCAGCACTGCTGATGCTGCTCTCCCTGTCCCCAGTGCTGCTGATGCTCCTCTCCCTGTCTCCACTCTCCAGCACTGCTGATGCTGCTCTCCCTGTCCCCAGCACTGCTGATGCTGCTCTCCCTGTCCCCAGCACTGCTGATGCTCCTCTCCCTGTCTCCACTCTCCAGTGCTGCTGATGCTGCTTTCCCTGTCCCCAGCACTGCTGATGCTGCTTTCCCTGTCCCCAGCGCTGCTGATGCTGCTCTCCCTGTCCCCAGCGCTGTTGATGCTGCTCTCCCTGTCCCCAGTGCTGCTGATGCTCCTCTCCCTGTCTCCACTCTCCAGTGCTGCTGATGCTGCTTTCCCTGTCCCCAGCACTGCTGATGCTGCTCTCCCTGTCCCCAGCACTGCTGATGCTGCTCTCCCTGTCCCCAGCGCTGCTGATGCTGCTCTCCCTGTCCCCAGCACTGCTGATGCTGCTCTCCCTGTCCCCAGCGCTGCTGATGCTCCTCTCCCTGTCTCCACTCTCCAGTGCTGCTGATGCTGCTTTCACTGTCCCCAGCACTGCTGATGCTGCTTTCCCTGTCCCCAGCGCTGCTGATGCTGCTCTCCCTGTCCCCAGCGCTGTTGATGCTGCTCTCCCTGTCCCCAGTGCTGCTGATGCTCCTCTCCCTGTCTCCACTCTCCAGTGCTGCTGATGCTGCTTTCCCTGTCCCCAGCACTGCTGATGCTGCTCTCCCTGTCTCCAGCGCTGCTGATGCTGCTCTCCCTGTCCCCAGCTCTGCTGCGCTCCTTTCCCTGTCCCCAGCGCTACTGATGCACCTTTTCCTATCTTCACTCCCCAGAACTGCTGATGCTGCTCCCCCTATCGCCAGCGCTACTGTGCTCCTCTCCCTGTCTCCATTCGCCAGCACTGCTGTTGCTCCTCTCCCTGTCCCCAGTGCTGTTGATGCTCCTGTCCCCAGCGCTGCAGATGCTCTTCTCCCTGTCTCCACTCCCCAGCGCTACTGATGCTACTCTCCCTGTCTCCACTGCCCAGCGCTGCTGATGCTCCTCTCCCTGTCTCCACTCCCCAGCACTGCTGATGCTCCTCTCCCTGTCTCCACTCTCCAGTGCTGCTGATGCTGCTTTCCCTGTCCCCAGTGCTGCTGATGCTCCTCTCCCTGTCCCCAGCACTGCTGATGCTGCTTTCCCTGTCCCCAGCGCTGCTGATGCTGCTCTCCCTGTCCCCAGCGCTGTTGATGCTGCTCTCCCTGTCCCCAGTGCTGCTGATGCTCCTCTCCCTGTCTCCACTCTCCAGTGCTGCTGATGCTGCTTTCCCTGTCCCCAGCACTGCTGATGCTGCTCTCCCTGTCCCCAGCACTGCTGATGCTGCTCTCCCTGTCCCCAGCGCTGCTGATGCTGCTCTCCCTGTCCCCAGCACTGCTGATGCTGCTCTCCCTGTCCCCAGCGCTGCTGATGCTCCTCTCCCTGTCTCCACTCTCCAGTGCTGCTGATGCTGCTTTCCCTGTCCCCAGCACTGCTGATGCTGCTTTCCCTGTCCCCAGCGCTGCTGATGCTGCTCTCCCTGTCCCCAGCGCTGTTGATGCTGCTCTCCCTGTCCCCAGTGCTGCTGATGCTCCTCTCCCTGTCTCCACTCTCCAGTGCTGCTGATGCTGCTTTCCCTGTCCCCAGCACTGCTGATGCTGCTCTCCCTGTCCCCAGCACTGCTGATGCTGCTCTCCCTGTCCCCAGTGCTGCTGATGCTCCTCTCCCTGTCTCCATTCTCCAGCACTGCTGATGCTGCTCTCCCTGTCCCCAGCACTGCTGATGCTGCTCTCCCTGTTCCCAGCACTGCTGATGCTCCTCTCCCTGTCTCCACTCTCCAGTGCTGCTGATGCTGCTTTCCCTGTCCCCAGCACTGCTGATGCTGCTTTCCCTGTCCCCAGCGCTGCTGATGCTGCTCTCCCTGTCCCCAGCGCTGTTGATGCTGCTCTCCCTGTCCCCAGTGCTGCTGATGCTCCTCTCCCTGTCTCCACTCTCCAGTGCTGCTGATGCTGCTTTCCCTGTCCCCAGCACTGCTGATGCTGCTCTCCCTGTCCCCAGCACTGCTGATGCTGCTCTCCCTGTCCCCAGCGCTGCTGATGCTGCTCTCCCTGTCCCCAGCACTGCTGATGCTGCTCTCCCTGTCCCCAGCGCTGCTGATGCTCCTCTCCCTGTCTCCACTCTCCAGTGCTGCTGATGCTGCTTTCCCTGTCCCCAGCACTGCTGATGCTGCTTTACCTGTCCCCAGCGCTGCTGATGCTGCTCTCCCTGTCCCCAGCGCTGTTGATGCTGCTCTCCCTGTCCCCAGTGCTGCTGATGCTCCTCTCCCTGTCTCCACTCTCCAGTGCTGCTGATGCTGCTTTCCCTGTCCCCAGCACTGCTGATGCTGCTCTCCCTGTCTCCAGCGCTGCTGATGCTGCTCTCCCTGTCCCCAGCACTGCTGATGCTGCTCTCCCTGTCCCCAGTGCTGCTGATGCTCCTCTCCCTGTCTCCACTCTCCAGCACTGCTGATGCTGCTCTCCCTGTCCCCAGCACTGCTGATGCTGCTCTCCCTGTCCCCAGCACTGCTGATGCTCCTCTCCTTGTCTCCACTCTCCAGTGCTGCTGATGCTGCTTTCCCTGTCCCCAGCACTGCTGATGCTGCTTTACCTGTCCCCAGCGCTGCTGATGCTGCTCTCCCTGTCCCCAGCGCTGTTGATGCTGCTCTCCCTGTCCCCAGTGCTGCTGATGCTCCTCTCCCTGTCTCCACTCTCCAGTGCTGCTGATGCTGCTTTCCCTGTCCCCAGCACTGCTGATGCTGCTCTCCCTGTCTCCAGCGCTGCTGATGCTGCTCTCCCTGTCCCCAGCACTGCTGATGCTGCTCTCCCTGTCCCCAGTGCTGCTGATGCTCCTCTCCCTGTCTCCACTCTCCAGCACTGCTGATGCTGCTCTCCCTGTCCCCAGCACTGCTGATGCTGCTCTCCCTGTCCCCAGCTCTGCTGCGCTCCTTTCCCTGTCCCCAGCGCTACTGATGAACCTTTTCCTATCTTCACTCCCCAGAACTGCTGATGCTGCTCCACCTATCGCCAGCGCTACTGTGCTCCTCTCCCTGTCTCCATTCGCCAGCACTGCTGTTGCTCCTCTCCCTGTCCCCAGTGCTGTTGATGCTCCTGTCCCCAGCGCTGCAGATGCTCTTCACCCTGTCTCCACTCCCCAGCGCTACTGATGCTACTCTCCCTGTCTCCACTCCCCAGCGCTGCTGATGCTCCTCTCCCTGTATCCACTCCCCAGCACTGCTGATGCTCCTCTCCCTGTCTCCACTCTCCAGTGCTGCTGATGCTGCTTTCCCTGTCCCCAGTGCTGCTGATGCTCCTCTCCCTGTCCCCAGCGCTGTTGATGCTGCTCTCCCTGTCCCCAGTGCTGCTGATGCTCCTCTCCCTGTCTCCACTCTCCAGTGCTGCTGATGCTGCTTTCCCTGTCCCCAGCACTGCTGATGCTGCTTTCCCTGTCCCCAGCACTGCTGATGCTGCTCTCCCTGTCCCCAGCACTGCTGGTGCTGCTCTCCCTGTCCCCAGCACTGCTGATGCTGCTCTCCCTGTCCCCAGCACTGCTGATGCTGCTCTCCCTGTCCCCAGCACTGCTGATGCTCCTCTCCCTGTCTCCACTCTCCAGTGCTGCTGATGCTGCTTTCCCTGTCCCCAGCACTGCTGATGCTGCTTTCCCTGTCCCCAGCGCTGCTGATGCTGCTCTCCCTGTCCCCAGCGCTGTTGATGCTGCTCTCCCTGTCCCCAGTGCTGCTGATGCTCCTCTCCCTGTCTCCACTCTCCAGTGCTGCTGATGCTGCTTTCCCTGTCCCCAGCACTGCTGATGCTGCTTTCCCTGTCCCCAGCACTGCTGATGCTGCTCTCCCTGTCCCCAGCACTGCTGATGCTCCTCTCCCTGTCTCCACTCTCCAGTGCTGCTGATGCTGCTTTCCCTGTCCCCAGCACTGCTGATGCTGCTTTCCCTGTCCCCAGCGCTGCTGATGCTGCTCTCACTGTCCCCAGCGCTGTTGATGCTGCTCTCCCTGTCCCCAGCGCTGTTGATGCTGCTCTCCCTGTCCCCAGTGCTGCTGATGCTCCTCTCCCTGTCTCCACTCTCCAGTGCTGCTGATGCTGCTTTCCCTGTCCCCAGCACTGCTGATGCTGCTCTCCCTGTCCCCAGCACTGCTGATGCTGCTCTCCCTGTCCCCAGTGCTGCTGATGCTCCTCTCCCTGTCTCCACTCTCCAGCACTGCTGATGCTGCTCTCCCTGTCCCCAGCACTGCTGATGCTGCTCTCCCTGTTCCCAGCACTGCTGATGCTCCTCTCCCTGTCTCCACTCTCCAGTGCTGCTGATGCTGCTTTCCCTGTCCCCAGCACTGCTGATGCTGCTTTCCCTGTCCCCAGCACTGCTGATGCTGCTCTCCCTGTCCCCAGCGCTGTTGATGCTGCTCTCCCTGTCCCCAGTGCTGCTGATGCTCCTCTCCCTGTCTCCACTCTCCAGTGCTGCTGATGCTGCTTTCCCTGTCCCCAGCACTGCTGATGCTGCTCTCCCTGTCCCCAGCACTGCTGATGCTGCTCTCCCTGTCCCCAGCGCTGCTGATGCTGCTCTCCCTGTCCCCAGCACTGCTGATGCTGCTCTCCCTGTCCCCAGCGCTGCTGATGCTCCTCTCCCTGTCTCCACTCTCCAGTGCTGCTGATGCTGCTTTCCCTGTCCCCAGCACTGCTGATGCTGCTTTCCCTGTCCCCAGCGCTGCTGATGCTGCTCTCCCTGTCCCCAGCGCTGTTGATGCTGCTCTCCCTGTCCCCAGTGCTGCTGATGCTCCTCTCCCTGTCTCCACGCTCCAGTGCTGCTGATGCTGCTTTCCCTGTCCCCAGCACTGCTGATGCTGCTCTCCCTGTCCCCAGCTCTGCTGCGCTCCTTTCCCTATCCCCAGCGCTACTGATGCACCTTTTCCTATCTTCACTCCCCAGAACTGCTGATGCTGCTCCACCTATCGCCAGCGCTACTGTGCTCCTCTCCCTGTCTCCATTCGCCAGCACTGCTGTTGCTCCTCTCCCTGTCCCCAGTGCTGTTGATGCTCCTGTCCTCAGCGCTGCAGATGCTCTTCTCCCTGTCTCCACTCCCCAGCGCTACTGATGCTCCTCTCCCTGTCTCCACTCCCCAGCGCTGCTGATGCTCCTCTCCCTGTCTCCACTCCCCAGCACTGCTGATGCTCCTCTCCCTGTCTCCACTCTCCAGTGCTGCTGATGCTGCTTTCCCTGTCCCCAGTGCTGCTGATGCTCCTCTCCCTGTCCCCAGCGCTGTTGATGCTGCTCTCCCTGTCCCCAGTGCTGCTGATGCTCCTCTCCCTGTCTCCACTCTCCAGTGCTGCTGATGCTGCTTTCCCTGTCCCCAGCACTGCTGATGCTGCTTTCCCTGTCCCCAGCACTGCTGATGCTGCTCTCCCTGTCCCCAGCACTGCTGATGCTGCTCTCCCTGTCCCCAGCACTGCTGATGCTGCTCTCCCTGTCCCCAGCACTGCTGATGCTCCTCTCCCTGTCTCCACTCTCCAGTGCTGCTGATGCTGCTTTCCCTGTCCCCAGCACTGCTGATGCTGCTTTCCCTGTCCCCAGCGCTGCTGATGCTGCTCTCCCTGTCCCCAGCGCTGTTGATGCTGCTCTCCCTGTCCCCAGTGCTGCTGATGCTCCTCTCCCTGTCTCCACTCTCCAGTGCTGCTGATGCTGCTTTCCCTGTCCCCAGCACTGCTGATGCTGCTTTCCCTGTCCCCAGCACTGCTGATGCTGCTCTCCCTGTCCCCAGCACTGCTGATGCTGCTCTAACTGTCCCCAGCACTGCTGATGCTCCTCTCCCTGTCTCCACTCTCCAGTGCTGCTGATGCTGCTTTCCCTGTCCCCAGCACTGCTGATGCTGCTTTCCCTGTCCCCAGCGCTGCTGATGCTGCTCTCACTGTCCCCAGCGCTGTTGATGCTGCTCTCCCTGTCCCCAGTGCTGCTGATGCTCCTCTCCCTGTCTCCACTCTCCAGTGCTGCTGATGCTGCTTTCCCTGTCCCCAGCACTGCTGATTCTGCTCTCCCTGTCCCCAGCACTGCTGATGCTGCTCTCCCTGTCCCCAGTGCTGCTGATGCTCCTCTCCTTGTCTCCACTCTCCAGCACTGCTGATGCTGCTCTCCCTGTCCCCAGCACTGCTGATGCTGCTCTCCCTGTCCCCAGCACTGCTGATGCTCCTCTCCCTGTCTCCACTCTCCAGTGCTGCTGATGCTGCTTTCCCTGTCCCCAGCACTGCTGATGCTGCTTTCCCTGTCCCCAGCGCTGCTGATGCTGCTCTCCCTGTCCCCAGCGCTGTTGATGCTGCTCTCCCTGTCCCCAGTGCTGCTGATGCTCCTCTCCCTGTCTCCACTCTCCAGTGCTGCTGATGCTGCTTTCGCTGTCCCCAGCACTGCTGATGCTGCTCTCCCTGTCCCCAGCACTGCTGATGCTGCTCTCCCTGTCCCCAGCACTGCTGATGCTGCTCTCCCTGTCCCCAGCACTGCTGATGCTGCTCTCCCTGTCCCCAGCGCTGCTGATGCTCCTCTCCCTGTCTCCACTCTCCAGTGCTGCTGATGCTGCTTTCCCTGTCCCCAGCACTGCTGATGCTGCTTTCCCTGTCCCCAGCGCTGCTGATGCTGCTCTCCCTGTCCCCAGCGCTGTTGATGCTGCTCTCCCTGTCCCCAGTGCTGCTGATGCTCCTCTCCCTGTCTCCACTCTCCAGTGCTGCTGATGCTGCTTTCCCTGTCCCCAGCACTGCTGATGCTGCTCTCCCTGTCCCCAGCACTGCTGATGCTGCTCTCCCTGTCCCCAGCGCTGTTGATGCTGCTCTCCCTGTCCCCAGTGCTGCTGATGCTCCTCTCCCTGTCTCCACTCTCCAGTGCTGCTGATGCTGCTTTCCCTGTCCCCAGCACTGCTGATGCTGCTCTCCCTGTCCCCAGCACTGCTGATGCTCCTCTCCCTGTCTCCAGCGCTGCTGATGCTGCTCTCCCTATCCCCAGCGCTGCTGCGCTCCTTTCCCTGTCCCCAGCGCTACTGATGCTCCTTTTCCTATCTTCACTCCCCAGAACTGCTGATGCTGCTCCCCCTGTCGCCAGCGCTACTGATGCTCCTCTCCCTGTCTCCATTCGCCAGCACTGCTGTTGCTCCTCTCCCTGTCCCCAGTGCTGTTGATGCTCCTGTCCCCAGCGCTGCAGATGCTCTTCTCCCTGTCTCCACTCCCCAGCGCTACTGATGCTACTCTCCCTGTCTCCACTCCCCAGCGCTGCTGATGCTCCTCTCCCTGTCTCCACTCCCCAGCACTGCTGATGCTCCTCTCCCTGTCTCCACTCTCCAGTGCTGCTGATGCTGCTTTCCCTGTCCCCAGCACTGCTGATGCTGCTCTCCCTGTCCCCAGCGCTGTTGATGCTGCTCTCCCTGTCCCCAGCACTGCTGATGCTGCTCTCTCTGTCCCCAGCGCTGCTGATGCTCCTCTCCCTGTCTCCACTCTCCAGTGCTGCTGATGCTGCTTTCCCTGTCCCCAGCACTGCTGATGCTGCTTTCCCTGTCCCCAGCGCTGCTGATGCTGCTCTCCCTGTCCCCAGCGCTGTTGATGCTGCTCTCCCTGTCCCCAGTGCTGCTGATGCTCCTCTCCCTGTCTCCACTCTCCAGTGCTGCTGATGCTGCTTTCCCTGTCCCCAGCACTGCTGATGCTGCTCTCCCTGTCCCCAGCACTGCTGATGCTGCTCTCCCTGTCCCCAGTGCTGCTGATGCTCCTCTCCCTGTCTCCACTCTCCAGCACTGCTGATGCTGCTCTCCCTGTCCCCAGCACTGCTGATGCTGCTCTCCCTGTCCCCAGCACTGCTGATGCTCCTCTCCTTGTCTCCACTCTCCAGTGCTGCTGATGCTGCTTTCCCTGTCCCCAGTGCTGCTGATGCTCCTCTCCCTGTCCCCAGCGCTGTTGATGCTGCTCTCCCTGTCCCCAGTGCTGCTGATGCTCCTCTCCCTGTCTCCACTCTCCAGTGCTGCTGATGCTGCTTTCCCTGTCCCCAGCACTGCTGATGCTGCTTTCCCTGTCCCCAGCACTGCTGATGCTGCTCTCCCTGTCCCCAGCACTGCTGATGCTGCTCTCCCTGTCCCCAGCACTGCTGATGCTGCTCTCCCTGTCCCCAGCACTGCTGATGCTCCTCTCCCTGTCTCCACTCTCCAGTGCTGCTGATGCTGCTTTCCCTGTCCCCAGCACTGCTGATGCTGCTTTCCCTGTCCCCAGCGCTGCTGATGCTGCTCTCCCTGTCCCCAGCGCTGTTGATGCTGCTCTCCCTGTCCCCAGTGCTGCTGATGCTCCTCTCCCTGTCTCCACTCTCCAGTGCTGCTGATGCTGCTTTCCCTGTCCCCAGCACTGCTGATGCTGCTTTCCCTGTCCCCAGCACTGCTGATGCTGCTCTCCCTGTCCCCAGCACTGCTGATGCTGCTCTAACTGTCCCCAGCACTGCTGATGCTCCTCTCCCTGTCTCCACTCTCCAGTGCTGCTGATGCTGCTTTCCCTGTCCCCAGCACTGCTGATGCTGCTTTCCCTGTCCCCAGCGCTGCTGATGCTGCTCTCACTGTCCCCAGCGCTGTTGATGCTGCTCTCCCTGTCCCCAGTGCTGCTGATGCTCCTCTCCCTGTCTCCACTCTCCAGTGCTGCTGATGCTGCTTTCCCTGTCCCCAGCACTGCTGATTCTGCTCTCCCTGTCCCCAGCACTGCTGATGCTGCTCTCCCTGTCCCCAGTGCTGCTGATGCTCCTCTCCTTGTCTCCACTCTCCAGCACTGCTGATGCTGCTCTCCCTGTCCCCAGCACTGCTGATGCTGCTCTCCCTGTCCCCAGCACTGCTGATGCTCCTCTCCCTGTCTCCACTCTCCAGTGCTGCTGATGCTGCTTTCCCTGTCCCCAGCACTGCTGATGCTGCTTTCCCTGTCCCCAGCGCTGCTGATGCTGCTCTCCCTGTCCCCAGCGCTGTTGATGCTGCTCTCCCTGTCCCCAGTGCTGCTGATGCTCCTCTCCCTGTCTCCACTCTCCAGTGCTGCTGATGCTGCTTTCCCTGTCCCCAGCACTGCTGATGCTGCTCTCCCTGTCCCCAGCACTGCTGATGCTGCTCTCCCTGTCCCCAGCACTGCTGATGCTGCTCTCCCTGTCCCCAGCACTGCTGATGCTGCTCTCCCTGTCCCCAGCGCTGCTGATGCTCCTCTCCCTGTCTCCACTCTCCAGTGCTGCTGATGCTGCTTTCCCTGTCCCCAGCACTGCTGATGCTGCTTTCCCTGTCCCCAGCGCTGCTGATGCTGCTCTCCCTGTCCCCAGCGCTGTTGATGCTGCTCTCCCTGTCCCCAGTGCTGCTGATGCTCCTCTCCCTGTCTCCACTCTCCAGTGCTGCTGATGCTGCTTTCCCTGTCCCCAGCACTGCTGATGCTGCTCTCCCTGTCCCCAGCACTGCTGATGCTGCTCTCCCTGTCCCCAGCGCTGTTGATGCTGCTCTCCCTGTCCCCAGTGCTGCTGATGCTCCTCTCCCTGTCTCCACTCTCCAGTGCTGCTGATGCTGCTTTCCCTGTCCCCAGCACTGCTGATGCTGCTCTCCCTGTCCCCAGCACTGCTGATGCTCCTCTCCCTGTCTCCAGCGCTGCTGATGCTGCTCTCCCTATCCCCAGCGCTGCTGCGCTCCTTTCCCTGTCCCCAGCGCTACTGATGCTCCTTTTCCTATCTTCACTCCCCAGAACTGCTGATGCTGCTCCCCCTGTCGCCAGCGCTACTGATGCTCCTCTCCCTGTCTCCATTCGCCAGCACTGCTGTTGCTCCTCTCCCTGTCCCCAGTGCTGTTGATGCTCCTGTCCCCAGCGCTGCAGATGCTCTTCTCCCTGTCTCCACTCCCCAGCGCTACTGATGCTACTCTCCCTGTCTCCACTCCCCAGCGCTGCTGATGCTCCTCTCCCTGTCTCCACTCCCCAGCACTGCTGATGCTCCTCTCCCTGTCTCCACTCTCCAGTGCTGCTGATGCTGCTTTCCCTGTCCCCAGCACTGCTGATGCTGCTCTCCCTGTCCCCAGCGCTGTTGATGCTGCTCTCCCTGTCCCCAGCACTGCTGATGCTGCTCTCTCTGTCCCCAGCGCTGCTGATGCTCCTCTCCCTGTCTCCACTCTCCAGTGCTGCTGATGCTGCTTTCCCTGTCCCCAGCACTGCTGATGCTGCTTTCCCTGTCCCCAGCGCTGCTGATGCTGCTCTCCCTGTCCCCAGCGCTGTTGATGCTGCTCTCCCTGTCCCCAGTGCTGCTGATGCTCCTCTCCCTGTCTCCACTCTCCAGTGCTGCTGATGCTGCTTTCCCTGTCCCCAGCACTGCTGATGCTGCTCTCCCTGTCCCCAGCACTGCTGATGCTGCTCTCCCTGTCCCCAGTGCTGCTGATGCTCCTCTCCCTGTCTCCACTCTCCAGCACTGCTGATGCTGCTCTCCCTGTCCCCAGCACTGCTGATGCTGCTCTCCCTGTCCCCAGCACTGCTGATGCTCCTCTCCTTGTCTCCACTCTCCAGTGCTGCTGATGCTGCTTTCCCTGTCCCCAGCACTGCTGATGCTGCTCTCCCTGTCCCCAGCGCTGTTGATGCTGCTCTCCCTGTCCCCAGCGCTGCTGATGCTCCTCTCCCTGTCTCCACTCTCCAGTGCTGCTGATGCTGCTTTCCCTGTCCCCAGCACTGCTGATGCTGCTTTCCCTGTCCCCAGCGCTGCTGATGCTGCTCTCCCTGTCCCCAGCGCTGTTGATGCTGCTCTCCCTGTCCCCAGTGCTGCTGATGCTCCTCTCCCTGTCTCCACTCTCCAGTGCTGCTGATGCTGCTTTCCCTTTCCCCAGCACTGCTGATGCTGCTTTCCCTGTCCCCAGCACTGCTGATGCTGCTCTCCCTGTCCCCAGCACTGCTGATGCTGCTCTCCCTGTCCCCAGCACTGCTGATGCTCCTCTCCCTGTCTCCACTCTCCAGTGCTGCTGATGCTGCTTTCCCTGTCCCCAGCACTGCTGATGCTGCTTTCCCTGTCCCCAGCGCTGCTGATGCTGCTCTCCCTGTCCCCAGCGCTGTTGATGCTGCTCTCCCTGTCCCCAGTGCTGCTGATGCTCCTCTCCCTGTCTCCACTCTCCAGTGCTGCTGATGCTGCTTTCCCTGTCCCCAGCGCTGCTGATGCTGCTCTCCCTGTCCCCAGCGCTGTTGATGCTGCTCTCCCTGTCCCCAGTGCTGCTGATGCTCCTCTCCCTGTCTCCACTCTCCAGTGCTGCTGATGCTGCTTTCCCTGTCCCCAGCACTGCTGATGCTGCTCTCCCTCTCCCCAGCACTGCTGATGCTGCTCTCCCTGTCCCCAGCACTGCTGATGCTCCTCTCCCTGTCTCCACTCTCCAGTGCTGCTGATGCTGCTTTCCCTGTCCCCAGCACTGCTGATGCTGCTTTCCCTGTCCCCAGCACTGCTGATGCTGCTCTCCCTGTCCCCAGCACTGCTGATGCTGCTCTCCCTGTCCCCAGCACTGCTGATGCTGCTCTCCCTGTCCCCAGCACTGCTGATGCTCCTCTCCCTGTCTCCACTCTCCAGTGCTGCTGATGCTGCTTTCCCTGTCCCCAGCACTGCTGATGCTGCTTTCCCTGTCCCCAGCGCTGCTGATGCTGCTCTCCCTGTCCCCAGCGCTGTTGATGCTGCTCTCCCTGTCCCCAGTGCTGCTGATGCTCCTCTCCCTGTCTCCACTCTCCAGTGCTGCTGATGCTGCTTTCCCTGTCCCCAGCACTGCTGATGCTGCTTTCCCTGTCCCCAGCACTGCTGATGCTGCTCTCCCTGTCCCCAGCACTGCTGATGCTGCTCTAACTGTCCCCAGCACTGCTGATGCTCCTCTCCCTGTCTCCACTCTCCAGTGCTGCTGATGCTGCTTTCCCTGTCCCCAGCACTGCTGATGCTGCTTTCCCTGTCCCCAGCGCTGCTGATGCTGCTCTCACTGTCCCCAGCGCTGTTGATGCTGCTCTCCCTGTCCCCAGTGCTGCTGATGCTCCTCTCCCTGTCTCCACTCTCCAGTGCTGCTGATGCTGCTTTCCCTGTCCCCAGCACTGCTGATTCTGCTCTCCCTGTCCCCAGCACTGCTGATGCTGCTCTCCCTGTCCCCAGTGCTGCTGATGCTCCTCTCCTTGTCTCCACTCTCCAGCACTGCTGATGCTGCTCTCCCTGTCCCCAGCACTGCTGATGCTGCTCTCCCTGTCCCCAGCACTGCTGATGCTCCTCTCCCTGTCTCCACTCTCCAGTGCTGCTGATGCTGCTTTCCCTGTCCCCAGCACTGCTGATGCTGCTTTCCCTGTCCCCAGCGCTGCTGATGCTGCTCTCCCTGTCCCCAGCGCTGTTGATGCTGCTCTCCCTGTCCCCAGTGCTGCTGATGCTCCTCTCCCTGTCTCCACTCTCCAGTGCTGCTGATGCTGCTTTCCCTGTCCCCAGCACTGCTGATGCTGCTCTCCCTGTCCCCAGCACTGCTGATGCTGCTCTCCCTGTCCCCAGCACTGCTGATGCTGCTCTCCCTGTCCCCAGCACTGCTGATGCTGCTCTCCCTGTCCCCAGCGCTGCTGATGCTCCTCTCCCTGTCTCCACTCTCCAGTGCTGCTGATGCTGCTTTCCCTGTCCCCAGCACTGCTGATGCTGCTTTCCCTGTCCCCAGCGCTGCTGATGCTGCTCTCCCTGTCCCCAGCGCTGTTGATGCTGCTCTCCCTGTCCCCAGTGCTGCTGATGCTCCTCTCCCTGTCTCCACTCTCCAGTGCTGCTGATGCTGCTTTCCCTGTCCCCAGCACTGCTGATGCTGCTCTCCCTGTCCCCAGCACTGCTGATGCTGCTCTCCCTGTCCCCAGCGCTGTTGATGCTGCTCTCCCTGTCCCCAGTGCTGCTGATGCTCCTCTCCCTGTCTCCACTCTCCAGTGCTGCTGATGCTGCTTTCCCTGTCCCCAGCACTGCTGATGCTGCTCTCCCTGTCCCCAGCACTGCTGATGCTCCTCTCCCTGTCTCCAGCGCTGCTGATGCTGCTCTCCCTATCCCCAGCACTGCTGCGCTCCTTTCCCTGTCCCCAGCGCTACTGATGCTCCTTTTCCTATCTTCACTCCCCAGAACTGCTGATGCTGCTCCCCCTGTCGCCAGCGCTACTGATGCTCCTCTCCCTGTCTCCATTCGCCAGCACTGCTGTTGCTCCTCTCCCTGTCCCCAGTGCTGTTGATGCTCCTGTCCCCAGCGCTGCAGATGCTCTTCTCCCTGTCTCCACTCCCCAGCGCTACTGATGCTACTCTCCCTGTCTCCACTCCCCAGCGCTGCTGATGCTCCTCTCCCTGTCTCCACTCCCCAGCACTGCTGATGCTCCTCTCCCTGTCTCCACTCTCCAGTGCTGCTGATGCTGCTTTCCCTGTCCCCAGCACTGCTGATGCTGCTCTCCCAGTCCCCAGCGCTGTTGATGCTGCTCTCCCTGTCCCCAGCACTGCTGATGCTGCTCTCTCTGTCCCCAGCGCTGCTGATGCTCCTCTCCCTGTCTCCACTCTCCAGTGCTGCTGATGCTGCTTTCCCTGTCCCCAGCACTGCTGATGCTGCTTTCCCTGTCCCCAGCGCTGCTGATGCTGCTCTCCCTGTCCCCAGCGCTGTTGATGCTGCTCTCCCTGTCCCCAGTGCTGCTGATGCTCCTCTCCCTGTCTCCACTCTCCAGTGCTGCTGATGCTGCTTTCCCTGTCCCCAGCACTGCTGATGCTGCTCTCCCTGTCCCCAGCACTGCTGATGCTGCTCTCCCTGTCCCCAGTGCTGCTGATGCTCCTCTCCCTGTCTCCACTCTCCAGCACTGCTGATGCTGCTCTCCCTGTCCCCAGCACTGCTGATGCTGCTCTCCCTGTCCCCAGCACTGCTGATGCTCCTCTCCTTGTCTCCACTCTCCAGTGCTGCTGATGCTGCTTTCCCTGTCCCCAGCACTGCTGATGCTGCTCTCCCTGTCCCCAGCGCTGTTGATGCTGCTCTCCCTGTCCCCAGCGCTGCTGATGCTCCTCTCCCTGTCTCCACTCTCCAGTGCTGCTGATGCTGCTTTCCCTGTCCCCAGCACTGCTGATGCTGCTTTCCCTGTCCCCAGCGCTGCTGATGCTGCTCTCCCTGTCCCCAGCGCTGTTGATGCTGCTCTCCCTGTCCCCAGTGCTGCTGATGCTCCTCTCCCTGTCTCCACTCTCCAGTGCTGCTGATGCTGCTTTCCCTTTCCCCAGCACTGCTGATGCTGCTTTCCCTGTCCCCAGCACTGCTGATGCTGCTCTCCCTGTCCCCAGCACTGCTGATGCTGCTCTCCCTGTCCCCAGCACTGCTGATGCTCCTCTCCCTGTCTCCACTCTCCAGTGCTGCTGATGCTGCTTTCCCTGTCCCCAGCACTGCTGATGCTGCTTTCCCTGTCCCCAGCGCTGCTGATGCTGCTCTCCCTGTCCCCAGCGCTGTTGATGCTGCTCTCCCTGTCCCCAGTGCTGCTGATGCTCCTCTCCCTGTCTCCACTCTCCAGTGCTGCTGATGCTGCTTTCCCTGTCCCCAGCGCTGCTGATGCTGCTCTCCCTGTCCCCAGCGCTGTTGATGCTGCTCTCCCTGTCCCCAGTGCTGCTGATGCTCCTCTCCCTGTCTCCACTCTCCAGTGCTGCTGATGCTGCTTTCCCTGTCCCCAGCACTGCTGATGCTGCTCTCCCTCTCCCCAGCACTGCTGATGCTGCTCTCCCTGTCCCCAGCACTGCTGATGCTCCTCTCCCTGTCTCCACTCTCCAGTGCTGCTGATGCTGCTTTCCCTGTCCCCAGCACTGCTGATGCTGCTCTCCCTGTCCCCAGCACTGCTGATGCTCCTCTCCCTGTGTCCAGCGCTGCTGATGCTGCTCTCCCTGTCCCCAGCGCTGCTGCGCTCCTTTCCCTGTCCCCAGCGCTACTGATGCTCCTTTTCCTATCTTCACTCCCCAGAACTGCTGATGCTGCTCCCCCTGTCGCCAGCGCTACTGATGCTCCTCTCCCTGTCTCCATTCGCCAGCACTGCTTTTGCTCCTCTCCCTGTCCCCAGTGCTGTTGATGCTCCTGTCCCCAGCGCTGCAGATGCTCTTCTCCCTGTCTCCACTCCCCAGCGCTGCTGATGCTCCTCTTCCTGTCTCCAGCGCTGCTGATGCTCCTCTCCCTGTCCCCAGCGCTGTCCCCAGCATCGTGCGCATGCGCACTTGGGCACCATCGACCCGCTTGCGAGCGCTCAGTGCTCGCGAGCGGGTCAGAATCAGGCCCAGTATCTTATTGCTTGCAATAATGTCACAGACAGCGGCTTTATTCAAAGCACAAGCTTCTCATACTGCACAGGCCTCTATGCAATAACAGTGAGAATAATCAGGGCTATCAGGATGGGATGTGTGAAGCACCTGAATTGCTGATTTCTGTGGCTAAAGGCCCCCATACATCAGAGATTGATTGCAGCAATCGTGCAATTTCCAATCGATTGTGTATAAAAAAATTTCCCTTTTTCAATCGATTGTGGTAATTCTGCAATCTACAATCGATTGAAAAAGGGAAAGATTTTTATACACAATCGATTGCAAATTGCACGATTGCTGCAATCAATCTCTGATGTACAGTATGGGGGCCTTAAGCTGTATGTTGATGCTTATCATGGCCGTAACATGGGGTTCAATTCCTGTTGAGAACAGTGGTATTGAAGAATAATTCTGAATTTGATTTTATTATAAATATTCTGTAATATACAGTATATTTTTTAAATATTAATTTTAAGGGAACTATTGACATTCAATAAATAAAACAAAGTCTATGCATTATATTAAGTACAGTACATTAAATGAGTATAGTACGCAGCGGCAGTCATAAAAAAAAGTATGCAAATGTTACAGCCGCATACGAGTGCCTGCGACAGCCGCATGTTGTATTTTATATTTTCACTGGCTTTTCTGCGTCAAAATCACAAAAGTAAATGCTGATATCAAAGATTTTAAGGATCTCTATGCTTATCAATGGAGATCAATACACGTTCTCTTATGCTGGGCATACACGGCCAGATAAAATGCCTGTCAGACCGACAGACATTTTATCTGGCCGGCTGCCAGCCACAGATGTCGCCGGCATACACTGTGAGATTTCTCTCACAGTGTATTCAGCAGACATCCGCGCTCCGCCCCCGGGGGAGGAGACATTTCCCTGTTAATTCCGTAGGAAGGAACACAGGAAATGTCTGTCTGTCGGCCGCGGCTGGGCATACACTGCCCGATGCGGCCGACAGTTTACCGGGAAATATCGCATCGGACGGGCATGCTGGACAATCCGGCATGCCCGACCGAGCAATATTTAACCCTCGGTCGCCCCCCCCCCACGCTACAATTATCGGGGCGATCCGCCGATATCAGGCGGATCGCCCCGATAATTGTAGCGTGTATGGCCAGCATTAGTAACTGTATACCATGGGGGGGGGGGGGATGAGTAAATTTCTCTCAGGCAGAATGTGTAACAGGTTCCCTGCCTCTCAGAGAAGTGACCATAATGTCCTAAATGAAAACATACCAACATTAGGACAAAAGTGGGAAACCCCAACACTACAGTGCTCTACGTTGTTAATAAAAAAATAAATAAAGAAAAAATAAACATAGAAAACATTCAACAAATAATTAAAACAAAATTGATGCACTCTAATGCACATCACTGCAAAATAAAAAAATGAAGTACAGTAAATGAGTAGCAGCAGTAGTTAAAAAAAAGTATGCATACAAGTCCCTGCAACAGCGACAGTCACAAACTATATTTTTGCAATTTTCACAGCTACAAGTAGCAAGAACGACTGCAAATCTGTCACACGCAATGTTTTATAAAGTGACATATTTTAGTGATGGGACTTATACTTGACTGGTGATCGCACAAAATACTGTAGCAAAGTGGCCGCCATACAAAGTTGCAGAGGCAGACCTTTTATTAAAAGGGCGAGTTTTCCGTACTGGTGAAGCATAGGGGGGTGTGCAGCACCTAGGACTTGGTCTGCCTGACAGGTGAATGTATAAAATAGTACAGTTGTACTGTAGGTGACTGCTCACATTGCTACTAGCAGCTTAAATAACATGTTACTTTTGACAATGTAAAAGATGAAAAACAAATGAGCATGTGTAGGCGCCGCGGCGGAGGCGTCATGGTAACATTGATGCATTGCATCTATTATCGTCATTATTTATTGCGATCACGGTGGACAGGTGGAGTCAATATTCCCGCCGTGAGCTTTACATCATTGTAGACTCAGAGCATAGAGATAGGCCTCTATCCAGCAACCTGGAGAAGCACGAGCATATTAAAGTGGCAGCTGTGAAATTCTCCAAAGAGTCAGGTAGGCGAGGACATTTCTTCTCTGCAAAGGTGATGGAGTAACCTCGTGCACAGGGATAAGGGGCGGCTGCAGAGGCTAAGGGCCCACCTACTCAGGGCCGGATTTCCCACTCATCAACAGAGGCACCCGCCTAGGGCCCGGCGGATCCCAGGGGGCCCATTGCCAGGATTGTGTGGAGGATACTAACTGGGGATCAGGCGCTCCACAGGAAGTGTCAAATAGTGCACAGAGCACTGCGCTGCTGGGCTGGCTAGCTGAAAACTCCGGCAGGCGGAAGCAGCCTGATGGGTGCCAGCTCCAGGATCAGGAGAAGGCCAAGTGACAGGGGGCTACACACGTTCCGGGCCCACGATGTTTAGAGGGGCCCCAAGGTTCAGGGGCACAAAATGGGGCCCTGGCAAACTAAATGATCCAGCTGCCTGAACAGCTCATTGCACAAATAGGCCAAAAAAATGTATTATGCCGCCCCAACACCTCCCCCTTACCAGTGCTGTCACTTGGTCTGGTCCAGTACTCTGGGCAATGGGTACATGGATGACTTCGCGACGCGCTACGTCATCACGCATGATGCTGTCCCAGGCGCCGGCCCCCAGGAACGCTAGAAGAGCAAGACTGCAGCCACGGAGCAGGGAGTAACCATTGGTGCCGACCCCCGTTGAAAATTCATGGCGGCATAAAGCTGCAGGCCTGCATCTCTCCTACAAACACCTAACCTGGATGTCAGATTCCCCCAGGAGCCAGAGTGACTGGCAAATCAGCAGCCTGAGCCTTCACCAATAGACTGTTGTGAGGTGAATTAGACAATTTTTTTTACTTTCATTTTGTTGATACTTCTTTTGCTGTTACTACCTCCCTGACAACTTCATTCTTGATCCTCTCCAAACTGGCTTTCATCCACTTCACTCCACTGAAATGGCCCTGGTTAAAGTCACCAATGACCTACTAGCACTCAAATCCAGGGGCAACTTCTCTCTACTCATACTCCTGGACCTCTCTGCAGCCTTCAACACTGTGGATCATTCTCTCCTCCTCTGCACCCTTCAGACCTATGGCCTCTCTAACACTGTCCATGCCTGGTGCACCTCTTACCTCATCAGCAGCTCCTTTTCTGTGTCTGCCTCCTGCTCCACCTCCCCCCTTTTATCCTTCCTGGTGGTGTCCCACAGGGTTCTGTGCTGGGCCCCCTGCTCTTCTCCCTGTATACTTCTTCACTAGGAGAACTCATCAGTTCCTTCTGCCTCCAATACCACCTTTATGCCGATGACACGCAACTATGCCTCTCCTCTCCTGAACTCTTCCCTTCTGTACTCTCTCAGGTGTCCAGCTGCCTCTCCACCATCTTTTCCTGGATGTCTGAGCACTCTCTGAAACTCAACATGGACAAAACTGAAATCATCATCTTCCCCCCGATAACAGAGTCTCCACCCCCACCAATCTCTATATCACTATTGACACCACCATTATCTGCCCTGTTCCCCAACTTTGCTGCTTGGGTGTCACCCTTGACTCCACCCTCTCCTTCACCCCCCACATTCAATCTCTGGCTCAATCCTGTCGGTTCCAGCTATGCAACATCGCTCACATTAGGCCATTTCTCTCCCAGAATGCGACCAAACTAATTATTAATTCACTAATCATTTCTCAACACCACTACTGCAACCTTCTCCTCACAGGCCTCCCACGTTGCCATCTTGCTCTCCTCCAATCCGTTCTCAATGCTGCAGCTAGACTTATCTTCCTCTCCCACCATTCGACTTCCGCCACTCACCTCTGCCAGAACCTGCACTGGCTCCCATTCCCCTACAGAATCATCTTCAAACTCCTCACCTTCACATACAAGGCCCTTCCTAACTCCACTGCTCCCTACATCTCCAACCTCTTTCACCCGCTCCAGTGTGCCTATGACCGTTGCATCTCTTCTACCCTGGATACTTCATCTCACTCTCGTATTCAACATTTTGCTCGTGCTTCCCCCCTACACTGGAATGAGCTCCCTAACTCGATCAGGCTGTCCCCAACCTTGAATAGCTTCAAAACGTGCACTTAAAACTGACCTGTTCATCAAAGCATACCCTTCCACCACATAACCACGTCACCAGGTCGCTCTCCCCACCATCCTGCCTCAGCCATTTCCACCTGCCTACTTCCTGCACTCAGGTCCCCATCTACATACTCATGACATCTGTCTGTCTCTGTCTCTCCCCTCTCCCCTAGATTTTAAACTCCTAGGAGAAGGGTCCTCCTCCCTATTGTCTCACAGCCCTCTTGTCTAGCACTTCAATGACAGCCTTCACCTAGTATGCTGTCATATCCCGACGAGGGTTAAATAACCGGCGTCTACATCTAGACGCCTGTCATTTTACCGATGCCGGGAGACCGGCTCTCGGCATCCCGATCTAAGTGATGCCGGGCGCCGCTGTGGACAGCCGTGGGGGGGGAGGGTTAGGTTTAGGGCTCCCGGGGGGGAATTAGGGTTAGGCAGCCCCTGGGAGGTTAGGGTTAGGCTAGGGGAAGGGAGGGTTGGGGTTAGGCACTCCCAGGGGGAGGCTAGGGTTAGGCAACCCCCCGGGAGTCATAGGTTCAGGCGGTGTGGAAGGGGGGGTTAGGTTAAGGCGCTTGGAGGGGGGATTAGGGTTAGGCACTGGGGGGTAAGGTTAGGGTTAGGCACCCTAAAGGAGTGTTAGGGTTAGGGGGGGAATAGGTTAGTGAATACTTACCTGGGGACGATCTGAATTTTCATCCTGTTCGGGCTGCCGGTGTCGGGATTTGAACCGCCGGCCCGGGGTCCAGCGGAAAATCATACCGATTCCCTTCACCTTCCCAGCTGTATTGTGTTGGAGAATTGTGGTGCTAATTGTTGTTCTAGTTGTGTTTATGTTTTAGTTACTGTATTGTAATTTCTGTACGGTCCTACTATTGACATGCTGTATGTACGGCGCTGCAGACCACCTGTGGCACCCTATATATAAAATGTAATAATAATAATAATAATAAAATGTATCACTGCGGTGACAGAAGTTGATTCTGGTGCCTGTTTTTAAATGGGAGATCCTCAATTTTGGGCAGAAATTAAAATTTCAACAGTGTCCCAATTCTGCTTTAAACTTCAGGTACCTTTGCAATAAGTATTGGTGCGGTAATAGAAATTGATTCTGGTGCTTGGTTTTAAAGTGGAAGTTGGAAACACTTTTACAGAGCATACAAATTACCCCAAGCCCTGGACCCTCAGGGCCCGAGTCAGACCCGGACACAAAGCAGTGCACTTTCGCAGCCTTCAGGGGCCGGGTATGCAAATTCTGTGATCGCACGGCATGTGGCTTAACGATGCCCACTATGTCTTCGAGTGCGACAGCAGTATGATCGCAGGCCGGTCTAATGACGCCCCCTTTTCCTTCACAGTGTACGTCATCTCCCAGGAAGTGTATTTAATTTAGGGGTGTGCACCAGCCACTTTTCGTGTTTTGTGTTTTGTGTTTTGGATCTGGATCTTTCTTCGTGTTTTGGATATGGATTGGTTTTGCCAAAAGCACCCTTCCGTGTTTTGGGTTCTGGGTTTTGTGTTTTGGATCTGTATTTTTTTTTAAAAAAGCATAAAAACAGCTAAAATCACAGAATGTGTTGGTTTTTCTGCTCCTATGCTATTATTAACCTCAATAACCTTAATTTCCACTAATTTCCAGTCTATTCTGAACACCTCACAATAGTGTTTTTATGTCCAAAAGGCTGCACCGAGGTAGCTGGATGACTATGCTAAGCGACACGAGTGGGCGGCACAAACACGTGACCCATCTAGGAGTGACACTGCAGTGGCAGACAGGATGGCAGTTTGAAAAACTAGGCCCCAAACTGTACATAATGCAAAGAAAAAAAAGAGGTGCAAGATGGAATTGTCCTTGGGCCCTCCCACCCACCCTTATGTTGTATAAACAGGACATGCACACTTTAACAAACCAATCATTTCAGCGCCAGGGTCTGCCACACAACTGTGGCTGAAATGATTGGTTCGTTTGGGCCCCCACAAAACAAGCTGGCAATTAATCTGTCCCTGCACAAACTGGCTCTACGGAGGCAAGATGTCGTCCTCATCCTCCTCATCCACCGATTCCTCACCCTCCTCATCCTCACAGAGTATTAACTCGTCCCCCCTGGAATCCACCACCACAGGTCCCTCTGTACGTTCTGGAGGCTGGTCTCCCTGGAAGAGTTGATAATTCATTTTGATGAACATCATCTTCTCCACATTTTGTGGAAGCAACCTCCTACGCCTTTCGCTGACAAGGTTCCCGGCTGCACTAAACACTCTTTCGGAGTACACACTGGAGGGGGGGCAACTCAGGTAAAATAGAGCCAGTTTGTACAGGGGCCTCCAAATTGCCTCTTTTTCCTGCCAGTACAGGTATGGACTGTCTGACATGCCTACTTGGATGCTGTCACCGATGTAATCCTCCACCATTCTGTCAATGGTGACAGTATCATATGTAGTGACAGTAGACATGTCAGAAATTGTTGCCAGGTCCTTCAGTCCGGACCAGATGTCCAAACTTGGTCCTGCCTGCCCTGCATCACCGCCAGCGGGTTGCTTAGGAAACCTAAGTTTTTTCCTGGCAGCCAGGTGATGGCGGGGCAGGTTCAAGAGTGTTTGCTGGCGCTCCAGTCTTCGGCACGCAGTCGCTGAATGGCGAAAGTGGTCAGAAATTTTTCGGGCCACCCAAAGCGTCTCCTGCACGCCCCTGTCGCTTTTCAGAAAATTCTGCACCACCAAGTTTATTGTGTGAGCAAAACATGGGACGTGCTGGAATTTGCCCAGATGTAATGCCCGCACAATATTGGTGGCGTTGTCAGATATCACAAATCCCCAGGAGAGTCTAAGTGGGGTAAGCCACTGGGCGATGATTTCCCTCAGTTTCTCTAAGAGGTTGTCGGCGGTGTGCCTCTTACTGAAACCGGTGATACACAGCGTAGCCTGCCTTGTAACGAGCTGGCGTTTCTGAGATGCTGCTACTGGTGACGCTGCTGCTGTTGCTGCGTAAGGTGATACATCTACCCAGTGGGCTGTCACAGTCATATAGTCCTTAGTCTGCCCTGTTCCACTTGTCCACATGTCCGTGGTTAAGTGGACATTGGGTACAACGGCATTTTTCAGGACACTGAGGACACTTTTTCTGACGTTTCTGTACAGTCTCGGTATCACCTGCCTAGTGAAGTGGAATCTAGACGGGATTTGAAACCGGGGACACACTACCTCCATCAATTGTCTAAATCCTACTGCACTAATGGCGGATACCGGACGCACGTCTAACACCAACATAGCAGTCAAGGCCTCAGTTATACGTTTTGCTTCAGGATGACTGCTGTCGTACTTCATCCTCCTCGCTAAGGACTGTTGGAGGGTCAATTGTTTAGTAAAAATAGTGGTGTTCCTACTTCCTCTCTGGGATGATGAACGACTCCCAGCAGCAGCAACAGCAGCAGCGGCAGCAGGAGGCGTAGCAATGCAGGATCCTCCGGAGGAATCCCGGATAGGAGAGTCAGTCATGCCAGTGACATGGCCTGCAGGACTACTTCCGATCCTGACTAAGGAGGAAATTGACGAGGAGGGAGTTGATGGTGTGGTTTGCAGGCGCTTGGATTCAACAGGACAATGGGATTTAGGTGTCCCTGGACTGCTTACGGTCTTAGCCAAAGTTTCTGAACTTGACAGTAACTTTTTATGAACGCGCTGCAGGTGCCGTATAAGGGAGGATGTTCCTAGGTGGTTGACGTCCCTACCCCTACTTATTTCACCTTTACATATGGTACATATGGCAAGACAGTTGTTGTCCGGATTTGGATAGAAATATTGCCAGACCAAAGAGGTGGAATGTTTGGACTTCTGCCCAGGCATGACCGTGATGGGCTTTTTCATCCCACGGACAACAACTGTCTCCCCCGGAGCCTGATTTAAACAAACCACATCACCATCAGAATCCTCCTCGCCAACTTCCTCCTCAGCGCCAGCTACACCAGTATCCTCATTCTGTTGTACTTCAACAGTGACATCTTCAATTTGCATATCAGCAAGTGGACTGTGGGTGCTCCTTTCAGCACTTGCAGGGGGGCGTGCAAATGGTGGAAAGAGCCACCTCTTCCCGTCCAGTGCTGGGAAGGTCAGGCATCGCAACCACCACCACACTTGGTCTCTCCTTGGGGATTTGTGATATCTTCTTAGAACGCACAGTTCTTCGCTGTGCTTTTGCCAGCTTAACTCTTTTGATTTTTTTAGTGGGAGAAGGGCTTCCATCGTCATGTGAAGCTGAACCACTAGTCATGAACATAGGGAAAGACCTTAGCCATTCCTTGCTACGCCGTGTCGTAAATGGCATATTGGCAAGTTTACGTTTCTCTTCAGATGATTTAAATGTTTTTTTCAAGGTCATTTTCCTGAACTTTGCCATTTGGGATTGTATGTGCCCTCTACTATGACATTGGGCATCGGCCTTGGCAGACGACGTTGATGGCATGTTATCGTCTATGTCATGACTAGTGGCAGCAGCTTCAGCACTAGGAGGAAGTGGTTCTTGATCTTTCTCTATTTTATTTTTATCGGAGAAAGTTTGGTCCTCCATTTATGTTATATCGATTTGATATATACGTGCGGCTAAGGCGCACAGAAACACAGAAAATATTTTTTTATTTTTGCTGGAGAGTAGTGCACTTTGAGGGTTACACCACCCTTTAAGAAATGAGCCAGCCGGCTCTTTACTTATGACACAGGCGCACGCTTGGCACTACTTTGTTGATGCACGTGCGGCTACTGCGCAAACAATTCACAAACACAGAAAATATTTTTTTATTTGGTTTGGACTGGAGTGTATTTTGGGGGTTACAGCACCCTTTAACGGTCAAGCCAGCCGGCCCTTTACTTATGACACAGGCGCACGCTTGGCACTACTTTGTTGATGCACGTGCGGCTACTGCGCACACAATTCACAAACACAGAAAATATTTTTTTATTTGGTTTGGACTGGAGTGTACTTTGGGGGTTACAGCACCCTTTAACGGTCAAGCCAGCCGGCCCTTTACTTATGACACAGGCGCACGCTTGGCACTACTTTGTTGATGCACGTGCGGCTACTGCGCACACAATTCACTAACACAGAAAATATTTTTTTATTTGGTTTGGACTGGAGTCTATTTTGGGGGTTACAGCACCCTTTAACGGTCAAGCCAGCCGGCCCTTTACTTATGACACAGGCGCACGCTTGGCACTACTTTGTTGATGCACATGCGGCTACTGCGCACACAATTCACAAACACAGAATTTTTTTTTTTATAGCACTTGGGGGGAGCACCCCTGATGGACAGAGCACCCCCTGGACAACACTACAGCACCCCTTTAGGACTGGGACACTGCACAGGACTTTGGAGTGGACACAGCCCCTATGGACAACTGACTGCACAACACAGTCCAGACAGACCCTATGGACTTTGAAGTAGTGGACACAGCCCCTATTAACAACAGCAGCACAGCACAACACAGCCAGCCCCTATAGACTTTGAAGTAGTGGACACAGCCCCTATGGACAACAGCAGCACAGCACAGCACAGCACAACACTACTCTGCACTACACTACACTACACTACACAGCCCAGCCAGCCCTAACTCCCACCCTCCCTCTTCACTATCCACAGCCGAGTGAGAAAATGGCGCCGACGCGGGTACCTTATATAGGATCCAAAACCCGCGAGACCCGGAAGGCGGGATGATGACGTTTTGCCTCGATTTCAGATCCGAGTCAGGCGGGAAAAGTCGAGCCTGGCTCGGATCGGCCTCGGATCGGGGGGGCTCGGGGGGGTTCGGATTTCAGAAATCCGAACCCGCTCACCCCTAATTTAATTATCGGTAACATCGAGAAGCATTGGAGGCATACACAGTGCTTGAGGTAGGCCCTACCCTACCTTGCAACGGCTTCAGTCTAAAATACAGCCAGGTGACGTGTACAATGACGCTCCACTTTAATTATGCACTCCCAAAGAATGCCGTTTTGAAGCTCAGACACACCTGCGTTTGCACATCCACTCCCCCATTTTCAAAGGCCTTCCCCTGTAACCACCCACAAACGGCACTGTCTGTCACTCAAAGTAACGGGCAGTCTCTGTACTTCGAGCGCACGATTCTCGATCGCAGTGACTGACTCGCACACGCACACTGGGATGCATGTGCAGAATGCGAAAATTGTCCAGCTACGAGTGAGCGCAGCGTTGCGTCTGGGTCTGAATCGGGCCCTCAATCTTGGCCAATTTTGGTCAAAAATTAAAATTCCAAAAGTGTCCCAATTTCTGCTTTAAACTTTAGTTACCTATCTGATATGTATCACTGTAATGACAGAAGTTGATTCTGGTGCTTGGTTATAAAATGAGAGATGGAAACATTTTTTACAGATAATTAAATTTCCTTTTGCCCTGGACACTCAATTTTGTCTAAAAATGAAAATGTCAAAAGTATCCCAATTTCTGCTTTAAACTTTAGGTATCTATCCAAAATGTGTTAGTGCGGTGACAGAAGTTAATTCTTTTGCCTGGTTTCATATGGGAGATTGAGACATACTTGTCAGCACATGAGAAAATCCTTAAGCTACGGTCCTTCAAATTTGAAATAAAATAAAAATTTCAAAAGTGCCCCAAAATCTGCTTTAAACTTTAGGCTCACTTCTGATGAAACAGCTGAGAAACGCGTCAAGTCCAACCCTTTTCACAAGTGAAATTTGCCGGAAGACTTGCTCCGTCTTGTAAGATCGGCTGTCTGCTCCCAGGGACTCACGCATTATGTGTACATCCATCACATGCTGGTTCTCCACGTGTCCAGCCATCAACAGGTGCCTGGATCTAATCATGGTGAGGAGGAAGACACAGAGACGGACATTGCTGTAAGCAGGATTGGAGACATGGACACTGTTCTCTTCCTATCTTCCCCCCACTACAGCGCATTGTCGTACCACGTGAGTAACTCAGATCTGAGTCAGAATATACTTAGAGAGCCCAGCACGGCCTGAGACTATTAGTCACCTATGTGGAGAGCTTTTCTGTGCAACAAGTTAGACCAAGATACGGTCAGCATTGAATGGGGTGTATTATAACTTTGTATGTATTATAACTTTGTGAAGTTGAAAAGGTCTGACAAATCTGCCTGTAACGGATATAACCACACATATATAAAGGTGTTTTTTTTCTATTATGACACGGAGACCAGTCCTTTCGTACTAATCACCATACTAATATTCTAACCTGAAGGAACAATGGCCCTCATTCAGAGCCGTACGCTCTGAGCAGAGCGCACGCTCTGAATGAGGGCCGCCCTCCATAATTATGGAGCGTCCTCCTGGACGCTCGTATAGCTGTGGGTCACCACCCACAGCCTATACGAGCGTGCAGTTTGATGGCCGCGATGGTCGTGACCATCGCGACCATCGAAACTGCGAGCCGGAGCCTGCGGTTGAGGTTTTCAACCGCAAGGCCCGGAGTGATTTTGGCTCTATCAGAGCCAAAATCACTCCCACTGACATCACTAGTGATGTCAGTGGGCCGGCTTCTGACGGTAGGCGTTCCCTTGGGAACGCCCCCGTCAGGGAGGCACGCCCCCGGCACGCCCACCAAAGGGGGCGTGCTGTCAATCAACATCGACAGCACGCCCCCTTTGATCAGACACAACGAGCGAAGGACTTTCCTTCGCTCGTCGCGTCTGGCGCATGCGCACGACGGAGCTCCCTCCGCCGTGCGCATGCTCAGTGCAGACCATCTACCCACTTGCGAGCGGACAGCAGCTCGCGAGTGGGTCTGAATCAGGCCCTATATTCCGAGACTTTGCAACTTATATTATTAGGGCTTGTCTCTCCTACTAACACTTTGACCATAACATCAGATTTATCCTGGACTGTATTTAAGGGACTGTTTTGTTCTGTTTTAATCCAAATAAGGATTATTTTTGATGATGATTCAGTCAGGATGATGTGCATTAGTGGGATATTATGGTCACAGGGTGACATGTATTGATATTGTGCAAACGTCCTTGGTGTGTTTTATTCTGCATAGTTGATGAATTACTCTTTATGCAGATTGATGGAGAGATTATGAGATTTTTATCTTGGGAATAAAATTGTTATTTTTAATAATTTGTTATTTCTTATGTTCAATTTTATTGGATTATTACTGTGTGCTTCCTAAGGTCAGCGCTTTCTTAATTAGATGATTCTTTTTAAACTTTAGGTACCTATCCAAAATCAATCACATTTTTTTAATTTTATAAAACAGATGACATCTCTATTGTGGACAACTTTAGAGACTGGCTCATGCACAGAATGTGTATGGCTGACTGACGGGAGGCGCTCAGGGGAGAACCCAACATGGCGGAATCAGGAGACGTTTCAGACTAGATAGATTCATCTCCTCTAACAACTCTGGTGCTCGGCCAGTGATACTGAGTCTAATACAAGATGCATTCATAAAACTAAACAACTACCACCTTTAGGGGCCAGCACAAGAGCAAAAACGTCCACGCAAGATGCAAAATATCAAGAGGTGGGGGGCAGAGGAAGAGGCAGATCTCAAAGAGACCCCCAGTTTCCCAGGAAATATTATTTTATCTATCATCCACCCCTCTTTCCCCAATCTAAACCCAGGTCTTACAAAAAGGTCTGAGTTTTGTGCCAACAACGAAATTTGATCCGTTTCTTTGGAAAACTGAGTCCTACAAGTTACATCGACAACTGAAATTAAGAGGATATTTAGCAGCAGCAAATACAGAACAATGACCTATACCAATATTATATTACTGAATTATCTAAATTAACTCTAAAGTCAATCCGCAATCATCAATTGTGTCAATCAAGACTTTTATGCGTCTCATATATGTGAAGTTGTCGCATTAGATGACCACTGAACAGAAGAAGTTTTCCAATTTGACCAGCTCTAAGCTTACAACCCTCATATCTTTGCGTAAAGGGGAAGATATTGTAGTTAGATCAGAAGATAAGGGCGGGTCCATTGTCATCCAGGACCTAGCACTATACAATCAAGAAATCTATAGAAAGTTATCAGATGATCAGACCTATAGATGCTTTGAGCTGGACCCCACCATGTGCTTCAAAAGAGAAGTAGACGAGCTCTTACAAAGAGATCCTGAGTAAAGATTTCCCAATTAAACCTCTTTTGTACACTGTACCGAATTTGAATAGACGGCCAGGTAGACCGAACATCTCGGCCAGGGTGTCTCTATATTAGTCTATCTCCTTCTGCTTAGATACTTATTTGCAGCCATGTGCAAAAAAGGGTCTAAAACATTCCTTTTAGATACAACGGCTTTGTTATTAGTGCTAGATTCTATTAGCTACATACCGGATATTTGTATTTTAAGCAGCATTGATGTTAATGCCCTTTACACCAGTATTCCACATGAGCTAGGAATACATGCTGTACATATACCTATAACTGGCTACACATTGTACACTGGTCCAGACACAAACATTTTTTTTTGTGAATTATTACATCTTGTTCGTGATAGAAATAATTTTTATTTTGATGGACATTTCTACCTACAGACGTCAGTTCAATGTGGCCCCATCGTACGCCAATGCTTTAATGTTTGAGGTAGAAAAATACATACTTTATTCTGACGCTAACACTGCAGGGGATGTAATTGACATCCCGGCAATCGGGATGCCGGCTCTCAAAATACCGGCACTGGAATCCAGACAGTAGTCGGAATCCTGGTGCCAGTATCCCGACCTCCAGCATTCCAATGGTAAGTACTAGGGGTAAGGGGAGGGTTAGATTTAGGCACAAGGGGGAGAGTTAGGCTGCGGGGGGGAGGGTTAGGCTGCAGGGAAGGGGGTTTAGACTGCAGCAGTGACGGAACCAGGGGGGTGATCGCCCCCGATACCACACACAGCCCCGCCCACCTACTGATCCTGTAGGCAGCAGAGGCTGGGGCCAGCTGCGAGTGTCAGCCGGGTCCTGGCCATGCCAGGCACATAGAGTTAGGGTTGGGCTGCTGAGACGAGTCAGCTGTCAATCCAGGCACCCAGCTGGCCAGAGAAGTAAGTGGAGTGACATGGGATTTGTAGTTTTTCTTTTACTTCTCAGATTCTGGGCAGTAAAAGATAAACTACAAGCCCCATAAGTCATTGCGTCCTTTACAAAGATGGCCGCCGCTGGAGCAAACCAGCATGTGGATAGGGAGAATAAAGTGAGACTGAGTGACATGCTGACCCGGGCTGGGACTGAGTGGTACACATTGCTGTCCACTTAGAACTTGAAGAGGGAGGGACCATCCAGTGGCTGATCCAGGGGGGGAGGAGTTCAAGTCTACTCTGGATACACTGACTCATACTTGCCTACTTTTGAAAAAGCATTTCAGGGAGATTGTGAAAACAGCACCTATGTGTGCGTCGGTAAAGTGGGCGTGTCCTGCTACATCTGGGAGGCGTATCATAAAATTGCCTTACATCCAAATGTAAACGAGGTCCAAAGCAGTTAGTAAGATCTATTTGTTGATGAAAACAAACTGATACTTTTGAGAAAATGTCTGTAGCCATAGAGGGGTATTCAATATGAAACGTTAACTTCACTGTCGAAGTTAACGTTTCATATCGGAGTTTTTTTCTGCGTTAAGTCTGGTGCGCGCTCCCGCTTATCCCCGTATTCAATATAAAATTAACAAAATCGGGAAACTACGAAGTTGGATTGGCGTAAAGTTACAAAGTTTTCCTTAAAATAATTGTAAGACCCCCCTAAAGTTGTAAAAACATGGGGGATCACTATGGGTACCCCCGTTTTAGCCTTTAATTGAAAGTCGGGGATATAAATAGCCGCAGCAGGTGTTTTTTTCCCGACATTGAATAAGTGTTGCAGAAGAGCACTTAGGTTATTTTTTTCGTTTTTTTAAGTGGTCCCATCAAATTTGGGGTACATGAAAATGGCTACTAGCATATTTTGATGTCCCTAAAGTAAGTGTTTTAAAATTCTGCATTTGTGCACCTGCCGCTATAATTCTATTCTTCAAAACACCTGCCGCATACTTGCAGAATAGCCCTGAACCTATTTCCCTATTGTTTAACAATTTTTCCCCATTTTTTTTTTTTTGCACCCCAATTTTTAAGTCAATTTTTTTGGGTGTCCCTATTTCTTTTTAAACTTTTTTTGACACAGTTCTTTTTTAAATGACATTCTCAGGGGTGCAGGCTATTTTTTTAAGCCTGCACCCCTAAACCCCAATTCTGCACTTTTTTTCAACACTTATTCTATGGTGAAAAGTTATCCCCGTTTTTTAACTTCGACTTTTTAAAAATCCGATAAGTCTTTGATATTGAATACACTGTAAAAGTAAAACCTGCGATAATGACGTCATAATTGCGATATTAACGCAAAAATGATGTTATCGCACCCATATTGAATACCCCTGATAGGGATCATTGTGCCTTATAACCAATACAGGGAGCTGATACTAATGATCCCATTTGAATGTATACATCTCAGTTTTTTTTTATATATATAACAGCTTTAAAATGGGGGTAAAAACATGTTTTCTGTGTCAATTAATGTTGCAGTAGTTCTCAGGTAATGCTTACTTGGGTTGCCAGAGTTCCCACTGGTAGACCAAAACTTCAAATAACAGTCTAAAGTCTGCAAATGAGTTTGGGACGATTCAAATATATTTCGGACGCCCTGCACAGCAATTCAATTGTTGCTCTAATCAGACACACATGCCACGGGCGCCCATTAGTTCTGCTCACCCCTTCCTGATAAACACAAAAAATAATGGGAGTCCGGCGCCGGAACAAACATTTGCATATTCCTCTGTCTAAAGAGACGGGCGATATGCAAATATCAGTGCCCAAAAAACATTTGAATGATCCCCTTTGTGTATTATAATTTCAGCCACCACAGAAACTCACTTTGGGGGCAGGACTTTAAGTGGGAAGAGCAATGAGTAGAAAGGGGAGGAGTCAGTATTCTTAAACCGCCCCCTCCTAAAAGTAAAGTCTAGATCCACCACTGGGCTGCGGGGAAGGTAAGGGGTGGGGGTTAGAGGTTAGTCTTAGTATACTTACCTAGTTGGGTCGGGATTCTGACTGTCGGGATGCCGCTATCAATATTGTGACGGCCAGCATCCCGACGGCCGGCATCCCGTATGCAACCCCATTGCAGATCATATTTTATATTACACACGCTATATCGATGACATCCTGCTTCTGTGGACAGGAAGCGAGACACAGTCAGCCCTAGAGGTACACAATGCGGGCACTAGTCCAGTTAAATTTACCTATAAGCTGAGCAGGGGTGTATCTAGGGGTCTGAGAGCCCCTGGCAGAGTAAGGGACTGGCACCTCCCCCTCCCCCTCCCCCTGCTAGCAGTTAGTAAACCGACACCTCCTCACCCCTCCTTCATCGTCCGGCAGTGATGCTTCTGACTGGGAGATCATCAGCAGCACAGACTTTTGACAGACAGAACAGTGTGCTATAAATAAAAATACACCTTACCTATATGGTGGTTTCTCTGCGATGGAAACTGGTCCTCCTTGGGCAGACAGTCGGTATTCACTATTCATGTAGGACATCTCATTTACCGGAAGATGCCTGTTTGTGTAGGAATATAACCAATGTCATTATCATACAACAGAGGTTCAACGAAACTCGTGTCTCATGTCCCCTCCAGCCTCCTACCTGTGTCACTCCAGCCTCCTCCTCCGTGTCCAATTCATCCATGTGTCTTTCAAACTACATGCCCCGTGTCTCTCAAGTCTTGTGCCCCGTGTCGCCTCCAGCCTCCTGCTTCATGTGTTACCTCCTGCTCCAAGTCCCCACCAACGTTCTGTGTCTCCCCAACGTCCTGCTCAATGTCGCCTCCAGCTCTGTCACCTCCTGACCCATGTCCCTTCTAGCTTTTTGTGTCATCTCCAGCCTCCTGCTTTCTGTATCACGTCCTGCCACATGAACCTCCATCCTCCTACTCCATTTTGCCTCCAGCTCACTGTGATATTCCAGTCTCCTGCCCCACTTGAGCTTCCTGTCCCACTCATTCCTTCCTCTGCTACCTGTCTTTCAAGTCTTCTCCCCCCTCTGTATTTCCAGCCTCCTGCCCCCTCTGTATTTCCAGCCTCCTGCCCCCTCTGTATTTCCAGCCTCCTGCCCCCTCTGTATTTCCAGCCTCCTGCCCCCTCTGTACTTCCAGCCTCCTGCCCCCTCTGTATTTCCAGCCTCTTGCCCCCTCTGTATTTCCAGCCTCTTGCCCCCTCTGTATTTCCAGCCTCTTGCCCCCCTCTGTCAATCTTGCCTCCACCACCTCCTGCCCCCTCTGTAAATTCAAGACTGCCCCGCCCCGCACAGTCTTACCAGCTTCCTCTTTCTGTCTCCAGTGCAGCCTGCATGGTCCGCTCTGTAGCCTGTGTGGGGCGTGACGTCGCAATCCGGCTCCCGGCAGTCCCGGAGGTAGGAGGTGCTGTGACTGTCATGCCGCCGAGCACCATGGTCCTGCTCGGCGGTGCAGGGCACTCTGGGGCTGGAATGGAAGGGAGAGATAGGAAACGAGCCGGGGAGGGTGCGGAGCACATGGGGCAGACAGCGCAGCGCTGCCCAGTCAGTGCCGCCGCTGTAATTGTAAAGTGTATTAGTAGCGGTGTGCCCGGCAGCAGAGGAACTGGGCACACCGCTGTCTGTATACATGTAAAAAAAACTAGTGCCCGTGATCGGGGGTTGTGGCGGCCGGTTCCGCCCACAGGACATGAGCGGTTGTGGCGGCCACACCACTCTAGTTACAGTCCTGGACTGGCACTGCCGGGTGGCGCCCGCCCACCGGCCGGCGCCCCTGGCGAGTGCCATCCCGGCCAATACAAAAATACGCCCCTGAAGCTGAGAGTGGAATCAATTAAGGTCAATAGCAATAAGTTAGACCCTACTCTTTGTAAAATTTACAGATCGAAACATTTTATTGTCACCGAAAAGCTTTCATCCAAAATCTATACAGCAGGGATTACCCTACTCCCCATTGTTGAGAGTGAGCAGGATATGTACTAATTGTCTGAGAATGATTGTGACAGACAGATGGACAGGATGATCATAAAATTTACAGCACGTGGGTATGACCCAATATCCTTATACAACATTAAACAGAAGGTATTGTCCATTCCTAGAGATAAAACCCTGTTAACCAGTAAGAGAAAAACCATTAGCAACAAAATCATATGGCCGACTAGGTACAATACTACCAGTAATAATACACGTAGAGCTATTAAAACATTTTGGCCTATAATTGCATCAGATAAAGACCTTAAACCCTTAAATGACAAAAAAAAGAAAATGATGCCTTAAATTATGACTCACAAGGCGAAAAAATAAGGGATTCTGTGGTACCCCCACGATGTTACTAATTTTGGCATACGTAAACCATTAACCATCTTATGGGGCTCCTAAGTTAGGATGTGTAAAATGTATGTGATGTGTAACCTGTAGCTACAGGCTAACGGGATCAATTCAAACATCCCTATTCTGGCCATATTTTTAAAATCTGCCATAGAGTTACCTGTACGAGTCGTTATGTTATATATGCTCTGATTTGCCCATGTGGTAAATTCTACATAAGCAAGACAGAATGTCAGTTTAAAGAAAGGATGGCTGTGCACAGGTCATCCAGCCATTCAGTGCAGGCACAGGAGAACAACCTGTTACAAGGCATTTTGCCCTGGCAGGGCATTCATTGACCTCACTTGAAGCATATTGTGATTGAGCACATACCCCCCTCGATAGAGGAGGTGCCCGAGGCAAATTACTTCTCCAAATAGAATCCAAATGGATTTTTTCTTTTAGATTCACTGACCCCCTCGCCCTCGGGGTTTAACTGAAAATTTGTGTCTACATACAGTGCTATCTTTAATTACGTATTGTTCAGACTCTAATACAGCGATTTTCAACCTTTTTCAACTCGAGGCACACTACACAAAATTGCCAAGGCACACTATCTGGTTATGTGACGTGCGTGACCAATAAAAATGCATACACATTGACTCCCACTTAAACAAAATACACATACATTGGCTTCCACTGGAATAAAACACACTACATTGGCCTCCACATGAGTAAAACTGAATACATTGGCCTCCTCTGGAATAAAACAAACTACAGTACAAGTGCGCTGAGTTGACCACCGCGGCACACTTGACAAGCGCTAGTGTTCCGCGGCACAGTGGTTGAAAAACGCTGCTCTAGTAGTTTGCTACTTATACTGTAGGCATTCTACTTTTTGGCCACAAGATGTCCTCACACCGTTTATACAGATTTTAACTTTAAAGGTGCATACACACACAACGATTTTTTAAATCGTTATCGTTCATATCTGAAGGAAAAATCTGATCGTGTGTATATGCAAAAATCGTTTGTAGTTGTAAAAAATCGTTCATTACATTAATGCATACACACTAGACGATATGCTCCCTGAGCGATATCGTCTAGTGTGTCCCCGGCAGGCTGTGCTCAATGTCGTTCATGACATTGAGCACAGCCGCTGAACGATATCATTAGCGATATTGTTCAGCGCCCGGCTCTCTCACCCATTCCCTGACATGCAGCAACCTGACGAGGTCGTCAGGTTGGCCTGCATGTCAGCGCGATGAACGATGATGACGAACGACCCGCGGGAACGCGCGTCGTCGTCATCGTTCATCTTTTTTGTGTTAAAAATGGACGATAAAGTGGACGACTGAACGATAACCATATCGTTATCGTTCAGTCGTCCACTTTAATCGCCCAGTGTGTACGCACCATTAGTATATTTGTAAGACTTGTCAGATTTGTCAGATGAACGATTGAACGATTAAACGATTTGAACGATTTGAACGATTTTACCAAAGTTTTGAACGAATTGAATGATTTGAACGATTGAACGATTTTTGACTACATTAAAATGAATGGAATCGTCCAAGTCTGACTGCAAACCCATCAGATGTCAGATATCGTTATCTGACAAACGGGAACGCGCATCGTTGATCGTCCATCGTTCAGGCATGTCAGATATGTCAGATTTTCCTTCAGATATGAACGACTGAACGATTTTTAAATCGTTATCGTTCATATCTGAAGGAAAAATCTGATCGTGTGTATGCACCATATGAACAACTTTAGTAAACGATTTTAGTTAATTTTTTGAAGTGAAAAAATCATTTACTAAAATCGTTCATTAACTAAATCGTTGTGTGTGTATGCATCTTAAAGGTCCCAATGTACTATAATCCACTTTTCAAACGTGGATTGTAGTCAGTCGTAACTACTGTGCCTGCAGCCCCCGCGGCCGGCGTCAAAGACGTGAGGAGGGGAGAGAGGCAGCCGTGCTGACTGCTGTGCCTGTGCCGGAGACTGGAGCTGGAGCTGGATTCAGTCAGGCGGGCAGCGGGGGCGTGGGAGCCGGCGCGGTGATACAGGTCTGGCTGGGCAGCGGCTGCTCATCCTGGCTGTGTGTCACTGTGTGACTGGAAGTTCAAATGTTCAGTGCTGAGGGTGAGGACCGCGGGGGCGTGGGAGCCGGTGGTGGTTGATACAGGGCTGGGCAGTGGCTGCTCCTGGCCGTGTGTCACAGTGTGTGGCTATCAAGACAGTCATCGATCATCATCCTGATTCCTGAGGTGAGGACCACGGGCGGCCTGCGGGGGTGTGGGAGCCGGCAGTGAATGATACAGTAATTACGCGCCACTGGCCATGTGCTGCCCTGCTTTGTAGTATAGTGCATGCTATGTATAGTTGGTTATGTGCCTAATATATATAGTAATGTATATGCCCCATGTGCCTGCTATATATACAGTGGCGGGCTGGGCCGGAGAGCAGGGTGCCATGTGCCCCCCGGGCCGCAGCGTCATGCGGGCCGCAGGCAGTCTGTGTCACTGTGACACAGACTGCACCGCTTGTGTAGCTCTCACCGGACTGAGGGTCTCATTCAGAGCCGCTCTTAAGCGGCCGCTCGTTCGTTCCGAGCGATGTTCGCACAACTGCGCATGCGCACGGATTGTAATACGCATGCACGAACCAGTCAGTGCGGCCGAAAATCGTGTGCTCGCAATATAGCGAATGCCTGCTATTTTGAGTGACAGGATGAGGCGTATGTGGGTGGTAACGGGAAGGTGCTTGAAAACGGGGAGTGGAAATCAGAATGCAGGCGTGCTTAAAGGTCAAAACGGGCGTTTTAAGGGTGTGCATAATTAATACAGCAGCGTCATTGACCACGTCACTTGGTTATTTTATAGTCAGAACTGTTCACAAGATTGTGGTAGGAAAAACCAACCACAAGAATAGCGAGCAGTTCAGACGCCGTTCGATGTACTCGATTAATCTAATAAATAGCGGACATGACGTATGATGCGAGCGGCCAGGGGGCGTATTTTTCAAAAAAACGACCGCATGTTTTGTTCGCTCGTACAGACATGGAGGCGTTAACAGACCGCAAAGAGCGAACTGTTCATTTAAATAGCCACCCCCTTTTTCTGAACGAGCGAGCGCAAGTAGCGTCCGGCTCTGAATCAGACCCTGAGTTCGGTCAGCACTACACAAGTGACAAACACACAGCCGCCGGCACTGGCAGCTGTGTGTTTGTTTTGATCAGCAGGCAATGAGAGTCTGTCAGACTCCCATTAGCTGCTGCTGCGCCCACTGCAGGAGCCGCTCCATCTTCCGGCACCTGCAGTGGGCAATGGGAGAGGCGTAATGATGTCATGATGTCTCTCCCATAATACAGAGCGGCCCGGCCCGGGAAGGACAGACGGAGGAGCGGATGGTGACGGCGGGAGCGGGGATTCAGGTAAGTGTTTTTTGTTTTTTTTTATTACGTGTGTCTACTGGGGAAGGGGCTGGCACTACAAGGGGGAGACCACTACTGGGGGCGCTGCAAGGGGGGGACTACTACTACTGCGGGCACTACAAGGGGGGAACCACTACTGGAGGCACTGCAAGGGGGGGACTACTACTACTACTACAGGGGCAATACAAGGGGGGACTATTACTTCTGGGGGCACTACAAGGGGGGACTACTACTACTGGGGGCACTACAAGGGGGAGGACTACTACTACTGGGGGCACTACAATGGGGGAACCACTACTGGAGGCACTGCAAGGGGGGGGACTACTACTATTGGGGGCAATACAAAGGGGGAACCACTACTGGGGGCACTACAAGAGGGAGGGACTACTACTGGGGTCACTACAAGAGGGAGACCACTACTGGGGGCACTACAAGAGGGAGACCACTACTGGGGGCACTACAAGGGGGAGATCACTACAAAGGGGGAACCACTACTGGGGGCACTACAAGGGCGGGCGACTACAGGGGGGGCACTACAAGGGGGGACCACTACTGGTGGCACTGCAAGGTGGAGACCACTACTGGGGATTGTTACTGGGGGCACTTCAAGGGGGGGACTACAACTGGGGGGACTACTACTGGGGGCACTACAAAGGGGGGACTACTACTACTAGGGGCACTACAAGGGGGGACTACTACTACTAGGAGCACTACAAGGGGAGGGGACAACTACTAGCGGCACTGCATAGGGGGGAGGGGACTACTACTAGGGGCACTACATAGGGGGGAGGGGACTACCACTGGGGGCACTGCATCGAGGGACCACTGCTGGGGGCTCTATAAAAAGGGCAATACTGGGGGTACTGCATAGGGGGGAGACTACAACTTGGGCCACTATTTAAGGGGCACTGCATAAGGGTTACCACTATTGGGGGCACTGCATGGGGGGTGGACTGCTACTGGGGGCACTATATAAGGGGCACTGCATAGGGGGTACCACTACTGAGGGCACTATATAAGGGGCTTACTACTGGGGGCACAAGGGGCACTGCACAGGGGGGACCACTACTGGGGGCACTGTATAAGGGGCACTGCATACGGGGGATCACTCCTGGGGGCATTACTGGAGGCCTGCATAAGGGGGTCCTCTCCTGGGGTGTGAGGGGTGGGTGCGGTGCAATGCCTGCTGCCATGCAGGTGTACGTCTGTTACTTACCTTGCGTCGCACCCTCTCACCTTCAGGCCGTGTGTTGAGCAGACGGTCCTGGAACCTCCAATTAGAACATGGACACGATGACCTAGGGGGAAGGAGACGAGGTGAGTACCGTCCTTCCTCACGTCGACCGACGCGCCCTACCGAACCGGGGGATAAATTCAGGTTTTAAGTGAAGATCATCATTGGCACTTTTGGCCTCAGATCCCGAATTTTCACCTATCGGTACTCACCAGGGCCGGCCCGAGCCTAATTTTTTTGGTAAGCGACTATAGATTTTGGTGCCCTTTGGTGAAATAAATCCTCATATTTCAGTGTATGAAATATCGGGAGTACATGTAATGATGTAACAATTACAAAAAAATAAACAATTGCAATTAGAAAAGTGTTATAGCGCCCTTAAAAAGCAGGATCAAGGTGGGTGCTAAGCTACAATTATACCCAAAGATACAAATTCAGAAAGAGGGTTACAGCACTTGGTGACAGGGCGAGAGTGACGACAGGGAGAGGGTAACAGCAATGGGTCACAGGGAAAGGGTGACGACAGGGAGAGGGTGACAGCACTGGGTGATGGAGAGGATGACGGCACTGGGTGAGGATGACAGCAATGGGTGAAAGGGAAAGGGTGACGACAGGGAGAGGGTGTCAGTACTGGGTGACAGGGAGACAATGACAGCACTGGGTGATGGAGAGGGTGACGACAGGGAGAGGGTAACAGCAATGGGTTACAGGGAAAGGGTGATGACACGGAGAGGGTGACAGCACCGGGCGAAAGAGGGTGACAGCACTTTGTGACAGAGAGAGTAAAAGCACTGGGTGACAGGGAGAGGGTGACAGCACTGGGTGACAGGGAGAGAATGACAGCACTGGGTGACGGAGAGGGTGACGACAGGGAGAGGGTGACAGCAGTGGGTAAAAGAGGGTGACAGCACTGGGTGACAGGGAGAGAATGACAACACTGGGTGACAGGGAGAGGGTAACAGCAATGGGTTACAGGGAAAGGGTGATGACACGGAGAGGGTGACAGCACCGGGCGAAAGAGGGTGACAGCACTTTGTGACAGAGAGGGTAAAAGCACTGGGTGACAGGGAGAGGGTGACAGCACTGGGTGACAGGGAGAGAATGACAGCACTGGGTGACGGAGAGGGTGAAGACAGGGAGGGGGTGACAGCAGTGGGTGAAAGAGGGTGACAGCACTGGGAGGGAGAGAATGACAACACTGGGTGACAGGGAGAGGGTAACAGCAATGGGTTACAGGGAAAGGGTGATGACACGGAGAGGGTGACAGCACCGGGCGAAAGAGGGTGATAGCACTTTGTGACAGAGAGGGTAAAAGCACTGGGTGACAGGGAGAGGGTGACAGCACTGGGTGACAAGGAGAGAATGACAGCATTGGGTAACGGAGAGGGTGACCACAGGGAGAGGGTGACAGCAGTGGGTGAAAGAGGGTGACAGCACTGGGTGAAAGGGAGAAAATGACATCACTGGGTGACCGAGAGGGTGACAGGGAGAGAATGACAACAGGGAGAGGGTGACAGCAGTGGGTGACAGGGAGAGGGTGATAGCAGTGGGTGACGGAGAGGGTGACAGCAGTGCGGACAGGGAGAGGGTGACAGCAGTGGGGACAGGGAGAGGGTGACAGCCAGTGGATGATTAATACACAGCATTTCAATTTTCTTACCTGAGCCCAGAACTGCAGTGTAGCTCGTGGATGGCGGCTCCTCCTTGGCCTTTTAACGCCAGGGACGGTCACGTTATGTCAGATGCCCGGCACCCAAGCACAGCCTTCAGAGAGGGGAGGAAGTCAGGGAACGTAAGGTAAAAGGGGAGGAGCTGAGTAGAGGGGAGAGCGTGGCCCCTCCTCCCCCTCCAGCTTTGAACGGACAGACTCCAGTAAGCCAGGATGTCCCTATGGGGGGAGGAGCTGAGGAGAGGGCAGGAGAAGAGAGAGCGTGGCCCCTCCTCCCCCTCCAGCCTTGCGCGGACGGACACCAGCATAAGCCAGGCTGTCACTCTGTGGGGAGGAGCTGAGGAGAGGGGAGGAGAAGAGAAATTGGCCCCTCCTCCCCCTCCAGCCTTGCGCGGACGTACTCCAGCATAGGCTGTCACTCTGGGGGGAGAATCTGATGAGAGGGGAGGAGAAGAGAGGATGGCCCCTCCTCCCCCTCCAGCTGTGCCTGTACTGTCAATCACTGACAGTGTTCAGGCTGCGGCACTGGCTGGCGGCGGGCAGCGCAGCGGCACAGTATAATAAGACAGTGTGACTTATTGTATTGCCGGCTGCTGTGGGGGACAGCGGTGGGACTGAGGAGATGGCGCCCTTACAGCTAGGCGCCGTACGCAGTTGCGTACCTCGCGTAATGGGCAGGCCGGCCCTGGTACTCACGTACCAGGTGAAGATCCGTCCTTGCACCGGGTTGCAAGGTTCACCGTCCGCCCAGAAGGAAGGAGAGATAGATAGTGACAAACAAACAGGGAGAGACAGTACACACTGATATTCCTCACCGTGTCCACACTTGCTCTTCGTCCACTCACTCGCCTACAGGTCCCTGTAAGGAGATACACAACACAGCCGTGCAGGGCCTAAACCTATGTCAAGCAACTACACATACTAAAACGGCATCACCCTCAACCTATGGTGTGTGTAGTGCAACAGATATAACAACAACTAAACTTTTGCCCTGCACGGAACACCAATCACAGACTAAATATACAAGAGCAAAACACGGTACTGTCTCTTTAAATGTCTGCTACCTACCTATCCAGAGCTGGCCAGCTCCTATTCTCTGTGACTGGGGAAACCACTACCTCATTGGTGGGAGCCGTATAGCCCTCCACTACTGCTCACACCTCTAATCATCCACCTCTATGTCAGCGCTGCAGCTAATGGGCTCAGGGCCCTGGGCCTAACGCCCAGGGTCTTACCTGCGGCTCAGGCCTAGGTGCCTGCCAAATGGTGGGCTCTGGTAGTGGCCTGGGCCTAATGCCCAGACCACTTTTTATGAGGCTCCGGCCTATTTGCCTGCCTATCTGTGGGGCTCATATATAGGGCCTAGTGCTCTCCCGTATGGGTACAGGCCTATGCCTGATTTATGGCCACAGGCCTGGTGCCCGCCTACTTTATCGAATAGTGACCTGGGCCTAGTACCCAGGCCACTTACACCTACTTAAGGGGCCTAATGCCCGCTACTGTGCCCCGGGCCTTGTTCCCGAAAAAATTGCCCACGGGCCTAGTGCCCGACAATGCTCCACGGGCCTAGCGCCCGACAACCCTGGCGGTCTAGGGAGGGGGTATATGGTGGACCTCACGGAGGGCCTACCTGCGACGTTGGAAGAGGCTGCGGGGGGGAACTTCGTGACGCTCTTTCACTTCCCTCCCCCGCAGTCCTCTCCGGTCCTCAGCACATTCTTCGGCCGCTTGCCCATCCTGGCCAGCGGCTCCGCCTCTTCTTCTTTTCTTCCAGCCGGCGCCGCCTGTCTTCTTTCTTGACAGCGGCGTCTTCTGGCCTCTTCCGCGGCCGCCGCCCCTGTTGCCGCGCCGATCTTCCGCTCTTCGGGAGGTCTTCTCTCCTCCCTCTCCGCCGCCGAACTGACTTTTCCCGCTCGGTGCCGTCTAATACAAGACGGCGCGAGTGGGCGGGGCTATGACGCAGCGAGCTGCGATTGGCTCGTCGCGTCCGCCTCTGATTGGCTGCTGGCCCGCGAGCCAGGTTTGGCTTGCGGCCAGAGCTAAACGCCCGCTGCACTGATTGCCACGCCCAACGTCTGACCGGCGCTGGGAGCAGGTACTCTGTCCCAGCGCCGGCTACCCGCCGCTTCTTGGCTGCCGGGCGCCAAGCTCCGCTGAGCTTGCGCCCAGAGCCAAACTTCTCCCGGCGCCACAGTACCGCCTGCACTGATGAAAGGGACCAGGCGGTCCCTTCACCAGGTGCCCGCGGTGTCTGCACCGACGCTAGGGACATTCCTGTCCCAGTGCCGGCAACGGATGTGTCCCGCAGAGGACACATCCCCTCTGCCTGCCCCTGCACCTCGGCTGATGCTGGGATCAAACACGTGATCCCAGCACAGCCTTCCACATTTCCCCCCCCTTTTTCCTTTGTAGTCCCTACAAAGTCTTCTTCTGTCTCTATCGTCCGTGGGTCAGGGTATTCTATGGTCCCTCCAGTGAGGATCTGTTCAAGGGCCCAGCCGGGACCGACCATGACCCCACATTCTTTCTCCACTGGCTCCGGGCTATCCATCTTCGTACCTCCTGACTTCACTCTGCGGATCCTCTGTGGGAGTGGCAACTCGGAAGTGCCACTCACGATGGGCCACCATGGGGAATTTTCTTCTAAGGGTGCCGCAGCCACCCACTCTTCTTCCAACTTGTCTGAGGCATCTTCACTGCATTCAGGGTGTGGCACTAACCACCACACTATAGTCGCTTCCTCCGGGGCATCCTCTTCTTCCCGGGTCTCTGCCGACATTTTACAAGAATCTGGACTCTTCTCCACAGACTCCTGCAGCAGGCGACAATTTCCTTCTTCAGCGTACTCCATCTCTTCCGCTGACATCTCTGAATATCCAGGTCGTGGACTCTTCCAGCATGGGAAGATCCTAGACTTCTTTGCCACTGGGTCTTCACACTCTTCCTCATAGCGCGGCATCTTCACATCCCAGTCATCCACATCCATCCTCTGCGGGCAAGGATTCTTCTTCACTAGGACCTCTTCGGGGCATAACAGTGCCACTGCATCTTCCCAGGGACACTCATGGGCCAAGTGTCCCTGCCGCCAACACTTCCAGCACGGGGGTGCTGTTGCCATATTCATCACAAAGGGGTCTCTACCCTTCGGCTCCTGCTCAGGAACAATGGGCACCTGCGAACGTACTTCCAGCAGGCTCTTCTGCTCCACTTCCCTGGCTTCTTCTATCCACTTCTGGGCTCTGCCATCCAAGGTCATCCGGTCTTCGTCCCAAGGACAATGTTGAAGTTCATGCTCTGGATCTCCACATCCTTCACACCGGAATTCTTCGTCCTCCTGGTGCCACTCTTCATCACGTGGACAGCTATTATGCTTATGCCCGTAGGTTCTGCAGAGCATATACCAGAGTCTCTTCTTCACAGAGTTCTTCTGACCACATCTCTGGACCGCTTGCTGGGCCATCTGTGTAATCTCCAACGGGGACATTTCTTCCTCTTCTGTCGCCCTAAATTCACGCCAAGGACATTCGCTGGCATCATGTCCCAGCCGCTGACACATCTTGCAGGGGGTCACAACTGCCTTCTTGCGCCCCTTCTCCCGGCGCTCTTCCTTGCCGCGCTGTACCGACTGCTGCACCATCTTCATGATGTCTTCTCCCGACACCGTAATCCAGTCACTCTTGTCCTCATATGCCCGAGGATGGTTCCACTCCGAAGCTGTCCGTAGGGGGGTCCTCTTGCCGGTGGTCCACATCGTGTCCGTGATCCTGCCGACTACGCCAAAATGTGAGGGGTGGGTGCGGTGCAATGCCTGATGCCGTGCAGGTGTACGTCTGTTACTTACCTTGCGTCGCACCCTCTCACCTTCAGGCCGTGTGCTGAGCAGACGGTCCTGGAACCTCCAAATAGAACACAGACACGATGACCTAGGGGGAAGGAGACGAGGTGAGTACCGTCCTTCCTCACGTCGACCGACGCGCCCTACCGAACCGGGGGATCAATTCAGGTTTTAAGTGAAGATCATCATTGGCACTTTTGGCCTCAGATCCCGAATTTTCACCTATCGGTACTCACGCACCAGGTGAAGATCCGTCCTTGCACCGGGTTGCAAGGTTCGCCGTCCACCCAGAAGGAAGGAGAGATAGATAGTGACAAACAAACAGGGAGAGACAGTACACACAGATATTCCTCACCGTGTCCACACTTGCTCTTCGTCCGCTCACTCGCCTACAGGTCCCTGTAAGGAGATACACAACACAGCCGTGCAGGGCCTAAACCTATGTCAAGCAACTACACATACTAAAACGGCATCACCCTCAACCTATGGTGTGTGTAGTGCAACAGATATAACAACAACTAAACTTTTGCCCTGCACGGAACACCAATCACAGACTAAATATACAAGAGCAAAACACGGTACTGTCTCTTTAAATGTTTGCTACCTACCTATCCAGAGCTGGCCAGCTCCTATTTTCTGTGCCTGGGGAAACCACTACCTCATTGGTGGGAGCCGTATAGCCCTCCACCACTGCTCACACCTCTAATCATCCACCTCTATGTCAGTGCTGCAGCTAATGGGCTCAGGGCCCTGGGCCTAACGCCCAGGGTCTTACCTGCGGCTCAGGCCTAGGTGCCTGCCAAATGGTGGGCTCTGGTAGTGGCCTAGGCCTAATGCCCAGACCACTTTTTATGAGGCTCAGGCCTATTTGCCTGCCTATCTGTGGGGCTCATATATAGGGCCTAGTGCCCTCCCGTATGGGTACAGGCCTATGCCTGATTTATGGCCACGGGCCTGGTGCCCGCCTACTTTATCGAATAGTGACCTGGGCCTAGTACCCAGGCCACTTACACCTACTTAAGGGTGAATCCTTTTATGGGGCCTAATGCCCGCTACTGTACCCTGGGCCTTGTGCCCGACTAATTGCCCATGGGCCTAGTGCCCGACAATGCTCCACGGGCCTAGCGCCCGACAACCCTGGCGGTCTAGGGAGGGGGTATATGGTGGGCCTCACGGAGGGCCTACCTGCGACGTTGGAAGAGGCTGCGGGGGGGAACTTCGTGACGCTCTTTCACTTCCCTCCCCCGCAGTCCTCTCCGGTCCTCAGCCTTCACCAGATGCCCACGGTGTCTGCACCGATGCTAGGGACATTACTGTCCCAGCGCCGGCAACGGATGTGCCCCGCAGAGGACACATCCCCTCTGCCTGCCCCTGCACCTCGGCTGATGCTGGGATCAAACACGTGATCCCAGCACAGCCTTCCACAGGGGCACAGGGGGGCACTGCATATGGGCACCTGGGCGAGGGGGCCTAATCATTATTTTTACTTTACATTAATCCCATATGGACCTGCCTCCTCCCTGGAACACTTGAGGGGGGGCGGGGCGGGGGGCGCCACTGCACGCACCTTTTCGGGCACCCTGGCTACACGCTACTCCTCTGCCAGGGATGCCTGCATGCATTTGCCCACCAGGCTAAAAGTTGCCAGCCAGCCCCTGTATGCATAGTTAGTGTTATTTATGTATATGCCATGTGCCTGCTATATATAGTTATATATATGCCCCTTGTGCCTGCTATGTATACTTAGTTATGTATATGTCATGTGCCTGCTATGTATACTTAGTTATGTATATGTCATATGCCTGCTACTGTATGTATACTTAGTTCATACCTGCCGACTTTCTGGCTGCTCCTTCCGGGAGTGAGCAGCCAGATCGGCAGGACAGAGGGGGGCGTGGCCGGTACAAGGGGGAGTTGCCGGGCGGGTGACATCACTTGAAGGCGTGGTGGGGGCGGGGTCATGCAATCGCGTCAGTTTGGCCCCGCCCCCGCTATGCAATGCCGATAAAATAGGCATTATGTAGCAGGGGGCGGGGCCAAAATGACAAGAACCGCGTCACCGCCTCCCCCGTTGCGGGGGTTGCAGGGGTCATTGCGGGGGGGATAGGAGGGTTGGGCGGCAGCCGGAAGAATTGCCTGCCTTCCCGGGAGGTCGGGAGCGGCACACGATTTTCGGGAGGCTCCCGACCAAATCGGGAGGGTAGGCAAGTATGACTTAGTTATGTATACGCCATGGAGTGTGGGTAAAAGCCGGAAACATAGTAAATGCATTGAAAAAGCCGGAAACCATGAAAAGTGTATTGAAAAAGCCGGAAATCTTATTGAATGTATTGAAAAAGCCGGAAACCATAGTAAATGTGCCTGATATAGTTAGTTATGTATATGCCATGTGCCTGATATGTATAGTTATGTATATGCCATGTGCCTGATATGTATAGTTATGTATATGCCATGTGCCTGATATAGATAGTTATGTATATGCCATGTGCCTGCTATGTATAGTTAGTGTTAGTTATGTATATGCCATGTGCCTGCTATGTATAGTTAGGTATATGCCATGTGCCTGGTATGTATAGTTAGTATTAGTTATGTATATGCCATGTGCCTGCTATGTATAGTTAGGTATATGCCATGTGCCTGGTATGTATAGTTAGGTATATGCCATGTGCCTGATATAGTTAGTTATGTATATGCCATGTGCCTGCTATGCATAGTTATGTATATGCCATGTGCCTGCTATGTATAGTTAGGTATATGCCATGTGCCTGCTATGTATAGTTAGGTATATGCCATGTGCCTGCTATGTATAGTTAGTGCTAGTTATGTATATGCCATGTGCCTGCTATGTATAGTTAGGTATATGCCATGTGCCTGCTATGTATAGTTATGTATATGCCATGTGCCTGCTATGTATAGTTAGGTATATGCCATGTGCCTGCTATGTATAGTTATGTATATGCCATGTGCCTGCTATGTATAGTTAGGTATATGCCATGTGCCTGGTATGTATAGTTAGTGTTAGTTATGTATATGCCATGTGCCTGGTATGTATAGTTAGTGTTAGTTATGTATATGCCATGTGCCTGCTATGTATAGTTAGTGTTAGTTATGTATATGCCATGTACCTGGTATGTATAGTTAGTGTTAGTTATGTATATGCCATGTGCCTGCTATGTATAGTTAGTGTTAGTTATGTATATGCCATGTGCCTGCTATGTATAGTTAGTGTTAGTTATGTATATGCCATGTGCCTGGTATGTATAGTTAGTGTTAGTTATGTATATGCCATGTGCCTGCTATGTATAGTTAGTGTTAGTTAGGTATATGCCATGTGCCTGGTATGTATAGTTAGGTATATGCCATGTGCCTGGTATGTATAGTTAGGTATATGCCATGTGCCTGCTATATATAGTTAGTTATGTATATGCCATGTGCCTGCTATGTATAGTTAGGTATATGCCATGTGCCTGCTATATATAGTTAGTTATGTATATGCCATGTGCCTGCTATGTATAGTTAGTGTTAGTTATGTATATGCCATGTGCCTGGTATGTATAGTTAGTGTTAGTTATGTATATGCCATGTGCCTGGTATGTATAGTTAGTGTTAGTTAGGTATATGCCAGTGGCCTGCTATGTATAGTTAGGTATATGCCATGGGCCCACTATGTATAGTTAGTGTTAGTTATGTATATGCCATGTGCCTGCTATGTATAGTTAGTGTTAGTTATGTATATGCCATGTGCCTGGTATGTATAGTTAGGTATATGCCATGTGCCTGGTATGTATAGTTAGGTATATGCCATGTGCCTGATATAGTTAGTTAGGTATATGCCATGTGCCTGGTATGTATAGTTAGGTATATGCCATGTGCCTGATATAGTTAGTTAGGTATATGCCATGTGCCTGCTATGTATAGTTAGGTATATGCCATGTGCCTGCTATGTATAGTTAGGTATATGCCATGTGCCTGCTATGTATAGTTAGGTATATGCCATGTGCCTGCTATGTATAGTTAGGTATATGCCATGTGCCTGCTATGTATAGTTAGGTATATGCCATGTGCCTGCTATGTATAGTTAGGTATATGCCATGTGCCTGCTATGTATAGTTATTGTTAGTTATGTATATGCCATGTGCCTGCTATGTATAGTTAGGTATATGCCATGTGCCTGCTATGTATAGTTAGGTATATGCCATGTGCCTGCTATGTATAGTTAGGTATATGCCATGTGCCTGCTATGTATAGTTAGGTATATGCCATGTGCCTGCTATGTATAGTTAGTGTTAGTTATGTATATGCCATGTGCCTGGTATGTATAGTTAGTGTTAGTTATGTATATGCCATGTGCCTGCTATGTATAGTTAGTGTTAGTTATGTATATGCCATGTGCCTGGTATGTATAGTTAGTGTTAGTTAGGTATATGCAATGTGCCTGCTATGTATAGTTAGGTATATGCCATGTGCCTGCTATATATAGTTAGTTATGTATATGCCATGTGCCTGCTATGTATAGTTAGGTATATGCCATGTGCCTGGTATGTATAGTTAGGTATATGCCATGTGCCTGGTATGTATAGTTAGGTATATGCCATGTGCCTGCTATATATAGTTAGTTATGTATATGCCATGTGCCTGCTATGTATAGTTAGGTATATGCCATGTGCCTGCTATATATAGTTAGTTATGTATATGCCATGTGCCTGCTATGTATAGTTAGTGTTAGTTATGTATATGCCATGTGCCTGCTATGTATAGTTAGTGTTAGTTATGTATATGCCATGTGCCTGGTATGTATAGTTAGTGTTAGTTAGGTATATTCAATGTGCCTGCTATGTATAGTTAGGTATATGCCATGGGCCCACTATGTATAGTTAGGTATATGCAATGTGCCTGCTATGTATAGTTAGTGTTAGTTATGTATATGCCATGTGCCTGCTATGTATAGTTAGTGTTAGTTATGTATATGCCATGTGCCTGGTATGTATAGTTAGTGTTAGTTAGGTATATGCCATTGGCCTGCTATGTATAGTTAGGTATATGCCATGGGCCTGCTATGTATAGTTAGGTATATGCAATGTGCCTGCTATGTATAGTTAGGTCAGGCTTGCCTACCCTCCCGATTTGGCCGGGAGCCTCCCGATTTTCGGGTGCATCTCCCGGCCCCCCGGAAAGGCAGGCAAGCCTCCCGGAAGTTTTTGACCCTCCCAACCTCCCCCCTGATACAAACGGAAACCCCCGCAGCGGGGGGCCCGGTGACACGATTCGTGCAGAATCGCGTCATCGTGGCCCCGCCCCCTGCTTCGCAATGCTGAAAATAAGAGCATTGTGAAGAGGGGGCGGAGTCACGATGACGCAATCGTGCGTCCCCGCCCCCGTCCCCGCCCCCAGTGTGCCACCAAATTGCCGCCCCCACCCCTGGCTCCGCCCCCAAAGGCCGGCCCCGCCCCCTGCTATTAGCCGACAATCAGCTCCCTCCCGGAAGGCTGGAGCTGATTGTCGGCAAGTATGAGTTAGGTATATGCCATGTGCCTGCTATGTATAGTTAGGTATATGCCATTGGCCTGCTATGTATAGTTATGAATATGCCATGTGCCTGCTATGTATAGTTAGTTATGTATATGCCATGTGCCTGCTATGTATAGTTATAGTTAGTTATGAATATGCCATGTGCCTGCTATGTATAGTTAGTTATGTATATGCCATGTGCCTGCTATGTACGTATAGTTATGTATATGCCATGTGCCTGCTATGTATAGTTATGTATATGCCATGTGCCTGCTATGTATAGTTATGTATGTATATGCCATGTGCCTGCTATGTACGTATAGTTATGTATATGCCATGTGCCTGCTATGTATAGTTATGTATATGCCATGTGCCTGCTATGTATAGTTAGGTCATACATGCCTACCCTCCCGGTTTTCGCGGGAGGCTCCCGATTTTTCGGGTAACCCCCCGCACCCCCGGAAGGGTAGGCATTTCTCCCGCATTCTGCCCACTTCCTAGCGAAGTGGGCAGAATTAGGAAAATAACAGCGGCAATCGCCGGTCTCCGTGAAGGGGGCGGGGCTTAAGCTGTGATTCTGCACGAATCACAGCATTTGGCCCCGCCCCCTATGTAAATTGTGCCCAATCGCGGCAATTTTACCGCGTGGGGGTGGGGCTTAATGACGCGAATCGTCAAGCCCCGCCCCCGTTGACCCCCTGCTGCATCTCTTACCCTGGCTTCTCCCGGGAAGAGAAAGTTAAAGGTAGGCAACCCTGAGTTAGGTATGTATATGCCATGTGCCTGCTATGTATAGTTAGTGTTAGTTATGTATATGCCCCATGTGCCTGCTATGTATAGTTATGTATATGCCATGTGCCTGCTATGTATAGTTAGGTATATGCCATGTGCCTGCTATGTATAGTTAGGTATATGCCATGTGCCTGCTATGTATAGTTAGTGTTAGTTATGTATATGCCCCATGTGCCTGCTATGTATAGTTATGTATATGCCATGTGCCTGCTATGTATAGTTAGGTATATGCCATGTACCTGCTATGTATAGTTAGTGTTAGTTATGTATATGCCATGTGCCTGCTATGTATAGTTATGTATATGTCATGTGCCTGCTATGTATAGTTAGGTATATGCCATGTGCCTGCTATGTATAGTTAGGTATATGCCATGTGCCTGCTATGTATAGTTAGTGTTAGTTATGTATATGCCCCATGTGCCTGCTATGAATAGTTATGTATATGCCATGTGCCTGCTATGTATAGTTAGGTATATGCCATGTACCTGCTATGTATAGTTAGTGTTAGTTATGTATATGCCATGTGCCTGCTATGTATAGTTATGTATATGCCATGTGCCTGCTATGTATACTTTAGGGGTGAGCGGGTTCGGATTTCTGAAATCCGAACCCCCCCGAGCCCCCCCGATCCGAGTCCGATCCGAATCAGGCTCGACTTTTCCCGCCTGACTCGGATCTGAAATCGAGGCAAAACGTCATCATCCCGCCTTCCGAGTCTCGCGGGTTTTGGATCCTATATAAGGTACCCACGTCGGCGCCATTTTCTCACTCGGCTGTGGACAGTGAAGAGGGAGGGTGGGAGTTAGGGCTGTGTAGTGTAGTGTAGTGTAGTGCTGCTGTTGTCCACTACTTCAAAGTCCATAGGGGCTGGCTGTGTTGTGCTGTGCTGCTGTTGTTAATAGGGGCTGTGTCCACTACTTCAAAGTCCATAGGGGCTGGCTGGACTGTGTTGTGCAGTCAGTTCTCCATAGGGGCTGTGTCCACTCCAAAGTCCTGTGCAGTGTCCCAGTCCTAAAGGAGTGCTGCAGTGTTGTCCAGGGGGTGCTCTGTCCATCAGGGGTGCTCCCCCCAAGTGCTAAAAAAATAATATATTTTCTGTGTTTGTGAATTGTGTGCGCAGTAGCCGCACGTGCATCAACAAAGTAGTGCCAAGCGTGCGCCTGTGTCATAAGTAAAGGGCCGGCTGGCTTGACCGTTAAGGGTGCTGTAACCCCCGAAAGTACACTCCAGTCCAAACCAAAAAAAAAATTATTTTCTGTGTTTGTGAATTGTGTGCGCAGTAGCCGCACGTGCATCAACAAAGTAGTGCCAAGCGTGCGCCTGTGTCATAAGTAAAGGGCCGGCTGGCTTGACCGTTAAGGGTGCTGTAACCCCCGAAAGTACACTCCAGTCCAAACCAAAAAAAAAATTATTTTCTGTGTTTGTGAATTGTGTGCGCAGTAGCCGCACGTGCATCAACAAAGTAGTGCCAAGCGTGCGCCTGTGTCATAAGTAAAGGGCCGGCTGGCTTGACCGTTAAGGGTGCTGTAACCCCCGAAAGTACACTCCAGTCCAAACCAAAAAAAAAATTATTTTCTGTGTTTGTGAATTGTGTGCGCAGTAGCCGCACGTGCATCAACAAAGTAGTGCCAAGCGTGCGCCTGTGTCATAAGTAAAGGGCCGGCTGGCTTGACCGTTAAGGGTGCTGTAACCCCCGAAAGTACACTCCAGTCCAAACCAAAAAAAAAATTATTTTCTGTGTTTGTGAATTGTGTGCGCAGTAGCCGCACGTGCATCAACAAAGTAGTGCCAAGCGTGCGCCTGTGTCATAAGTAAAGGGCCGGCTGGCTTGACCGTTAAGGGTGCTGTAACCCCCGAAAGTACACTCCAGTCCAAACCAAAAAAAAAATTATTTTCTGTGTTTGTGAATTGTGTGCGCAGTAGCCGCACGTGCATCAACAAAGTAGTGCCAAGCGTGCGCCTGTGTCATAAGTAAAGGGCCGGCTGGCTTGACCGTTAAGGGTGCTGTAACCCCCGAAAGTACACTCCAGTCCAAACCGAAAAAAAAAAAAATTTTCTGTGTTTGTGAATTGTGTGCGCAGTAGCCGCACGTGCATCAACAAAGTAGTGCCAAGCGTGCGCCTGTGTCATAAGTAAAGGGCCGGCTGGCTTGACCGTTAAGGGTGCTGTAATCCCCGAAAGTACACTCCAGTCCAATCCAAACCAAAAAAAAAATTATTTTCTGTGTTTGTGAATTGTGTGCACTGTGGCTGCACGTGCATCAACAAAGGAGCAGCGCCAAGCGTGCGCCTGTGTCCCATAAGTAAAGAGCCGGCTGGCTCATTTCTTAAAGGGTGGTGTAACCCACAAAGTGCACTACTCTCCAGCAAAAATAAAATAATATTTTCTGTGTTTGTGTGCGCTTTAGCCGCACGTATATATATCAATATAACATAAATGGAGGACCAAACTTTCTCCGATAAAAATAAAATAGGGAAAGATCAAGAACCACTTCCTCCTAGTGCTGTTGCTGCTGCTGGGAGTTGTTCATCATCCCAGAGAGGAAGTAGGAACATCACTACTTTTACTAAACAATTGACCCTCCAACAGTCCCTAGCGATGAGGATGAAGTACGACAGCAGTCATCCTGAAGCAAAACGTATAACTGAGGCCTTGACTGCTATGTTGGTGTTAGACGTGCGTCCGGTATCCGACATTAGTGCAGTGGGATTTAGACAATTGATGGAGGTAGTGTGTCCTCGGTTCCAAATCCCGTCTAGATTCCACCTGCATCCTCAAAGCAGCAGCGACAAGCGTGCGTCTGTCTGTTAAAGGGTGGTGACACCCTCAAAGTGTGCTACACAAACAATTAAAATATTGTTCTTTTTTTTTCTGTCTTTGTGAATTGTGTGGGCTGTAGCCGCACCTGCATCCTTAAAGCAGCAGCGACAAGCGTGCGTCTGTCTGTTAAAGGGTGGTGACACCCTCAAAGTGTGCTACACAAACAATTAAAATATTGTTCTTTTTTTTTCTGTCTTTGTGAATTGTGTGGGCTGTAGCCGCACCTGCATCCTTAAAGCAGCAGCGACAAGCGTGCGTCTGTCTGTTAAAGGGTGGTGACACCCTCAAAGTGTGCTACACAAACAATTAAAATATTGTTCTTTTTTTTTTGGTCTTTGTGAAATGTGTGGGCTGTAGCCGCACCTGCATCCTTAAAGCAGCAGCGACAAGCGTGCGTCTGTCTGTTAAAGGGTGGTGACACCCTCAAAGTGTGCTACACAAACAATTAAAATATTGTTCTTTTTTTTTCTGTCTTTGTGAATTGTGTGGGCTGTAGCCGCACCTGCATCCTTAAAGCAGCAGCGACAAGCGTGCGTCTGTCTGTTAAAGGGTGGTGACACCCTCAAAGTGTGCTACACAAACAATTAAAATATTGTTCTTTTTTTTTTGGTCTTTGTGAAATGTGTGGGCTGTAGCCGCACCTGCATCCTTAAAGCAGCAGCGACAAGCGTGCGTCTGTCTGTTAAAGGGTGGTGACACCCTCAAAGTGTGCTGCACAAACAATTAAAATATTGTTCTTTTTTTTTGGTCTTTGTGAAATGTGTGGGCTGTAGCCGCACCTGCATCCTTAAAGCAGCAGCGACAAGCGTGCGTCTGTCTGTTAAAGGGTGGTGTAACTCTCAAAGTGCTCCAAAAAATAAAAAACTATTTTTTTAATGTGTTTGTGACTTGTGTGCGATGTAGCCGCACCTGCATCCTTAAAGCAGCAGCGACAAGCGTGCGTCTGTCTGTTAAAGGGTGGTGACACCCTCAAAGTGTGCTACACAAACAATAAAAATATTCTTCTTTTTTCTGTCTATGTGAATTGTGTGGGCTGTAGCCGCACCTGCATCCTTAAAGCAGCAGCGACAAGCGTGCGTCTGTCTGTTAAAGGGTGGTGACACCCTCAAAGTGTTCTACACAAACAATTAAAATATTGTTCTTTTTTTTTCGGTCTTTGTGAAATGTGTGGGCTGTAGCCGCACCTGCATCCTTAAAGCAGCAGCGACAAGCGTGCGTCTGTCTGTTAAAGGGTGGTGTAACTCTCAAAGTGTTCCAAAAAATAAAAAACTATTTTTTTAATGTGTTTGTGACTTGTGTGCGATGTAGCCACACTTGCATCCTCAAAGCAGCAGCGACAAGCGTGCGTCTGTCTGTTAAAGGGTGGTGACACCCTCAAAGTGTGCTACACAAACAATTAAAATATTGTTCTTTTTTTTTCTGTCTATGTAAATTGTGTGGGCTGTAGCCGCACCTGCATCCTTAAAGCAGCAGCGACAAGCGTGCGTCTGTCTGTTAAAGGGTGGTGACACCTCAAAGTGTTCTACACAAACAATTAAAATATTCTTCTTCTTTTTTCTGTCTTTGTGAATTGTGTGGGCTGTAGCCGCACTTGCATCCTCAAAGCAGCAGCGACAAGCGTGCGTCTGTCTGTTAAAGGGTGGTGTAACCCTCAAAGTGTGCTCCACAAACAATAAAAATATTCTTTTTTTTTTCTGTCTTTGTGAATTGTGTGGGCTGTAGCCGCACTTGAATCCTCAAAGCAGCAGCGACAAGCGTGCGTCTGTCTGTTAAAGGATTACATCGGTGACAGCATCCAAGTAGGCATGTCAGACAGTCCGTACCTGTACTGGCAGGAAAAAGAAGCAATTTGGAGGTCCCTGTACAAACTGGCTCTATTTTACCTGAGTTGCCCCCCCTCCAGTGTGTACTCCGAAAGAGTGTTTAGTGCAGCCGGGAACCTTGTCAGCGAAAGGCGTAGGAGGTTGCTTCCACAAAATGTGGAGAAGATGATGTTCATAAAATGAATTATCAACTCTTCCAGGGAGACCAGCCTCCAGAACGTACAGAGGGACCTGTGGTTCCAGCAGGGACGAATTAATACTCTGTGAGGATGAGGATGTACACACTGAAGAGGGTGAGGAATCGGTGGATGAGGAGGATGAGGATGACATCTTGCCTCCGTAGAGCCAGTTTGTGCAGGGACAGATAAATTGCCAGCTTGTTTTGTGGGGGCCCAAACGAACCAATCATTTCAGCCACAGTTGTGTGGCAGACCCTGGCGCTGAAATGATTGGTTTGTTAAAGTGTGCATGTCCTGTTTATACAACATAAGGGTGGGTGGGAGGGCCCAAGGACAATTCCATCTTGCACCTCTTTTTTTTCTTTGCATTATGTACAGTTTGGGGCCTAGTTTTTCAATGCCATCCTGTCTGCCACTGCAGTTTCACGCCTAGATGGGTCACGTGTTTGTGCCGCCCACTTGTGTCGCTTAGCATAGTCATCCAGCTACCTCGGTGCAACCTTTTGGACATAAAAACACTATTGTGAGGTGTGAGGTATTCAGAATAGACTGGAAATGAGTGGAAATTAAGGTTATTGAGGTTAATAATAGCATAGGAGCAGAAAAACCTACAAATTCTGTGATTTTAGCTGTTTTTATGCTTTTTTTCAAAAAAATACAGATCCAAAACACAAAACCCAGAACCCAAAACACGCAAGGGTGGTTTTGGCAAAACCAATCCAGATCCAAAACACGAAGAAAGATCCAGATCCAAAACCAAAACACAAAACACGAAAAGTGGCCGGTGCACACCCCTAGTATAGTTAGGTATATGCCATGTGCCTGCTATGTATAGTTAGGTATATGCCATGTGCCTGCTATGTATAGTTAGGTATATGCCATGTGCCTGCTATGTATAGTTAGGTATATGCCATGTGCCTGCTATGTATAGTTAGGTATTTATATGCCATGTGCCTGCTATGTATAGTTATGTATATGCCATGTGCCTGCTATGTATAGTTATGTATATGCCATGTGCCTGCTATGTATAGTTAGGTATATGCCATGTGCCTGCTATGTATAGTTAGGTATATGCCATGTGCCTGCTATGTATAGTTATGTATATGCCATGTGCCTGGTATGTATAGTTAGGTATATGCCATGTGCCTGATATAGTTAGTTATGTATATGCCATGTGCCTGCTATGTATAGTTAGTTATGTATATGCCATGTGCCTGCTATGTACGTATAGTTATGTATATGCCATGTGCCTGCTATGTATAGTTATGTATATGCCATGTGCCTGCTATGTATAGTTATGTATGTATATGCCATGTGCCTGCTATGTACGTATAGTTATGTATATGCCATGTGCCTGCTATGTATAGTTATGTATATGCCATGTGCCTGCTATGTATAGTTATGTATGTATATGCCATGTGCCTGCTATGTACGTATAGTTATGTATATGCCATGTGCCTGCTATGTATTGTTAGATATATGCCATGTGCCTGCTATGTATAGTTATGTATATGCCATGTGCCTGCTATGTATAGTTAGGTATATGCCATGTGCCTGCTATGTATAGTTAGGTATGTATATGCCATGTGCCTGCTATGTATAGTTATGTATATGCCATGTGCCTGCTATGTATAGTTAGGTATATGCCATGTGTCTGCTACGTATAGTTAGGTATGTATATGCCATGTGCCTGCTATGTATAGTTATGTATATGCCATGTGCCTGGCCTGATATGTATTGTTAGTTATGTATATGCCATGTTCTGGGGAGGGGGGGAAGCAATATGTATTCTTACGCTACTTGGCATTGTGTTATATAGTATAGTACCTTGTGTATTTATCACTGTGTGTGGTACATTGTGTCATATAGTATATTTACTACCGTATGTACATGTCACTGTGTGTGTGGTACATTGTGTTTATAAAGTATGGTACTATGTGGATATATTACTGTGTGTGTTACTTTCTTCATGGTCCATAGGGGTCCACAGGGTTGACCTTGGGGTATAGCTGGATCTGGATCCACGGGCACCACGCAGTTAAAACTTTAGCTCCCAGGATGCACTGTTTGCGCAGGGGGGCTGATTAGCAGCCCCATAGCTTTATTTTATTTTATGAGTTTTTATTTTTCTTTTTTTTTTAAAAAAACTCTTCAGAGCGGCAGATTTGGACTGTTCATCGGACATCGAAGCTGCAGCTCCTACACCCCGCCGGCGCCGCAGTACAGATCTGGGGATCACAGCGGGACCCCAGAGTCTGTGCTAGCCGGGCTTTGTGGGATCCCTAGACTGCTGCCGGATCGGCGGTGACCCACGTGTGTATGCAATCTCTTGCCTCCTGTCTCTGGGGACAGACCAGAGGTGCTGGCAGTGGCTGTGAGCCTCCCCTCTCCTGAGGCATACCCCGCACGTCCACTAGACCACCAGGAAGTACATGCGGCAAGCGGGAGCCGGCATCCCGGGCAGTGGCGGGCTGGGCCGGGGGGCAGGGTGCCATGTGCCCCCCCTGCCGCAGCGTCATGCGGGCCGCGGGCTGTCTGTGTCACTGTGACACAGACTGCACCGCGTGTGTAGCGCTGACCGGACGGAGTTCGGTCAGCGCTACACAGCACAAACACACAGCCGCCGGAGCCGGCAGCTGTGTGTTTGCTTTAGCAGCTGATGAGAGTCTCTCAGACTCTCATCGGCTGCTGCTCCCACTGCCAGAGCCGGACATCTTCCGGCTCCCGCAGTGGGTAATGGGAGTGACGTGTCACTCCCATGATGCGTCACTCCCATAATGCAAAGCGGCGGACGGAGGAGCTGATCTCGGCGGCTGGACCAGGAGCAGGAGCGGGTGTCAGGTAAGTGTTTTTTTTTATATTATGTGTGTCTACTGCGGGGAGTCTGGCACTATAAGGCGGAGACCAATACTGGGGGCACTACAAAGGGGGGGTCTACTACTACAGGGGGCGCTACAAAGGGGGGGGACTACTACTACTGGGGGCACTACAAGGGGGGGGACTGCTACTACTGGGGGCACTACAAGGGGGGGACTACTACTACTGGGGGCACTACAAGGGGGGACTACTACTACTGGGGGCACTACAAGGGGGGACTACTACTACTACTGGGGGCACTACAAGGGGGGGGACTACTACTGGGGGCACTACAAAGGGGGTACTACTATTAGGGGCACTACAAGGGGAGGGGACTACTACTAGGGGCACTACATAGGGGGGGACTACCACTGGGGGCACTGCATCGAGGGACCACTGCTGGGGGCTCTATATAAAGGGCAACAGTGGGGGTACTGCATAGGGGGAAGACTACAACTGGGGCCACTATTTAAGGTGCACTGCATAAGGGTTATCACTACTGGGGGCACTATACAAGTGGCTTACTACTGGGGGCACAAGGGGCACTGCATAGGGGGGGATAACTACTGGGGGCACTACTCGAGGCCTGCATAAGGGTGTCCTCTCCTGTGGCACAGGGTGGCACTGCATATGGGCACTACGACGGGGCTGCCCCTAATCTTTATTTTTACCTTACATTAATCCCATATGGACCCGCCTCCTCTCTAGAACACTTGAGGGGGGGGGGGGGTGCCATAGCATGCACGTTCTTTTGGGCACCCTGGCTACACGCTACTCCTCTGCTAGGGCCGCCTGCATGCATTTGCCCCCCAGGCTAAAAGTTGCCAGCCAGCCCCTGATCCCGGGGGTTAATAGCCGGCCAGGGGAAGCAGCCTTCCCTGTGTAGCAGCTCCTCCCCTCAGCACAGCACGCCTTTCTGCTCGGGTCTGGTGTCGCTGAGCTGCTCTCCTTCAGCCGCTCCCCCTCTGAGGTCTCTGGCGGCCATCTTCTCACAGGCAGCGCAGATCTCTCAGGCATCGCGTGGACCGGTCCCCCTGTGTACCTTTCCCCTGCTAGGACAGCGTACACAGCACTATAGCACTCCCAGATACTGAATCTGGGCGGTTGATTGTAGTGACAAGGTGCAGTGAGTATTACTTTCTGCATTGTATGTGACTTTTGCTAGTGCTGACTGTCTGTGCTTTATTTGTACTTACTGTCAATCTATACATATCCATTTCCTTCTCCTACAACCCTGGTAGGTGTGTGGGGGAAGGGCTTTTCTCTGATCTCATTTATATAAATTCAAGTATTTGTGAGGTCTGTCACATACAGTTGCGTGCTACATGGTACCATATCTGTAGACCTGTGAGTTGCATGCTTGTGGGTTCGCCAGGAGTGAGCCACTGGACTTCCCAATAGATTTAATATATATACATATATACACATATATGTATATATATATATATATATAAAATCTAGTCAGCCATGACTGATGAGGAAGTTGAGTGCTCCGCGCACTCAACTTCTCACAGGATGGGCTGTGTGTGAGGTGCCATCAGTTACCTGGTCCCTGCAACCAACCAACTACGGGACAGGACCCTCTGTTTTCTCAGGTGCTGTCCTCCATCGCGGATTGCTTCACGGTCCCAGATGTTCTCCCCCATATGGGGGTACCCCAACCAGCCATCCTCCCGTAGCAGGGTATACCGCAATTTTTGGAGTCTTCCACTGGGCCTCAGACTGTTCATATATGGGGTTACCGATATATATATATATATACAGTCTCCTCCGGTGACTCAGCAGTCTGTCATTCCTTTTCAGGGACTTCCTCAGGCAGGTCCACCACCTTAGGTGGATGTGTCCTCAAGTTCAGTCCAGAGTTTGGCGGCTTCATCTTCAGCCTTTCAAACTATGCTACGGAGTGACAAGCCTAAGAAGGCTTCTAAACGCCTTGTTATGTCATCCCAATCTATGCAACTGTCAGACTCGGATGATGGGGAATTGCCTGAGGACTCTGACTCGGATTTCCCTGTCCGGGAAGTAGAAACTAAATCTTCTATTAATGTGCTGGCATTGGTAAGGGCGGAGCAATCCATTCTTGAAATAGAGGATGATGCACCAGGCCCCTAAATCCAAATACCCGAAATTCAAACAGGCAAAAGTGACTTCAGCAGTTTTTCCTCTCTCTGACCAGCTGACTGATCATATTGTGGAGGCCTAGCAATCGCCTAGTAAGAGGTTCCAGCCGCAGATACGTTTAGCGTCTAGTTATCCGTCTCCTGCAGGTCATTGCAAAAAGTGGGAATCTCCACCTGCGGTGGATTCTCATGTTACTCTCTTAATCAAGATTGCTACCTTGACCATGCCTTCCATTTCATCCCTAAAGGAAACCACAGACAGGAAAGTGGAGACTTGTTTGAAATAAATCTATTCTCTCTAAGAGGCTGTGGCCCGTCCGTCCATGGCTCTCTCCTGGGTGGCTAAAGCCATTGAGAGCTGGGCCAATGTGCTGGAAGATACCTTTCCTGAGGAAGCTCCTGAGGTTCAGAGAGCTTTAGTGGGACAGATGAGAGATGCCGCTTCCTATATTGGTGAGGCGGCTTTGGATGCCAGTCTTCTGACTTCCAACATCTCGGCTGCAGCTGTCTGCTCACCGTTCTTTGTGGTTACATTCTTGGAGAGCGGATGCGGATTCCACGAAGGGCCTGGAGGCCTTACCCTTCAATGTGGAGATATTGTTTGGTCCAGACCTGGACAAAATTGTAGATACCCTGGCAAAGTCTAAATCAGCTTTTCTACCATCAGTAGCTGCACTTCTAAGGCTAGGACCTCTGCTTTTTGGTCCTTTCATTTTCAAGGGAAGTGCAAGGGTCAGTCCTTCCCGAGGCAGTCGGCAACCAAGGCCACCCGTAAACCAAAGAAGTAAGCTTGGGGCGCTAGACGCCCTACTTCCAAGCCGGAGGATAAACCTTCCGCATGATGGGACGGGCCTCCCTCTGGCAGATCCCAGAGTGAGAGGCTGACTTTTTCAATTTGCCCAGTGCTGGTGCAACACCTCCACGGATGCTTGGGTATGAGAAGTAGTCTCTCAGGGGTACACCCTCCTTTCGTCACAGACCTCCCCACCAGTTCTTCTGCACGAGTCCTCCTCCAGACAAGAACAAGGCCTTGCAGATTTAGGGAGCCATAGAGTCCTTGCTGAAAGCAGGGGTAGTTGTTCCTGTTCCACCATCTCAACGCGGGATGGGTTACTACTCTTCTCTATTTCTGGTTCCAAAACCAAATGGGTCTCATCGGCCCATTCTCAACCTGAAATCTTTGAACAAGTACCTCAAAGTGACTACATTAAGGATGGAAACTTTGCGTTCCATCATTCTGGCTATAGTATTGGGGGATTATATGGTCTCCCTGGATATACAGGACGCCTACCTCCATGTTCCTATAGCCCCTTCACACCAGCAGTATCTGAGGTTTGTTATACAACATTTTCACTACCAGTTCCAGGCTCTACCCTTTGGTCTTTCCACGGCTCCGAGGGTGTTCACAAAAGTGATGGCTGTCATGGCGGCACATCTGCGCAACCAAGGTATACGGCTTCTGCCATATCTAGACGACCTCCTGTTGCTGGCGGCTCTCCGGAGGTCCTTTTACAACATGTGCACCTGATGATCGCTTGTCTCCAAGCACACTGGTGGCTAGTAAACTGGAAGAAGTTCTCTCTCATTCCATCACAGAGGATGGTTCATTTGGTAGCCCTTCTAGACTCGCGTCAGCAACAGATCTTCCTGACTCCAGGGGAAGGTTGCCTCTCTACAACTGCGAGTGAGCAGTTGTCTAAAGAGTTCCCAGGAATCAGTGCACTCGGCAATGAGAGCTCTAGGGTCCATGGTGTCAACATTCGACATGGTGGAGTATGCCCAATTCCATTCCAGGCCCCTGCAGGGATGATTCTATCCAAGTGGAACGGGTTGCCTCACCGAATCAGGATGCAAATGCTTGTATTGCCTCTGGAGGTGTGCCTATCATTGACCTGGTGGCTTCAGACAACTCATCTCACCAAGGGCCGCCCCTTTTGGATCCCGGACTGGGTCCTTCTCATGACGGATGCCAGTCTTCAGGGTTGGGGGGCAGTGTTGGGTCCTCTTTCACTTCAGGGACGTTGGACAGTGGAAGAAACGGTTCTTCCCATCAATATTCTCGAACTTCGGGCCGTGTACAGGGCCTTCCAGTTGTCCGGTCATGCTCTTCACGGAAGAGCAGTACAAATTCAGTCCGACAACGCCACCACAGTGGCGTACATCAACCGCCAATGAGGGACTCGCAGTCGAGCAGCGATGTTGGAGATGTCACACATCCTGTCCTGGGCGGAGTGCCACCTTCCGGCCATCTCTGCAGTCTTCATTCCAGGAGTTCTGAACTGGGAAGCGGGCTTCCTCAGCCATCACAACGTGCTTCCCGGGGAATGGTCCCTTCATCCAGAGGTCTTTCAACTGCTCGTGGACAAGTGGGGACTGCCGGAGGTGGACCTCATGACTTCCCGTCACAATTACAAATTGCCAGTGTACGAATCCAGCACAAGAGATGCCTGCACAACCCTAGTGGATGCGCTGTCAGTGAAATGGACATTTCAACTAGCTTATCTCTTCCCAACGATAGCCTTGCTGCCTTGGGTCCTTCGGAAATTCAAAGAAGACGGCGGCATGCTTCTGCTGGTGGCACCAGCTTGGTCCAGATGTCCCTGGTACTCCGATCTTCGGGGTCTATCCATCGATGTTCCGTTTCTTCTGCCTCAACGTTGGGACCTGTTGTCCCAGGGATCCTGCCTACACCCGGACCTGGGTCATCTGTCTTTGATGGCGTGGCTCTTGAGACATCAGTCTTAAGAACCCGCGGCTTTTCCAGCTCAGTAATCGGTACTATGCTACAGGCGCGTAGGCCAGCTTCCGCCAGGATCTACCACAGGGTGTGGCATACTTATTTTCAGTGGTGTGAGTCCAGGAACTACGATCCTCAAGCGTTTCGGGTTTCTAGGATTTTGGCATTTCTTCAGTATGGTTTGGACTTGGGTTTACGCTTCGCTTCATTGAAGGTTCATGTGTCCGCACTTTCTGTATGGTTCCAGCGTAGAATCGCTACTCTGCCTGATGTCCGTACCCTTTTCCAAGGTGTCCTCCGGATTCAACCTCCCTTTGTTCCACCAGTGGCTCCTTGGGATTTGGCTGTGGTCCTTCGGGCCTTGCAGGGTCCTCCGTTTGAGCCTCTAGAGTCGGTGGAGCTAAAGTGGATGACACTTAAGACTGGTTTTTTTCCTGACAATTGCTTCAGCCAGAAGGGTGTCAGAACTAGGCGCACTTTCTTGCCGTTCGCCTTTTCTGATTTTTCACCAGGACAGGGCGGTTCATCGCACCTGTCTGGGTTTTCTTCCTAAGGTTGTCTCCAAGTTCCACATTAAATCAAGAAATTGTGTTGCCGGCATTTCAGTCACCTGATTTCTCGGCTGGTGAGGCTACCTTGGATTTTGTCTGTGCTCTCAAGGTTTATATTGATCGCAGGTCTGATTCTTTGTTTGTCCTCTTTGGTTTTCATAAGAAGGGTTTGCCTGCCAACAAGCAAACTTTGGCCCGTTGGCTTCATTTAGTTATTTGTGAGGCTTATTCCCAGGAAGGGTTACCTGTCCCAGCCTCTGTTTAGGCTCATTCCACTCCGTCTGTGGGTCCCTCGTGGGCTGATGACTGTGGCGCCTCAGCTGTTCAGCTTTGTAAGGCGGCCACTTGGTCTTCCATACAGACTTTTCTATGATTCTATAAGTTTGACACGTTCGCCTCTCAGGATGCATCCTTCGGGCGCCGGATTCTCCTTTCAGCACAGGAGCGTCCCCGCCCTTAGTTGAACTGCTTTGGGACATCCCCAAGGCCAACCCTGTGGACCCCCTATGGAACCTGAAGTAGAAAACAAGAGATATGGTAAGAACTTACCTTTGTTATCTCTGTTTCTATGAGGTCCATAGGGTCCACAGGGCGCCCGCCCTGACACACCTGACTTCAAATGGGCTATGTGGCTGGTCACCGGTTTTCTGTCTCCCTTTCCGTGAGTGTGGTTCTTGTGTGTTCCAGTCTTCCTTCTCTCTGTTTTTATCTCCTCCGGCCTTGGCTACTTACCAACTGAGGTGCCTGTGGCTGGGGCGGGGTATATAGGAGGATGGACCCAGTGCATCCTGGGAGCAGCAAAGCTTTAACTGCGTGGTGCCCGTGGATCCAGATCCAGCTATACCCCAAGGTCAACCCTGTGGACCCTATGGACCTCGTAGAAACAGAGATAACAAAGGTAAGTTCTTACCATATCTCTTGTTATTTTAAAAGGAAAGATGCTGCGATTGGAGATTCCATGAGCTATAGGATATATATATATATATATTCTTCGGTGCTCGCTTCGGCAGCACGTGAAAATGGGTGATTAGACTAGAGTCATGTTATACAATTTACATTGTGACTTCTAGTTTGGGACTATCTATATGTCCTGTGGCCTTCTGACCACACTTGTATATAAGAATAATGTACTTACATTGAGGCCCCTGGGACATTAGGTGTCTAGGTTCAGCTCAGGTGGTTCTATAGAGGCATTCTGCCTGACAACAATATTTAAGGCGCCCCTTTTCGGGGGGCCTATTACTAATATAACTACACTTCAGTGGTGCACTTGACAGTGCCCGTTAAGTATCCCCAAATAAGAGCCTACGGCCACATCACCCTGAAAACGCCCGATCTTGTCTGATCTCGGAAGCTAAGCATGGTCAGGCCTGGTTAGTACTTGGATGGGAGACCGCCTGGGAATACCAGGTGCTGAGGCTTAACTCTAAGAATGCTATATCTAAGTACTATATATATATATATATATATATATATAAGCATGCTGATCTCCTGGTGCAGGAGTCTGATCTGTTGGTACTAACTTCTTTTCATAGAGTTGTACTTCCCATGCACTATGCTGTGTGTACGTGTGTGTTTATATTCCCATTCCTCGTATATATATTTCCTAATAAGCTAAAAAGACCTGTTTCCACCCTAATTGGGTTAAGACTACAGATATATACCTTCTATTGGGATAACAAACGCATTCTATGTCTATGTACAGGTACCCTTCTCAGTAAAAATTCTGGTACTCCATATTATTGAATTGTCGCAGACTGCACAAGCTATTTCAGTAAGATGAGTCTCTACAGCAATGGCCCCTAGGTATATTCCTATCAGAACATGGAGAATCCAGGTTCTATTCCATCCATGGGGTTTTATTTGGTTAATTTCCAACAGACTGCAGTTGTTGCTCCTATGCCTAAGGCCAGGAGGGCCGCCTTGCCTGGGTTGTATTGTATTGGTGGGCATGAAATCAATTTTTGATTATCCCTATCATGGTGATCACTATAGGGTCACTGGTGGTGATCCATCATCAAATATGTGATATCCTATGTGTACGCCTTCCTGTGATTCTGCCCCTTTGGCTAATACATGCTGCACCATTATGTCGTTAATGGAAGGATAATTACACTAGCAGACCGGTTTGGGGTACTCTGTATGTATAATCTCTCTGTTCATCCCTAATGGAACAAGCTACAGTAGAATGTGGTTCATTAACATTCTGCTGGTTTTTACACTAGGTTCTACTGCAACATCTCCAGACTGAAGTCCAAGTTGTAGAACATTGGTTCTTGGCTCACCGAAGCTCCACTCTCTCTACCTGAAGAGACTGGTTGCTGTGAGATGGAAACGGTCAGTGACATTCGGCATAGCGCCCAGAGGGTTTCTGGTCGCTCACAGGTAGTGAGCTTACCCCACTACAGCTTAGGAAGGTGTTCCTATTAATGCAACCTGACATTATACAGCTGTTATTCTCCTTCTCGCACCCTAGCTGTCCTAGTAGCCATCCGCTCTTTTATGGTATCCATTCATATCAGTTGGCTCTACACTTTAGAGCTTTCCTGACGTGTGGATTCATAGTTCTAACATAGAGATTCGTAACACGAATAGAATATAGAATCGGTTTTGATTCTGGACTGAGCTCTAAGGGCTAATGCACATCTTTACATTAAAGTGTGACGTCACTATGTTCCATACAGAAGGCCTAGTTGGTTTTACTGTTCAATATCTGTTGATACTTTAATTACACTGTAATGTACCTGACAGGTACTTTCAGGGTTGTCCTAGTGCTCTAGTCTTGCTTTTGGGAGGCTTCCCTATAGTGGTAGCTCGCTCCTCCTGGCTGACTGTGGCATCCGTGTTTTTTAACTGCTAGGGTATCCCGGTTTTCAAGCTATGTTCGGGCCTACAGCTGGTTCTGATTATGTACCTCCATCACGTTGGAAGTTATCGTTCTTGGGGTTTGTTGCTGTAGTTTTTTCTTTTCAGTTGCAGGGTGGCAGCTCTATGAATAGTTGGACCTCAAGAATAGTCAGTTTCGACTATTCGGTCTTGGCTTTAGCCTCCTGGTATTCTCTTTGTTCGAGAAGTCAGTAGTCAGGCTCAGCTCTGTTCTGTAGATTGGTATCATTATATGTACATCTATATAATTTGCTTATTTCCGGAAGTGCTGGTGTTCTGCTGTTGGGAACAGTTGCATCTTCCTGTGATAGCCTCCGGTACGGTTTTCTTAAGTTTTTTCTCATGTTACCACCTCTCCTATGGATTCTTTTTGGGACTCACTGTGAACAATGGTCCTGTTGCTCTGTCTTCAGATGAGGTTATGGTGTTCTGATGATTCTCGTCTGCTATTGTCCACTGAATGGTGGTTTTTTCTGTTCCATTCGACTTACTCTGTACGTTGTGGAATTTCTGTGGCGGTTTAGCAAGGAGTTTTGATTGTCTACTTTGCATCACTTGTCCGCAGCCCTTGTTTTTCACTTGGGCCTATGGTTCTTGGCAGTCCCTGTTTTGGTTTTCCGCAGGGTTGGCAAGTTCTCAGCGCTTCCCACCTGGGAGGTTAGCTTTGGGACGTCCCCACTGTCTTGAACTCCAGTGTCCCCTAGTGGATGAAGGAGAAAACAGGATTTTGGTACTTACCGATAAATCCCTTTCTCCGATTCCACAGGGGACACTGGACGCCCGCCCAGCGCTGCGTACCTGCCGTTTTGTTTTCCCTTAGATGGTTGTGTGCCTGCATGGGTTCCCTGCAGTGGGTTCCTCTGTGCTCCTTCAGTTCGTCTTGTTCCGTTCTGTGGTCTTCTCCTTCTCCTTGTTTTTCTGTTGTCTTCCATCTCCTCTCGGGCTCAGTTCTTAAATTGGGGCATAGAGGGGGAGGAGCCAGTCACACTTCTAAATTATTTAAAGTGCCAGGCTCTACTCTACCACTGTCTATACCCCACTGTTTTGAAATCCAGTGGAATCGGAGAAAGGGATTTATCGGTAAGTACCAAAATCCTGTTTTTTCTGCATTATACAGTCAGGTGCATAAATATTGGGACATTGACAGAATTTTCTTCTTTTGGCCTCTATTCACCACCACAATGTCTTTGAAATGAAACAAACAAGATGTGCTTTAACTGCAGACTTTCAGATTTAATTTGAGGGTAATTACATCCAAATCAGGTGAACGGTGTAGGAATTACAACAGTTTCTATATGTGCCTCCCACTTTTTAAGGGGCCAAAAGTAAATGGGACAAACTGAACAAACCTAAATCTAACTTTCACTTTTTAATACTTTGTTGCAAATCCTTTGCAGGCAATTACAGCCTGAAGTCTGGAACGCATAGACATCACCAGATGCTGGGTTTCATCCCTGGTGATGCTCTGCCAGGCCTCTACTGCAAATGTCTTCAGTTCCTGCTTGTTCTTGGGGCATTTTCCCTTCAGTTTTGTCTTTATCAAGTGAAATGCATGCTCAATCGGATTCAGGTCAGGGGATTGACTTGGCCATTGCATAACATTCCACTTTTTAGCCTTAAAAAACTCTTTGGTTGCTTTTGCAGTATGCTTCGGGTCATTGTCCATCTGCACTGTGAAGCGCCGTCCAATGAGTTCTGAAGCATCTGACTGAATATGAGCATATAATATTGCCCGAAACACTTCAGAATTCATTCTGCTGCTTTTGTCAGCAGTCACATTATCAATAAATACAAAGGAACCATTTCCATTGGCAGCCATACATGCCCACGCCATGACACTCCCACCACCATGCTTCACTGATGAGGTGGTATGTTTTGGATCATGAGCAGTTCCTTTCCTTCTCCATACTCTTCTCTTCCCATCACTCTGGTACAAGTTGATCTTTGTCTCATCTGTCCATAGGATGTTCCAGAACTGTAATGGCTTTTTTAGATGTTGTTTGGCAAACTCTAATCTGGTCTTCCTGTTTTTGAGGCTCACCAATGGTTTACATCTTGTGGTGAACCCTCTATATTCACTTTTGTGAAGTCTGCTCTTGATTGTTGAGTTTGACACATATACACATCTACCTCCTGGAGAGTGTTCTTGATTTGGCCAACTGTTGTGAAGGGGTTTTTCTTCACCAGGGAACTAATTCTTTTGTCATCCACCACAGTTGTTTTCCGTGGTCTTCCGGGTCTTTTGGTGTTGCTGAGCTCTCCGGTGCATTCTTTCTTTTTAAAAATGTTCCAAACAGTTGATTTGGCCACATCTAATGTTTTTGCTATCTCTCTGATGGGTTTGTTTTACTTTTTTAGCCTAATGATGGCTTGCTTCACTGATAGTGACAGCTCTTTGGATCTCATATTGAGAGTCGACAGCAACTGATTCCAAATGCAAATGTCACACCTAGAATCAACTCCAGACCTTTTACCTGCTTAATTGATAATGAAATAACGACGGAATAGCCCACACCTGTCCATGAAATAGCTTTTGAGTTGATAGTCCCATTACTTTTGGCCCCTTAAAAAGTGGGAGGCACATATAGAAACCGTTGTAATTCCTACACCGTTCACCTGATTTGAATGTAATTACCCTCAAATTAAATCTGAAAGTCTGCAGTTAAAGCACATCTTGTTTGTTTCATTTCAAAGCCATTGTGGTGGTGAATAGAGGCCAAAAAAAGAAAATTCTGTCAATGTCCCAATATTTATACACCTGACTGTATGTGATTTATGCTAGCGCTGTCTGTCTGTGTCTATTTTTTTCACAAACTGTAAATTCTTCCAACTGCCTCTATCTCTGATTCATGCCCCACCTACAGCTGTAGTCAGGGGGCGGGATGCACTAAATGAAAAATGCGGTAAAAACAAAGTTTTACTGCATTTTCCATATGCACTAAAGGGTGGCTGTCTGGTCTCCGATGCGGTGGGTAATGCCAGCTATTGCTGGCTTTACCCTATAGAAGCCTATGGGCTTCTACCGCATGACGCTGCTATGAGGGATCCCAGCATGCCCAACGGTCGTCGCGTCACTCTGCGCATATGCAGATGGACATCCGGGTCATAAACCCGGAAGTCCACGGCACAGGGCAGATCGCAAAGGACAGCTCTTATCGGAAGAGCTGGCCTTTGTGCTGCTGATCGCATATATTAGTGCATATGCGATCAGCAGGGAGGCGGTGTCCGGTGGTAAGTGTTGCGAGATGTTCGTGCATCTCGCCCAGGGTGTTTATGATATCTCACATATATAAAGCTAGGTATTTGTGAGAATTGTTACATACTGTTGTGTGTTACACTCTGCCATATCTGAGCAGTAAGATCCTGCAGCTTGCCCAAGCATCAGACAGGACCAGTAGTTTGCCTCTATAGCTAGTGTGTGTATATTGTGACACAGTTAGGTTAGGGGGTCCCTCTCCTGGGTAGAGGACTCCTTCCTTTCACACACAGCAGCTGGGAAACAGTACGCCAGACTGGATGCAAGTACAAGCTGGCCGGCGCCAGTCTTTATTGTACAATGTCAGAAACAACATAAAGAAAACATAAACAAAAAATCCTAGCCCTGTCAGGGTACTAACTTCACAGGTAGTTCCCTCACTACCAGAACCTGGCAGGGCCTAATGCCCTCACCAGCAACAAAAGCACAGCACAACACTTACAGTTAGGTTTTCAAGTGTCTCTGAGCAAACTCCCTGTCTGCTCTCCCAGGTGAGACACTCAGCCCTAAACACACTAGGCTTATATTGGCCACTCTCAGGTGGGAACCCAATCAAGCCTGTTACCAGGCTGCGAGAACCAAAACCTGGAGTGGCCGTGGGTGGAGCCCTCCCTCCCCTCTCACCCACAACCCCCAGGTCCCAAACCGGCTTTTCAAAAAGCCGAGACTCAAGCCTGCTACACTGCAGACTTTCTCCTGGGGATTTAAAACACATAAGACAGGAATCTGGGATAAATGTCCCTGTCACAGACCACTTTACCAGTGATCCTATCACAATATATATATATATATATATATATATACATACATATACACACACACACACACACACACTCAGTGGTTGCATTATACTCAGTGCCTTATTGTGTGTGATATTACTCTACAGCTATGTCTGGGAGAGACAATAATGTGCGCTCTGCTCCCACTCTGCTATTCGGTGGATCAGGTGCTGCAGGTTTAAATGGGGAGGAGATGGTACAGGAAGGATTATGTGGAAAGGGTTAGAATCCACCAGACCCTTCTAATGTCCCAGTCCCTGTGCAGGAACCCCCTTGGACTTCCTTTTATCTCAGGTCCTGGCTACTATTGTGGGCCACTTAGCGGTGCCAGCTGTTTATCCCTCTATGGGGTTGCAACAGCAGTCTGTCTTGTTCCCTCACAGGGATTGCCACAATTACTTCTATGCAGATTCCTCCTGTGCCCCTGCCATGAGTAGATGGCGGCTACCTCTATTGCTCTACAGTCTTGTTGCAGGAGGAGAAAGCCATTAAGTCATTTAAGCGTCCCATGGTGTCCTCACGGTCCACACAGCTCTCTGAGTCTGAGATGGAGAGATTGCGGATGTCTCTAACCTGAGTCTCCTCCACTGGAGATGGAGGCTCAGTTTGGGGTTAAGTATTCCTGCTTTGGTGTGGACTGTCAGAACCGTCTTAGTCATAGAGGATGACAAACCAGTAGGCTCTGTTTGTACAGATAGAGAGCTACTTCTGTGGAATTCCCTTTATCGGATTATTTAGTTGATCACAGTACTACAGCCTGGTGAACGCCTGGTATGAGGTATCAACCTCACAGAGGCTGACACAGTGACGTGTGTCTTAAGTCCCAGCCTGGGGTGCCACGTGCAAGTTTGGCTGCATGTTATCCATTTCCTGGAGTTCATTGCACGTAATGGAACTCATCCCCTGCAGTGGATTCACATGTAATACAAAAAACTCTATATATGCTCCAAAGGATCATATATCAGGTGCACTTTAATAAAATTAATTAGAAACAGCTGATTCAGCAGCTCTCAAGAAGGAGCGTTTGGGGACACTCCACAAACAGAAATAACAAGCAATATCACAATAAAGTAATATGAATGAGAGCGCTACAGTATAATCAATATTTATTAAAGCATTTATTACTCTAAACAGCAATTAGCAATAATAAAAACAATAAAGTGCATAAAGCCTATAAGGCTCAATCGTATAAAAATTTCAAGAGATATATGATCTAAACCAGCTATACAAAAAAGTAAAAAAAAAAAAGTCTTTTTAAAGAAAAAAATCATCCATAATCAGTTCAATGAACAATTATATTCCCAGTTAAATGGCACAGTGATGATTTATTTGTAAAACCGGACAGAGACTGTGAGTACGCCGGCAAGTGAGTGCTGATAAGCGGAATCTCCTGCAATACATGCCCTGGCGGCACGGTCATCGTGAGTTGCATTTAGCCTGTTTCTCTGCCTTGTCGGCGAGGGGGCGGCAGTCTGCAGAACTTAAGGATTCCTAATTAAATCGCTGGATACCTGGATACCTGGATTTACAAATAAATCATCACTGTGCCATTTAACTGGGAATATAATTGTTCATTGAACTGATTATGGATGATTTTTTTCTTTAAAGAGACTTTTTTTTTTTCTTTTTTGTATAGCTGGTATAGATCATATATCTCTTGATATTTTTATATGATTGAACCTTATAGGCTTTATGCACTTTATTGTTTTTATTATTGCTAATTGCTGTTTAGAGTAATAAATGCTTTAATAAATATTGATTATACTGTAGCGCTCTCATTCATATTACTTTATTGTGATATTGCTTGTTATCACATGTAATACGGTTACTTACAAGTGCTATGTTGCCTATGCTTTCCATTCTTCCCTGAAGGTAGGATGGGTGAAGGTTTGCCGGAAGCCTAAATACCTTCCCTCAAATGCTTATGGGGCTCAGATGACTTTGGTTGGTAACATCAGAGATGCAGCCACTTATATTGGGGAGGCTGGTCTGGTTATCAGTCTCCTGACATCCAGTGTCTCGGCTGCTGCTGTGTCTGCTCGTTGTTTCCTGTGTTTGCATTCTAGGAGGGCAGATGCTGATTCCAAGAAAGGCCTACAATGATTGCCATACACTGGAGAAGTGTTGTTCGGTCCTGACATGGACAGGATTGTGGACACATTGGCAGCAGTTATTCTGCCTTCAGGCTGCAGCTTCAGCGAAGCCTTGCACCTCTTCCTTTCGATCTTTAGGATCCTCAGGATTAGCCCACAGGTAAGGTCTTCCCAAGGCCGTCAGCTTTCATAAAGGCTGTCAAACTCAGAATCTCCCTCTGGGGGATCCCAGGGTGGGAGGCTGACTTCTTCAGTTTGCCCAGTGCTGGCGTCAGACACCTGGGTAAGAGAAGTGGTCTCTCACGGGTACACCCTCTCCTTCTACAGAAGACCTCCCCATCAGTTTTTCTGCACAGGCCTTCAGTCAGACAAAGGCAAGGCCTTACAAATCCAGAAGGCTGTACAATCTTTGCTTCAAGCAGGAGTCATAGTACCTGTCCCGTTACCCCAGTGGGGAATGGGTTATTATTTTAATCTCTTTGTGGTTCAAAAGACAGCAGAAAAGATCTCCACTGTGCAGACGCGAGTACGCAGATGCCTCCACAGTCGCCGAGTATCAGTCCACTCGGCAATGCAAGTACTGGGGTCCATGGTATCGACATTCGACATGGTGGAATATGCCCATTTTCATTCAAGGCCTCTGCAGAGATTGATCCTCTCCAGGTGGAACGGATTAACTCATCGAATAAAAGCACAAACGATGGTGCTCTTTCCAGTAATGCATCTGTCCCTTGTCTGGTGGCTGCAGATGTGTCACCTCACCAGGGGGCGCCCCTTTTGGATGCTGGACTGGGTCCTCCTGATGATGGATGCCAGTCTCTGGGGTTGGGGCGCAGTGACAGGTCCACACTCATTTCAGGGTCGGTGGACAGTAGAGGAGTCTGTCCTGCCAATCAACATATTGGAACTTCTGGCGGTCTTCAGGGCCCTGCAACAAGCCAGACTCATACTTCATGGAAAGCCCGTGCAAGTTCAGTCAGACAACACCACGATGTGGCTTACATCAACCATCAAGGAGGAACTCAATGTCAGGCGGCAATGACAGAGGTGTCACGTATTCTGACATGGGCGGAAGGTTATCTCCCAGCCATATCGGCAGTGTTCATTCCAGGAGTTTTCAATTGGGAAGCAGACTAAAATCCTCAGCCGTCACGACGTGCATCCCGGGGAATGGTCTCTTCACCAAGAAGTGTTTCAGCTGCAAGTGGACAAGTGGGGCCTTCCGGACGTGGACCTCATGGCCTCCCAACACAATCACAAACTGCCAGTGACAAGGACAAGAGACACCGAGGCTCTCTTGGTAGTCGCTCTGTCAGTTAATTGGACCTTCCAGTTTGCATAACTGTTTTCTCCAATCTCCCTTCTTCCTCGAGTACTTCGTAAGTTCAAACAAGAGGGAGGCACTGTCCTGCTGGTGGCTCCAGCATGGCCCAGACATCACTGGTACTCAGATCTTCAGACTCTCTCTATCAACACTCCGTTGCCTCAACATCCGGCCCTTTTGTCTCAGGGTCCTTCACTTTATCCGGACCTGAATCATCTGAGGCGTGGCTCTTGAGACATCCCTACTAAGGTCCAAGGATTTTTCTGGCTCTGTTGTTAACACCATGCTCGGAGCACGTGAACCAGCCTCTGCCAGGATTTCCACAGGGTGTGGCAGGCCTACTTTCAATGGTGTCGTCCCAGGGGTTACGCTCCCCAGGTGTTTCGGATATCCAGAGTTTTGGCTTTCCTGCAAGCGGGTTTGGATCTCGGTCTCCACCTTGCCTCACTGAAGGTGCATGTCTCTGCTCTGTCAGTGTGGTTCCAGCGAAGGATTGCTCCTCTTCCTTATATCGGCACCGAACGCCGGCATCCCGTACCAAACCCCTATATACAACTCTGATTAGTGCAGAATTTCCTTCTCTGTGCTAAATACAATTAGAAGCAAATTTTGTACTTACACCTCCTGCACTATTTTTTTCCACTTAATTTTAGAGCAGTGTTTCTCAAACTCGGCCCTCAGGACCCCACACAGGTTACGTTTTCCAGGTCACCCAGTAGATGCACAGGTGTACCCATTACTCACTGACACAGTTTAAAAGATCCACAGATGGAGCTAATTATTTCTCCCTGTGATTTTGTGAGGAGACCTGCAAACCATGCACCGTTTGGGGTTCTGAGGACTGAGGGCCAGATTCAGACCCGTTTGCTAGGCTGCATTCGCTCGCAGCCGTAGTGAAAGAAAATATGCAAATGCCGCGATTGCATGCTAAGACATTAGTACGCCCCCTATGTCTTCACGTGTGATCGCTGAGTGACGTTAGACGCCCACCAGCCAAGAGTAAAGACGCCCACTTTCAGACGTCATCTCCAGGAAGTGTTTGAAATCATTGGTACCATCGAGCGCCATCGAACCACCACGCAGTGCTTGAGGTAGACCCTAGGCTACCGCAAGCACTGCGATCACCACTGCCTTTATTTCACTCGTATGATGCGTATGCTGACGCTACATCTTAATTATTCACACCCTTAAGTTGGTGTAACAATGCCCAGCCACGCCTGCTTTAGTTCAAGCACACCCCATTTAAACAGACCTGCCCCAGTCACCACCCACAGACGCCCTGTTCTGTCACTCAAACTAGCACTCTGGAAGTATCCAGAGAGCGATCGTCTCCTGATCGCAGACTGGTTCGCGCACAATATACTATGTGGAAAACTTAGTATATTGTACAGAAAGAATTGTTGTGCCGATTATTAAGTAAAAATGTGGAAAACATACTGTATTGTACAGAAAGAATTGTAGTGCCGATTATTCAGTAAAAATAAAAATGTGGAAAACACACTGTATTGTACAGAAAGAATTGTAGTGCCGATTATTCAGTAAAAATAAAAATGTGGAAAACACAGTATATTGTACAGAAAGAATTGTAGTGCCGATTATTAAGTAAAAATGTGGAAAACACACTGTATTGTACAGAAAGAATTGTAGTGCCGATTATTCAGTAAAAATAAAAATGTGGAAAACACAGTATATTGTACAGAAAGAATTGTAGTGCCGATTATTAAGTAAAAATGTGGAAAACACACTGTATTGTACAGAAAGAATTGTAGTGCCGATTATTAAGTAAAAATGTGGAAAACACACTGTATTGTACAGAAAGAATTGTAGTGCCGATTATTAAGTAAAAATGTGGAAAACACACTGTATTGTACAGAAAGAATTGTAGTGCCGATTATTAAGTAAAAATGTGGAAAACATAGTATATTGTACAGAAAGAATTGTAGTGCCGATTATTCAGTAAAAATAAAAATGTGGAAAACACAGTATATTGTACAGAAAGAATTGTAGTGCCGATTATTCAGTAAAAATAAAAATGTGGAAAACACAGTATATTGTACAGAAAGAATTGTAGTGCCGATTATTAAGTAAAAATGTGGAAAACACACTGTATTGTACAGAAAGAATTGTAGTGCCGATTATTAAGTAAAAATGTGGAAAACATACTGTATTGTACAGAAATAATTGTAGTGCTGATTATTAAGTAAAAATAAAAATGTGGAAAAATGTTTTCAGAGACTAAAATAACACGTCTCTGGCTCTTTAAACATTAAGTGGCCGTGTAGGTAAGTTTTTTTATTTAATATACTGATATGTGCTGCAAACATATGTAATGTTTTTTTTTTTAATTTGAAGAAATTATTTGCATGACTCTTGCGTGCTTAAAATTTGGTCTAATCACAACATGGTGTTTATGATAGGTCCGTGCTCACCCTGGTAATCTGAGCAGACGAACAGGCACCTTTGCGCTTTGCTTATGTCAATCACTGAGACAGTGGCGGGGACCAGCAGTGGCTGGATGTGCGGTGGGTCAGTCAGTTGATAGCGTGACCCGGCATCGGGATTTGAACCGGCGGCTATTGAGCTGCTGGTATTTCATACCACTCCCCTGCAAAGTACTCTCTTAAACACTCTCTGAAACAGTATTAGTTCTCTTACATCCTATGGTGTACACTGAGGATGGGTACAGTAGAGGTTTGGCCCTTTACTATTTGTTCACTGAATCTGTACCCCCCCCCCACCAAGATTGTTAGCGTTATCAGGTGGAGTGTCCAATGTTTTTAGTGGACACAGTCTATGGGCTTGATTTAGAGGTGGTTCTAATACTGTGTTTCTACTTCAGGGTCCATAGGGGTCCACAGTGTTGACCTTGGGGTATAGCTGGATCTGGATCCACTGGCACCATGTAGTTAAAGCTTTTGCTGCTCCCAGGATGCACTTGGGTCCATCCTCCTCTATACCCTGCCCCCGAGCCACAGGCTTTCCAGTTTTAGTTGGTGCACGGCCGGAGTCGGGTCACCCTGACGCGGTGGGGCTGCATAAGCAGCCCCTAAGCTAATTTTTATTTTTTAATAAGAATATTTTATTTCTTTAATTTTTTTCTTCTTCAGAGCGGCAGCATCAGACTGTCCATTTGGACGTCCACGCTGCCGCTCCAACAACTCCGCTGGCGCTGGGATGCCAGTACTGATCTGGGGATCGCAGCGGGTCCCCGGAGTCAGTACTAGCATGGCTCCGGGACCTCCCACGGACTGCTGCCGGAGTCACAGGGACAGGTAAGCCATGGGCAGCGCATCGTGTTGCCTGCATGGTAATGCAGTCTTTAGCCGCTGGTCTCTGGGGACAAACCGGCCCAGAGAGGTTACTACTGGTCCTCCCACCCCCACTCACTCCGTACGAGCCAGTCACTTCCTCCAAAAGATGACTTCGGGCGATGATGTGGAGGCCTATCTCGCCGCATTTGAAAGAACGGCCGAAAGGGAGAGTTGGCCCAAGGAGCAGTGGGCAAGTCTGGTGGCACCTTTTTTGTCTGGGGAGCCACAAAAAGCATATTTCGACTTATGCCTGGCGGATGCCAAGGACTATAAAAAACTAAAACAGGAGATCCTAACTCGCTTGGGAGTCACCACCTTTGTTTGTGCCCAACGGGTCCACCGCTGGGAGTTCCATATGGACAAGCCTCCACGTTCACAGATGCATGACCTCGTCCATCTGTCCTCAAAATGGCTGCAGCCCGAGACGCTGACGGGACCACAGATCGTGGAAAGGGTCGTGATGGACCGGTACCTGCGATCGTTACCTGCGACTCTGCGCAAGTGGGTGAGCCATGCAGACCCTAAGTCCGCGGACCAGTTGGTCGAGCTGGTGGAGAGGTACGTGGCGGCTGAGGAGCTGATGAGTATGCCCCACCGAGCCCCGATGGCGCACCGGCGAACTCCCACAGACACTGGTAAGACTGTTCCAGGGGAGAAGGGTGCTGGGCGGTGGAATGTACCTAAGACTGAGGGTGTAGAACCTGGAGACAGGCCTGCCAGGCCAGGAAGGTTCTTACCCCGTAAATGACTAGACATTAATATGATTCAGTGTTTCCGGTGTGGTGACTTCGGCCATATTTCCGCTAATTGTTCACTTACAACTGAACCTATGCAATGTGATACTGCTCATGTCTACCGCAGGGCGTCTTTCTTTGCACAGACAGCCTGTACGGCTGACCGGCAGGCTGAGACTGATAAGCATACTCACTGTAGGTGGCAAAAGAGTAGAGGCACTGTTAGACTCTGGTAGCTTGGTGACACTTATGAAAGCTGAGCTGGTGAACCCCTTGAGGCATACAGGGAAAACTGTTGGTGTGACCTGCATACATGGGGATACTCAATATTATGTTACTGCCGAGGTGAACATCGAGACACCATGTGGTTCAGCTATAGTTTCTGTGGGTTTGGTGCATGGTCTGATGTACGATGCAATATTGGGGAGAGACTTTGCTCACTTCTGGAAGTTGTGGGAAAGTCGTTTTGTTCCAGAAGTGAACAACCCCGGTCCATTTGAGAAGGTTGTCGATGTAGTGGAGGAGGGAGTTTCTTCTGAGTCAGAGTTATTCCTTTTTTCTACTATGGTTGGCGAACTAGAGAATGCGGAGCGTGACGGTGGCCCGCCAACTGATGTGCCTCCCACTGAGGTGGGAAGTGTTGTTGGGCCAGTGGATCGTCTGCCTGATTTAGAGGTCAGAAGAGAGGTCTTTGCCGGGGAGCAGTTGAATGACCCTACTTTGGTAAAAGCCAGGGAGAATGTAAAAGTAGTTGATGGTAAACCCATAGAACCTGATAGTCCTTTGTCCTATCCCCACATGGCAATGTGTCAGGATTTGTTATATCAGGTGACTAAGAAGGGGGAAGATATTGGGGAACAACTAATAGTTCCCAAAGCCTACAGAAGAACAGTGTTGGATCTGGCCCATGGTCATATAACGGCAGGCCATCTAGGGGTAGAGAAAACCACTGAGCGAATAATGCAGAGGTTTTTCTGGCCCGGGCTCCATAAAGAGATATCTGACTTTTGCGTATCCTGCCCTGAGTGTCAGTATCATGCTCCCAGGCCACATTTTAAGGGTCCACTAGTTCCATTGCCTATTATAGAGGTGCCGATAGTGAGAGAGCACCTGGAACAGGCTCAACAGGCACAGCAGAGGGTATACAACCGCAATGCTCGGTTATGCAGCTTTGCTCCTGGGGACAGAGTGTTAGTGTTGGTTCCCACTGTGGAAAATAAACTTTTGGCTAAATGGCAAGGCCCCTTTGAAATCTTAGAAAGAATGGGACGGGTCAATTACAAAGTTTACCAGCCGGGGAAAAGAAAGCCGGAACAGATATACCATATAAATCTGTTAAAGCCCTGGACAGATAGAACGGTACTGTCGGCCGACCGAGCCCCTCCAGTAAATCTAAAGTCCTATAGGTTGCCAGTAGCACAAAGAGAATCGGTGTCGAAAGAAATAAAAAATATGCTAGAGTTAGGGGTTATTGAAGAATCACATAGTGAATGGTCTAGTCCCATTAGGTTGATTCCAAAGCCCGACGGGAGTGTGCGTTTCTGCAATGCTTCCGAAAGTTGAACAGTGTTTCAAAATTCGATGCCTACCCGATGCCACAGTGGAGAAGGAGGCGTTGGCCATAAAGTGGATGTCTGAAAATAAGGACAGTAATGCGAGAATTACGAGTGGTTCTTGGCGTTACAAACTTTTAAATTTTCAGTGGAACACGCGTTTATTGTTTGGGGGCATCAGTTGTTCCACCCCATAGGTCAAAACAAAGGGGGGGATATGTGATAGGATGTGGTAAAGTGGTCTGTGACAGGGACATTTATCTCAGATTCCTGTCCTATGTGTTTAAAATCCCCAGGAGAAAGTCTGCAGTGTAGCAGGCTGAGTCTCGGCTTTTTGAAAAGCCGGTTTGGGACCTGGGGGTTGTGGGTGAGAGGAGAGGGAGGGCTCCACCCACGGCGACTCCAGGTTTTGGTTCTCGCAGCCTGGTAACAGGCTTGATTGGGTTCCCACCTGAGGGTGGCCAATATAAGCCTAGTGTGTTGAGGGCTGATTGTCTCACCTGGGAGAGCAGACAGGGAGTTTGCTCAGAGACAGTGGCGTAACTATGGAGGGTGCAGGGGGTGCAGTTGCTATGGGGCCCGGCGGCTTAAGGGGCCCGCCGGCCCAGCGATCGCACCCCCTGCACCCTCCATATGCCGGGCGCCTGCTGAGACTGTGTTACCAGCGGACGCCCGGCCCCTACTCAAACCCCCGGCAGCAGCCGGAGGACGGAGCTCGCTCCGTCTTCCGGGTCCCGCAGTGCACTATGGGAGTGACGTCATGATGTCACTCCCATAGTGCCGAGGAGCGGGCGCCGGGGCGGATGGCGGCTTCACAGGAGCGGGGATAAAGGTAAGTGTTTTTTTTTTGTTTGTGTGTGTGCACGCGCGGGGGGAGGGGAGGCAGCTACTGGGATCTCACTACTGGGGGCAGCTACTGGGATCTCACTACTGGGGGCAGCTACAGGGGGTCACTACTGAGGGCAGCTACTGGGATCTCACTACTGGGGGCAGCTACTGGGATCTCACTACTGGGGGCAGCTACTGGGATCTCACTACTGGGGGCAGCTATAGGGGGTCACTACTGAGGGCAGCTACTGGGATCTCACTACTGGGGGCAGCTACTGGGATCTCACTACTGGGGGCAGCTACTGGGATATCACTACTGGGGGCAGCTACTGGGATCTCACTACTCGGGGCAGCTACTGGGATCTCACTACTGGGGGCAGCTACAGGGGGCTCACTACTGGGGGCAGCTACTGGGATATCACTACTGGGGGCAGCTACTGGGATCTCACTACTGGGGCAGCTACAGGGGGCTCACTACTGGGGGCAGCTACAGGGGGTCACTACTGAGAGCAGCTACTGGGATATCACTACTGGGGGCAGCTACTGGGATCTAACTACTGGGGGCAGCTACAGGGGGCTCACTACTGGGGGCAGCTACAGGGGGTCACTACTGAGGGCAGCTACTGGGATATCACTACTGGGGGCAGCTACTGGGATCTCACTACTGGGGGCAGCTACTGGGATCTCACTACTGGGGGCAGCTACAGGGGGCTCACTACTGGGGGCAGCTACAGGGGGTCACTACTGAGGGCAGCTACTGGGATCTCACTACTGGGGGCAGCTACAGGGGGTCACTACTGAGGGCAGCTACTGGGATATCACTACTGGGGGCAGCTACTGGGATCTAACTACTGGGGGCAGCTACAGGGGCTCACTACTGGGGGCAGCTACAGGGGGTCACTACTGAGGGCAGCTACTGGGATATCACTACTGGGGGCAGCTACTGGGATCTCACTACTGGGGGCAGCTACTGGGATCTCACTACTGGGGGCAGCTACAGGGGGCTCACTACTGGGGGCAGCTACAGGGGGTCACTACTGAGGGCAGCTACTGGGATCTCACTACTGGGGGCAGCTACTGGGATCTCACTACTGGGGGCAGCTACAGGGGGTCACTACTGAGGGCAGCTACTGGGATCTAACTACTGGGGGCAGCTACTGGGATCTCACTACTGGGGGCTGCTACAGGGGGCTCACTACTGGGGGCAGCTACAGGGGGTCACTACTGAGGGCAGCTACTGGGATATCACTACTGGGGGCAGCTACTGGGATCTAACTACTGGGGGCAGCTACAGGGGGCTCACTACTGGGGGCAGCTACAGGGGGTCACTACTGAGGGCAGCTACTGGGATATCACTACTGGGGGCAGCTACTGGGATCTCACTACTGGGGGCAGCTACAGGGGGCTCACTACTGGGGGCAGCTACAGGGGGTCACTACTGAGGGCAGCTACTGGGATCTCTCTACTGGGGGCAGCTACTGGGATCTCACTACTGGGGGCAGCTACAGGGGGTCACTACTGAGGGCAGCTACTGGGATCTCACTACAGGGGGCAGCTACTGGGATCTCACTACTGGGGGCAGCTACAGGGGGCTCACTACTGGGGGCAGCTACAGGGGGTCACTACTGAGGGCAGCTACTGGGATATCACTACTGGGGGCAGCTACTGGGATCTAACTACTGGGGGCAGCTACAGGGGGCTCACTACTGGGGGCAGCTACAGGGGGTCACTACTGAGGGCAGCTACTGGGATATCACTACTGGGGGCAGCTACTGGGATCTCACTACTGGGGGCAGCTACAGGGGGCTCACTACTGCGGGCAGCTACAGGGGGTCACTACTGGGGGCAGCTACTGGGATCTCACTACTGGGGGCAGCTACAAGGGGTCACTACTGGGGGCAGCTACAGGGATCTCACTACTGGGGGCAGCTACAGGGGGCTCACTACTGGGGGCAGCTATAGGGGGCTCACTACTGGGGGCAGCTACAGGGGGTCACTACTGAGGGCACCTACTGGGATCTCACTACTGGGGGCAGCTACTTGGATCTCACTACTGGGGGCAGCTACAGGGGGCTCACTACTGGGGGCAGCTACAGGGGGCAGCTATTGGGATCTCACTACTGGGGGCAGCTACTGGGATCTCACTACTGGGGGCAGCTGCAGGGGGTCACTACTGGGGGCAGCTACTGGGATCTCACTACTGGGGGCAGCTACAGGGGGCTCATGACGGGGCAGCTACAGGGAGCTCACTACTGGGGTCATTAAAGGGGGCTCACTACTGGGAGCAGCTACAAGGGGTTCACTACTGGGGGCAATTACAAGGGGCTCACTACTGGGGGCATTACAGGGGGCTCACTTCTGGGAGCAGCTACAAGGGGCTCACTACTGGGGGCAATTACAAGGGGTTCACTACTGGGGGCAATTACAAGTGGTTCACTACTGGGAGCACTACATGGGGCTCATAACTGAGGGCAACTACAGGGGGCTCACTACTGGGGGCACTGCGTAACTGGTACCATTTCAGTGGGCATTGCATAAGGGGCACCATTACAGTGGGCATTTAATGTTTTAGGGGAACTACTGTGGTTATTGTGTAAGACCTAAGTTAGGGGGGCCCCTTAAAAATGTTGCTATGGGGCCCAATAAGTTCTAGTTACGCCCCTGCTCAGAGACACTTGAAAACCTAACTGTAAGGGCGGAATTCAATTGATTTCGCAGCCCGCATCCCCCGTCTAAAGTGACAGGAGATATCGCGGGCCGCTATTCAATTGTGCCAGCGTTTCACGCTGATCGCACCCAAAGTGGTCGGGTTTAGCCACGTAAAACGGCTAACCCCGACCAAAGTGCTGGGCGCGATCGCGAAAAGTGATGTTTGGGCGCCCAAACATGTCACTTTTCACACATTTCAGCTCTCATCCCCCAGGGGCTGCGAGCTGAAATGTAGCGCTAGGCAGCTGATCGCGCCCGACAGGAGCAAGAATAGAATAGCTCCGTCGGGCGTGATAGGGGATGAAAAGAATTGAATTCCGCCCTAAGTGTTGTGCTGTGCTTTTGTTGCTGGTGAGGGCATTAGGCCCTGCCAGGTTCTGGTAGTTAGGGAACTACCTGTGAAGTTAGTGCCCCAACAGGGCTAGGATTTACGTTTATGTTTTCTTTGTGTTATTTCTGACATTGCACATTAAAGACTGGCGCCGACCAGCTTGTACTTGCATCCAGTCTGGCGTACTGTTTCCCAGCTGCTGTGTGTGAAAGGAAGGAGTCCTCTACCCAGGAGTTGGACCCCCTAACCTAACTGTGTCACAATATATATAATATATATATACACTGTTATATATATATTTATATACACTGTTATATATATATACACATACATGTATATATATGTGTACACGCAAACATATATATGTCCATACACATATATACACTAGGGGTGAGCGGGTTCGGATTTCTGAAATCCGAACCCCCCCGAGCCCCCCCGATCCGAGTCCGATCCGAGTCAGGCTCGACTTTTCCCGCCTGACTCGGATTCTGAAATCGAGGCAAAACGTCATCTTCCCGCCTTCCGAGTCTCGCGGGTTTTGGATCCTATATAAGGTACCCACGTCGGCGCCATTTTCTCACTCGGCTGTGGACAGTGAAGAGGGAGGGTGGGAGTTAGGGCTGTGTAGTGTAGTGTAGTGCTGCTGTTGTCCACTACTTCAAAGTCCATAGGGGCTGGCTGTGTTGTGCTGTGCTGCTGTTGTTAATAGGGGCTGTGTCCACTACTTCAAAGTCCATAGGGGCTGGCTGGACTGTGTTGTGCAGTCAGTTCTCCATAGGGGCTGTGTCCACTCCAAAGTCCTGTGCAGTGTCCCAGTCCTAAAGAGGTGCTGTAGTGTTGTCCAGGGGGTGCTCTGTCCATCAGGGGTGCTCCCCCCAAGTGCTAAAAATATAATATATTTTCTGTGTTTGTGAATTGTGTGCGCAGTAGCCGCACGTGCATCAACAAAGTAGTGCCAAGCGTGCGCCTGTGTCATAAGTAAAGGGCCGGCTGGCTTGACCGTTAAAGGGTGCTGTAACCCCCGAAAGTACACTCCAGTCCAAACCAAAAAAAAATTATTTTCTGTGTTTGTGAATTGTGTGCGCAGTAGCCGCACGTGCATCAACAAAGTAGTGCCAAGCGTGCGCCTGTGTCATAAGTAAAGGGCCGGCTGGCTTGACCGTTAAGGGTGCTGTAACCCCCGAAAGTACACTCCAGTCCAAACCAAAAAAAAAAATATTTTCTGTGTTTGTGAATTGTGTGCGCAGTAGCCGCACGTGCATCAACAAAGTAGTGCCAAGCGTGCGCCTGTGTCATAAGTAAAGGGCCGGCTGGCTTGACCGTTAAGGGTGCTGTAACCCCCGAAAGTACACTCCAGTCCAAACCAAAAAAAAAATTATTTTCTGTGTTTGTGAATTGTGTGCGCAGTAGCCGCACGTGCATCAACAAAGTAGTGCCAAGCGTGCACCTGTGTCATAAGTAAAGGGCCGGCTGGCTTGACCGTTAAGGGTGCTGTAACCCCCGAAAGTACACTCCAGTCCAAACCAAAAAAAAATTATTTTCTGTGTTTGTGAATTGTGTGCGCAGTAGCCGCACGTGCATCAACAAAGTAGTGCCAAGCGTGCGCCTGTGTCATAAGTAAAGGGCCGGCTGGCTTGACCGTTAAGGGTGCTGTAACCCCCGAAAGTACACTCCAGTCCAAACCAAAAAAAAAATTATTTTCTGTGTTTGTGAATTGTGTGCGCAGTAGCCGCACGTGCATCAACAAAGTAGTGCCAAGCGTGCGCCTGTGTCATAAGTAAAGGGCCGGCTGGCTTGACCGTTAAGGGTGCTGTAACCCCCGAAAGTACACTCCTGTCCAAACCAAAAAAAAAATTATTTTCTGTGTTTGTGAATTGTGTGCGCAGTAGCCGCACGTGCATCAACAAAGTAGTGCCAAGCGTGCGCCTGTGTCATAAGTAAAGGGCCGGCTGGCTTGACCGTTAAGGGTGCTGTAACCCCCGAAAGTACACTCCAGTCCAAACCAAAAAAAAAATTATTTTCTGTGTTTGTGAATTGTGTGCGCAGTAGCCGCACGTGCATCAACAAAGTAATGCCAAGCGTGCGCCTGTGTCATAAGTAAAGGGCCGGCTGGCTTGACCGTTAAGGGTGCTGTAACCCCCGAAAGTACACTCCAGTCCAAACCAAAAAAAAATTATTTTCTGTGTTTGTGAATTGTGTGCGCAGTAGCCGCACGTGCATCAACAAAGTAGTGCCAAGCGTGCGCCTGTGTCATAAGTAAAGGGCCGGCTGGCTTGACCGTTAAGGGTGCTGTAACCCCCGAAAGTACACTCCAGTCCAAACCAAAAAAAAAATTATTTTCTGTGTTTGTGAATTGTGTGCGCAGTAGCCGCACGTGCATCAACAAAGTAGTGCCAAGCGTGCGCCTGTGTCATAAGTAAAGGGCCGGCTGGCTTGACCGTTAAAGGGTTCTGTAACCCCCAAAGTACACTCCAAACCAAAAAAATATATATTTTCTGTGTTTGTGACTTGTGTGCACTGTGGCTGCACGTGCATCAACAAAGGAGCAGCGCCAAGCGTGCGCCTGTGTCCCATAAGTAAAGAGCCGGCTGGCTCATTTCTTAAAGGGTGGTGTAACCCACAAAGTGCACTACTCACCAGCAAAAATAAAAAAATATTTTCTGTGTTTGTGTGCGCTTTAGCCGCACGTATATATATCAATATAACATAAATGGAGGACCAAACTTTCTCTGATAAAAATAAAATAGGGAAAGATCAAGAACCACTTCCTACTAGTGCTGTTGCTGCTGCTGGGAGTTGTTCATCATCCCAGAGAGGAAGTAGGAACATCACTACTTTTACTAAACAATTGACCCTCCAACAGTCCCTAGCGATGAGGATGAAGTACGACAGCAGTCATCCTGAAGCAAAACGTATAACTGAGGCCTTGACTGCTATGTTGGTGTTAGACGTGCGTCCGGTATCCGACATTAGTGCAGTGGGATTTAGACAATTGATGGAGGTAGTGTGTCCTCGGTTCCAAATCCCGTCTAGATTCCACCTGCATCCTCAAAGCAGCAGCGACAAGCGTGCGTCTGTCTGTTAAAGGGTGGTGTAACTCTCAAAGTGCTCCAAAAAAAATCAAAAATTTTTTTTTAATGTGTTTGTGACTTGTGTGCGATGTAGCCACACTTGCATCCTCAAAGCAGCAGCGACAAGCGTGCGTCTGTCTGTTAAAGGGTGGTGACACCCTCAAAGTGTGCTACACAAACAATAAAAATATTCTTCTTCTTTTTTCTGTCTTTGTGAATTGTGTGGGCTGTAGCCGCACCTGCATCCTTAAAGCAGCAGCGACAAGCGTGCGTCTGTCTGTTAAAGGGTGGTGACACCCTCAAAGTGTGCTACACAAAGAATAAAAATATTCTTCTTTTTTCTGTCTTTGTGAATTGTGTGGGCTGTAGCCGCACTTGCATCCTCAAAGCAGCAGCGACAAGCGTGCGTCTGTCTGTTAGAGGGTGGTGTAACCCTCAAAGTGTGCTCCACAAACAATAAAAATATTCTTTTTTTTTTTTCTGTCTTTGTGAATTGTGTGGGCTGTAGCCGCACTTGAATCCTCAAAGCAGCAGGGACAAGCGTGCGTCTGTCTGTTAAAGGATTACATCGGTGACAGCATCCAAGTAGGCATGTCAGACAGTCCGTACCTGTACTGGCAGGAAAAAGAAGCAATTTGGAGGTCCCTGTACAAACTGGCTCTATTTTACCTGAGTTGCCCCCCCTCCAGTGTGTACTCCGAAAGAGTGTTTAGTGCAGCCGGGAACCTTGTTAGCTAAAGGCGTAGGAGGTTGCTTCCACAAAATGTGGAGAAGATGATGTTCATAAAATGAATGATCAACTCTTCCAGGGAGACCAGCCTCCAGAACGTACAGAGGGACCTGTGGTTCCAGCAGGGACGAATTAATACTCTGTGAGGATGAGGATGTACATAACACTGAAGAGGGTGAGGAATCTGTGGATGAGGAGGATGAGGACGACTTCTTGCCTCCGTAGAGCCAGTTTGTGCAGGGACAGATTAATTGCCAGCTTGTTTTGTGGGGGCCCAAACGAACCAATCATTTCAGCCACAGTTGTGTGGCAGACCCTGGCGCTGAAATGATTGGTTTGTTAAAGTGTGCATGTCCTGTTTATACAACATAAGGGTGGGTGGGAGGGCCCAAGGACAATTCCATCTTGCACCTCTTTTTTTTCTTTGCATTATGTACAGTTTGGGGCCTAGTTTTTCAATGCCATCCTGTCTGCCACTGCAGTTTCACGCCTAGATGGGTCACGTGTTTGTGCCGCCCACTCGTGTCGCTTAGCATAGTCATCCAGCTACCTCGGTGCAACCTTTTGGACATAAAAACACTATTGTGAGGTGTGAGGTATTCAGAATAGACTGGAAATGAGTGGAAATTAAGGTTATTGAGGTTAATAATAGCATAGGAGCAGAAAAACCTACAAATTCTGTGATTTTAGCTGTTTTTATGCTTTTTTTCAAAAAAATACAGATCCAAAACACAAAACCCAGAACCCAAAACACGGAAGGGTGGTTTTGGCAAAACCAATCCAGATCCAAAACACGAAGAAAGATCCAGATCCAAAACCAAAACACAAAACACGAAAAGTGGCCGGTGCACACCCCTAATATACACACACACACACATATGAGTATATATATATACATATACAGTATACACACACACACACACATATATATATATATATATATACACATACACATATATATATATATATATATACATATATATACATATATATATATATACACATACACACATATATATATATATACACATATACACATACATACATATATATATATATATATATATATATATACACACACATATATATATATATATACACACACATACATACATGGAGGCGGAGGCGGAGCCGTGAGTTGTTGCTCACGGCTCTGCTCCGCAAAGGCCCATGGGAGGTGTGGCAGCGGCTGGGCATGCCCAGCATGCCCTCCCGCGGCCATCTTAGCTCCTCCGACCTGTACTGTGAGACTGAGCTTCCATGCAGAAGCTGATTCTGACTAAGGGGCCGGGGGGATGCGGATGACGGTCACATGACCGTCCGCCGCCTGGCCATCTGCTGTGCTGCCCAATCGAAGAGCTCCAAACGCGGCAGCGCGCTGGGGGTTAGCTGTGCCGGCGGGGCGGGCTCTCCCAGCTCTTGGTACGTGCCGGTGGGACTGGGAGGGAGCAGCGGCTGGCGGCAGTTGCCAGCGGCGGGGGGCAGAGCTCAGCCGGCCCTCAGCCCTGCTTGATGGATAATGCCCCTAGCATGCAGAGTCGCCCCTAGGCATTTGCTTATCATGCCTATGCCTAGGGCCGGCTCTGGGAGCTAGTAGCGGCGGCGGGCTCCGTGTGACCACTAGACCACCAGGGTATAATAGCTGGAAGGGAACCAGTGTCCCTGGGGTTAATTCATAGCCAGGGGAAGCAGCTTTCCCTGGTTTAGAGGCTCCTCCCCTCAGCCCAGCGCGCCTTCTCTCATGCGTGCTGGCGTCGCTGGGCTGTTCCTGATTCGGCCACTCCTTCCTCAGAGCTCTCCGGCGGCCATTTTCTTGTGGCAAACGCAAATGTCCCAGGCGGTGCATGGACCGGTCCCCCTGCGTACCTCTCCCCTGCAAAAGGACTGTATTCGCAGCGCTATAGCCCTCCCAGACACTGAATCTGGGAGCTTGATTGTAGCTAAAGGTGCAGTGAGTATTATCTTCCTGCATGGTATGTGACTTTTGCTAGTGCTGCTGTCTTTGCTAATTTTTCTAGCTGATTGTCATCTTATCACTATCCCTTTCCTTCTCCTACGGCCCGCAGGTGTGTGGGGGAGGGGCGTTCTGTGTACCTCACTTATATAAATCTAAGTATTTGTGAGGTCAGTCACATACAGTGGTGTGCTACTCAGTACCATATTGTGGGCAGTTTGTGTCAGTACCATATTGTGGGCTGTTTGTTTTGCATACTTGGGAGTGCGCAAGTGTTATACGCCTCACCTCTTTTCGGTCATACATATTTGTTGCAAAGTTATTGTGTCATGTCTGATGAGGAGAATGAGCGCTCCGTGGCTCCTGTGTTGTTTTCCTGCAGATGCTGTTCGGCAGGGGTTGATGGGATGGATTTGTCGCAGGACGGTCTGTGCAGGAGGTGCCAGCTGGTACCTGGTCCCTCTAAACCCCCGGTGGCGCAGGATCCTCCTTGGGCGATGTTTTCACAGGTGCTGGTGTCAATCGCAGACCGTCTTGCGGTCCCAGCCTACCATCCCCCATTCCCCGGGTGTTCCGCATTTGTTGCAGTCTCCCCCCCGGGTCCCAGACTGTGGGTCCTTATTCGGGGTTGCCTGTGTACGTACAGTCTCCCGCAGTGATGCAGCAGTCAATGGTACCCTTTCAGGGGTATCCTCAGGTGGTTCCTCCACCCTGGGTGGATGTACTCTCCAGCTCTGTTCAGAGTCTGGCGGCCTCGTCGTCGGCTTTTCAGTCAATGTTACACACTGACTTGCCCAAAGGCGTCCAAGCGACCCATTCCGGCTTCACTGGTGGCGCAGTTCACGGACGTGTCTTCGGATGACGGGGAGGTACATGAGGACTCTGACTCGGATGCCATTGCCCAGGAGGTGGAGACTAAGTCCTCCATTAATGTGCCGGCATTGGTTAGGGCGGTGCGGGCCATCCTTCACATAGAAGAGGATGTGTTGGCCCCTAGGTCGAAGTATTCTAATTTTAAAAAGGCCAATGTAGCTTCGACTGTTTTTCCCCTGTCCGATGAGTTGTCGGATCATATGGCGGGAGCCTGGCAGTTGCCCAGCAAGAGATTCCAACCACAGAAACGGTTGGCATCCAACTATCCTTTTCCTGAGGCTCATTGCAGGAAATGGGAAACCCCGCCTGCGGTGGATTCCCATGTCACCCGCTTAATTAAAAGCGCTACTTTGCCATTACCGTCTATCTCCTCCCTGAAGGATCCCACGGACAGGAAAGTGGAGACTTGTTTAAAGTCTATCTACTCTCTCTCTCTGGGGCAGTGGCCCGTCCGTCCATGACCATCTCTTGGGTGGCTAAGGCCATTGAGAGCTGGGCCAACGCTTTAGAAGATACCTTTCCGGACGATGCTCCTGATATCCAATGAGCGTTGATAGGACAGATGAGAGATGCGGCTTCCTATATTGGGGAAGCATTGTTAGATGCAAGCCTGCTGACCTCTAGGGTGTAGGCTGCAGCTGTGTTGGTGCGTCGTTCCTTGTGGCTGCGGTCCTGGAGGGCTAACGCGGATTCTAAAAAGGGCCTGGAGGCTTTACCTTCTAATGGAGAGTTGCTATTTGGTCCAGATTTGGACAAAATAGTGGATACTCTGGCTAAATCAAAGTCTGCCTTCCTCCCTTCGGCTTCAGCGCCGGCTAAGGTGAGGAGCTCAGCCTTTCGGTCCTTTCGAGTTCGGGGAAAGGCCAAAGGTCAGTCCTTCCTGAGGCAGTCGGTGACTAAGACAGCCTCGAAGCCCAAGAAGCAGGCCTGGAGTGCTAGGCGCCCTTCTTCCAAACAGGAAGATAAACCTTCTGCCTGATGGGACGGGCCTCCCTCTGGGGGACCCCAGAGTGGGATGCTGACTTCTTCAATTTGCCCAGTGCTGGCACAATACCACCATGGATGCCTGGGTTCGAGAAGTGGTCTCCCAGGGGTACGCCCTTTCTTTTCGGCACAGACCGCCCCGCCAGTTTTCCTGCACGAGTCCTTCTCAGGGCAAAACCAAGGTTTTGCAGATTCAGGAGGCTATAGAGTCCTTGCTGAAAGCAGGGGTCATTGTTCCTGTTCCTCAATCACAACGAGGGACGGGGTACTACTCTACTCTGTTTCTGGTGCAGAAACCCAATGGTTCTCATCGCCCTATCCTCAATTTGAAGTCTCTGAACAAATTCTTCAGAGTTCCCAAATTCAGGATGGAAACATTATGTTCCATCATTCTGACGATGGAACCTGGGGATTACATGGTCTCCCTGGATATCCAAGACGCCTACCTCCATGTTCCGATAGCACCTTCGCACCAGCGGTATCTGAGGTTCGCTATCCTTCAGCATCACTATCAGTTCCGGGCGCTTCCTTTTGGCCTCTCCATGGCACCAAGGGTATTCACCAAAGTGATGGCAATCATGGCTGCACATCTTCGGAACCAGAATATACGGCTGCTGCCGTATATGGACGACCTCCTTTTGCTGGCGAGCATCAACATCTCCACCTGATGATTGCTTGTCTGCAAGCGCACGGGTGGTTGATAAATTGGAGAAAGTTCTCCCTGATTCCATCACAGTGGATGGTTCATTTGGGAGCCCTGATAGATTCTCATCAGCAAAGGATCTTCCTGACTCCGGAAAAGGTCTCCATCCTACAGCTGCGGATACACAGTTGCCTGAGCAGTTGCCGCCTGTTGGTATATTCGGCAATGAGAGTTCTGGGGTCCATGGTGTCAACATTCGACATGGTGGAATTTGCCCAGTTCCATTCACGGCCCCTGCAGGGGCTGATTCTATCAGAATGGAATGGGTTACCTCACCGGATCCGCTCTCAGATGCTGGTGTTGTCCCCAGAGGTTCGGCAGTCTTTGGCTTGGTAGCTTCAGACAGCTCATCTGGTCGAAGGGCACCCCTTTTGGATCCAGGACTGGGTTCTGCTCACAACAGATGCCAGTCTCCAGGGTTGGGGGGCAGTGACAGGCTCCTTGTCACTTCAGGGTCGTTGGACTGCGGAAGAAGCACTTCTCCCCATCAACATCCTGGAACTGCGGTGTACAGGGCCCTGCAGTCGTCCGGCACCACTCTTCAAGGAAGGGCGGTTCAAGTTCAGTCCAACAACCAGCAACATCAACCACCAGGGAGGAACTCGCAGTCGGGCTGCGATGTCGGAGGTGTCTTGCATCCTTGCTTGGGCGGAGTGCCACATTCCAGTGATCTCAGCGGTCTTCATCCCCGGAGTCCTCAATTGGGAGGTGGACTTCCTCAGCCGTCACAACGTGCATCCCAGGGAATGGTCGCTTCACCCAGAGGTGTTTCAGCTACTCGTGGACAGATGGGGGCTGCCGGAGCTGGACTTGATGGCCTCCCGTCACAATCACAAGTTGCCCGTTTATGGGTCAAGGACAAGAGACGCAGGCGCACGTCTGGTAGACGCGCTGTCCGTGAAATGGACATTTCACATGGGGTATCTGTTTCCTCCGATATCCCTGCTACCTCGGGTCCTGCAGAAATTCAAGCAGGACGGCGGCACGCTCATGCTGGTGGCTTCGGCGTGGCCCAGACGTCCTTGGTACTCCCATCTGAGCAGCCTCTCCATTGACGCTCTGTACCTTCTTCCTCAGCGTCAGGACCTATTGTCTCAAGGGCCATGCCTTTACCCAGATCTGGGTCGGCTGTCTTTGACGGCGTGGCTCTTGAGACAGCTGTCTTAAGGTCTCAGGGCTTCTCAGGTTCGGTTATTAGTACCATGCTCAGGGCAAGCAAGCCTGCTACCACACGGATTTACCACAGGGTGTGGCGCACTTACTTTCAGTGGTGTGAGTCCAGAAACTATGATCCTCAGGTGTTCTGAGTTTCTAGGATCTTGGACTTTCTTCAATCTGGTTTGGATCTGGGCTTACGCATTGCCTCCCTGAAGGTGCATGTGTCCGCGCTGTCCGTGTGGTTCCAACAAAGGATCGCTATGCTGCCATATGCTCACACTTTTTTTCCAAGGTGTTCTCCGAATCCAGCCTCCCTTCGTGCCTCCTGTGGCTCCTTGGGACTTGGCGGTGGTTCTTCGGGTCCTGCAGGGTCCTCCTTTTGAGCCTCTTGAGTCGGTGGAACTCAAGTGGTTAAAGTTTAAGACCGTTTTTCTCCTGGCAATTGCTTCTGCTAGGAGGGTGTCAGAGTTGGGGGCGCTTTCCTGTCGCCCCCCTTTTCTGATTTTTCACCAGGACAGAGCGTGCTTCGCACTCGTCCTGAGTTTTTGCCTAAAGTGGTTTCAAAGTTCCACATTAATCAGGAACTTGTTGTGCCAGCTTTTCAGTCACCTGATCTTTCAGCTGTTGAGGCTTCATTGGATGTAGTACGTCCGCTTAGAATCTATGTGGACCGGACTGCTTCTGTTAGGAAGTCTGATTCATTGTTTGTCCTCTTTGGTTTTCACAGGAGGGGTTGGCCTGCCAACAAACAAATGTTTGCCCGTTGGCTTTGTTCCGTTATTTGTGAGGCTTATGCGCAGGAGGGTTTACCTGTGCCAGCCTCTGTTAAGGCTCATTCCCCTCGTTCTGTGGGTCCCTCTTGGGTTGCTAGACGTGGCGCCTCTGCTGTTGAGCTATGTAAGGTGGCCACCTGGTCTTCCATTCAGACATTTTTGAGGTTCTATGCATTTGACACCTTTGCCTCTCAGGATGCATCCTTCGGGCGCAGGAGCGTCCCCGCCCTTAGTTGAACTGCTTTGGGACATCCCCAAGGTCAACCCTGTGGACACCCTACGGACGCTGAAGTAGAAAACAAGAGATATGGTAAGAACTTACCTTTGTTATCTCTGTTTCTACGAAGTCCATAGGGTCCACAGGGCACCCGCCCTGACGCACCTGGCTTCATATGGGTTGTGTGGCTGGTCACCGGTTTTCCATCTCCCATTTCTGTGAGTATGGTTTCTTGTGTGCTCCAGTCTTCCTTCTCTCTGTTTAGTCTCCTCCTCTGGCCTTGGCTGCTTACCAACTGAGGTGCCTGTGGGTCGGGGGCGGGGTATAGAGGAGGATGGACCCAAGTGCATCCTGGGAGCAGCAAAAGCTTTAACTGCATGGTGCCCATGGATCCAGATCCAGCTATACCCCAACGTCAACCCTGTGGACCCTATGGACTTTGTAGAAACAGAGATAACAAAGGTAAGTTCTTACCATATCTCTTGTTATCTCATTGGCAACAACACCTTGGTGCCTACACTCTGTGTTACGCATGTGCCATAGTAGGTTTTAGGTTTTTTTTTCATATGCGCAGTAATAAAAATCGCTCAACTAGGGGAACATCTGCATTGCGTGCGGCTCTTAATCAGGCCTTACTGTATATCTCTGTCAGAGCAGTAGTACACCCATAACTAATTCTACAGTTATTTCCATGTTTTTGATTGTTTGTTCAAATGGAAAATTACAAGCAGCATTTAGCATTTTTGAAAAGTTAGACACTGAATAATTAAAATATAATTTTTTTTTGTAATATTTACTGTAATTTAGGTTTCATGGCACAAAAACCCATATTTATGTCCAAACAAGGTAAATATAATGCAGATAGCACCAGTGATTCTGATGAAGACTGGACACCAAAGCTTGAAGGTAAAATGTAGATTTGTATCATCTTTCAGATCGCATTCCTGACTGCTCTGGTATACAGTAACAGCTGGTTATGGGTAGGGTAATAATGCTAGTAGGTGTTCAAAGGTATATTTAGTGCTGTTTACTAGGACTAAAATGACAGTCTTCTGTGGCATAATAAGAGTCTTCTGTGGCATAATAAGAGTCTTCTGTGGCATACTGTCTTCAAACATCTATGACTGTGAATTGCTGATTCTATTGGTGACAGTAAGTCCAGTGTTCCAAGCTTGCTTAAAGCCCACAGAAATGGAGGTGCAGACGGAAATGTAAAACAACACCCCGAAAATGACAAACTATGGATTAGGAAAATAAATATTTTTCATGCATCCATTGGGGGACACTGGGACAATGGGGTATAGAGGTGCTGGTTGGATCTTGGGCAGTTTAACAAAAATATGAATATCACCTGGGAAGCCGTCAATTATTATCCAAAAAAAAACAAAGCCAAGGGCAGATGGAGCAGAAAGGAGACTACTGCAGCGCCAATCTGAGCTGGCAAAATCTTTAAAGGTGAACTTCAGAAAGGTCAGTTCCACTGACCATACATTATCTGCACTATCTTGAAGATAGGCATGCCAATAATGGGGGGGAAGCGGTATCTGCAGCACATAACATACGCCGTTACCAGTAAACCCCATAATGGACCATCATACATCTACCCCTGGGAAGTGACAAGCACCAGCAGGATCGTGCTTCAGACAGCAGCAGCCAATAAAGCGTATTCCCCTCCTCATCTTCCCCTCCTGGGAGTTGAGAGGAGTCTTTGCACAGTGGTCATTGCTGCACTGGAGTAAGCAGAGCCTCAGGTACAGGTATAGTAAAGGAACTTATTGGATACCAAAGGGAGAAGTTTCACCTTAAGGTTTAAAGCTCTTTTCTTTGGAGCTTTTCGTCTGTGTGGAAACTGTATGCACTGCTCACAGTCACAGTAATCTGAGGGACAGCTGCATCATCTAATCTTCTGTGTCTCCCAACCTCAGGAGACTCGCATAGCTTGGCTATTATCCCAGATGTTTCTACATATTTCCATATTGTATAGATTAATGCATTATTAAAGTGCCAGTCTTGTGATGCGGAGAACCATAGGCCGCACTCTCCTCCAGCTGATGACACTGACCTAATGCACCCTGCTTGGGTGAAATAAATTAAAATGGTGTGATATTGCCCAAACAGTGTGTCGCACTCCAGCCCTAACTGTTCAATATAGTTTCACCGTTATCCCGCTTACATGTCCATGTGGTTCAAATGGAGAAACCATAAACCCAATCTTTGGTCATTTAATTTCAGAGTTAGGCAAAATGTTCCTCTTCCTCTGAACAGTAATTTGAATCCTGTGCAAAATCAGGCAAACACCACGTCTGCCTTGGTCCAAACCTGGGAAGGCTCAGATTCACATATACAGTACAGTATATTTTCAGGAAGAACAGAATGTGACTGAGTATACTGAGTTAGAGGAATCGGGCTATACGGAAGAAGAGTCCATTAAAAGGCTGGGAAATTAGGAAATAATCTGATCTATTCGTCAGACTCTTTGGGGTATATTTACTAAAGGTCGATTTGGGCTTTTTGGTCTATTTATAGGTGCTTTTCTGTGTGATTTGCAAATCGGGGATTTAGTAAAGTCAAAATCAGGTATAAAATGGACTACAAAACTGAATCACGATCAAAATCGATCATTGACCAAACATCAATACTGTCACATAGACCATTTACTAACAGTTGGATTGTAAATCGACACAAACTTGACTGTAAAATCTACAGAAAAATCCCCATATAAATAGACTATTAAAAAACATGATTTTAGCTTCTAAACACCATTCCATCGTTAGGAACTTAATTATGATGCCTATAAATGGAGACACAGGCATGTGGTGCACTGTGGGATGCGCGTTACCTCCTGACACCAGTTCCTGTGGCATAATTCCCTTGACCCGTTCCTCATACTCATTATAATCCACCTCCACAGGTGACCCTACTCCAGTACTGCATATAGAGCGCCTCTCCAGGGCCATCTTGAATTTTTCACGTCGTTGGATGTCTAAAAAGCGATTCACACACTGGCGCTTGCCGCGTTTTAAATGCTCAATAGACAACTGCTGCCTGCCACAGGGCCCACTTTCTTGCAGATGTGCGTTGGGCCTGGCGACTAAATAAGTCCTCAAAGTTAGACAATAAGGAGGCTACTAATGCACAATTCTCCTCAAAGTTAAACCAGATTTAGTTTTGCCATGTTGAGGCTTCTCCCCTGAGTCCTGGCCCTCTGCCTCCTTCATCACACTATCCTCACCAACTGGATCCCTCTCCTCCACCTCCCTATTCTCTCTTACCCTACACCTGGCAGCCTCCATAACAAAGAGAAAAATAAATACACAAACTACACTTAAAAACTAAGTTTCTGTGGCTTACAGTGCGTGTGGTATGTTTTGCCCAATAGAAGTATGTAAGGAAGTGTTTGTCGATTTAGTTAGGGGATTTAGGGGACTGGTCAAAACAATAATTAATTTAATGCATCCACTTTGCAAGATGCTTCAGACAAAGAAATGTGAATTCATATTTAAATCTATTTATATGGCATTTGGTGCATCACTAAGTGCCATACTACCTACTGCCTGGGTCGAAAAAGCAGTTCAGTAATTCCGTTCTGTGTAAGGGCAAGAGATCCAAAAGCATGTCTGATAGACACCATGCTGGTTCACTGGAAATTTGGCTTTTCCAATCCCTCCGATGCTGATGGTTTCAAAAGTACTAAAAAAGTTAAAGTGGAACGGGTTCAGATGACTCCTCTCACCCCAGATTGGCCCCCCCCAAAAAAAACATGGTACAGTACATAGAATTTCTAAACATGGCCAGCAGCCCAGCTTGGTGTCAGTCGCTAGTACAAAGGACCATTCAAGCACCAAAATTTACCTCAATGGCTCAAACAACATGGCTCTTGGAGCCTGAAGGTCTTGCAGTTTCCTATGACTAAAAATACTTTTTTTCTTCCAGAAATTATTATATAGTGGCTCCGTCTCTTTTTACAAGACGTTCTGGACAAGGTTGTGAGACTTAATACTTAGAGGTTCAGGTCTGTGTCCTGTTGGTATTTTTTTTTCCTTTTAATAGCCTTTAATTCCATACAGACAGATTCCTCTTGTAGGGGTCTATTTATTAACATTATTTTTACTAAAATAAAGTGAAAAAGGGTGTTTTCACACCCTTTTCACATTATTTTAGTATCAACTAAAGTTATTACAGGGCAATTGGAGTAGAATTCGTAAAATTATACTCCAACCTCTAAGTATCACTTATTTTTAGTAAAGCAGATCGCATTTCCCATAATTGTAATGGGAAATGTGATCTGACCAGAGTTACTAAAAATAAATGTGAAAAAACTATCGGGGAAAGCCCTGTGATAATAACGCCACCTGGAGGTGGCGTTATCCAGGGTCTCCCCTGGTTACCGGCCTCCTGCCCTGCTCTAACGGGGAGAGCAGAGCCGGGAGTCGGTCCCATTAATCAGCTGTGTGGTCTAAACAGACCGCAAGCTGATTACTGTAAAAAAAAGGAAAAAAAATAGTAAAAAAAATGTACTTACCTGACTCCAGGGACCAGTGATCGGGCCTCCGGTCATGACTCCCCTCCAGTCAGCTGGTCTCCCATAGTGCACTGCTGCCCGGTCATCAGGTGATCGGCCCCCAGTGCAGTATGGGAGATCACCTGACCGGAGGAATGGAGAACATCACCAGAGGCCCGGAACATGCAGGTAAGTGTAATTAATGGAGAGGGGGTCGCGGGGGGGTCGCGGGAGGGTCCGTGATCGCGGGGGCATGGCTTAGCACCGGGGGGCAGGGCTTAGCACCAGGGGGTAGCAGCGGCGGCCGGTCGACGCATGCACGGGCACTTAGTCACGGTATTTTTTGCAAAAATATAGTGATAAGGCTCCAAAGGGGATTAGCAGGGACAGAGCTTTAACACAATTTCTGTCCCTGCATGGGATTTGTAATAAATCCCTGTGATATTGCCTGAATTCGCAATGCAAATTCAGTCGATAATATCACACTACAATCTGCATTCAATATGCGGATTGTAGTAAATAGAGCCCATAGTGAGATGATGCTACACCTATAGATTACTTACTGTGACTTTTAGTGAGTATGTTTTCTTGTAATTCATTGGATAGTCTGGGTAAGTGTCAGTCTGATATGCACTAGCACTAGAGATAGATATGTTTGGAAGCTGGTGAGTAGTCCCATAGATGAAAAGGGGTGTCAGAGTCATTAGTTCAAGTGATTATATTACAACCAACCTGGTTGTGAGGTTCCAGCATTAATAAGGTGTCTCTTAATAAGAAAATGATGGAGCTGGTTCCAGAACTGACCCCGAGATGCAGTTTATTGAAGGTGAGTGAGGTTGATCAGGTAAGTGAACAAGCTTTCTTTATACCCCTCCCCATTCTTATAGTATTTTAACAGTAATATTTCACTGACATCTAAGAGAGATAAGACTCTCGAATTGTGTTTACTAACTGTGCTTTATAACAGCTACAAAGTATCAAAACATTCATGCTTTTGCAAACAATTACAGTTTTATATCACCACCTATTTATTTTTAGATACAGTCAATAGCCTGACAATGTGGATGCCAGTGCTTAGAATACCAGAGCTGGAATCCTGACACCTGTCAGAATCCCAGTGCAAATATCCCAACCGCCGACATCCCGAAGGTAAGTAGCGAGGCTAGAGAAAGTGTTAGGGTTAGGCACTTGGGGCTGGATTAGGGATAGGCACTAAAGGGGAGGTTTTGGTTTAAGGTTTTGGAAGGGGGAGGTTAGGTGTGGGCACTAGGGGGAGGTTAAGTTTAGGCACCAGGGATGGAGTGTTAGGGGTAGAGAGAGGGGGAGGGTTAGGATAATGACCGACAGGTGTCGGTATCCTAAACCTGTCAGGATGCCCTCATGGGGATTCTGACTGCCGGGATCCTGAATGCTGGTAAACCCAAACCCTTTATTTTCATGTGGTTACATTCACTGTCTCTGGCTTTCCTCCCAATGTAGGGGGTTATGTTATAGGTTATAAGATCATTGTGCCAGCCTGATTTTGATGAGTTGGCCACTAATACCGCTTTTACACCAAAATTCCGGGTCTGACCAGGAGTTGGAACAGAATTCCAACCCGGATCAGACCCATAATTTCCCCGGCTCTGACCCAGGATATTCCTGAGTTGGCGCCATTCACACTGGAGCCAGGTCTGCATTGACCCAGCTTTTCTGGTGTTTAATTGGATGCTTGGAGATTATGTAATCTCCAATTACCACTGAAGCTGGACCAATCAGCTGGCATGCTGCGCCTTCAAGGTCATCGTGACCAGGAGCACGCTGTTCACACTGCAGGGATTCACGGGTTATTCCCGTGTTAAACCCTGCAATTTACCTGGGTTGGATTGCTGGGTCACTCGACCCGGCAATCCAGCCCTTTACAGTTTTACACCAAGGAGCTATCTGGGTTAACACTGCAATAACCCAGTGTCGAAGCTGGATTACTGGCTGAGACAAGATCAGTTTAAAATTGAATCGCAGCGACACTATCTTGCGACTGGCCGCAAGACGCCATTTTGCGAAATGGCCGCCAAAGTGCCATTTTAGATAAACTCACATTTTAGTACATGTGGCAATAATACCATTAGCATCATGCGAATGCATCTGTGACCATTACCATAGGTTACGGCGATTCACTAAAAGCCTATTTCATTACTTTACGCACTCATATTCCAGAAATGGCTTTGCAGTATTACATTAAGCAAGTGGCCAGGTGACCACTGGCTTGTGTAGATAAGCTTCCTGCATAGTGTTTGCCCACAACGGGTGGTCTGGCTAGAATAAATAAGCAAGCTTCCTGCAATGACACAGGAAAGGTGGGAGGGCCTGCTGACAGGACATGTAGAACTATCTGGCCCAACATGCTAAAATGTTAGAGACAAATGCACTCATCTTCATACACACATTAACTAGCATCCTTATATCAAACCCTGAATACCCACAGATTTCATATTCACACATAAGGTTCCATAAGCATCAAAATGTATGATTCAAGCTGGTTTAGTTAGTTTAAATGCTGAGAAAATATGAGATATGGTAAGAACTTACCCTTGTTATCTCTATTTCTACGAAGTCCATAGGGTTCCACAGGATACCTTGGGGTATAGGTGTGACGTCAGTCACAGGGCACCAAAGAGTTAAGCTTTCAGCCTCCCAGGATGCACTAGGTCCCCCTCCTATACCCCGCCCCCGGGCCAAGGCACCTCAGTTAGTTACCAAGCCATAGGCCGGAGGAGGAGAAGGAAGAGAGAGAACAAAGATCTGGACACATACAAGAATCACATTCTCACCAGAGGGAGACGGAAAACCGGTGACCAGAGCAAAGCCCATCTGCAGCACAGGTGCGACAGGGCGGGAGTCCTGTGGAACCCTATGGACTTCGTAGAAATAGAGATAACAAGGGTAAGTTCTTACCATATCTCATATTTTCTACTTCAGGGTCCATAGGGTATCCACAGGATACCTTGGGGATGTCCCAAAGCAGTATCCTTTAAGGGTGGGGACGCTCCTGTGCAGAAAGGAGAATCCACCGCCCGAAGGAAGCATCCTGAGAGGCGAAGGTGTCAAACCTGTAATACCTCACGAAGGTATGGACAGAAGACCACGTAGCAGCCTTGCAGATCTGAACTGCCGAGGCACCACGTCGAGCTGCCCACGAAGGACCCACAGACCTAGTGGAATGAGCCTTCAGAGAAGGAGGGACCGGTAGGCCTTCATGAAGATAAGCTTCAGAAATAGCCATACGGATCCAGGCTGCCAAAGTTTGCTTTGAAGCAGGCCAACCCTTTTTACGGAAGCCAAAGAGGACAAACAAAGCGTCCGACTTCCTAAACGAAGAAGTGCGGTCAACATAAGTCCTTAAGGCCCGCACAACATCCAAAGAGGCCTCACCCACGGAAAGACCCGGTGAGTTAAAGGCCGGAACAACTATTTCCTCGTTAATATGAAACTGGGAAACAACTTTGGGAAGAAACTCGGGCCGAGTGCGGCACTGCCCTGTTCCCATAAAAAACCAAGAAAGGGGGTCTACAAGAAAGAGCCCCTAACTCAGAAACACGTCTGGCCGAAGCAATGGCCAGAAGGAAAACAGTCTTAGCTGTTAGCCATTTAAGATCCACTGAGCCCAGTGGTTCAAACGGCGGTCCTTGGAGAGCCCTCAGGACCACAGCCAAATCCCAAGGCGCCACAGGTGGAACAAAGGGCGGCTGAATGCGGAGAACACCCTGCATAAAGGTGCGCACATCCGGGATTGTAGCAATCCTATGGTGAAACCAGACAGATAGGGCCGAAACCTGTACCTTCAAAGAAGCAAGGCGAAGCCCATGATCTAGTCCCGCTTGCAGGAAGGCGAGAATCCGAGACAGACGAAACTCCCGCGGTGCATAACCTCTCGGTCGACACCACTGGAAGAACGTATGCCACACGCGATGGTATATCCTCGCGGAAGACGGTTTCCGAGCTCGCAACATGGTACGCACCACAGAGCTGGAAAACCCCCGGGACCTCAGCATGGCCGTCTCAACAGCCACGCCGTCAAAGACAGCCGAGTCAGGTCCGGGTGAAGGCAAGGACCCTGAGACAGAAGGTCCGGTCGTAGCGGCAACCGCAGAGGAATGTCCACGGACAGACCCTGAAGGTCTGAGAACCAGTGCCGTCTGGGCCACGCGGGAGCTATCAACAGGAGCGTCCCTCCTTCCTGTTTTAATTTCCGGATTACCCGTGGAAGAAGGGAGACCGGAGGGAACAGGTATGCGAACCGGAACGTCCACCGGACGGACAGAGCATCCACCAGAGACGCCCCTTCGTCTCTTGTGCGAGACCCGTACACCGGCAACTTGTTGTTGTGCCGGGACGCCATGAGGTCGATTTCTGGAAGACCCCACCTGTCCACCAGTAGTTGAAAAACGTCCGGGTGCAGGGACCATTCCCCCGGATGAACGTCCTGGCGACTTAGAAAGTCCGCCTCCCAATTGAGCACTCCCGGGATGAAGACCGCTGATATGGCCGGAAGATTGCGCTCCGCCCAAACCAGGATCCGAGAGACCTCTACGAGAGCCGCCCGACTGCGAGTTCCTCCTTGCCTGTTTATGTAGGCCACGGTGGTAGCGTTGTCCGACTGGACCTGCACCGGGCGACCCTGGAGAAACCGCTGTGCCTGCTGGAGAGCATTGAAGACCGCACGGAGTTCCAAGATATTTATTGGAAGCTCCGCTTCTGTCGGCGTCCACCTGCCCTGGAACAAGTGTGGACCCGAAACTGCTCCCCAGCCCCGAAGACTGGCGTCCGTTGTCAACAGGACCCAATTTGGAACCCAGAACGGACGTCCCTTGTTGAGGTGGGTCGTCTGTAACCACCACGTAAGGGACAGGCGAACCTCCTGGGTGAGCACAATCGTCTGGGACTTCAGAGACTGAGTCAGCCCGTTCCACTTGGACAGGATCAGGTGCTGCAGAGGTCTGGAGTGAAACTGGGCGTATTCCACCATGTCGAACACCGACACCATGGAGCCCAGTAACCTCATCGCCGAGTGTAAGGACACCCGGCGGCTGTGCAGACAACTGCGCACCCTTGACTGTAAAGCAGAGATCTTGTCCTCCGTCACGAAGATCCTTTGCTGTCCCGAGTCCAATAAGGCTCCAAGATGCAGAATCCTCCGAGACGGGATTAGAGTGGACTTCTGCCAGTTGATTAGCCAGCCGTGCCGTTGCAGCAGTGCAATGGTCAGGTCCAAGTGGCGTAACAGGAGCTCTGGAGATCCTGCCACCAATAACAGGTCGTCCAAATACGGCAACATGCGGACTCCCTGCAGCCGCAGAGAAGCCGCCATGACCGCCATCACCTTGGTGAAAACACGTGGTGCTGTTGCCAGGCCAAAAGGTAACGCCCGAAACTGGAAGTGGTCGCTGCTGATTGCAAACCTGAGGAACTGTTGATGGCGCCAAAGAATAGGGACATGCAGGTAAGCGTCCTGTATGTCCAATGACACCAAGTAGTCCCCAGGTTCCAGCGCCAGAATGATGGACCGTAGGGTCTCCATCCGAAACTTCGGGACCCGCAAAGACTTGTTGAGTGCTTTGAGGTTGAGAATCGGACGATATGACCTATTGGGTTTCTGTACCAAAAATAGATTTGAATAGAAACCCTGGCCCCTCTGGGAGAATGGAACCGCCACTATAACTCCAGCCTGGAGCATAGTGTGCAATACCTTCCGCAGCTCCGTAGCCTTGTTCCGGTCTGATGGGAGACCCGTGGTGAAGAAGCGAGCCGGGGGTCTGTGCCGGAAGGAGAGGGCGTATCCGTGGGAAACCACCTCCAGAACCCAAGTGTCTGTCGTAGTGGTCGACCAACACTGGGCGAACTGTAGCAGGCGGCCTCCCACCCTGGGATCCCCCAAAGGGAGGCCCGGACCGTCAGGCCGCAGGCTTGTCATCTGGCTTGGGGGCCGGACGTCTGGTACTCCATGCCTGCTTCCGGGGCTTGACCGATTTCTTAGGGCCAGCCTGTCGAGGAAACGACTGTGGTTTGGGCCTGCCCTGGGCCCTAGATGACCGAAAGGACGATGGTCCCGAACCAGAAGGAGCAGCGGCCGACGGGAGACAGGCAGATTTGGCTGCCGCCAGCGTGGCCACAATCTTATCCAGATCCGGACCGAAGAGAACTTCTCCGGTAAACGGCAACGCTTCCAGACCTTTCTTGGAATCTGCGTCCGCCTTCCAGGATCGCAGCCACAAGGTGCGACGAGCAGCTACCGCTGCTGAAGAAATTCTAGACACCAGAGTACTAATGTCTAGAGCCGCCTCGTTGATGTAGGTGGCCGAATCACGGAGATTGCCAATCAACTCCGCCTGATCGGCCGGACAGTCGGATTCAAAAGAAGCCTCTAATGAATCCGCCCAGCGCTCCATCGCTCTGGCAACCCAGCAAATGGCCATAGCCGGCCGTGCTGCCCCCCCTGCAAGGGAATAAGCGGACTTCAGGCAGATTTCTACCTTGCGGTCCATAGCATCCTTAAGGGAGGACATGGATGGCATCGGCAATGTGGCACTACGGACAAGACGGGTCACGTGAGAATCCACCTGTGGAGGGGATTCCCACTTCGCAAAATAATTATCCGCGAACGGATAAGCCACCGCCAGGCGTCTCTGCGGCTGGTATCTTTTGCCAGGTTGTTTCCACGCCTCCTCTAAATGGTCCACCAACTGACCCGAAAGAGGAAAGACTGTGGCATCGCCCTTCACATCTTTGAAAAAGGCATACTTAGATTTAGCCGCTGGGGGAACTTCGTCCTCAATCACCAAGGCTGTGCGGACCGCCCGAATAAGTCCAGGAATATATACTTTGGACTTAGCATCAGCGTCCTTAGTATGGAGAGGTTCCTGATCGTAAGGATCTAGAATCTCCCCATCATCAGACGTCCCTTCGTCATCCTCATAAGGAGCGGACAGAGACGCCACCGGCCTTTTATGAGACCGCATCACAGACTCCCCTTGCAACACATCCGACAAGTGCTGTACAGAACTCGTCAGGGAGTTAACCCACGCTGGCTCCTGAGAACCCGGGAGCGGGGAAATAGGGAGACTGTGGGGTACCACCAATTGTCGTGGGAACCCCTGCATGGGTGACGACACCACAGACTGCTGGGACAAACCCATCGGAGTAAACGCGGGCTGCGGAGCTAACTGGCCCACTAAAGCTGTTAACGCCTGAGCGAAACAAGCCCAGGGCGGCTCCTGTACCGGTGCTGTAACCGTAATAGGCCGCGCCATGGACAAACACTGCCGGCAAAGGCCCTCCGCGCTACCCTCCCCCTCCGCTAACGGTACTTTGCACGTGGTACACTGTAGCCGGAGGGGAAAATCACTTTCAGACATGATGGCACCACGTATGTGACCTCTCTCACCAATTAAGTATTAAATAGGCGAGAGACCACCCTGCAGCACCGCACCGCAAGGGCTTTAGCAGAAAGAACAGGGACAGTAATAAAGCTGACAGTTTAGAGAAGAAAAGATTACAGGCAGCAGCGCTAGCACAGTCACATACAATGCAGAAAAATAACAATTCCTGCACTAACAGCGCTGATCACTCAACTACACAGACACAGGGCCTGGTAGGACACAGCGCTGCATACACAGACCTGACCACAGCGGAGGAGAGGTATGCGGGGGGACCCAGACCACGATGCTTCCGTCCAGCGCTTCCAGCAGCGTTCACCATGCGTTCTGGAGAAGATGGCCGCCGAGGAGCAGAGAGAAGGCTGGCCTGGGGGAGGAGCGCTGCCACAGGACCAGTCGGCAGCATGCAGAGAGGGCTGTGTGCAGCGGGGGAGGCGCCGGCTGTGAGACAGGGAAGGCGCGCTCCCCTGGCATGCATTTAACCCCTGGGACGCCGCAGCGCTACCGCTCTGCTGCGGTCCACTGTCCCAGGGGGTAGTGGAAGCGCAGGTTGGTCGCCTGGCTCCACGCTGCAGCCAGTCCCCAGGGAGCCCCCTGCCTGGGGACTTAGGACCATGTGATCAGCGGGGACCCACCGCGGGACCCCGCTGCTTACCTCTGTCCCCCTTGAATCCAGCCATAGTCCGGAGCATCTGGGGTCACCGCTAGCTGTGACCCCAGATGCCCACCAGCATCCCCGGATCAGTACCGGCGTTCTGGTACCGGCGGGGTGTAGGGAAGACAGCATGGACGTCAGGACTGACTGTCCATGCTGTTCATCCAGTTGTGCAGCCACAGCTGCATGAAGAATAAGCTTCAGGGGCTCTTCTAGCCCCCACTCCAACAGGTGCACCCGACTCCGGCCGGGCACCAAACTAAACTGAGGTGCCTTGGCCCGGGGGTGGGGTATAGGAGGGGGACCTAGTGCATCCTGGGAGGCTGAAAGCTTAACTCTTTGGTGCCCTGCGACTGACGTCACACCTATACCCCAAGGTATCCTGTGGAACCCTATGGACCCTGAAGTAGAAATAAAGGTTTTTGATAACTAAGGTATTATACATGATAAGCAAGCTGTGTTTGGTCTTGTTCTGATGCGTACGTTTTTTACAGCATCTCGGTGTTATCGGTGGAGAGATCGCATCATGCAAACTCAAGTTACGGATCGCAGAACTTACAAGCAACAAAATGTTTAGCTGTTGGAATGTTACTATTAGAAAGATTCCCCTGCTGTTAGAGGCAGGGGGAATCTATTTGAACCAGCCTGTTAAATGTGCGGTAACATATGCTTCTCCTCTGGGAACCAATAACATCAGCAGGAAATTTCTCCTTGTCCTGTTTTAGTCTGGGGGGGATAAATACATGTGTCCGAATACTGGTTAGGAAGTCCATGCTGAAGGTTGTATGAACTGAGGGTCTCTAGTCTGAGGTCTATCTCTGGGTCCGGAGGCGCAGCATATGTATACTGTACTTGGGTCTGTAATATTTCCTTTTACGCCTAAATTGTATATGTATCAATTGTGTGTAACTGACTGTACTTTTACTTGAATAATACTTGTGCGTTGGAACCACAGATTCCACTCCTGTCTTTATTTGCGGTCAGACTGCGTACGCAAATTAACGTTTTTCTTAGAGGTTTATAGGAAGGATATTTAGAAGGTATAGGCAGGGGTATATAAAGGTTCTGATCCAGTTTCGTTACCAGGTTTTAGCTCTGGTGTAAAATGGGTATAAATTTAAAACAGCAATCAGTTATGAGTATAAGGGAGTGTCTGTGAACAGAATGTGTGACTGACTCACACTAGCCCTGCATATGCAACTCTCTGGCATCACGATTATTCTATAATCTTGGAATATATTACATATTCCCCATAAAGTGTATGAAAAGTCATAAAAATCACATGATCTTAAATCTCTCAATGTGTTTACATATGTGAACTAATGAGTTTATTTTGACAATGCAGTGAAATTGCAGACAATAATTGCTGTAGTAAAATCAAGTTTGCAATTTATAAGAATGGTGCATTCTGTTAAAAGAGTTTGAAGTCGTCCAAATTCACACTGCAAGATCAAAATGGGGCTTACTAATAGTGTTTTTAAAATCAATTGCTTTGCTCAGCAATTACATAGTCATGGCAGACTGGATGACTATTAATAGCTGTTACCTGGTTTAAGAATGTGAATTGTAGCCTACTAGCTGTAAATTGTGCTACTAGCTCTGGGATTAGTAGATCAGTTAAATTAGTTTATTTTACTTTGTTTAAATTGGTGAAATTGCCTTTTGTAAATTGACTGACATGGACTTTCGGTCCTATCCTGAATTTGAAATAGTTACAGTAGTTGTTGTTCACACATATATCTGCAATGAAACCTATATAATATGTATTTCTCATCTTAAATACTGTACTGTAACATCTAACAGGAGCTCCTAATCCCCCAACTATACCTAGCATCTCAGAAGAATACATTGTATGGTGGAAACTCAACAACAAATTGACGTTAAGTCAGGCAACGTGGACCTAGAACTGATGCCAGTTTCACTACTGATGCTTATTCATAACAACAAAACCTGTTATATTGGTTTATAGTTCTAGTAACTAGCTCATCATCCTATAAATAAACTTAATTTGACTGATATTAAAATCAGCTAACATTAATGTTAATATGTTAATTTATGGACAAATGTCCAAGGCTGCTTTCTGATTGTGAAATGAGGAATATGATGGTATAAGTTTTACATGGGTAAATATCTTGATAGTAAACGATAAAAGTGAAACAAATTCCCTATAAGGAGATATGTACTGTGGGAAGTAGACGTTTCAAAGGTGGAATAACTGTATTTGTGGAATGGTGGTACATGTTTTGACAAATATGGGGCCACCAATTAGGCTACTAATCCCAAAATTGTCCAGATATCAATCCCCTTGTACCACTATTTGTTTTTCTCAAACATTCATCTACTGAGTATGAAGGAGTGTTTGTGAGCAAAATTATAATTATTCATATTTGTTCCTATGACTATGTAGAGCAGTGATTCCCAACCTCGGTCCTCAAGGCACACCAACAGTCCTGGTTTTAGTGATATCCATGATTGAGCACAGATGGTTAAATCAAAATAACTGAGGTGCTAATTAAGTAACTTGTGCTCAAGTATGGCTATCCCTAAAACATGGACTGTTAGTGTGCCTTGAGGACCGTGGTTGGGAACCCCTGATGTAGAGCAACTACATTTTATTGAAAAAACATTGGCCTGAGTGGCTGGAAAACAAATGGACTCATATATATTTTGTATGTGTCTTTACATAGTGGTCAGCTAATATATATCACGGGCTTCCATAAAGATAGTATTGTGATGTTTCATTTTAGTTGGTAGAGACATTTTCAACATAAGCTGCCACCTTACTATGAAGCGGTGTAGTGGATCACTACTGAATGTAATAATTACTAACAAATTTAGTAAAATGATATTTTACAGGGAGGTCTTCATATGTTTTTAACACCCCTGGACACATGCATAGGCAGGGCCAGATTAACAATGGGGTGGGTGGAGCTGCAGTTCCAGGCCCCCCCATTAAAATAGGCCCACACAATCTGTAGTGCTAATGGAGACCGGAAAAACATATTTTCCTGTTACAGCCTGGCTGCCCGGCAACTCAAGAGCCTCCCACTGAAATCGCAACTGCCTGCCTGCCAACCAACCTGAGGCTTCTGCCATTCATATTACTAGTGGCACAGTGGGAGGCTTCATAAATCCTCCCTGTAATGAATGCAGTTGCCCAGCGCCTCTTCCACACTATGTGATGTCATGCAGAGTGTCGTCATACAAGTGCCACCTGCCGCACCATCACGCCCAACAGAAGCTGCTAAACTAGGCAAAGCTCAGCTCCGTGAAGGCGGCCTGAGTGACTGAGCTGATTGGGGATGGGCTGCTTCTGCTTATCAAGGAAGTGTTAGTGCAGTGCCTCCTTAAAAAAGGAATGCTACTTCTGTAAGTGCACTACCACTGACCAAAGATTTTACTAATTGTTTTGTGATATATTGTAATATATGTATATGCGTGTGTGCATATATATATATATATATATATATATATATACATATATATATATATATATATATATTCAAAAAAGAGAGCACTCACCAATCTCCATAAAGTAGGCAGGCAACTGTAATAACTCACGTCATCAGGGTAACAATTCAGAAAGTCGACGTTTCGGGCCCTACAGTGCCCTTTGTCAAGACCAGAATACCACAGCCCAAAATGCCCAATATATATATATGTATAGTTTTATGTACATATGCCAGGTCACTTAATTCTCTGTCACATCCCCCGCTCTGGCTGGCTCTGCCCACTCTCTACTGTTCTGACGTCCTTGTCGCTTTTTCTAGACCCCCCAAAACTCTCCATCCTGCCCCCCTTTTGCACAGTCCTGCCACCTTCCCTCTTGCTCTGTCTTGCCCCCTATACTTAACTTGTTTCTGGCAGCTGGTCATTTTTTACGTATTGACACCCTCACAGTGGGAGTTATTGGTGCACGAGTCCAGGCTTCCACTGCGCCCACACTGATGAGGCTGACGGACCATACACAATTATTATGATGTGTGTGTGTGTATATATATTTATATATGTTTTTGTTTGTGCGCGTGTGTGTACTTACCCCGCACATAACTAAACACCCCCCACTGTGTTGGTCACCCCCCCATGGCAGCATAAAATAGGCCCTTCATCACTTTCAGAACCAGCCCCATGTGGACCTTAATCTGGCACTGTGCACAGGTACTTATGGCCTTTGATTGCACATAAGAATATAAGAGGATTATTTTCTATCACATGATAAAGTATACTTGATAAAAAATATGCCATCTTTAAATTCTATTATGTCATCAATAGATTCATTCATGTGAAACTAAATCAAACTATTTTCTTTGTAACACACTATCATTTACTGTTCTTTTCTTAAGAAATCCCCAAAAATGTTTTCTTTATTTCAGAAATTCTATTTTTTATTATTGACTATACCAACTGTAAGCAGGACAGATAGGTCTGCAGTATGTTTAATTTAATTAATGTGCTGTCAATTAGTACTGTAAGGATAGCTTGCACATTATGAGTAATAACAAACCACCTACTGTACATGATATTGGATACTAGTCACCTCAAACCACAGTAGCGACATTAAAGCATTTTATACGATCACAAAACCCCTCAGTAACTTAAAATATCCATTTAATTTACAGTAAGTGTGACTTTGGGGGTCATTCAGACCCACTCATGAGCGGCAGGACGCTCGCAAGCGGGTCGATGTTCCCCCACTGCGCATGCACACGACGGAGGGAGCTCCGTCGTGCGCATGCGCGAGACCCGGCGAGCGACGGGCTCTCCATCGCTCCGGGTCTTGCACCAAAGGGGGCGTGTTGTCGATGTTGATTGACAGCACGCCCCCTTTGGTGGGCGTGCCGGGGGCGTGGCTGCCAGACGGAGGCGTTCCCATGGGAACGCCTACCATCTGCAGCTGGCCCCACTGACATCACTAGTGATGTCAGTGGGAGTGATTTTGGCTCTGATAGAGCCAAAATCACTCCAGGGCTTGCGGCAGCGAGACCCTACCGCAGGGTCTCCGTCGCAAGCCTGATGGTCGCGATGGTCAAGACCATCGCGAGCATCATCATGGTCGCTCGCATAAGCTGTGGGTGGTCACCCACAGCTATGCGAGCGGCCAGGAGGCCGCTCCATTTTCAGGGAGGAGGGCCCCGATTCAGAGCGAGCGCTCTGGTCAGAGCGTTCAGCTCTGAATCAGGCCCTTTATTCTAACAATTATCATTATTTTTAAACTAATTTATATAAAACAATCAAATGCTATAATTTCTTATTTCCATGGTAGCAATTTTGAAAACATTACAAACAAGTTGTATATTTGCTTTTGCTTATTTCAACTTTTTGCTTATTGATTGTTTATTTGTTGATTTAAATGAAGGCATTAGATGAGCTGAAAAGAATGCAAATATTCCTTAGTGTATAATAAACGAAGCAAGAAATAAAACCAGTCCAAATAATTATTTCATGTTACAGCAAAAGACAGATTTATCAGGATTACAAATTAGTGAGAAAATCTTTATCTTCTTTGAAAGTCTTCAATTTTTGTCATTGATTCTCTGAAAGAAATAATATAATATTGTTTCAAATATAGTAACTTTAGAAAATAACACCTCTAGTGACCAAAAGTAGCACAGAAAAGACAATTTTTCAACTTCAGCTTTATCTTCCACTAAATATATAATAGTCTCTGCTGTATGCTTTGACCATGTTTCATCATTATTAGATGTATCTGTTTTTGTGGCTTTGACTACAAACAGACAAAATACATTCTGTGCACTGAATACAATTGTGTCTATACAGCAGGCCTGGTGACAGGAAAATTAATCACAGAATGGAAGTGAATGTTCTTTTAAATTTCCTGTACAAATAAATACTTATATGCTAATGAGATCCTTCCTTCCTTCGCACACTTTAAAGTAAACAATTCATCAAGAGCAAAATCAGGATTGAAATCAGGCAAAGGTTAAGGCTGAGGTTGATGGACCCATTATAAACACAACAGCTAGTGGCTGGTTCATGGGTTGTGCTATGAAGAACTATGGGTATGAAAGTAGCACCAGTAGTATAATTGATTTTTGATATGGCATTGCTGCTCATGTAAGAATTGGCAAAGTCAGTGGTTAAGTGATAGCTTTGGGAATCAAATTTACTACTGGCCTGGTTTGTAACGTTATTATCACCTCTAGTCAATTCTGAATGACTATTGGCAACTGTTTCAGTAAATACATGAGAGTTGCTGGTCACAACTGTAGTGGTAATACTGACTGATTCACTATTATCATTAGGACTAACAGTACTACTAGGAGTGATATCATTTTGGCTGCCTGTACTGACTTGGGCTTTGCCGCACTTGATGCCTATCTTAATCTTTCCAGTGACTTTGGTTGAGGTTGTACCACTGTAGTTTGAGCAAAGGGCTGGTGTGGCACATCCAGACATGGCCATTATTGGTTTAGATGGCTCTAGAAAAAGAAGAAAACAAAATATGCTTGATTAATTGACATAGAAAAAAGTAAAACACCCCCAACATACACACGTACACAAATACACACACATATATGTCATTTTTTTAAACACAGACTGTAAAATGACAGTTACTGTAGGGGATGATTAGTTGGTACATAAGGAGATGTATCAATGCTTGGAGAGAGATAAAGTACCAACCAATCAGCTCATAACTGTTATTTTTCAAACAAGGTCTGTGAAATGACAGTTGTCATTTCACAGACCTTGTTTGAACAATAACAGTTACGAGCTGATTGGATGGTACTTTATCTCTTTCCACTTTATCTCTCTCCAAGGCATGATGCATCTATCTCCAATTGATCTCACTCCAAGGCATGTATACATCTCCCCCTTAATCTCTAGTTACAGAAACAAATTTGGGCAAAATATGCCAGAGGTGAATTAAACCACAAGGCTGGGGTCTGGCTTTCATGTCAATCACACAGGGTTAGCCAAAAGTTAGTCAATGGGTATGTTATAGAGGATTTTACTGTGCTGCGGTGCTAGATCCAGATTTTTTTTCCTGCTGGCTCTTACCCACATACCCTTCCCTGTTTGTTCTTTGGTGATTATTTTGTTGGCTATTGTGGTCAGCAGGAAAGTACAGTAGACCAGCAGGCTGGGTGCTGGTTTAAAGTTTACTCTTCTATAAAGTTTACTCTTCTCTTCTCCTGGTATAAAGTTTACTCTTCTTACTTGTTTGAGTGCATCCCACTTTGTGACTATGTTGCAAGCTGCACCACCTTTATGAGCGCATCAACACCTTCTTCACAGGATGGGTAGTCAAGTTTAGGAGGAGGAGTTGGATACCCATGTTCTTGTAGTTGGAGCATCTTGGGGGTCTCCGTCTGCAATGTGTGTTTGTGTTATGGTTAGCTGCACATTGTATGGTCTTGCTGTGTTCTGTCCATCCTTTTTTTGCCACCATACATTTCTTTAGTTTATTTAATTATAAAAATATAGCTAACCATTTGAAATAACCAATATTATATGTCATATATTTATTTTAGTGTTAAGTTATTAATGCTAATCATTGTTCAGAATTATTGTGTGTGACTGGCATGGAGGATGTCATTCAGCCGATAGGTTTATTGGAGTTGAGTTCTCCACTTCTTTGTCTGCTCTCTGACATACAGTATGTTTGGTCTTTTCCAAAAAAATCCAGCTACAGAACTGTTCCCTTACCATCAAAATAATATTACACATATCCCGCGACACTAGACAATAGTCCAAGATCTGTGTTGTGAGATTATTATAACATCGGAACAAGATTAGCATGGGTTCCCTAAGTAATGATGGAGGAATTATACCCAAGAGAAGTCAAACAATAGCAAATTGATCTCTGCAATAGGATTTACTAGAAATTATGATTCATCTCTTAGGGGCCTATTCATGATCGTAACAGTCCAATTGATTATGAGGGGCCATGTGGGGCCAACTAATATTTAGCAAACTCTGAATAATTTCAGTTTTTGAAGTTTGCCTATGGGAATCAACAGCATCTGCAGATGGACATGGTTACCAGAGCCTTTAAGAAAAGGGCCACCAGCTTGCAAAGAGAGATCTATGCAAAGTTGGCCGGGTTGGCAGGGATAATAAATACTACTTCTTTAGTAGCAGTGTTAGGGATTGTGGGGAAATCTGGTGTTAGGAGCAGCTGTCTCCACATATGGCAATACTGAATTGCTCTAGTAGTACATTTTCCACCGCTGTAACTCGTGGCAACTTTTATACCTAATTATTGGCCCTCGTTAATGAATAGGCCCCTTAGCATTTTTTACATGAAAAGGTGGAACGCTCCCTTTTCAGATATTTTCTATATCTTCTTAATTATTATTATTTCTTCAGTTTGTTGATTTTGATAAAAACAGTACACTAAATTAGATATGTGAATTGTAATATAAGTACATGCATACAATGGTTGTGGTCTCTAAGATGGTGAAAATAAACAATTCCCTGATATTATAACAATTTAAAAAAATAATATAATCTAACATTTATGCTGCCTGTGGAACAGTGTTAGCTGAGATATATGCTACATTAGCATATATAATAAACATTAATATATTTTAAATTACCATCAGCAGTACTCATTGAGTAAGAGGTACACCTGGTCTCATTCCCAGTGCAACTGAAATTGTCTGTTGGCACACACGTTTCAGATGTGAAGGTGAAGCAAGATGGGCACTGGAATCCATTGGGTACTGCATTGCCAGTTGACACTAAAAATGAGCAGGTAAAGGGAATTGTCAACATAAGAAATGTTATTGTAAGACTATAGACAGTAATTGCATTATATCCACAACTGAATGTGTACAAATTAAATGGTTTTGTAATTAGTAAAAACATACACAAAGAATGGTGAAATTCAGTTAAGTATAAGAACGTAATTCATTCAGTGCAATAAATACAGAATATATGTGGGCTGAAATCTGCCCTCATGAGGCTAGTCGCAGAGGGCCTGGATCGGAGTCAGAGCCGTAACAAGGGGTGTACAATCACTGCTGTCACCTGGGGTGCAGAGCCCTAGGAGTGGCACCATAACTGACCCATGGCCCATGCACTTGGTTTGTAGAGTGCCACTCCAGTCACTCTGCAGAAAGCATCTATGTTGCAGAGCTGCCCAGAGCGTCCTTTGGATGCTCTAGATATGCATCCTACAGCTTGTACAGCCACCTGGAGCATCGCAGTGCTGTACTTGCTGGTGCTGGTGTACCATTTACATATTTGTTTTACAGTGTGTTGCATCTATCTTATAGGATGGCAGTTAGAGATAGCTATACATTACATTGGCTCTATTTCCTACCTTCTACTTTTCTTCAGATAAATATAAAGCATCAGATATTTTTGGAGACTGTTGGTAAACTACACATTAGTACTGAGGATTGACTACACAAGAAAAACAAGGCTGTTTTAGGATCTACTGAAATATCATTCTCTAGTCAGATGCTGAACTCATTGTGCTCATCAGCCTTTGCTGTTTGAATATCTGTTTAATTGCCCACTGATGTCAACGGTATAAACTCTGTTTGACTGCTGTGTCTACTGAGCCCACTAATCAGCATCCTTTATTTCATATCAGTTCTGCAGAGACTGCCAAATCTATTGACCCAGTGTTCGCAAATACGTGCTATAGCGCATATTTTACCCTCAAATGGAGACCGGGGACCCACTTTTTCAGAGTGGGCGAGTCTCCAGGGACGCGCTCTGCTGCTGGCCCAATCCCCTCACTGATGTTATATGACTGATGCCTCTGCCATCAGGGAAAACTATAAAATGGAGCCATTTTGGTGTGAGGAGAAGTGTGTCTAGTTACCCGGCGTGGAGAGTGTTCCCGGTGACCCCTGACGTGAAGATTGTTCCCGGTGTGGAGACTATTCCGGAAGACCCCCTGACGTGGAGACTGTTCCCGGCAGGCCCCCAGCCCAAAGACTGTGTCTGGCCGGAGGCACACCTGGCCCAAAGACTGTGCCCCACCCCGGCATTTAGACTGGTTCCTGTGTGGCAACTGTACCCAGTGACCCATGGTGTGGAGACTGTTCATGGTGGGCCTGAAGACTGTGCCTGGTTGGAGACACCCTGGCTCCCAGCTTGAAGACTGCACTCCCATCACTGGTAAATGTAAAGAAGTGTAGTGCGGTATCAGGTGGAGGTAGGTGCGGTAGTTGGTAGATGCAGAAGCGGATGGGTAGGTGCGGTAGCGGGTAGGTGCAGTGCTGGTAGGGGTATGTGCGGTAGGTGCAGGTGGGGGTTGGTACGGAAGCAGGTGGTTGTCAGTACAGAGAGGTAGTGTGGTAGGGGTTCGGTCACTTACAGTTATCAATAATAATTTGCCATGGCATCACTGACTGAAAACATTCAAAGGAGAGCTGCTGAGATTTTTTTTCTTAAAGCAGCTGCCTCTCCCCCATATTAGTGACCAGTCAATTGGTCTAGGGTGGGGCAGGCGTGTGTGTAAAGGGTCCTCCTGGAAGCTAGGTTTGCTGGCTGCAAATGGAGTGGTGGGGGAGAGTCCCCTGGGCTGGCTGTTTTCCAAAAATGGATGGAGCCTGGGGTTTGTGCAGTCAGAAAAGTAAATAATTGTGAGGAGAGAGAGGGGCAGGGGGTAAGGCTAGCTATCACAGCAGCTTAGAAGAAATAGTGTGGCTGGGGAGCTTGCAGCTGGAACATAAAAGACAAGGTGGGGAAGGGAAGGTTCAGAGTTGCACAAATGTTAAAAAGAAGATCATCATGTGCTGCTGAGATGCAAATGGTGGAAGATGGAGTTTTCTAGAAAATTGTGTGGGTGGAGCTGACTCGGGTTTAAGTTGTAAAGGGTCCTATCCATTAGCAGACTTTCTGAATGATGCGACCAAACCAGGAGGTTTTGGTCAGATCATTCACAAAGTCTGCTAATGAATAGCTGGAAAGGACCAGCGATGCGCGTGCACACTGGGTCCTTGCTGACCCCGACTATCTACTGAACATGCCTGTCAACCTGACAATGATCGTCAGGTTCGGCATGTTCAGGTTTGGTATGTTTGACGTCGTTCTGTGCAGGCACCGCACCTTGGCGACCTGAAGGACTGAACGCTAGATGTTCAGACTTTCAGGTAGCCTAATGCATAGGCACCTTTAGATTTTCCTAAAACTTTCATTCCGATGGGACCCAGAAAAGGTCAGGTAAGACCATATTTAGTCAAGTGAGGGGTCCCCGGGTCCCACAATTCTTTTGGCTCTCTGCTAATTTCTGTGAACAATGCACAATTTGGATCAATTCTTCCTTCTTACTCTTACAAACGATAGCTAATCCACAGGTATCAACTTTTTCAATTTACTTTCCTTCTTCTACTTCCTGATACTACACCTTACTCCAAACTCATCTCACCAGCAGACTATTTATTTATTGCTCTCCTAATTTTATTTCCCTTCAATAATTCCCTCCTCGCAACTATGTATCCATTAATTGTTTTGTCTCTGTCACAATCCTGGCTAGTTTTTACCTTTTGTGACTTACCTCTGCCAGCTGCTCCATAGATCTGTGTTTGTAATTCTCCTGGGACATCTGCTCTGGCTGAATCATGCTGGCTGTGACATCTCTGTGTGTGCAGACTGCTCTCCTTCCCAAACTGATTAATCACCTGGACCCTGCTCTGTCTGTGAGCCTTGCTAGTCTTAATTGGAATCACATTTGTGGTCCTGATTCTCAAGGGCTGCAGAGATGATTACTCCCACTGCATGTTGTGCCTTGCTCCACTCAGAATGCCACTGCCAGATCACCTGTCTGTATCCACTAATCACTTCCAGACTCTAGGTATATAGATCCTCCTCTAATAGCACTCAGTGCTTGAACATCTTGTTACATTCCATGGTGTACTACTTGTGCTATAGCTGTACCTCTGTGTACCAGTATGTCCCAGGCTCCTGCTGGTTCCTAAACCAGTGTTATTCGTAAGCCTGCTGCATTCAGCTATCCACGCTACCAGCCTCTCACGGCTCCCAGGCCGCTCCAAGTAGCTTCCACACTACCAGCTTCTTCACACGGCTCCCAGGCCACACCAAGTAGCTTCCACGCTACCATCTCTCACCTACGGCTCCCAAGCCACTCCAAGTAGCTTCCACGCTACCAGCTTCTCCCACGGCTATCCAGCCACTCCACGTAGCCACCTAGCTAACAGCGTCTACCCATGGCTATCCTGCCGCTCCATGTAGCCACCCAGCTACATGCGTCTACCCACAGTTATCCAGCCGCTCCACGTAGCCACCCAGCTACCAGCGTCTACTCACGGCTATCCGGCCGCTCCACGTAGCCACCCAGCTACCAGCATCCACCCACGGCTATCCGGCTGCTCCACATAGCCACCCAGCTACCAGCATCTACCCACGGCTATCCAGCCACTCCACGTAGCCACCCAGCTACCAACGTCTACCCACGGCTTCCCAAGCCACAACAAGTAGCTTCCACACTACCATCCGTCTGCAAGCCCATCTACTAGTAACCCGACCAGCTCAGTCAGCCTTCCTGCCGGTCCCAATCCGGTTCCTCCAAGTTCACTCACCTCACGGCTCATTAGCTGCACCAAGCAGCTTCCGTGCTACCATCCATCTGCAAGCTCATCTACTGGTACCCCGACCAGCTCAGTCAGCCTACCTGCCGATCCCAGTCCGGTCCATCCAAGTTCCTTCTAGTCTCACTCCAACGTTGCTAGTTTCCAGTTCCAGTCACTCATCACCAAAGGCAGTTCTCACTGCTACCCAATTCCTATATTAAAAGAGCTATTCATGTTCCCCATGGTTCCAGTCCAGCCGGCCTCCAGTGATTCCAGTTCATCACCTGAAACAGGTAACTCACTAACACCAACTGTGACAGTCTCCTTCCCTTACTAGTCCAGATCATTCTGTCATGTCCTCTTTGTTACCCTGCTCCTGCTCATGACTGCTGGTGATACCCTGGGTCCTGTACTATCTGCTCAATTTTACAGGGTGCACCTCAGAATTTTCCATCCAGCTTGTACTGTACTTCCAATGTTTCCAACCTTATCCACATATCTCCACTACCATCCTTCCCCTTTTCCTGTGCATTTTGAAATGAGATCTGTTTGCCACAAACTCGAATATAACCGATTCCACTTTCTCCATACAGCATATTCTGAATATTATCCTTCTCTTTCCCTCTCCTTGGAAGTCCACTCTATGATTCTATTGTATCCTCTCCACCTTCATGTTGCTGTCATGCATCACCCCACCAAGTCCAGTTTCCTAAATACTTAACCTGGCTGCATGGATCACTTATTTCCTATAATTTTTCCTGCTTACATTTATACTAAGAGATTTCAGCATTCCCATGGATAGCCACCATGTCTCTGCTACTAATAAACTACTTTCACTGACTACTTTGTTCTCACTCAGTGGACTTCATCTCCCAGTCACAGTGATAGATACAGCCTTGACATTGAATTCTATTGCTCCTGCTTCATCTTTACTTGGACTTTCCACTCTATGGCCATAACATCATTTCCTTCAGCCTTACTTTGTCTCATGCTTCACCTCCCTGCACCACAATCCACATGCACAAAAAGCTATCCAAAAACTCTTTACCTGATACTTCACATATTCATTAAAACAAGTAATTCTCCTATGTATCCCCTATCCTGCCCTCCCCTGATCAGTCAGCCTTTTTCTACAACAAAATAGTCACTTCAGCCCTGGACAATGTAGCTCCTTATATACAGTATACTCTCTCAATGCAAACTTAAACTACGGCGCTTCAAACAGACCCACTACCTGCATCAATGTCTCTACACTGCTTAGCACCACTGGAGGAAATCTCACTCCTAGGCCAACTACCTCTATTGAAAATGTATCCTTTCATCTTGTGACACGGGGCCTAATTCAGACCCGCTCGCGAGCGCTGAGTGCTCGCAAGCGGGTCGATGTTGGCCAAGTGCACATGCACACGATGGAGGCGGCTCCGTCGTGCGCATGCGCGAGACCCGAATAACGACGTCCAAGCCGTCGTTATGGGTCTTGCAACAACCCCTTTGCTGGTGAGTGACAGCAACCCCTCGATGGTGAGTGACAGCACGCCCCCTTTGGTTGGCGTGCCGGGGGCGTGGCTGCCCAGACGGAGGCGTTCCCATGGGAATGCCTACCATCTTTGGGCGGCCCCACTGACATCACTAGTGATGTCAGTGGGAGTGCTTTTGGCTCTGATAGAGCCAAAAGCACTCCAGGGCTTGCAGCCATGAGACCCTACTGCAAGGGTCTCGTCGCAAGCCCGATGGTATCGGGACCATCATTTTGGCCGCTCGCTATAGCTGTGGGTTGTCACCCACAGCTATGCGAGCGGCCAGGAGGCCGCTCTTAAATTCAGAGAGACGGCCCTGATTCAGAGCGAGGGCTCTGTCAGAGCGTCCGGCTTTGAATCAGGGCCACTGTCTCTTCAGTTTCCAAGCAACATTTTTTTACTACTCTAATAACCACTCAGTATTCCAACTCCGTCACCTTCGAAACTTGCTTCTCTTGCCAGCGGCACTACCTCTCCTTCCCTCACAGCCCATGATTGTGAACCTACTTCAAAGACAAAGTCAAATGTTTCCTTATGACAAATGTTACATTATGCTCTTTTCTTAACTAAGATGCTATAAAAACACGTTCTTTTTATCCTTCCACTCCCCACTTCACTGCTGCATCCTACCTGCAGCCTGGCATTCCGCTCACCCATCTATCCCTGCATCAATCCATTTTATATGCCACAACAAGTCAGAACTTCCTCTTTTGCAGCTCCACAACTGCTGTGAAAAATGCATTTTCAGGATCCAATTGCTTTTATGAAAAGGAAAAATATGTCTTTCTCAAAAACATTGCACAATCCTGTAAACATCCCATACAAATAGCTGTTTTGACAATGAGTAAATAAATAAATATATTTTTGGTATGTATTTCAAGATTTAAATTTTATATAAATGTACCATCTAATTTCACTCCACGCTTAAGTTGATTGCTTCTTCAGGGCACTTAATTATGATGTTTTAAATGAACAGAAACCACCTACCACACTTTTTTAGGACTCTTTGTGGAAGTTGTGTATCAGTGTTCCCTTGACGTGTTCTAAGACAGCAAGATGTAGATGGTTCAGGAGCATATGATAATTGCAGTATGTAAAGGAGGTGTGAGACCTCTGGTGCTCTGACACTAAGCCTTTCATCTTCTCATATGACAATAACTCTAAAGGATGAAGGACCACATCTCTAGGGGAACACAAGACTATGGTTGCAGATTACTATGAACTATCTATTAGATATGTGTGCAGACCCCATGTTTTGTTTCTAAATCAGTCATGTTTTGGCCAAACTACAATCATGTGTTTTGGTTTGGTTTAAGATTTGGCTTTGGATTTCTTTAAAAATATATAAAAACAGCTAAAATCATGGAACTTGGACCTGTTTGTGTTTTACAGTATTATTGACATCCATAACATTAATTTCCAGTAATTTAAAGTCAATTTTGACCAACTCTCAGCACCTAAAATCATGAGGCAGGGACTAAAATGCAATCCAAAGTAAGCGAGAACTTTTTTTGTTATATTCGACTTCCAAACTTGTTAGAAGACCCAAAATGGGACTCGCTTCAACTCAGAAACCACAGTGATTTGAGCTGGATCTTGGAAAACCAAAGCTCAGGTGTGATAGGTTTTCAGCAAAACCGAACAGCTCATTTCAACTACTGTGTGAATACAAAGATGCTCTTGAGAACAGTTATGGAGATGATACAGGAAGACGTTTATTAGAAAAGGTCCCAATTGTGAATGCTTCATGGATTATGGTAAAGTGTTTTTTTTTTTTGCAAAGGTGGTTTCTCCTTGCTCGGTTTTCCATAGCTTCTTGCTTATGTTTCAATGAGTGTAGGTCCTGATGGAATGATTTGAGAGTTTCCTCTGATACTTGATAACTTAATTCAACTTTGTCTTAATTGTGTCTGTGAAAGCTTTGATCTCTATCTCCAATTTCATATCCTCAGCTGCTTTTTGCAAATCCGTTTGGAAAATCCCTTTAACTACATTATATCACTTGTTGTGACCGGGCCTGTTTGTTCTTCTTTAAACTAATACTCTATTTAAGTTTGAGGTAAGTCAGTTGATCTTGAGTCCATAGACAGTCTTTATGGAGAATTAGAGTTAGCTCAGGATGTGATATCTATGTTTTTGACATTTAAATACAAGTTCATGGGTACAGAAACATAATTTAAAATTTAGATGGTATTTTATTAAATATATTTATTTTTTTATTTATTTATGGATATCACCCAAAAACACTAATACATTGCATTATTGCAAGATTTGATAATCAACAACTAAATATATAGTGGAATCTACATTACTAGTTGCTTATATGGTGACATCTACTAGTATATAGATATATAGGTTTAAAACTTGGTGTTATGATGGCTTTGGAAACCTGTAATGGCTGAGTGACTAAATCAGAGTTGTTATAGCAAAAGTATATTTCTTCAAGATAGAGACTTTAGACTCAATAATTAAGATGTATTGTATATATTACAAATTGAAAGGTGAAGTGATGTACTGTAATCTAATACATAAAGATACTTTATCACTAGTAAATTTTAAGTCACAAATTTAATCCTGTCAAGGTAGGGGAATTGTTCCACATGAGTTTGGTTATTGAGTGAGTCTAGGTTGGTGAAAAACCTGCCATGATAGTGTTTTGTAACATTATGAAGCCAGGCACACAGTGTAATATAATTCACTGCTTTTTACTTATCCTCCTAGAAGGGGTTAATAAAGAAATAGATGTAGAGTGGTCACCCTTATTTACATGTAGGCTGCATTATATTATTTCCATGATTTGACACCAGAAACCTATTGAAAGATCTTAGGACCAAAAATACAGATAATTTAATCCACAAGGAGGGTCTGTGAGTGATGTTCATTACTAATATGGTGGAGTTACAATTTTTTCTGGTATTAGAAAGTGAGTAAATTTGGTGGGTATAGAAGCATTACCTGAGGGAAGATAGTGGCAGAAGTTATGCTTTTACATTAGCTACTGTTAGGGCTGTGGTTTGTTGATATTATTTAAGCCTGAGGGCTCAGGCTTCTTTCCTTGAAGAAATTGACCCATCCTCCCTCCCTATTTCTTCATTGTTGTAGATTTTAGCTATTTTGGCTGGAAAATATGTCTGGTCAGTAGTCTGGGTGTAGTTGGCTTGTTGGGTGCATTCACCTTCGTTGTGATTGTCCGGTAAGTCAGGACCACCCTCATGGGAGCAGCAAATCCGCCTCTCTGGATGAAATAGTTGTGGTGGGAGGTTGAGTTATATGCCCTAATGTTAGTTTTGAGGACACCAATAGGGCAGACCCTGTCCAAATTGCAATTGTTGTTTTTGTACATGCATTGTTGGGCTGCACTGATTAGGGCCATCTGTTCTATGCCACCATGCAGTTATTTATTTATTATCAATAAATAGCTGACCTTTAACTATCAATTCTTGCATTTGTGCCTTTAATAATTGTGTATTTAGTGGTGAAGACACACACACATGTGATACTGTACCTCGGCCATTAGTAGGTTTAAGATTTTTAGGAAGTGTACAATATGTCTATCATTGACCTTTTTAGACTGAGGCCAGGAATATCCAATTATAATAAGAATTGCATGGACGAGGTACCTTGTGCAGACAATACTTTTGTCTGGTTGACAGTTCAGACCTGGATTTGAGGAAGAACTTAGGCAAAGTTTAAGCTTTTGATCAAAAAAGGTCCTCAGAATATACCACAGTGCTCACTGAAATAATGTGTGAGTATATTCACACTCAAAACCCCCATCCAGAAGGAACAAGCAAGTACAGTATTTTTTAGGTCTGTTGGTGAGTATACAGTAGAACTTCAGCATGCTCACTGGTCTCTAGTGCCTTTTCAGATCAAAAGTGAGCTATTCTTGAATCCTTGATGCCCTGGGATTGGGAAACTGTGGTTAGATACTAATATTGTGGGAGGGGAATTCTGAGTATTAGGACATCTTAAACAGATTCAGAAGCAGCTCTACTGAAAACCATTATTTATAGCTGCTAAGCTGACACAAATCAAAATAATTGTAATTATTTATTTTTTTATTTAAGGCATCAATGATATTTTAATGAATCTATAAAACGACAATCTATCTTACCTTATCAACCAATATCATCCACCTACCTTCGATAAACATGTCAAGCTTTCAATTACCTGTACTCATTAAGATGGAAGACTAAATCATGAGATGTATAGACCTGCCAGTGATGCATAGCTCCAACAGTGACTTCCATTTTAATAGTGGAGGTCACTGTTCTGGTCATTTTGTTGGATGCATAAAAACATTAACCTATGTTAATGAATTTGGAATCTATGGATATTTCACAGTCACTAAAAACACTGTGTAATTTTTGAGGGGGGAAAAATAGGCTTTGTGTAAGATTTTATGCTCTAAAATGTATTTTGCTCATTCTAAAACATATAGAAATTTTCAGAAATATAGTTTGAAATAATATAATTATCACATTTAAATTTTTATTTGTAGTTTAAAAAATAAATGGATTTGTGGGTCCCAGGAACTTTTTGGGGATTTCAATTTTTAGTTTCTCTTTTTACTGTCATTCAATGTAATAATGTTAAAGCCAATTACAATGTTTCATATTTTTATGGATAATAATTTATTTTATTGTAATTTTTTGTTGTAATAATGCACTAATAGTTACATATTTGCCACGCTCTATGAGTTTTGACAATCTTATTTATGCTTTAATTGACTTTGCTACCACTAAGAAGACAAAAAGTAGACAGAATTCTACTGAAGACAATTTTGATGGTTTGTAAATAGGCCAAATTCAGAAGTGGAAATTATTTGATTTTGAGCCTCCATTAATTTACCTTTTTGGTGACTAATTAGTTGCAGGCAATGACTACAAAGTGCCAGAGAACAGTTGGAATGGTGGCACTTCAAAAACACCAACATTGCCAATTTTACTTTTATCTCTTAGAGATGTGTATGAAAAATGGAGATGTTTAGGTACTATAGTCTACTGCAATGTCTGCAGTTGAATATCATGGCAGCACATCACAGAGAATGAAATACCATTTGTAGTTTACAAGGGTTCACAGAAATTAGACTTCATTTAATGTTTGTAAAAAACATCAACATTTTTTCTAGAAAGATAATTTCTGCAGAAAAGAAAGGAGAGGTTACCTACTTCTGTTACTGGATAACGAATTACCTGCCTTTATCACAGACTTACCTTTAAGTAATGCTGTAGTGCAGTTATCGGATGTGCAGCAGCTGGTGTTTACATCTACAGCCATAAATTGGTTACTGAGACTCTTTGGTTGTTCGCATTCTGATAAGTACCCACATCCTCTCTCTACTGAGAAAGTTGTTTGGTCGAATGATGCAACTAAATGTCAAAGAAAGTAACACAGTCATAAAGATATCCTTTAGATACAATTGTAGACAATAATAAATGTCAAGAGACAAATAGATAGATAGATAGATAGATAGATAGATAGATAGATAGATAGATAGATAGATAGATAGATAAGTAGATAGAGTTTATTAAATATGTTAATATTTGTTATTAAAATGCTGATATTTTTTCTATTTCCTCACACAGCATTTTTCTGTTATTATAAAGTTTCTGTTATTATATAAGTTTTTCACTCTCTCAAATTAATCTATGGGTATCCATAGGATCTGCGTATGTTTTTTTTTTTTCATTATACATGTGATCATTCACAATTTGCATTTTAAATAGTGTGGTGTGGTTCCCCCTAAAATTGAGAATCAGACTTTGGCCTTGAAACCTAGGTGCGCACCATTTCTCTGTAGATTCCATCCCTGTGCTGACCAGCCTGGGGCAGACTGGCACTAGGGTGGGGTGCTAAGTGCACCCCATGGTATAGTGCCACCAGCCCCAACTGTTAAAGCCTCGTGTTGGTTAGTGGAAATCTGGGGGGGGGATACTTTGCCCCATGCCTTATTTTTCCACCTTGCAAGAAACTTACTCAACAGCTGAGTAGCACATACAATACTATAAGGCACCAATATTGTTTTTTACTTGTTTTGATTACAATTATATGAACATAAAAATAGAAATGATGTGTATGTAAAATGAAAGTAAAATAAATGTGAATGAAGATTGTGATTATTATGCTTAAACTACTGTAAATAATACTGGTTTAAATATTAAATTCTGAGGTCATCATTTAAATGTTCATTAAGAAAACTTGTGTAAACAATATATATACATATATATTTGCAGCAGCTTGTAGTCCGGCACTCAGTCTTACAGTTTAAAAAGTGTCTCTAGTGCCTTCCTTATTGAATATATATATATATATATATATATATTAATATAAATATTATATACACACAGATATGCCCAGCTATATCCTTGCCGCTAGTGCGGCAAATCGTGCCACGCATAGCATGAGACATGCACCCAGGAGCGGATTTGCGCACTGCATATTGGGACATGCCTCCATAGATATATATGGTGCAATCGCAGTGCACACCACAGTGTACTGTAGTGTATGCAGGCATGGGTAGTCGCATAGTGTGATGCATGCGCACGTTTGTGGCACAATCAGCCACATTGTAACTTAGCGCATCTGTATATATGGGATGCAATCGGGAAGCCAGCTGACATTGTACCAACAGCCGGCTTCCCGACTGTCATATCCCGGCGAGGGTGAAATGACCGGCGTCTAGATGTAGACACCACTAATTTACCGACGCCGGGAGACCGGCGCCCGGCATCCCGATCGAAGGGATGCCGGGCGCCACGAGCGGACAGCCGTGGGGGGAGGGAGGGTTAGGTTTAGGGCTCCCGGGGGGGGGGACTTAGGGTTGGGCACCCCCCACGGGAGGTAAAGGTTAGGCTAGGGGGAGGGAGGGTTAGGGTTAGGCACCCCCGGTGGGAGGTGAGGGTTAGGCACCCCCCCCGGGGGACTTAGGTTTAGGCAGCGGGGAATGGGGGGTTAGGTTTAGGCACTTAGAGGGGGGATTAGGGTTAGGCACAGGGGGGGAGGTTAGGGTTAGGCACCCCTAAGGGAGGGTTAGGGTTAGAGGGGTAGGTTAGGTTAGTTAGTACTTACCTGGGGACGATCGGGATTTCCAGCGCTGTCGGGCTGCTGCTGCCGGGATCTGTTCCTCTGTCGGCTTGACGCTGCCGAGATTTGAACTGCCGGCGATGCAGCCGGCGGTATTACATACTGATTCCGTATATATATATCTTATAAGGGCACAATCATGCACTTATGTTAAGGCTGACTAAAAAAAAACAGAATTCTCCATAGAGAATTCCGGAGGGGGTTCATGGTGTTTTAGGGGCTACACCTCAAAAGCTATAGGAGGTACCGAGCTGAAATTTGGCATGGTTAGGTAAAACTGTTGCTCGGTGCTGGTTGCCAAATTTAAGGGCAAAAAAAATAAAGAATGAGGATTTGAGAGTAATCAAAATTTCCAACTGTCATTTTTTTCTGACACTCTCAGTTAGGACCACTTTTGCACTGTAGTCTATGGGGGATATTTGGGAAGGCATAAGTCAGGGTAGGGGGAGAATTTAGGCCCTGATTCAGAGCCGGACGCTCTGACCAGAGCGCTCGCTCTGAATCAGGGCCCTCCTCCATTAAAATGGAGCGTCCTCCTGGACGCTCGTATAGCTGTGGGTCACCACCCTCAGCATATACGAGCGTCCAAAAAGATGGTCGCAATGGTCTTGACCATCACGACCATCGGACTTGCGAGGGAAACCCTGTGGTCGGGTTTCCCAGCCACAAGCCCAGGAGTGATTTTGGCTCTATCAGAGCCAAAATCACTTCCACTGACATCACTAGTGATGTCAGTGGGGCCGGCTTCAGATGGTAGGCGTTCCCATGGGAACGCCTCCGTCTGGCAGGCACGCCCCCGGCACGCCCACCAAAGGGGGCGTGCTGTCAATTAACATCGACAGCACGCCCCCTTTGGTGCGAGACCCGGAGCGATGGGAAGCCCGTCGCTCGCTGGGTCTCGCTCATGCGCACGACGGAGCTCCCTCCGTCGTGCGGATGCGCAGTGGGGAACATCGATCCACTTGCGAGCGTACTGCCGCTCGCCAGTCGGTCTGAATGACCCCCTTAGTCTTAAGCTTTATTTTATTGGGTAGCTCTTGTTCCAGGTAGGGCTTTTTAAGGTTCAGGTAATTGAGAAAGTTAAGGTGCCCACACACATAGCGACATTTTACACGATTTGGCCGATTTCGACTAATCGTGACGACGAATTGGTTAAAAAAACTACAAAATGCTGATGCGCGTCCCCGCTCGTCATATATCGCATCTTCTGATCTGCCGTGCTGTAGGGCAGATTAGCCAACCATGAATACGATGGAAGCCGATCGTGAGGTTTTTTTTCCTCACGATGAATCGTACGATTCATCACACAATGTGGATTTGACTGACAGAAGCCTGGACACGCCCCATCGCCATCTTGTGCAGCATTGTGTATGGAGCAAGACAGTCGCACTTTGGGAGCCTGCACACTGAAGTCTTGTCTTGTTGGATATTTGGTGAGTATTTGTACAGTTTGCAACCACACTGCCCACCAATGTGTGCCCCCAGGTAATAAATGCATGACCCAGCCACCGCCCGCCGTATTGAGGCGGGCGGTGGCTGGGTCATGCATTAAGCTCCCACTGCCCACCAATGTGTGTAATACATCAAAAAAATAAATAAATAAACACGTATTTTACAAAAAAATCACCCTACATTACATTTAAAAACACACATTATTTAAAGCTGGGGGTCTTCTACCTTTCGGTCTCCAGCTGTTGTGGAACTACAGATCCCAGGATGACCTGCCACCCACCTTTGAAACTGTTTTTAGGACATCCTGGGATCTGTAGTTCTACCACAACGACAGGCCCAAAGGTGGAAAACCCATACTGTCAAACAAAGAAAAACATTATATTACCAAGCAATAAACACATAACATTCCTGTAAAAGAAAACATGATTAGAATACCATAACAAACCTTTAAAAACCTGTAAAAAAGAAAATATTAAAACATTAAAAATGTGAACTATAACAACATTACATTTAACAAAACTATATATACAAATATTTAAATGTCCTTTTTTTTTCTTATTCATAGATAATGTCCATGGATTCAGAACGTGAATTCGTTACATGATTCATTGAAATCCTGCACTCGAAAGACTGTCTGTGGAAGATCAGTTCTCGGAAGTACCACAATAAGTCGCAGAAGTTGGCCGCACTCGAGGAACTGTTGGTGTATACGAAAGAATACATATCTGATGCAGACCTGAAAACTGTACGGCAAAAGATTCAAAATCTCAGGACAGTGTACATCAAAGAAAAAAAGAAGGTGGATGACTCCAAAAAATCAGGAGCGGCTACAGATGAAATATATACTCCTGCGCTGTGGTACTACCAAATGATGTCATTCATCAGTGAACAAGAGCCTCAAAGGGAATCAATCATCTTGATGTCTGAGCGTGAGGGAGATGAGGAGGTTGCAGAAGTCTTGGTAAGTAGTGACACAGTTTAAACCAAAATCCTTAATGTTCTTGTTGTTAAATCCCAAATGTCCAATTTAGTCAGTAGTTCACAGACAGTCCTCCTGCCATGGTACAGCACCTGGTCCATTGAAATAGGTCATGTACTCCTCCCTCACTTCTTTGGAACGTGCGGTGGATGTTGTTGTAGTTGGTGGTGCAGACACAGATGTCAAATGTTCAATGTCCTCCAGGGGTCCTACATCTTCTGGTCTAGCTGGGATTGGTCCTATTTGAGTAGATTTTCTTCGCAGAAAGTTGTGCAGCACACAGCACGCCATCACGACCCAGTCTATCTTCTCCACATGTAGATTGATGGTGGTGTGAAAAATGCGGAAGCTGTTGCTCATTATTCCAAACGCATTTTCCACAATGCGCCGTGCCCGGGATAGACGGTAGTTGTAGATCCTTTTCTCTCTGGTCAGGCCCCTGTGTGCAAATGGCTTCATCACATGTTCATGTAATGCAAAAGCCTCGTCTGCACCGAAAACGTAATTTAGGCCGTGCTTTGTCTGGTCCAGTGAGGGCAAGTTGAGGGTTTTGTTGGCAAGTCTCTGGTAGAAAGCCAACTTTTTGAAGGACCCACCATCCGAAGCACGGCCATTCTTGCCGACATCCACAAACAGAAATTCGTAGTTGGCATTCACCACTGCCATGAGAACGATGCTGAATCCTTTGTAGTTGTAGTAATATGATCCGATGTTGGCAGGTGGGTTGATGCGGATGTGTTTCCCATCGATGGTTCCTCTGCAGTTAGGGAAATTCCAACGTTGTTCAAAATCTTCCGCGATGCTGGTCCACTCCTCCACGGTGTTAGGAAACTGTAAAAATATATAATATTTTTTATATCTTTTTTTCCTATATAGACTCCCACCCAAGACCCTGATTTAACATCCACACCGGACCTCAGTCTGCTCGGTGGCGACAGTGATTCAGAGAATAGCACACAAGTGGAAACTCAAGTTCCACCTGGACCCTCATCTTCTCAACAACCCCAAAAAAAGAAAAAAAAAGTCAGAAAGGAGAATTTTACAGAACGAGAGGACCATATTTTACAAAACGCAGAACGGCTGCTGCAGAAACCCCCAGATGCAATAGATGATTTCACAGCTCATGTGAACAGCACATTGAGAAATCTGGATGCAGATATCCAAAGAAATTTTTTAAGGTTAAACTACAACCTCTTGAGTCGCTGTATGAGCAAAAATATCTCAAATTCTACATACATTGCAGATCCAATGCTATTTTCCCATGCCCCAAATAGGTATGTCCGCCCCCCCCCTGCCCAGTTAGATATTACTCCCCCACCAAGCACCCCAAGCATCAGCACCACCTTGTATAATGCTCTGCTGGATGCAGCAGATGAGTCGCCCCAATATACAGAGATGTAAATTTTTTCTTGATTTTAATATCACCAAATTTTATGAATTCTAATAGGTGCTTGCTGCATGGGATCGGGTGGTGATGACGCCATTTGGACAAGGTCACTACGCACATGGCACAAGTACACATTGCTGGAAGCCGGGGCCACAATGTATACTTGTGCCATATGTGTATTTGCCTGTTCAAACTGGCGTCTGACCCACCCTATCACATACAGCCGGCTACCTATTGGGATTCATAAAATTTGGTGATATTTAATTTGATTGTTTTTTTGTCTTGCTTTTAATGTTACCAAATTTTATGATTTCTAATGGGTGCTTGCTGCATGGGATAGGGTGGTGATGACGCCATTTGGAAAGGTCACTACGCACATGGCACAAGTACACATTGCTGGAAGCCGGGGCCACAATGTGTACTTATGCCATGTGTGTATTGGCCTGTTCAAACTGACGTCTGACCCACCCTATCACATACAGCCGGCTACCTATTGGGATTCATAAAATTTGGTGATAATGTTCTTTTGTAAATTGTTATAAAAAAAGGGTATTGCACACAGTTTAGTGCACAATTTCAGTTGCCTGCAGGTCAGTGCACATTGTATTAAAAGAAGGCAATTTTTTGCTTTATGTTGAATAAAAAATAAAAATAAAATTTTTTCTTTGCACAAGAAACCAATGTGTGGTGTTTTTTTTAACTTACTTTGCAATAGTGGTACTGTAGCACTTTTACAATGGCTTTGCAGGTCTCTTGAATGATGACGCCCAAGGACTGAGGTGAGATGAGTGTCCCAAACTTCAGGTCTTCCAGTGACCTTCCTGTAGCCAGGTACCTCAGGGTAGCCACCAGTCTCTCTTCAGCAGGGATTGCCCTCCGCCACCTTGTGTCCTGTCTCTTGATGTGGGGGGTCACCAGATGCAGCAATTCTTGGAAGCTGGCGTCATCCATGCGCAGGTAGTTCCGATAGTCGTCCGGGTTGTTCTCCTTGAGCTCCATCAGCAGGGACATGTGAGAGCGGGTATCCCTTTGTAGCAGCCACTCCTTGGTCCAGCATGCTCTCGTCCTTCTGCGCTGGGCGCTCTTCCTAATCTCCCGGACCCCAGCTTCAGCGACCAACACTCTATACTGATAGGGACGCATCAGTACAGAATTCAGGAACAGGATAGAATGCAGGTAGGTAGCACACACTTGCAGGTAGAATAAACTTTGTATAAGGCAAGCCAAATACAAAGAGCACAGTAGCAATGTACAGGATTCAGCAGGAATACACCTAGCCTCATCTAGTAGCAGAGCTGAATGTACACAGAGTTTAAAGGACGCCTGCTGTTTATACTCCCTAGCTAGCCCCTCCCATTGTTATGGCTATTTAAATTTCCCACCAATAGTAAAGAGCCTATTTTTTTTTTTTTTCAACTCACGATTTGTTATGGCCAATCTCACGATATGTACGATCCGATAGATCGTGAGATCGTAAGTAAAATTGGGTGTCTTTTTTCAAAAATCATGATCACGACGGCAAGGGAGCTCCCGTGAAAGTTCATAAGGAAATTGGCCATAAAATCGCATCGTGAGCACATCGGTATATGTGTGGGCACCTTAAGTTTTCAAACTATTACCTCACAATTGCTATAATATAAAGATAGTGAGGTTAACTTGTTGCGCAGCCTCAGTAGGAGCCATACAGAAGGGGGGTGTACTGTGATGGCTTCACCTGGGTGCACCAAGATGGCTGCCTATTGCGGGCGTTAGTAGCAGGGCAACCCTTCAGTGGCAGCGGGCAGTAGCGGGGGCCGGGACCCGGCGGCGGTTGTGGTAGAAACCAAGTACCCAGCAATAGTGGAGCGGGCAACATTGGCGGTGGTGGAGTGGGTGGTGGCAGCATTGGTGCGAGCTACAGTGGCAGCGGTGGTGGTGCGGGATGCGGGACCCAGTGTATGTGCGGCTTCTGGAGGCGGGACTGGATCCGAAAGAATCTAGTCCTTGCCAGTCATTCTGCCGAGTTTGGCAGAGGAGTCCATTTAAAAAATAACGTCTTAGAGTTATTTTTGAAATTCAAAGATGGCTGCAGTGAGCCAATCATGCTGATGCCCTGGTGGGTTAGTTCCCACCAGGCAAAGACAACAAAGTCCTGGGTGGCGGCGGCCATGAAACAGCTTAAAGCCTGCTGCACCACAGGCAAAGATGCCGAAGCCCTGGCAGGTTGGTGCGGAGGGGTGGGATGACAGAGGGGTGTGGGTGGGAGGGGAAAGACAGAGTGGCTTGGTTGGGGGGGACAGAGTGGTGCAGATGGTGAAAGAAATAGTAGCAAAGATGAGAGGAAGACAGAGTGGCGTGGCTGGGGGTAAGGCAGTGGTGCAGATGGAAGGAAACAGAGTGGCACAGATGCAGAAAGACAGGTTGGTGCAGATGGGGAAAGACATTGGTGCAAATGAGGGCATGCAGACTAGCACAGTTGGGAGACCACACACCAGTAGGAAATGGGTAAATATATGGCACCATGAAGGCGTATAAGGGAAAAAAGTGTACATGCATAGACAGTATCAAAGTTTTAGCAATTAGGTACATGAATGTACATTTTGAATAACATGGATGTATTGAGGGTGTTGGAACCCAGTGGGATTGTTGTGGAGACTGAATGGGAAGATTGTGGGCACTGAGTGGGATGTTTGTGCCAAATAACTGCTCAGACCTCAGTTGCATAGACTTCATGTGTGTATTCCAATGAGCACACAATTCTGTGACTTAGCAGCTCCACCATTTTGTGAGTGACAGCAATCTCACTCTGTGAGAGTACTGAATCCGCAGTTAACCACAGGGTGTGATGGCATACCATATCTATATTTCACAAGGAACATGTCTATTAATGATCATAATTTCATTGTTTTTTTCAGTTTGAGTGGCCGATATTCAGTAGGTTTTGTGAAATTTCAGATCATGTCTAAGAAGCCTTAATAGGACATGTGAAACTGTAAAGTTTATGTCTATATATATATATATATATATATATATATATATATATATATATAGTACCAGTAGTAAGGCCCCTGTAGTAAGGCCCCTGTAGTGCCCCCAATAGTAAGGCCCCTGTAGTGCCCCATATGATGCCCTATGGTAGTAAGGCCCCTGTAGTGCCCCCAGTAATAAGGCCCCTGTAGTGCCCCCAATAGTAAGGACCCTGTAGTGCCCCTATATGATACCGCCAGTAGTAAGGCCCCTGTAGTTTTCCCTGTAGTAAGGTCCCTGTAGAGCCGCAATGGCCCGTGTAGTTCCCCCAATAGTAAGGCCCCTGTAGTGCCCCCAATAGTGCGGCCCCTGTAATGCCCCCTGTAGTGCAGCCACTGTAATGCCCCCAGTAATGAGGCCCCTGTAATGTCCCCTGTAGTGCGGCCCCAGTAGTGCCTCCAATAGTAAAGCCCCTGTAGTGCCTCCAATAGTAATGCCCCTGTAGTGCCCCCAATAGTAAGTCCCCTGTAGTGCCCCCAATAGTAAGGCCCTGTAGTGCAGTCCCTGTAGTGCCCCCAGTACTGCGGCCCCAGTAGTGCCCCCAATAGCAAGGCCCCTGTAGTGCCCCCAGTAGTGCAGCCCCTGTAATGCTCCCTGTAGTGCCCCAGTAGTGCGGCCTCAGTAGTGCCCCCAATAATAAGGCCCCTGTAGTGCCCCCAGTAGTGCAGCCCCTGTAATTCCCCCTTTAGTGCCCCCTGTAGTGTCCCCAGTAATGCGGCCCCTTTAGTGCCCCCAGTAGTGCGGCCCAAGTAGTGCCCCCAATAGTGTGGCCCCTGTAGTGCCCCCAGTAGTGTGGCCCCTGTAATGCCCCCTTTAGTGCCTCCAGTAGTGCGGCCCCTGTAATGCCCCCTGTAGTGCCCACAGTAATGCGGCCACTGTAATAAGCCGCACACACACACACTTACACATACATACATACACACATACACACACATAAAAAATCAACACTTACCTTAGACCCCGCTCCAGTGCCTGCTGCTGTCCGTCCCCAGCGCCCGCTCCTCAGAACTATGGGAGTGGCATCATGACGTCACTCCCATAGTGCACTGCGGGACCCGGAAGACGGAGCTCAGGAGTGAGCTCCATCATCCTGTGCCGGGGGAGCAGGGGGTAGAGGTAGAGAAGGAGCCAAGCAGGGGCGGATTGGGCCGCCGGAAAACCAAGCAGTGACGCCGCGCGACGAGCTGTGGGCAGACAGAGGAGCGGTAAGTGGTGGCAGCGGCTGCACAGGGAGAATGGGGGGGGCAGATTAAGAAAAACACTGGGGCTGTTGAGAATGTGCATGACACCCGTGCTGGGGCACACAGGGGCTGCGGGGAATGAGACTGAGACACACATAGGGGCTGGGGTAAATGAGGCTGAGACACACACATAGGGGCTGGGGTAAATGAGGCTGAGACACACACATAGGGGCTGGGGTAAATGAGGCTGAGACACACACATATGGGGCTGGGGTAAATGAGGCAGAGACACACACATAGGGGCTGGGGTAAATGAGGCTGAGACACACACATAGGGGCTGGGGTAAATGAGGCTGAGACACACACATAGGGGCTGGGGTAAATGAGGCTGACACACTGTGGCTGAGACACACTAGGGCTAGGACACACGGGCTGAGACAAAAACGGGCTAGGGAATGGGGTTGAGACACACACACAGGGGCTGGGGGGAAAGAGGCTGAGACACACACATAGGGGCTGGGGGGAAAGAGGCAGACACACACTGGGGCTGGGGGAATGAGGCTGAGAGCTACAGGTGGGCCTGGGTATGGAAAGGCGCTGGGGGTCCTGAGAGACATATGGGATCCCGGAGAGAGACATGAAGGCCTGGAGATGGAGAGACACAGAGAGCCTGGAGAACCACATGGGGCCTGAGGATGGAAAGACGTAAGGGGGTCTGGAGTAACACTGGGGCCTGGAAAGACACAAATTGTTTGATAAGGGAAATTCATATTTTCCCTGCACAAACACTTCTGTTACTATACATTATCTTGTTATGATGATGACATTGGTTACATTTCTACGTAAACAGGCATCTTCAAGACAGTGTGATCTACATGAATAGTGAATACCGGCTGAAGACGCTGCCCAGAGAGGCTCAATTTCTTCAGAGTTTCCCCGTTGCAGAGAAACCACAATATAGGTAAGAAAATAGACTTCCAAACTGACTGGCCTGTACCTAGTTCAGAGGGATGGGGGTCCCCAAAAAGAGTGCATCATTCAACAAGATTTCTGTTGCCGATCCTGCTCCCCTCAGTGGCTTGCAAAAGCCCCTCCAGGTCCTAAGATTAGGGAGTGTCCTGCCCTCCTCCACAGACCCTGCCCCCTCAACAGACCCGCCCCCATAAGGGCTGCTTTCAGAAATTTCCCGGGCTGATTTTTCATCCCAATCCGCCCCTGGAGCCAAGTGCCCGCTGGTAACACAATCTCAGTGGGCACTCGGCAAATGGGGGGGTGGTCAGAGGGCCGGGCGCCCTTTGGTGGCCGGCACCCCTAGGAAGCTGCCTAGGCTTGCCTAGTGAAAGCGCCGGCCCTGATCATGTCTTCGGGCGGATGGCAGTGGAGGTTAGGGATCAATGACCGAAACTACACCTCCAGGGCTTCGGGAGCAGTGGGTTGTACCGATGAGACACACAAGCAGGGGATAGCAGAAAGCAAAACTTCTATCCTTCACACCAAAACTCCTGTTGACTCTGTGTGTGATGCCAATGTCCAAGAGTGATGCCACTGTGCTGAGCCACCTGAGTCTGCCCACGGGGAGCATGTTCCTGGCCGGCTGTTTGTGTGTTGCAGTGAGCACTCTCTCCCTGGTGCACATTTCTGTTTCCATCTACCAGATATTTCACACAGCTGGACCCCCTTGTGCAGGGGCGGGCTGGCCTGGGGGGCAGGGTGGCATCTGCCCACCAGGCCGGTACACTTTAAGCCAATTGGGGCCATGCATATATGCCTGAGTTAGCCTTGTCCTGCAGTAAGTCTATGAGCTGGTCGGCAGCAGCATAGTTCCCTCCCTCGTCTCCGAGCAGCTATGGGTCAGGTAACTCATCCTCCCTACACACACCTGCAGCAGGGTGACTGGGCTCTGCAGCCTCTCTCTGACAGGCAGCACAGGTAAAAAGGCAGCAGTGACAGCTGTTGGGAGTGGTGGCCTGAACTGTTGCTGATAAAGATCCCTTTTGCCTGACCATGACTTTAGGTGCTGGACGGGCCAGAGTCAGGGCCACATGCAGGGGCGGGGGTCACAGTGAGAGGCATGGAAGACTTTAAGGAAAGCAAGTTTGTGCTAGAGGTGGGGTTTCAGTGTGATTTTTGAGGGAAGCTGTGTAGTGGGACAGTGTGAGGGGACAGTGTGATCTGTGGGGGGGCTGTTTGATCTGTAAAGATGTGTTGTGTGGGAGCAGTGTGGTCTGTGAGGGGAGAAGCATATGTGTGTGGCTATGGAGGCAGTGTGTTTGAGGCTATGGGGAGTAGTGTGTGTGAGGCTATGGGGAGCAGTGTGTGTGAGGTTATGGGGAGCAACATTTGTGAGGCTATGGGGAGTAAGATGTGTGTGAGGCTATGGGGGTAGCAATTGTATGTGTGTGAGGTGATGGGGGTAGCATGTAGGTGTGAGGCTATGGGGAGCAGTGTCTGAGGCTATGGGGGCAGCATGTGTGTGTGAGGCTATGGGGCAGCATGTGTGTGTGAGGCTATGGGGAGCAGCATGTGTGAGGCTATGGGGGATAATGTGTGTGTGAGGCTATGGGGGCCATGTGTGCGTTTGTGAGGCCATGGGGCAGTGAGTATGTGTGAGGCTATGGGGGGCAGCATGTGTGTGTGTGAGGCAATGGGGGGCAGCATGTGTGTGGCTATGGCAGCAGTGTGTGTTTGAGTCTATAGGGACAGGGAGGAGGTGGGGGGCGCCAAAAGAAATTCTCGCCCTGGGCTCTACTTGGTCTAGAACCAGCCCTGAGCCTGCCCTGTCATCCAGCAAACAGCGAAATGCTGCAAAAGGAGCCTAGGGACAGGACCTCCCTCAGGACCCCCACCTCCTTCTGAGTGGCAAAATGCACAACCTCAGCAAAGAGACTATATTTATCTATATGCAGAGTGATTGTCTTGTCTATTGTACTAAGGGGTCTATTTAGCAATAATCATGATATTGGTTTGAATATTTTGGCCAATATCATCATAATTAAGAGCAATTTCTACTTTTACCTGCTATGCAAGTGAAATCCTTTCAGGGACACCGCGAGTGTTGATTTTAAATCTATAGAAAAACATCCTTTTATAAATAAACCCCCTAGTCTTATTTTGATGTTTCCAACCAGCATACAGTATGGGAGCATAATGTTACCCTTGGAGGTACATGTTTTGTTTTATGCATATGCGGCCCTAAAACTATTATTATATGCAGAGCATTGTAAATTAAGTTCTGTTTATTTCTTTATTTTTGCAAAAACAGTTGGATTTAATTAACTATGAATTAGGTTTTATTAAAAATGATTCAATTTTATAGAATATGTTAACATGAAAAGATTAAATATAGAATGAAATCCACATACTTTTGGTTACTGTGTAGATAGTAGTGCAGGCATTGGCACCAGATGGACAGATGATTGCAGAACCGGTACATAGAGTCGCTGTTGAACTACTACAGCTTATACAGCTGAGAGAATAACCTGGAAAATATGGATTAGCACATTTGTAAAAATTAATTTTCTTGAAATTCAGTTTCTATTTGAGTACCGTAGGTTAAATATAGAAAACACAGTTATGGCTATGGGCGTGTTTCAGAGATGGATGCAATGGCAATGTTTACGATTTGCTAATGCGGATGCAAGAAAAGGCTTGGAAACTCTTACAGTGCATGCACAAACCAAGGTATCCAATGGCGTACTCAATTGTGTATGGCATCTGCAAACCAGTGCTTCAGGGTGAAGACTGGGAGGTGAGCTAAAGTGTTGGCATAAAAGGCCATCTTGTGGGAATGTTATGAGAGTTTCTATGTCTATCATCACAACTGCATTCCCCATTGCTCATCTACAGCCTTAGAGGCCATTTTTGGAAGTAGTTTAGATGAATAGCCTGAGTAACCCCTAGGCTACCGCAAATGTCCATGGTGTATCTGATGGTGCGCCAATGGTGTAGTGTTTACAATCACTATCGCAGCTTCACAGTCTACTCTCTGTTGAATGCTGGTGCACAAAGAGAAAACTGAGATTATCAGTTGTACTAGTGAATACCTTAGCGTCCGTCTCTGAATCACAAAACAATCATACTGTAAAAGTCTTTATATATTCATTGAGTACTTAAAATACAAAATTGTACACAACACTCACACAAGTAGTCTTAAACTCTAAGCAAAACCAATAATGTTCTTTAAATATGCAAAGAGAGCATTGTGTGACTTCATGTTGCCACCTGGTGTAACAAATTTATTTACCATTTCTTTTTTTAAGAGGTCTGCAGGTTGCCTTATCCTAACCTACAGTAATTAACACATGAAAAGTACAGCTTAAACCATGGCTATACAGATGTGTCCTTATTCAACTAGCATTTGTGCACCATATGGCATGAGAAGCATGGAAAGACTTAGATGCCACATCACGGATAGATCCTTCACACTCTTTTGCATTGCATTAGCACACAAACAAGGTTGAAGTGTACTGAGAGCTTAGCATTTGTACTTTTTGCACATTGTAGCATGGGCAGATGAATAGCATAAGGCAGTTACAATCTGCCTGAGCCAGGTTAGACCCTTAGGTTGTAGAAGCAGGGTACCTTTAAGAATTACTGTTTTTTTCTTACTATAGAATGTAGGTAGTTACAACCTATAAGGTGGGGGGTTGTGTTTTGTGATATTAAGGCTTGTCAAGAGGAAACATTCTCTTTAATTTTGGAACACCCTCCCTTCCTGCTTTTGTGGTTGTGTTTTTCTGTGCATGCTGTGGCAGAAAGAATGGTAATGTGGTTACGGCTACCCCAACAGCTCCAAACTCCCTTACCCCATCTGCTGCACCCCCCTCCTCCTCCTCCTCCCCCTCCCACACACAGGTTCCTTTTTCTCTTCTCTCACTGCTCCAAATTCCCTCTCCTCAATGGGCGGCACCCCATGAACCCCTCCCTGCCTTTGTGGTTGTGTTTTTCTGTGCATGTTATGGTGGAAAGAATGGTAATGTGGTTACAGATCCCCCTCACAGCTTCAAACTCCTTTGCCCTATCTGTGGCACCCCCAACCCTGCCTACCCCACATAGGTTCCCTTTTGTCTCCTCTCACAGCTCCAAACTCTCTCCTCCCATGCATGGCACTCCTGAACCCACTCCCATGCACAGGTTCCCCATTCCTGCTCTCACAGCTCCAACTATGCTGTGTGTGGCATCCCTGACTCCCCCCTACCCCTCACAGATTTCCTTCTCCTACTCCCTCTTTTTTTTTATAGCTCCAACCCCTTTTATCCATGGCACATCCTCACAGATTCCCCTCTTCTGCTCTCTCTCTCCTCACAGCTCCAAACTACACCATCCATGGCACCCCCTCCCCAACACAGTTTTACCTCTCCCGCTCTCTCTCCCCTCACAGCTCCAAACTTCTTCCCCCATCCACAGCACCCCCCTCTCCCATACAGGTTCCCCTCTCCTGCTTAGTATCTCTCCTCCCATAGCTCCAAACTTCCCCCCATCTGTAGTACTCTGATCCCTCCTCCCCCACACAAGTTCCACCCATAGCTCCAAATCCAAGGTACCCTGACCTCCCTACCCCCACACAGGTTCCCCTCTCTTGCTCTCTCTCCCCTCACAGCTTCAAAATGTCCTCATCCACAGCACGCAATCTCATCCACACAGGTTTTCCTCTCCTGTTCTCTCTCTCCTCCCATAGCTCCAAACTTCCCCCTATATGTGGTACTCTGACCTCTCCTCACCCACAGAGGTTCCCTTCTCATGATTCCTCTCACCTCACAGCTCCGATCCCCTAGTCTCATTCACAGCATTCCGATTCCCCCTCCCTGCTCACGTTCAACTCCAGCAGTAAATAAACACTGAAATAGGGAAGTCAAACACTATAATGACCTTCCTGACACTTACATCATCCTTGGTGAGAGCTACAGTACCTGTGAATTCTGTTACTCCACATTGAAGGTACATAGCTTACTGTACATGTACACTTATGATTTATTAATAATATGTTGTAGTTATATGTTAAAAATGACGAGCACTGTAGGTTACTTAGTCATCATGCTGACATTTGGAATGTCAACACAATAATGTCGACATTCAGGATGTCAATATCTTAATAATGGTGACATTCAACATGTTGACATGTGCAATGTCGACATTGACATGCCATCATTGTGCATGTCGACAGCCAGAATGTCGATACATAAATTTAGGGTTAGGATTATGCTAAGGTTAGAGTTAGGCTGCAGTTAGGGTAATGTTAGGATTAGGCTGCGGTTAGGGTTAGACTGCAGTTAGGGTAGAGTTGGAATCAGGCTGTGGTTAGGATGCAGATAGAGTAGATCTAGGATTAGACTGCAGTAAGGGTAGAGTTAGGATTAGGCTGTGGTTAGAGTTGCTGCAGTTAGGGTCGAGTTAAGATTAGGCTCCGGTTAGGGTTAGGCTGCAGTCAGGTTAGGTTGCAGTTAGGGTGGGGTAAGGATTAGGCTGTGGTTAGGGTTAGGCTGCAGTTAGGGAGAGGTTTAGATTAGGCTGCAATTAGTGTTAGGCTGTAGTTAGGTTAGGGACAGGCTATAGTTAGGGTAGGGTTAGGATTAGGCTGTGATTAGGGTTAGGCTGTGGTTAGGATAGAGTTAGTATTAGGCTGTGGTTAGGCTGTAGTTAGGTTAGGGAGGGGCTGCAGTTAGGGTTAGACTACAGTTATCTTATGGAGCATACACACGGTCAGATTTGTCAGTTTTTTCAGATCTGTCAGATGAACGATTGAATGATTTGAACGATTTTACCAAAGATTTGAACGATTGAACGATATTTGACTGAATTAAACTGAATGGAATCGTCCAAGTCTGACTGCAAACACATCAGATGTCAGATATCGTTATCTGACCATCGGGAACGCGCATCGTTCAAATCGTTCATCTGACAGATCTGACAGATATGAGGTTAGGTACAGTCTGTGGTTAGGATTAGGCTACAGTTTTAAGGTGCCCACACACATACCGCTCTGCACACGATCCCACGATGTGTGCGATTTCCCCTGAACTCTCCCCCGGCAGCTCCCCGGCAGCTCCTACACACGATTTGGAGTAAAAAGCATAAGATCTATCGTGCATCTTAACTTTTTTTTTTTTTTCCCCAGTGCATTTTGTCCCAGATTGTCAGATCTGCCCTACTGCACGGCAGATCTGACGATGCGATGTGCGACCAGCGGGGACGATTTCCTCACGATTTGGCCATATTTTACACGATCTGTCATCACGATTCGTCGGAATCGGCCAGATCGTGTAAAATATCGCTATGTGTGTGGGCACCTTTAGGGTAGAGTTTGGATTAGGCTGCAGTTAGGGTTAGGCTGCAGTTACTGTAGGTTAGGCTGCAGAATTACTGTAGGTTAGGCTGCAGTTAGGGTGATGTTAGGATTAGGCTGCGATTAGGGTTAGGCAGCTTTTACATATTATTTGCCCCTTCTTTATTCAAATTGGTGATAGATGTGCCTGAAACTCATGGTTACATTACTATACTTTTAGCATTAGTACCTTCTGAACTGCTCCAACTGTACCTGGTGCTGGCTGGGCTGAAGGTCAGTCTTTTGTGGGTATATGAGGAGCTCAGTGACAGATAGGGCTATTGGAGGGTTAATTTTACTCCCATAGGACAGGCCTGAACCTCTGCTGTTCACTTTCAGCAACCATTGCCATGGAGCCTCCTGCTCTAGTCTCCCTTTGAGGCATCCAGTGTTGGACTGGGGCACAAATGGCCAACTATAGGAATGCATGGGGTAGAGACCTAGGCTAGCCACCAGTCTATAGCCTTGATCTGCCAATTAAATGACCCTCTGGTTGAGTAACAATGTATTATTCAAATGCATTGTCTGGAACCTTACCGATAAGGCACTAGGATCCCCTGTCCCTTCACATGTAGCCCTGTCTGACTCTGGAGGCATCAGACTGTTTTCTTTTGTCCTGGACCTTGGCAGAAGCACTCTGCATGGGCAGGGAGGACCATCTTCCTGCTGCTCTCACTCTAAACCACACCTCGGTTCTGACTGAATGTAAGGAGCTGCCAAGGAACTGGGTCCCATCACTAACTAGGTACCTCACCAACTGCAGCGTAGTAACAAGGTGGCAGTGAACCGAGAAACCCAGAATAACTCCAGCAGGTATAGAGATGTGGTAATCCTGCCTACTTTGGTGTTGGCTCCACCTGCAGTTGATTTGGTACCGCCCATGTGAGGCCACTTCCAGAATTCTTTCCAGGGCCACTTTTAGTTTCCAATCTGCCCCTGTTAGCATTAAACATGACTGCAGTTTCACTACATTCTAGCTGTTTTTCTATTTTATTTTGCTATGTTTTATTTGATTTTTTTTGTTTCTTTTAGTTTCTTTCCTTTTTACTTTAGTTACGTTATATGATTGTTGGTGCTTCTTTACTGTGCTACTGTTTATGTTCTATTTTATTGTTTTTTTAATTACATTTTATCATACATATTTATTGTTAAAAATACAAAATTATGTACACTTCTGTTTCTCTTTATGCTCAAGTTTCAACTGACTATTGCTGTGTATTGTTTGCCTTATGTAAAATTAATTGTCCCAAGGGAAGGGAAAAAGGGGATGGTTAACCAAAACACATGATATACATGTATGTCAGAGAGTGTGGGTATTATCCAGAGGGTTAGGATAATAAAGCCAACTACAGGTAATCCTAGAGATTAAAAGGTCAAAGTGAAGAGGAAAAAGAAAAAGGACTCTTTGCTGGGACACTCACCCTACCTGATATAATGAAGCTAAAACATAGGGGGTCATTCAGACCCACTCGCGAGCGGCAGTACGCTCGCAAGTGGGTCGATGTTCCCCACTGCGCATGCGCACGACGGAGGGAGCTCCGTTGTGCGCATGCGCGAGACCCGGCGAGCGAAGGACTTTCCTTCGCTCGGAGTCTCGCATCAAAGGGGGCGTGCTGTCGATGTTGATTGACAGCACGCCCCCTTTGGTGGGCATGCCGGGGGCATGCCTGCCAGACGGAGGCGTTCGTGTGGGAACGCCTACCGTCTGAAGCCGGCCCCACTGACATCACTAGTGATGTCAGTGGGAGTGATTTTGGCTCTGATAGAGCCAAAATCACTCCAGGGTTTGTGGTTGAGAAACCCGACCACAGGGTTTCACTCGCAAGTCCGATGGTCGCGATGGTCAAGACCATCGCGACCATCTTGTTGGACGCTCGTATATGCTGTGGGTGGTGACCCACAGCTATACGAGCGTCCAGAAGGACGCTCCATTTTAATGGAGGTGGGCCCTGATTCAGAGCGAGCGCTCTGGTCAGAGCGTCCGGCTCTGAATCAGAGCCATAGTGTTTATTGGTATGCTTTTTTAAAAAAAATCTGTAAATGAATGCTATAGTAAATACTAGAGCTATTATAACTTTAATCTACAGATTTTTTTTTTTTTAAATATCTGGTAGGGTAATTAAACAGATTTCTTTAAATAAAAGTGTATTTTGATAGCTGCAATCTAAAATATATACAGTATGAACCAAGCTTTTATCCCTATAGCCATAAATAGCATACACAGTCAATTCAAGATTAGTTGAGACATTATTTCGCTGTAATATAAATCAGTGAGTACACAGTTGACTTAAACAAGATAAAGTTAACTGTTAGTCTTATTTAAACAAGCAAAAAATGTGCATAATTAGAAAAAAATAACAACTCTGAAACAAATTATAATAATTTATTATTATTATTATTATAGTAGTAGTAGTAGTAGTAGTAGTAATAATAATAATAATAATAATAATAATAATAATAATAATAATGTGATAAATATATAACAGAACATCATTATGTTTACTTCACATGGAACATCTTAACTTAATAAAACCTTTATATACTTGTTTGCAAAGCAAACACCATAAACTTTACATAAAATGTGCCCAAGCATGTTCATTAATGACTTTAAAGCTGCCAAGGCTTAAATTAAATTTGCTATGCCTTTTTTACTTGTTTACCTAGCAAGATTAAAATAATGAACTTTCATCTTTATCTGCATCTTGCAGAATGTCCTAGTCAGCTCCAAGCTGCAAATGAGTAGAGACAACAGAAAGACACAGAAAGAAACAGTCAGCTGGTTCACCCATATATTAAGGGGCAAATGTAATAGGGTGAGAGTTTAGAAAATGTGAAAGTTTAGCAGTAAACTCTCAGGGGGGAATTCAATTGATATAGTCAGGGCGTCTTATTTCTCCGCCCTGTATTCTTTGCTGTCATCCGGGCTGGTTAGGTCCGTGGCCGTGTACAATGAGTGGGCATCGATGTACGCTTCCCGACAAGAGCCGTGTGAGCGCCCAGCAATCCTCCACGCCCACCCACCAGCAGTGTTTCCCTATTGGCCCAGGTGTCAGGTCGTCCAGTGAAGAGAGCGGTGAAGCAGGAGGGGCGGGATCGTGGTGGGCTGCTGCTGGTAAACACTGAGCAGCCCGTGTAGCAGAGGATCCCGGAGGAGATGAGTGTTCCTGGCTTCGGCATGGGTAGGAGGGGCGGCAGGCTTGTGTGTGCTGCAGCGGTGTTGGGTGGACATGGGCCCCCTATAGAATGCATGGTGCACCTGTGCGCTGGGAAGGGGCATCCTGACCTGGCCTTCCAGGGTTAATGCACATAGGTTTGTCAGCAGTAGATATATATATATATATATATTATATATAACCCCTAACCTTCCACCGAACCCCGATACTTACCTTTGGTAACCAGCGCCGGTATTTTAAGCCACAGAAATCCCCTTTGTCTGAATGTTATCTGCAACCTCCCTCCCCAAAAAATAAAAAAATTAAATTGTGTCTCCAAGCTATTGGGGCCTGTCTGCAACCCTCCTCACAGCTGCCGTTTCTTGTAAGAAACCTTTCATCCCCTGCAAGATAAGGGGATGAAAAAGGCAAAAAGAAGTATTTTATTGAAATATTTGATGAATAATTGATAATAACCCTTGACAATTACATACCAGTTAAATATAAATAAAATTAAAATATTTAAATACTTTTTATTAAAAACTCACAGCCCTTAGGGGTGGTGAGAAATGACAGGTGATAAACTGAAAAATAGGTCGACCAATATTTTTTATCACGCCTAATTTCCAACAATTGAATAGCCCTGGCCATGTTACAGGTAGGCTGAAATTTAGGCGTGATAAATCACAATTATCACGACCAAAAAATTTTCAATTGAATAGCGACTAAATTTTATCACACCTAAACACATGTTTATCACGGGTAAAAACACTGTGATAAAACAATTGAATTCCCCCCTCACACTTTTTAAACTTGGCCAATGTAATTGATTCCAGACAACATGCAAACTCGCATGTTTTTAGGCTCAAAAAACGCTCACGATTTAAACTCTCATGTTTTCTCATTTTGAAGATTATACTCATTGGGGGCGATTCAAATGTTTTTTAAGTCGTGATAATTAATGAGCGCCCAGTTTTGCTATTCAATTGTTCTGGGCGTTCATTAATTATCGCCCTCTTCGCCCCCTGTGAGACCAGAAATTCTGGTTAGGGCGCGCTAACTGTAGTTAGTGCGCCCTACCCAGCGGGTTTCTCACACATTTCTGCTCGCACCCTCCTGAGTGAGTGCAGAAATGACGGCGCCGGCGGCTATCGCACCCTGACAGAGCAACAATTGAATTGCTCTGTCGGGCGTCTTAAAAAGAAAACAGCCGGCAAAACATTGGATTCGCCCCCAACCAATGTGAGAGTTTACTGCTAAACTCTCGCATTTTCTAAACTCTCACCCTATTACATTTGGCTCATTGTATATCTTTCACTTTTAATCCCAACTGACCCTTGTTTTAATAAAGGCTTCTGATTTGTGCTGCAGAAGTACTAAAGCAGATATCAGCCAATTGAAGCTATGTTACTATATAATTATTATTTTCTTCTTTTTTAATACTTTTATTTTTGTTTACATTTAGCTGTACTTTTGTTAACATGCAAAACCATGTTAGGTCTTGTAAACAATCTCTGACACAAGTTATGACGGGGTGCAAATAATATGTCTATTACCAACTCAGGTCATCACATTTACAGTATGTAAGAAACACTGTTGGTCACACAACTGGCATTTCCTTCCTTTGACCTCTATGGGATTATTTCCCCATGTAGCTAATTAGCGATCAGGTAAACTAAATAAAAAATGACACACACTGCTTAAAAAAATAACTGGCAGGGGCAAATTAGGATACTGGTTTCCCACATCAGACTGCATTCAGATAATCCTCAGCATGCTTGTATTTTTAAAAAAATAGGATTAAAGTACAAAGTTTAATAAAGTCACTTGACATTTGGAAGTCATGTAAAGGGGCCTATCCATTACCTGACTTTGAGAACAATCCGACCAAAACCAGGAGGTTTTGGTCACATTGATCACAAAGTTGGGTAATGGATAGACGGTAAGGAGCAGCAAAGCGCGTGCATGCTGGATCCTTGCCGTCCCCAACTGTCTATTGAACATGCCCGTCAACCTGACTACGCTTGTCAGGTTCGGCATGTTCAGGGATAGGAGGTCAGGCTCCTTCACTGAATGACGTACAGTGCAGTGCCCGAACCTTGGCGACCTGAAGGTCTGAACGCTATACTTCAGACTTTCAGGTCGCCCAATGGATAGGCACCTTAAGACAACATAACACAATCAGCCACTATTAACATTAGAGTCAGCTGCCTCCCAGCTCGCTGATGATCTAAGCTTTGATGGACCACCAAAGCTTAGAGTGGCATTGGAGAAGGCACCTAGGATTTACAGTGATGGAACCCGTGTGCTATGTACTATCTAGTACAGTATGCACCTACGCTTGGCCTGTAAAATCTGCAGTGATCCCACCCCAAAACATTTTCTGATGACATCAGACATTGGGAAAAATCCCATGACAAAGGGTAGAATTATTGCACTGATGACATCCCATAGAACAATTGAAACATTGGAGTATATGTATCAAAGCTTCAAAAGAGTGGACAGGTGGAAAAGTTTCAATAGCATCAATCAACATCTAGCTATCATTTTATAGAATATACTTGATAAATGCTATCTAGTAGCTGATTGGTTGCTATGGGGAATTTCTCCTCTTGTCCACTTCTCCACTCTTCATATGCGATGATACAGCTTACCCAATAATAAATATGCTGGGGATATTAGTAATATTGTCTCCCACACATGCTGTGAAAAGCAGGGAGGGGGCCCCTGTAGCAGACTGCCCCATAACCTAGGTACTCCATAGCTGTTGCACCACCTGTAACTGTGCAATGAAGTGTAAAGTACCTGTTACTCGGGTACTACAGCTTGGAAGTACATGTGACCTAGATGTGAGTCTGCACATCTGAGTACTGAAGAGATAAGGGGAGAGATGTATCCTAAATGTAATTTTTCAAGTACAGCCTGAAAAATGACAGTTACAAGCTGTCATTTAGCTGTTTATCTCTCTCCAAAGCTTGATACATCTCCCCTAAAAAGTATGCAGTCACACATAGTGATGCCTAGTCAGATATTACGACATCATCTTGATTGGTAATGTTTTATTTTTGTAGAATACATATTTACTGAAAGTAGAGTGACTCTGTCCACATAGGCGTTATACTATGGGTCACAACTCCAACAAATAACAAATCATTTCAAGGAATCTTAGGCATCTTGATTACATGTATTGGTAATGTATTATTTTTGTATAATACATATTTTTAAGCTTTATTTTTGTAGAATACATATTTACTTACAGTAAAGTGGCTCTGTCCACATTATACTATGAGTCACACATCCAACAAATAATAGATAATTTCCTGGAACCTTAAGTATCTAAAGTATTTTACACTAGTTATTTTTTAACGACCCCATTTTATTTTTCAGAGTACTAATAAATCTTAAATATTGCATCTTGTAACAGATATACAGCCGAAACCTTCCATACAGTACCTGGACTGATAGTACAACTGTCCGCTCTAACACTTGTCCAGATCATTATTGCAGACACTTTTCTGGAGGGGCTTTATTGGAGGGGTACCCAACTCCCCAGGGATCCCTGGCCTGGACTGACTAGCGGTCAGGGATAATGCTTTGGCCGAGGAAACCGGTGAAAGGTTTTCCCTGGCTGTGGCATTATCCCCCCGCTAGAAAGAGTTCGGTGCTGGTTCTGGAATTTTCAGGGGACCCCTACTCATTTTGTCCCCTGATTTTCCAGAACCAGGATCAGCTCAACAAAGCCCTGTGCTGGTTCTTAATATACAGGGTCCCCCTACGCATTTTGGCCCCTGTATTTTTAGAACCAGAACAGGCTTTATAAAGCCCTGGGCTGGTTATGCTTTTGGGGAGGGGGTGCACATCATTTTTTTTTTATTTAAAAACATTTTACATAAGTACACACAGAAACATGTACATATCTCATGGATATGTGCATGTTTCTGTGTTAGTCTGACCTGCTCAGGATGTATTTGCTAGCAAATTTCCGCAATGTAGTCTGAGAATGAGGGCCTTCGTCCAAATTCCCATCAGCTCCAAAATACTCAAATCTAAATCTTGACAAATCCCTTATAAGCAAATAATTATGTAAATATTTATAGAATACCAAAAAACAATAAATTCTTAACAATACCAAATTATGTTCTCCACTATAAGTTTGACATCTCAATGCTGCAAAAAACATGAATACAGTAATTCTTTGGGGTATATTTACTAAAGTGCAGGTTTTTAGAAGTGGAAATGTTGCCCATAGCAACCAATCAAATTCTAGCTATTATCTACTAGAAGGTGCTAGATAAATGTTAAGTAGAATATGATTGGTTGCTATGGGCAACATCTCCACTTCTAAAGTAAATATACCCCTAAGTGTAAGAATGAGCATGGAAAGAGCCATAGGTAAAAAAAAAAATTGGGACAAATTTGCAATATTTTGGATTTAGCATCATATTAATTCTTTATAATATCGATACCTTGTTCCACAAGTTTGTGACAGCCAGGTGAAGCATTAAGCAAAGTGAGTGAGTATTGTTATGCGGTGAGGGAGCTAAAGGCAGGAACCATTCTGTGTGTTTAAATGCTTTTTTATTGTATTTATTGTTGTTGTTTTTTATTGATGTCTGTACATTTTCACTAAAAAATACATTGTACTTTGAACATTGTATGTTGAGTGGTCAAAAAAAAAGTTCTAAGTATTTCTAATTCTTAGAATTGTTGATTGTAATTCCAAGTTGCATAATGAAAATAATAATAATAAGAGTACAAAAAGTCAAATAAATCTGCATGTTTTTTTTCAAATTGATATCGCTGAAAGCATTTGCTACTTTGTAGTTAAGAAGTGTAACATTATTTTCCAAATAACATTATGAAAAGAAAAAAAACATCATGCCTTAACTCTCTAAGAGGGGAATTCAATATGAAACGTAAACTTCGCTGTTGAAGTTTACGTTTCATATCGGAGCTTTTACCTGGGATAAAGTATCGGGCGCGCGCCCGCTTATCCCCGTATTCAATATGAAACTAACGAAAACGGGAGCCTGCAAAGTGGGATTTGCGTAAAGTTACGAAATTTTGCTTAAAAAAATTGTAGGACCCCCCTAAAGTTGTAAAAACATGGGGGATCACTATGGGTACCCCCGTTTTAGCCTGTAAATGAAAGTCAGGGATTTAAATAGCCGCAGCAGGTGTTTTTATCCCGACATTGAAGAAGTGTTGCAGAAGAGCACTTAGGTTTTTTTTTTTCGTTTTTTTAAGTGGTCCCATCAAATTTGGGGTACATGAAAATGGCTACTAGCATATTTTGATGTCCCTAAAGTAAGTTTTTAAAAATTCTGCATTTGTGCACCTGCCGCTATAAATCTATTCTAGAAAACATCTGCCGCATAGTTGCAGAATAGCCCTGAACCTATTTCCCTATTGTTAAACAATTTTTTCCCATTTTTTTTTACCCCAATTTTTAAAATCATTTTTTGGGGTGTCCCTATTTTTTTTAAAACTTTTTTTGACACAGTTATTTTTTAAATGTCATTCCCAGGGGTGCAGGCTATTTTTTTTAAGCCTGCACCCCTAAACCCCAATTCTGCACATTTTTTCGCCACCTATTCAGTGGTGAAAAGTTATCCCCGTTTTTTATCAAAGACTTTTCGAACCTGTGAAAAGTCTTTGAAATTGAATACAGTGTAAAAGCAAAACCTGCGATAATGACGTCATAGGTGCGATATTAACGCAAAAAACTGAGTTTTCGCTCCATATTGAATTCCCCTAATAGAGTTGCAGTTTTATTTGTCACTACTTTAAAGTTCATTATTAAAGGTACAGTAAAGAGGCAAATTTATATAGAAAAATCAGAAATGCTTTTAATTAATATTTGAATACTGCAATGTACTGTGCTAAAATAAATAGCAAATATAATTGCATTCATTATGTACATCTAGTCAGTCACCATATTTAATTATAATAACAGGATTCCTCCTTTCTTTGCAAACACTGAAGAGGCAAAGTTATTGTACTAATGCCAACATATGTCACACTGGTTTCATTTAATTTAGTGCAAGATGTATAAGTGTCATCTCAGTAACGCCACGTTTACCTCCTGAGGTACAAGGCAGTAGCTTGCATACAGTAAGATTTACATGTTACATTAGTTTCTATTGTATATAATTTTCCATATGATTATATTGTTTTTTTATCAGTTTATTTAATAAGCCCCTGCGCTACCCATCATTAAAATTTGCAGCGTTAAATTATGTACTGCTACAATTTAACGGAATTTAAAGTACACACTATGCGATATGTCGTTCGTACAGCCGATGAACGACATATCGCATAGGGCGTGTACAGACGATATGACTTTGACCGATGTCATACACAGACATATAAGGTCAGCCTTGTAGCACAGCCAATACTGATATATATTGTGTTTATATATATATATATATATATATATATATATATATCAGTACATCTGCCTGTGTGTCATATATTAGTTTCACCCAGTGGGGACAGGCGAATACTCACCAACTTCGCTGGTCACCATTTCTGGGTATGGGTAAGTCCATCTGAGGATAGAGGGCCTAATTCAGACCCGCTCGCGAGCGCTCGCAAGCAGGTCGATGTTGGCCAAGTGCGCATGCGCACGACGGAGGCGGCTCTGTCGTGCACATGCGCGAGACCCGAATAACGATGGCCAAGCCGTCGTTATGGGTCTCGCACCAAAGGGGGCATGCTGTCGATGGTGAGTGACAGCACACCCCCTTTGGTGGGCGTGCCGGGGGCGTGGCTGCCCAGACGGAGGCGTTCCCATGGGAACGCCTACCGTCTAGGGCCGGCTCCACTGACATCACTAGTGATGTCAGTGGGAGTGCTTTTGGCTCTGATAGAGCCAAAAGCACTCCAGGGCTTGCGGAAATGAGACCCTACTGCAAGGGTCTCATTGCAAGCCCGATGGTCGCGATGGTCTTGACCATCGCGACCATCATTTTGGCCGCTCGCTATAACTGTGGGTGGTCACCCACGGCTATGCGAGCGGCCAGGAGGCCGCTCTTAATTTCAGATGGAAGGCCATGATTCAGAGCGAGCGCTCTGTCAGAGCGTCCAGCTCTGAATCAGGGCCAGAGTTACCTAGAGGCAAAAAGCTTTGTTTTTTTACTGATAGCTATATTGCCAGATTATGTTGTACTCATAGAGGTCTATGGGGTGGCAGTAAGTACCAGTAAATGGATTGAGGCCAGAGAAATCTCTGATTTCTCCAAAATTAACCCTTTGATACATGGCACCAACACCTAAAGAAGCTTTTTTCCGTCAGCTTTGCTTCATTGCTTAATTTTTATTCTACAATATAATACTAAAGTCACAATCAAGTGGGAATATACAATGTGATCTTCTAATGGGCGTAAGGACTAATTATCCCGATGCAAGGAAGCTGCATTTTATGATGTTCCTCTGTATGATAATGATGGCATATGAAAATTTAGTTTATAATAACAGTTTTCAAAAACAGATTCTATAAAAATTCCCCCAGCGACTCCTTTTGTACCGTTCTAAATTTAATTGATATATTTTTTCTATTTAAAGGGCCGCAAAATCGAAATTTTCATGAAGCATGTAGGTAAAATAGCTTGTTCAGTGTTAAACTACAGTAGGAAAAATATTATGAAGGTCAATATTTGACCAGTTTTAATTACTTTATCAGAAAAACGATCATGCAACTGGCCTGGTATTATGAAATACTGGGGCATTTGAATTGACTCAGATTTCCTTAAATCTACTTGACATGTTGTGAAAATTCCTAGGAAAATGTTATGTTTATCCAGAATTCAACAAATACTTAGAAGGAGATTGAATTAGCCCCGTAAAGTTATCGAGGATGGAAAAGAATAATAGCCTCGGGCTTAATCGCCAACACTTTTTGATCGAAGCCTCTTTTCAACACTCGTTAGAAAGGGGTGTTTAAATGCCGTTAATGCATAGAGCTCGTGTTACGTTCACAGACCTATGCATTAACTGAGTCTTTTCACCTGTTAACAGCATAGTTATCTGGGATTTCTTTTTGGATCATTGCGGCTAATTGAATCTCCCACTTTATTGAGTTTAGGTAAGAAAAATGTGCTCTTAAAATAATTTTTTTTACAAAAAAAGTTAATGTTATGAGGTAATAGTCTGATACTGACAAAATAATTCCAATTTAAGGGGGGTATCCACTACGTGACATGAAAGTTTGAACATCCAGCTTTCAGACCTTCATGTCGCTGAGGAGCAGTGCCCACACTGAATGGTGTTCACTGAACGTCATTTAGTGAACAACCCCCGACCTCCTGTCCCTGAACATGCCGAACCTGACGAGTGTCATCAGGTGGACGGGCATGTTCAGTAGATAGTCGGGAACAGCAAAGACCCAGCGTGCACGCGCATCGCTGGTCCTTGCCGGCTATCCTTTAACCGACTTTGTGAACAATGTGACCAAAACCTCCTTGTTTTGGTTGGATTGTTCATAAAGTCGGGTAATGGATAGGGCGCCTTTAGTGTGAGCTGAGATAGTTAGCCACATATGCGCTTGGATAACAAAACCTCAAACTGCAAGACCTATTTTATAAAATACTGGAGCAATTAGTGTGTTGGTTTATACGCTCATATCATTATAGATGCAGTTCATTTAACCAACTATTGTGCACAAATGTACATGTTTTCTAATGTCAAAGGGTATTTTATATACACATTGAGGGCCTCATTCAGAGGCAGTCGTAGGATGCAAGCGGTCGCTCAGAAACAGGGCGGCCGCTTGCATCCTGAACGGCCGCCTCCATGTCGGTCGTTAGGCTGTGGGTTAACACCCACAGCTCTAACGACCGCTAAGGGAGATGGTCGCGATTGTCAAGACCATCGCGACCATCGGGGCTTACGACGAGACCCTAGGGTAGGGTCTCGTCAACCTTAAGCCCCAGGGAGCTTGCTGCTGTGTTTCAGCAGGAAGCTCCCCACTGACATCACTGGTGATGTCAGTGGGGCCGCCCACAAAACGGTAGGCGTTCGTAAAGGAAAGCCTCCGTTTTGGAAACCACCCCCCCGGCCCGCCTACCAAACGGGGGTAGCTGTCGATCAACATCGACAGCCGCCCCTTTGGTAGCGAGCTCCGGGGCTTGCGCACGCGCAGTGCGGCCGCTGCGCATGCGCAGGCCTAACCATCGAGTCGGTTACGAGCGCATCGGCGCTCGCGACCGACTCTGAATAAGGTCCTGAGTCTCCCATATCCAAATATACGGAATATTCCAAAATACGGAATATTTTTAGCATAACTAAGACAGTGAAACCTTTGCTTTTTGATGGTTCAGTGTACATAAACTTTGTTTAAGGCACAAAATTATTAAAAACATTGTATAAAATTACTTTTAGGCTGTGTGTATAAGGTGTATATAGAATATAAATGAATTTCATGTATGTACACAAACTTTGTTTCAGCCACAAAAGTATTGAAAAAAAATGACCTGCAGGCTGTGTGTATAAGGTGTATATAAAACAAATGCATTCTGTGTTTAAATTTGGGTCTCATTTCCAAGATAGTTCAGTATAGTATGCAAATATTCCAAAATACAGAATATTCCGTTATCCAAAATACCCCTGGTCCCAAGCATTTTGGATATGGGAGACTCAAACCTGTATTTGTATTCTGTTAATCTGTGTAGTACTGTACGTATACATACAGGAAATCATTATTATGTAGTAGAAGTTGATTAGTACACGTTACCATGCCTTTATGTATTGCACTTCAAAAGAATGTGCAAATAATGTGGATTACAACAAATGTACTTTACTGTATGAAAGGTGAGAATTATAAGAAGTGAATGATTATAAGAAGGACCAATCATTTACCATTTCAATCTCAGTTGCATCACTGGAAACATTGTAATGAACTTGAAGTGTAGGAAAATGATGTCAAATATTAATAACTATTTCAAAAAGCCTATAGCACTCTATTTCTGGGATAAAGTCACAGGTCACCCTTGATGTTTTTCAGAAAGTCATTTGTACCCAAGGTTGTAATCACCAAGATTCTACTTTTCTATTCCAACATTTTTGGGAGTACTGGGAGGGGAGGAAATTCTAGACCACAGTCTGATGATGAGGTCCCGATAATTGGTCTCCTGAATGCCAGACAGGAAACATAGACCTGAAGTTTATCCATTTCATAGTGCACTATGGGCCTGATTCAGACCCACTCGCGAGCGGCTGACCGCTCACAAGTGGGTCGATGTTCTTGACTGAGCATGCGCACGACGGAGGGAGCTCCGTCGTGCGCATGCGCCAGACACGCCGAGCGAAGGAAAGTCCTTCGCTCGTTGTGTCTGATCAAAGGGGGCGTGCTGTCGATGTTGATTGACAGCATGCCCCCTTTGGTAGGCGTGCCGGGGGCGTGCCTCCCTGACGGGGGCGTTCCCACGGGAACGCCTCCCGTCAGAAGCCGGCCCACTGACATCACTAGTGATGTCAGTGGGAGTGATTTTGGCTCTGATAGAGCCAAAATCACTCCGGAGCTTGCGGTTGAAAACCTCAACCGCAGGCTCCGGCTCGCAGTTTCGATGGTCACGATGGTCAAGACCATCGCGGCCATCAAACTGCACGCTCGTATAGCCTGTGGGTGGTCACCCACAGCTATACGAGCGTCCAGGAGGACGCTCCTTTTTCATGGAGGCCGGCCCTCATTCAGAGCGTGCGCTCTGCTCAGAGCGTACGACTCTGAATGAGGGCCTATGACAGACAGGAAATCTTTAGTAGCCTGAAGTCTAGATGTGAAAGCCAAGGTACAGATGAAGCAGTGAGACATGTTACTACAATATGTGGATAATACAATTGAATTCCTGGGTTCCCTGCATCTCACTTTGGGGATGAGCTTCTTTGCATACTAGTGTTATACTTTACATTAGAGGCTACTGTTTCCAGAGGGAGACAAGATCCCATCAGAAAATTTATTTTATTATTTATTAACAGTTTCTTATATAGCACAGCATATTTCGTTGCGCTTTACAATTGGAAACATTTATAGAACAAAACAGTGTAATAACAGACAGATATATAGATAGGAAGGCCCTGCTTGCAAGCTTACAATCTATAGGGAAATAGGCATTGATACACAAGGATGGCTGCTATATATTGCAATTTGGTCCAGCCAGAATGCAGAGTTTCTTGGTGGGCTGCATGATACAGTCACACAGGAATGTCGGCTAAATGTCAGGAGTATGTGAAAGAAAGACAATGTGTGAGGTTATGTGTGGACTGTGATAGGGGATGTAATTTGACATGGAAGCTGTGAAGGTTATGTGGTCGGCTCTGATAAGCTTGTCTTAAGAGGTGAGTTTTCAGGGAACGCTTGAAGGACTGAAGACTAGAGGTAAGTCTTATTGTGCATGGTAAGGCATTCCATAGAGTGGGTGCAGCCCGAAGAAAGTCCTGTAACCGTGAATGGGAGCAAGTAATGTGTGGGGATGAGAGACGCTGATCTTGTGCTGAGAGGAGAGGTCGGGTTGGGAGATATTTTGAGATGAGTGAAGAGATGTATGTTGGTGTGGTTTGGTTAATGGCCTTATGTGTAAGTAACAGTATTTTGTATTGAATATAGTAGAAAACCGGCAACCAATGGAGGGACTGACAGAGCGGGGCAGCAGACGATGAACATTTGACAAGGAAGATAAGCCTTGCAGCTGCATTCATAATGGATTGTAATGGTGATAGCCTGTTTTTGGGAAGACCAGTAAGAAGACTATTGCAATAGTCAATGCGGGAAATAATGAGTGCATGGATTAGAATTTTTGCAGTATCTTGTGCGAGATATGGTCGAATTTTGGACACGTTTTTTAGATGTATGTAACATGATTTTGAGACAGATTGAATGTGGGGAACAAAGGACAGTTCAGAGTCAAGGATGACACCAAGGCAGCGAGCTTGTGGGGCGGGGTGGATTGTTGAGTTATCAAAAGTGATAAAGAGATATCAGGTTGGTAACTGTTATTGGCCGGTGGAAATATAATTAATTCTGTTTTAGAAATATTAAATTTCAGGTGGCGAGATGAAATTCAAGATGAAATGGCATAAATACATTCAGTGACACGGACCAATACAGATGGTGATAAATCTGGAGAGGATAGGTAGATTTGAGTATCATCCGCATACAGATGGTACTGAAATCCAAAAGAGCGGATTAGTTTGCCAAGAGAGGTGGTATAGATTGAGAATAGCAAAGGACCTAAGACAAAGCCTTGCGGTACTCCAACTGATAAAGGTAGCGAAGAGGAGGTAGAATCCAAAAACTAACAGAAAAAGAGCGATTAGATAGGTAGGAAGAGAACCAAGAGAGAGCTGTGTCCTTAAGACCTAGGGATTGTAATGTTTGTACGAGAAGAGAGTGGTCAACAGTGTCAAAAGCAGCAGAGAGATCTAGAAGAATTAGAAGTGAGTAATGGCCTTTAGCCTTGGCAGTGACCAGATCATTTACTACCTTAGTCAGTGCTAAAATGGCAATGAGCTTTCATAATGCAACCACCAAAATGTTCCCTTGCATACATATTTTAAATGCTTCAGTCTATTTAAGGAAGCTAGAGACAGCCTTTCTTATGCTCCAAAATATTGCAAATATATCTGGATATTACCAGATATTGCCACATAGCTGGCCATAACTGAGCACAATACCCATTAACAATCCTAAACAAATTGATGGGATTGTTATCAGATATGCTGGTAAATTCAGTTGAAAGTTGGCTTTGTTTTTTGTCTTCTAATTTTGGTATACAGTTGTGCCCTCATACATCTAGCCTCAATACGCCATGCAGTTTGACTTGCCTAGCATGAGTGAGCCACCAAGTCCCGTGCTACTGTACTCTGCATGAGCAGATTGTGATGATTAATTTGATATGCGACACACTATGGACCTCATTCAGAGTCGGTCGAAGCGGCCGCACGGTCGTATGGGAAAAGGGGCCGGATATGCAAATGATTCCCTCGCAAGTTGCGGCCCTAAGTTCGGATCGGTAGCTGGCCGACCAAGGGGAGGAAGCGGCCGGAATACAAAAAAATATGCCCCCTTCTCGTACGCATTACAGGTCATCTCCGGGCATATAAGGATTAATCGAGACCATCGAGAACCAGCGGAACTGGTCGTAGAGCTTAAGGTTGACCATACCCTCTCTTAAGCTCTACGATCATGTCAGTGTAAAAACCTCCCATGTCACATGTGCCATGACGCTACTTTGTTAATTATGCACTCCCATAAACCGTATGCACTCCCATAAAACTCAGTTCGTATAATGAGGCACGCCTGCGTTTGGATCTCCACTCCCCCGTTTTCAAGCACCTTCCCCTCTTACCACCCACAAACGCCTCAATCTGTCACTCAAACTTCCGACCTGGCTGTGTTCAAGGAGAGAGAAATTTCTGATCGTAGCGGCTAGTTTGCGCACGCGCATTGCGAACTTTACGCATGCGCAGTATAGCGAACATCAGTGGCGTACGACCGTGCAGCTGCTTCGACCGACTCTGAATGAGGTCCTATATCTGTGGGCGCCTGAGTCTGTAAGCACAACGGAACTTGGAATGAAAATTGCTGCAGCCTCCGCATTGTATACAGACGCAGGGACTCATTTACACACAGATATCCAAGTGTCGCATATGAAACAGCGCAGTCTGCTTGTGCGATCTAGTAGCATCACAATGCAACTAAGATACATTTGCAGCAATAAAAGATAAAAGAAAGACACTCGGTGGTAGCAGAGTCTCACGAGACCTGGCGAGCTGAGAGGGGCTTTTTGGTGCAACTGCAGCAACGAGGTGGAAGGACACATCTGTATATGAATTGGATCAATTTCTTTCACCATTTCAATTTTTGGACCTGATGCAAAAGTAAATGTTATTTCAAATTGTCATGTCTTTTTTGTGCCAAACTTAAAATTCATCTCTGTGTGTTCATTTTATAACATGCATTCTTGAATTATGACAAAAAAATAAATCAATAAAATATTCTAAGCAAACGATATATATCAGTGCAAACAATGAAACAGAGAGTCTGATTCAGAGCCGCTTGTAAGCGGCCGCTCGTTCGTTCCGAGTGATGTTCGCACATCTGCGCATGCGTATGGGTTTTTTAGTACGCATGCGCGAACCAGTCATTGCGGTCAGAAATCGTGTGCTCGCAATATAGCGAATGCCTGATAATTTGAGTGACAGGATGAGGCGTTTGTGGGTGGTAACAGGGGAAGGTGCTTGAAAACGGGGAGTGGAGATCCGAACGCAGGTGTGCCAAATGGTCAAAACGGGCGTTTTAAGGGTGTGCATAATTAACAAAGCAGCGTCATTGACCACGTCACTTGGTTGTCTTTTAGTCTGAACTGCTCGCATGATTGCGGTAGGAAAATGCTACCACAAGAATAGCGAGCAGTTCAAACGCCGTTCGATGTACTCGATTAATCTAATAAATAGCGGAGATGACGTATGATGCGAGCGGCCAGGGGGCATTTTTTTCAAAATAACGGCCGCATGTTTTGTCAACAGACCGCAAAGAGCGAGCACTTAATTTAAATATCCGGCCCCTTTATCAGAACGTCCGTCCGCAAATAGCGTCTGGCTCTGAATCAGACCCAGAAGACACCAGAAGCACAGAAGGTTTTTATTTTCTCAATGGGAAACATCATGTTGTATGTCGTATATAACACAAGGCTGATATCTTACAATATAATCCATATTTGTTACAAACACCTACAGTAGCTTAAAATCAAAGATCAAACATGCACTTGAAACATTTTGTTAAGCTCCAATTAGCTACAAATCTAGAACAATTGCATAAATAACAGCAAATAACATATATTTAACTTAATACATTTATTTCAATAGGTGGGTAGGACAACGTGCCATTAAGCATTTATATAGTACCTTTGGAAATGAATGCAGACAAGATGCATATAAAACCGAGGAAGAACTTCATGGCTGAAGAAAAACTCTTTGGAGATGCTGTCAGCGTTAAAAGCTATGTACTGTGAGTATGGATTTTACTGAATAGAGTATGTTTAAATTACAGCCACAGGCTTTGTGCAGTCTAAAGGTCGATACGGTATCACCTTAAAATAAGAGGTGTTGAATGGCGAATATTCTATAAAAAGATTTCACTGTTCAAACACTTGAGTAATACATTGAAGTGATTAATACTATCTAAAAGCAAATATTCACGTCACAACTGACTCCCAGCTGATAAGAGACTTTATAAGAACAGTACACCGAATTGTATACTGTATTGTTTTTTGCAAAAGAGCGATATGTGAGGATTATTTATTAAAAATAAAATATGTACAAAAATACATTGAACTTTAAGAAGTATTCCAGTATTTGTTTATTATAGAGGACCCAGTTCTGGAGTAACTAAGATTTAACGACACTAAACACCAAGAGGTTCAACCAGGTGCGTAACTAGGTATTTGAAGGCCCCATAGCAAAAGTTTGTAAGGGCCCCTATGTACCACCCAATGGTGAAAAATGTACATAACACATGTAACTTTAACAAGGAAGATGGGTCCCTCTCCGCTCTGGGACCCATAGCAGCTGCACCCCTTACATCTATGGTAATGTAGTTACGCCAATAGTCACATGCGAGCGGCCAATGTCATTAGTCTGCAAATGCGTCCAAGTCGCTCTGTGTATGCCTCCCGATGTTTACCCCTGTAAGACACAGATTGACACTGTTCGCAGAAATATTGACTTTCAGTGGATATTCTTGGGAGGTAGAAGGGCAGAGTATAGCCAGACACGGGCGTGTCCCACACAGCGATGTGGTTAAAGACGCAGTTGCACTGACACAGGAGGCCATGTTCAGAAGGCAAAATTCCACCTGCCCTAGCTGCCGGACTTATGAAGGGAGCAGTGCGCCTGGTAGTCTGTATATCTAGTATTGTTGTTTAGCATTGTACTCCGCTATCTGTTCCTGTGTTCTACGCATTTCATACCACAAAGAGTACTTTATCAAGCATGCTTCTAGATTCGACAGGAAGTCCTTTATCCTCACAAAAAAAAATCATTCTCCAGCACCGGCTGCCACAGAACGGGAAGCAGTCGGGAAGCCGATGGACCAAATCCCGACTGTCGGCTTCCCGACTGTCTAATCCCGGCAAGGGGTTAAATGACAGGTGTCGATATCCTGACGCCAGTCATTTTACCTACGCCGGGAGCCCGACACCCGGCTTACTGATTGAAGGTAAGCCGGGTGCCGGGCGCATTCAGCCGCGGGAGTGGGGAGGGTTAGATTTAGGGATCCCGGGGGAAACTTTGGGTTAGGCACCCCAGCGGGAGTTTAGGGTTAGGCTAGGGGAAGGGAGGGTTAGGGTTAGGCACCCCAGGGGGGAGGTTAGGATTAGGCACCTCCCCGGGGGACTTAGGTTTAGGCAGCAGGGAAGAGGGGGTTAGGTTTAGGCACTTAAAGGGGGGTTAGGGTTAGGCACTTGGGGGGGAGGTTAGGGTTAGGCACCACTAAGGGAGGGTTATGGGGTAGAATTAGGTTAGAGAATACTTACTTCAGACAATCAGGATTTCCACTGCTGCTGGGATGACGCCGTCGGGTCAATCATACTGAATCCCACAGAACAGTAGGCGATAAGATAGGGTTAGCATAGGGACACGTACATCGGATACTCAGCAGATATAAACATCAATTATGTGCTCTTACTTACTCTTTATTTCTTGCCACAAATAAAAGGCAATTTTAACATTGTATTCATTTTTTTTAAAAAGTACATGTGCAGGGTGCAACATATAGCATTATTTTATCATCATAATATGCAAATACATAGCGCTCATTTTTCTATTTTTCTATTGTTCCTTTTGCAGTTGAGCTGCTCTTTACCCCACAGCGCGGACTTCTCCCTAGAATATTATCAGTCATAGTATTATCATTAAGAAGCAGATGTGGCAAAAGATCCAGCTGCAAATGAGTGCCCCACTGAATCAGGCCTAAATATGCTCAAAAGATTCAGCTTTCCACTCTGTTTGTTGACCATCAGCCTTTGGTTGAACCTTTCTCAAAAATGTTGACATTATTTTTTGCATTGAATTCCACTAGAATTTGTTACTTCGATACCAACCAGGTTGGTTTTGTTTTTTAAATTATTGCCCCTTTGAACAAATGGGTGAATCCCGCCAGTTCCTGCATCTTGCAGGCTATTACATAAGGGCCTTTAATTGGTTTGAGGAAGTGGTTTGAGCAGGGGTTAAAGTGGGCAGGAACGGGGTGGAACTGAGTTCCGTAACCTCTAATGGTAGGTGGAACTAGTTCCACCTCCATTAAGTCCCTGCACAGAAGTCCCACAGACAGAGAGCTACTCACTGTCTGCCTAGGGAGGCTAAATTTCATCAGAGAAACCAGCATATAGTTAAGGAAAGGCGGCCCCCAGCCATTCATTTTACCGTTTCCTGTACACAACAGTGTGTGTGTGTGTGTGTGTGTGTGTAAAGAACAGTTTTCACATTTGTTTTGGCCTGTCAGACAGGGGTGGGGAGTATCCGGCGGAAGAGATGAGTTCCACCACCCCTCCAGGACCACTTTAAGCCCTGGGTTTGAGTACCTATATTTATTAGTTTTGAGCATCACTTTTTCACACGCTGTGGAAGTATAACTGAATGTATCATTTAGGGACAGATTCAGAGTTGGACACATACCTGATGGTTTACGTACAACTCTAATGGTTTGCGATCTGCGCATGCACAGATCTATACTGCGCAGGTGGAGATCTGTGTCCATGACAATGGTTGCAGTGCCCCCTAAGCAGCAGCAAGATTGACATGCTGCAGCTGTTTGGGGGCGGCGATGCCCAGTGTCCCGGAAATTGGGGGCACATCAGCCCTGTTTTCTGGGTGTGCCGAGGTCTGCTTCATTGGCCCCTGCAGCGTGAAAACACCATCCATCCTGAGAAACCTGAGGGTTACTCAGATGTCCAATGGTCATGCAGAGGGATCCGAAGCAGCAGCAGCAGCATCAGTAGATCACAGAAGTCGGCAGTGGATGTCTTATTAGTTAAGACGCCTACTGCGGCTTTTGCATATAGTAGCACAGCTGCTGCATACAAAAACACCTCCTGCACCTGTGCTTCTGCCTACAGCTCTGAATCAGGACCTTAGCGCAGTGTTTTTAAAATCCTGATTGGACAGCTGCCGTATCTAAAATTACCCACACGCATTAGAATATAGTTGAAGAATTTAAATTTCAGTCAAAATTATACATTCTGGGCCTGGTTTCCGAGTCGTATGCATCTACTTTCTTATGCTACAATACAGTACTTGCCAGTTTATACTGGAAATTTGTGCAAATGTATACAGAAGCCTATCCCGCCCATTGTTTTTCCATCCACAGCCATCATCTTTCACATCCTGACTTGCACACACCCTATGCTGGGTGAGTAAGATCCATCTGAAACAGACATCCAGGGGCATATTTACTAAAGTGAGAGTTTTTAGAAGTGGAGATGTTGCTCCTAGCAACCAATCAGATTCTAGCTATTATCTTCTAGAAGATGCTAGTTAAATGTTAAGTAAAATGTGCAGTATGCTAAAATCCAGGAGATGCATCTTTACCTGTAGATACACCTGACTCTAAATCAGGCCATCTAATTCTTGTGTGTGTGTCTTATTCAATCTTTCACTTTATCATGCATATTCTTTCAGGGTACAGACAGGGCCGGATTAACAGTTGGGTGGGTTGAGCGACAGCTCCAGGTCCACCCATGAAAATAGGCCCACAGCATCTTGTGCAGTGCAGACAGGATTATTTTTGTTTCCTGTCACTAATATGTTCACCTCCTGGCCTCCTGGACTAAAGCATCGCCCATTCACACATAAACACCACACCCTCAAGCCGTTTGCAGCCCCGCCAAAAACTCTGCCCCCAGACCAGCTGAGGCTCCTCTACATGCATTCTGTAGCTCCACCCCAAAGCCCTGCCCTCAGATTATTCTAAGTTCCCCCACTGGTCCGGAACCAGGAGAAGCAAGGAGACCGCAAGGCATAGTGCTGTCTCGGCTGTCACTCATTGGGACAGATGGGCCATGGCACTGATATGTTTGTGACAGCCTAGGACAGCATCTTTCACAGCAGAGCAGACTGCAGTCTCTCAGTCTGCTGATGGCAACTCTGCCAGGTGCTGGGAGCAATGAATGGGATAGGAAGTAGTCCGCTCTTAGCAAAAGAGGAACAGGAAGGAGTGCAGGAGGAAGCGGAACAGACCTAATGGCGTGTTTATGGTGGTCACTTAGATGCTTGGTGTATTATATGGGGGTACTAATGTTCTCTGTATTATATGGTAGTCACTGCAATGCTCTCTGTATTATATGGCGGTCACTGAGATGCCTTCTGTGGTATATGATGGTGGCTGCATTATAAAGTGGTCATTGCAATGTATGGTGGTCACTGCGATACTCTCTGCATAATCTGGTGGCCAAGGTGAGGTTCTTTGTATTATATGATGGTCACTTTGATGCTCTCTTGCAGCGGCACACAATAGGCCCTTCATAGATTTTAGCTCCATGACCATGTGGACATTAATCTGGTACTGGGTATAGAGTACAATCTTCAGAAGTAATATTTAAAGATTTTTATATACAATTTTTGGGGGATTTAAAAAAAAAATGAAAAATTTAAGAGGATATTTCCATTGAAATTGGTTTGTAATTCATAGTTAAAATGTGTGGGTAGCGTAATTGACAGCCATCCAATCAGTGTTGTCATTAATTTTAAATTTTACAAGGGAGGCATTGCATAGAACACAATGTGAGCCAATATGGGTTTGGTGAACTACTAACCCAGATAAGTTTAAAGATCCTACCTCTACATTTGCCAATGAAACAAGTGGCATCTACTAGTCATGTTCATTAAGGTGAAGAATGGGTACTCACTTACTAAGTTAGTTGTAGATGTAGATGAAGCTTGTGTCTCACTGTTGTAGTTGGGTCCCTATGCTACAGACCTGGCAAATCAGTCCATCAGCTCACTGGAGTTTTCAAGTTCTACAGAGACTCAACTGCTTACCTGTCAAAAATAACGAATGAACAACACAGACATTAGAACCTTTACCTCAGATGGAACTTTGGATCAGCAACTGCCTCTGGGCCAGGAGAAGCTCTTATCCGTGTCTCGGCAAGAGATTCTTATTACATTGGCATGAAAATTAAAAATTTTTCATGCTGTGAATTTAGGCGTAAAAAATAAATCACATCTGCATTAAAAATGTGGTTTGTAATAAATAGGGCCCTACAGTATGTATGCTAATTTATAATGGACCTATCATAATAGTACACCATAATATGTAGACAGTAATGAAGAAACCTGTGCTGTTTAAAGCACCTAAGGGCAGATGAGAGGGGTGCTGGTAGCAAGCAGAAGAAAGTCTCTATCTTCAAGTGTACTTTATATAAACAAATATAGAGGAATGGGGGAGGGGATGGACAGCAGACCTTAATTTTAAACATAATAAGTGATGCTATCATGCTGAAACATGTAATGCAGTGAAAAAAGAAGATAAACCCCACCAGATATTTTTAATACTAACAAATGATGTCAATGTAAATAGGTAGGGAGGGATAGACTGCACACCCTAATGTTAAACATATTAAGAGATGCTACCATGCTGAGACTTATAGTGCTATACAGAAAAAGAGAAAATACAGGTGCACACTCTAAGCACTAAGAATACGGATAAAATAATTATAATTAAGTCTACAATTTTAATTGAGTATAAATAAGGTTTCTTAGCACATTATTGGCCAAAAATATATGTCCACCTACCACAATACAGTGAACCTCATCAGGTGGGTCCCTAATATCCCTAATGCTGACACAATGGGCCAAAGGCAATAGGGTGAGAGCTTAGAAAATGTGCGAGTTTAGCAGTAACCTCCCACACCTTTTAAACTCGGCCAATGTAATAGAGTCTGAGAACAGGCAAACTTGCATGCTTTAAGACTAAAAAAACTCTCACAATTTAAACTTTCATCCAGATGTTTTCCCACTTTGAAGATAAAACTCGACCAATGTGAGAGTTTACATTTTCTAACCTCTCACCCTATTACATTTGGTCCATTATATCAATTTATCTAGGACTTACCTAAAATAGAGCCCATTTTGTGTAGTTTGAAATGCAAGGACCCGTACTAATTAAAATCACCTAAGGGTAGATGGGAGGGGTGCTAGTCAGGCTATAGGTGTCTCTACCTTCAAGTGTACTTACCATACACAAATACAGAGGAAATAGGGGGGCTAGACTACATGGGATGCAGTCAAAAAGCCGACGGTTGAAATGCTGACCGCCGACCGCCGACTTCCCTACTGTCAAATCCCGGCAGGGGTCTAATGACAGGCATCAAAATCCCGATGCCCGACACCCGGCATACCGATCGAAGGTAAGCCGGGCGTGGACAGCCGCGGGGGGGAGGGTTAGGTTAGGGGTTCCTGTGGGGGACTTAGGGTTAGGCACCCCCCTGGGAGGGTTAGGGTTAGGCTAGGGGAAGGGGGGGTTAAGTTTAGGCACTTACAGGTGGGGTTAGGGTTAGGCACTTGGGAGGGAGGTTAGGGTAAGGCACCCCTAAGGGAGGGTTAGGGTTAAGGGGGTGGGGATAGTTTAGTAATAGTTTAAATACATACTTGTCAGAATCTTTAGTGCATCCGGCGGTATTTCATACTGATCCCGACTACACACTCTAAGTTTAAACATGATAAGAGGTACTTATCTGAGACTTAAGAGGTACAGGATCTAAGACTTATAGTGTTATGCAGAAAAAAAATAAAATGCAGCTGCACACTCTAAGCACTAAGAATATTGATAATAACACCCCTCTCACCTGCCCTTAGGTGATTTTAATTCGAATAAAATAGAAACATTATTTATACTCTATTCCCATTGAAGTGTTTATTATAATTGTTTTGATTAGCTCTTAGTGCTTAGAGCGTGCACCTGCTTTTCTTTTCTTTCTGTATAACATTATGTCAACGTATCAAGAACATACCCTAAAAGTCCCCCTGTAATATGTATACAGCAAATTCTAAGATGCAGTGGGCAAAATTTACTAAGCGGCAGTTTCTATCCTATTCTAAACCCTGGGGGTTTGGTTTTGCAGCAGTCTCTAAATGACAGCCCTGTTCTATTCTATTCTAAAATGTGTTTTGATGGCAGTTTTGCAGCGGTTTTGACCTTAGTAAATCTGGCAAAACCGCCACAAAACCGCCGCCAAACCACATTTTAGAATAGAATAGAACAGGGCTGTCATTTAGAGACTGCTGCAAAACCAAACCCCCAGGGTTTAGAATAGGATAGAAACTGCCGCTTAGTAAATTTTGCCCGCAGTGTATATATAGAGCTGTACAAACACTGGAATCAAATTCATAAGCTCTTAAAAATAGCAATGTCAGTAGCATCTTATTTTTTTTACTGTGAGTATATTACTTTAAACTTTTGCATCATTTTGCTTTTTAGATTAGCTCTCACAGATATTCATCTTCCCACAAATATTAAACATTCAAAATTTATGAAGCAGGAAATTACAAGGTTAGTTCCATGGAGAGTCATCCCACTTGGGACAGGTTTCCTCTCTTCTCCTTTCCTGCTACTCCAACCTTTATATGTATTATTTAAATCACTTACTGTACAACAGGGCTTCCATCTTCTCCATTCCACCAAGACTGCCTGCACTAAGATGACTAATCATCTACTTTTGGCTAAGTCAAAGAGCCTCTTCTCCCTTCTAGTCACTGCTTCTTTTGACACAGTTGACCACCTTCTTCTTTACACACTTCATTCCCTTGGCCTTCTCAGCACCATCCTTTCCTCTCTGGTTGCTCCTTCAGTTTCTCTTCCTCTGATGCCTACTCCCTTCGTTTTTCTCTATTTATTTCCCCAAGTCTCTGCCCTTGGTCCATTGTTTTTATCTTTTTACATCTCCTCTCTTGGTCAACTCACACTCTCCTTTGGCATTTAATATCACCTCTTTGTTAACAACACTCTATCTTTCCTCCCCTGACCTCACTCCTTTTCTGTTGTCTATGTGTCTGACTACCTTGTGTCACCGTCACTTGAATAGTTGAATGTTACTTCAAGCTCAACTGTGTAGATCATTTTCCACTGTCCCCCTCCTACTATCACTACTTAAAGTTGATGGTGTCACTCTCTCCTCTCTTTAAATGACATGCTGCCTAGTGGTCATCATTAGCTTTGCCCTCAAATTCACTCCACACACCTTGTTGTCCCTTGCCCGAACCTTTCATCAATGATGTCAAGATTCACCTTTTCTTCAGTACGGATGTGGCCAAGATCATCATCTTTACTCTGGTCATCTCTTAACGTGACTACTGCAATCACCACCTCTCTGACCTACCTCTCACATTTTGTCCACACACTGCAATCTCACTAATATCCCCTCACTCCATTTCTCTTATGCTGTGACTATCTGCAAAGCCCTCCATTGGATCCCTATTGCTACCAGAATGTTGGAAATGTGTGCACAGGTGGTGATTTTAGCAGAGTTAAATGTACACACCAGCGGATTGTAAGATGACCCATGAACCAGTCCAGTGTAGCTTAAGCAGGCAGTGTGGTTTATTAAGCAAGCTGTAGTACAGCTGTAGTCACTGTTACAATGTTAGAGAGGAGCATGAAGTGACATTTGTAGTTGGAGCAGGGTTTAAGCATATCATAAGCTGGCGACTGTCTCAGATAAGCGGTAGTGGTGCAGATGCTGAAACAGCAGCCAATGCGGGTGAAAGGTTACAGGTCTCTGGAGCTAAGGTAAAGATGTCTGTCTCCCACTGTGTCACTCGTATACAATGAGCAAGATGGCACAGTGCATGCACAGTAACAGAACTGGCAGTCATCTTGGTAAATTAATGAAGCGTCATCCCTGAAGGAGTAATATTGGAGGCTGCGAAATAGCACTCTCCACTTCTAACATAGAATACAATACAAGCTCCTTTAATTCAACTATAATGCCATCTCTGACCTCATGAGGAAATACCCACTACTTTCCCACAGCATACTGTCAATAACTTTCGCCGTAATACCACCATCTCTTAGCGTTATGACATCGCCCATGTTTCTCCCCACCATTAAAACTTCCTTAAATTGCAAAAAAACAAATGCAGCTACTGCTTCCTGCCTCTTTATGCAGCATATTTGTTTAGTACATGTCATTTGATGTATAGTTATTGCTTATGTGACCACAGATTAACATGATGGGTCGCATTCATTTTATGTCACACACTTATACAATATCCTATTCTGTTTCCATGTATCCACTAGGTATTAACTATAGATCACCAAAATAAGAATATTACTATTTTAATATCTGAGCACAGCAATTCTAGATACTATATATAAATATTTATATGTTTGGAGCACATACAGTGTATGTAGTCATGAACTATTACAAAAAGAAACTCCCACACCTTTGAGACTGCAGAAAAACTGCACCTTTATGTACAGTATTCAGTTGATAAATAGCAGTGGACATAGATTTGTTTCTAGTGTTTTGTGTATCTATAAGAAATGAAGGTTTAGATAATACAGTAACGTAATATGATATCACCAAAAATAATTGCTTTCAATTCAACCTGGCTTTTGACTGATTTAAAAAAAATTAAAAATTTCAGATATATGCTATATAATTTCTTTATCTATTGCTATTATATATAGGCTTATTCAGCTGCTAATTATCCTCTAGAAACACATTAATATATTATGTTATATAGACAGCAATAGATAGATGATGGTGGACAGATAGACAGACAGACAGACAGACAGACAGACAGACAGACAGACAGACAGACAGACAGATAGATAGATAGATAGATAGATAGATAGATAGATAGATAGATATTTGCATATCAAGATTTATGCAGCTTAATGTATTACTGTACTCAGAACTTAAAACATAGACCAACAAAAAAATTTGCGGTGAAATATAAATCATACAATCATTTTGTTTAATCTAAATTGAGAAACCATCCTTTTGCTTACTCAATGGCATAGAAAAAACATGCATGATGAAACAAATATTTAATTTTGATTAATTGGTCCATAAGACTTTCTTCCAGTCTCCAGTAGCCACTGGTGGTGTTCTTAGCACAGACAAGCCTCTTTTTATGTCATAAAACAGCTGCAAGTTCTTAAACCATTACTTGTCCCCTTTAAAAAATTACCTTTTTAGTATAAATCTCAAATATTTGGGGTGTGCAATACATTTCTGGATGTGCAGTGCATAGGTTGAGTAGACACAATCTGACTGTCTGGCTGTGAACTGTAATCTCTGAATAAAGTTCTTCTGAAATGTCAGAGCACAGAACCACATTTAAGCAGCACTGCACACCGAAGAACTCTGCTTGTTCACTTCCTTCAAGAAACTCATTATGGAGCTTAATAGAGGCCACTGGAGAGTCATGATCTACAGTGACTACAAGAGTGGTCTGTGACAGCAGGAGAGTTTTGGCTGACTGCTAGTTGCTTTTGGGGAGGAAACATCATCCTGTACTACTGTGTTTGAGTAGTTTGCAGAATTGTGGTGCAGGGGATGGTCCCTAGAAGACATAAGGTGCTGTGGCTGACCTGTGTCTGTCATCACTGCGGACAACAATGCTGCCATGTGGGCCATACAGATGTGTCCTCTAGCATCTTTGCTGCTCGCACTGAAAAAATGCAAGAGAACATATCTGTAGTTGATGTGGACAGCAGGGTGTCCATGGCCCAGTTAGAGAATGAGATAGGCATCTCATTGTTATCCATCCACTCCATACTACATGAAATCTTGGCCTGAGCAAGGTTTCTGCAGGCTGGGTGTCCCGTCCCATCAGCTGACTCAAGATTAGAAGGAGGCTTGGCTGACTTGGAGCCACAACATGCTGGTCAGGTTTGATTGTGGTTGCTCAAACTCTTTCTGGTAGATCATCTCAGTGGTGATGAATCCTGTATTTACAGTTTCAAGCCAGTCAACAGTCAGCGCAGTGGACCCCAGATGAAGGTGCACCACCACATAAGTTCCATCATGGGAAAGCAGATAGCGGCTGTTTTGTTGCCAAAACTGGTCATGTAGCTACCTTATCATTTGGGCAGCAGTGCACCATCATTGCGGACTGGTATGCCAACCAATGCCTGCTGCAGGTCCTGGAAGCCATTTCCTGGTGCCATCCAAGAAATAATGCATGTGGTGCCCTTCTCCATCATGATAATGCACCTGCACACAAGCCCAGGAAAGTGGTGGATTTTTTGGCCCATGACTGCATCCAGAAGCTAAGTCATCTGCTATACAGTCCAGGCCCCCTGTGACTTCTTCATGTTCCCATAACTCAATTGCAAGGTGTGTGGGAATCTTTATGAGTCACCAGTAGCTGCAGTGGAGACCTTATTTCAGCATTTAAAAGACATATCTGCTCCAGGCTGGTCCAGCTGCTTCACCAAGTGGTTTGAGCGCATGATACTTTGCGTATCTGACAAATACTTTTGAAAATGTTACATCATGCTACACCATGGCACGCACTTACTGGGTCCAGCGGCACTGGTCAGTGGCAGGGCAGCGGGCAGGGAGTCCCGAGCGTTCACTGCTGTGTAATACTCCTCCCAGTGGCATGATGCATGTGGTCCTGGCTCCCCTGGGGGCGTGCGTGCCAACCTGAAATAGATTTAAGGGCCAGGCCACCTTCCATTGTGAAGTCATAGGAGGTACCTAATTCAAACCCTGACTATATAAGGAAGTCCCTAGGAGCACTCTTGTGCCAGATTATAGGCTCCCAAACCTTACTCCATTGTTCCTGTCTGTGATTATACTGCTCGTTGCTGACCTTGGCTGTCTTCGTGACCCGATTACGTCTGCTCCCTGGTACTGCACTTGGTGTTGCAGTTTGACCCTTAGCTATCCTCTGTGACCTGCTTACATCTGCTCCCTGGTACTGCATTTGGTTTTCCGGTTTGACTCTTTGCTATCTTCCATGACCTGTAATTGTCTGCTCCCTGGTACCGTCTTGTCTGTTTGGCTCTGACTCGGCTTGTCGACTACACTGTATGTCTTCATTGTACTCCGCCCCATCCAGAGTACACCACCACCTGTATTAGGGAACCAAATCAGAGGGCTGCGACCTGCGCGATGGTGGACTCAAACACTTCACCATCTATGCACCATCACCATCAACACTAACTACGCCCTATGGTAGGCACACTGTCTCCTTCTGAACGTTCTCTAATCATGGTCTCTGTTGCTGCGGCTCTTTGTTGAGACCACAGCCAGGCATTCTGACATGCCCTTGACATTCTTATAACACACCTATAAGGTGGACTTCTTTTGCATTCACTTCAGGCCCCCTTTCAGTCATCTCACAGGACTGCCCATGGCTGTCTGTCGCCAGCTCTAATACAAGCAACTTCATTTGCAACAGTGGTCTCTGCATACACTCAGTGGTACGCATGCATTGTAGGGGTTTCTTGTACTTTTTGCACATACACAGTGGCAAAAATTTGCTCAACTGTGCAAACATTAACACTGCCACCACCTCTGATTAAGGCCCAATGTTCAAAATGTGTAACAAAGTATACAGAAATATAGTTGGCAATATTTAAATATAATCTCTAGACACTAAAGGAAATGTCATGTTCCATTGAGCATTAGGATTAATGTTAACAGATGTACTTTAACTTGACTTAAGGTTTATATTTTGGCAGACTTCTAGGTACCACTTGCCAATGGCGAGATACAGTTTACTATACAAAACAGAAACAGTGAGGAGATCATTAAATTACAATACTACATAAGATTAATAATGTTTTCATACAGGGCAGTAATATCATATATTTATGTAACAAAAATATTTGTGTACCAATAGGGACACATTTTTGACACCAGAGGTCACATAAAATATATTGTTGCAAATTGAGATACAAAAGTAACACTCAGGGCCCGATTCAGAGCCGGACGCTATTTGCGGACGCTCGTTCATAAAAAGGGTCTGGCTATTTAAATTAAGCGCTCGCTCTTTGCAGTCTGTTGACGCCTCTATGTCTGAACGAGCGAATGAAACATGCGCTCACTATTTAGGAAAAAACGCCCCCTGGCCACTCGCATCCTACGTCATCTCCGCTATTTATTTGATTAATCGAGTACATCGAAAGGCGTATGAACTGCTCGCAGTGCTTGTGGTTGGATTTTCCTACCACAATCATGCGAGCAGTTCAGGCTAAAAGACAACCAAGTGACGTGGTCAATGACGCTGCTTTGTTAATTATGCACTCCCATTAAACGCCCGTTTTGACCGTTTGGCACGCCTGCGTTCGGATCTCCACTCCCCGTTTTCAAGCACCTTCCCCTGTTACCACCCACAAACGCCTCATCCTGTCACTCAAATTAGCAGGCATTCGCTATTTTGCGAGCACACAATTTCCGACCGCACTGACTGGTTCGCGCATGCGTACTAAAACCCATACGCATGCGCAGATGTGCGAACATCACTCGGAGCGAATGAGCGGCCGCTCACGAGCGGCTCTGAATCAGGCCCTCCATCCTCCCACCCTGAGTGTCTAGATTTTTTATATTTTATTGTATTTTATTATTAATGGATATTTTTGTGTTTTATGTGCATATTTTTATGGAATAATAATGCAATATCTGACTTTTGATTTTTTTTATTTTTACAGCACTTTTGTGGAAACATACTGTACTCTAAGTGAATTAAGTCATGCCAAAAAGCCAGTTTCGGGGCAACTTGGCCAAGCCGAGCGTCTTTCTTGCTCAAAATGTGCATCTTATCTGCATAAATAAAACAATTGGGCATGACAAACCTATTTTGCCAGATTGCACTAATCAATTTCATGTGTGACTTTTGTACAACTGAATCTGAATCTGTATACAAAGTGCTGCAATGCAGTGGCCATGGCTTTTTCTCACGGTAAATTCCAGTGTGCTTCATCTTCAACATTGTGTGTGTTTAAAATTAATTTCTGTATCACAACCCAGTATCTCTATTACACTTTGGGGGTCATTCAGACCCGGTCGTTAGCGCCGATGCGCTCGGACCGGGTCGATGGCCCCCCACAGAGCATGCACACGACGGCGCCGGCGCCGTCGTGCGCATGCGTGAGACCCGCTACGACCGACAGCGCCGGTCGTAGTGGGTCTCGATCCAAAGGGGCGAGCTGTCGATGTTGATTGACAGCTCGCCCCGTTTGGAAGGCGGGCCGGGGGGGTGGCAGCCCAAACGGAGGCATTCCCATGGGAACACCTACTGTTTGGGGGAGGCCCCACTGACATCACTAGTGATGTCAGTGGAGAGCTTCCGGCTCAGACAGAGCCAGAAGCTCTCCGGGGCTTACGACAAGGGAGACCCTACCCTAGGGTCTCGTCGTAAGCCCCGATGGTCGCGATGGTCTCTGTGTTAACCCACAGCCTAATGACCGCAACAGAGGCGGGCGGTCAGGATGCAAGTGGCCGCCCAGTTTTTGAGCAACCGCCTGCATCCTCCGACCGCCTCTGAATGAGGCCCTTTGAGTGGTGTTTCAATGCACCTGCGATGCAAATAATGTACAAAATGAAAAGAAAAAGTTGATACGCTCATGGCTGGTGCAAGCTATCTTGGCACCCTAGGCGAAACAACATAGTACAGCCCTTGCTGCCCTGTGGGTATGGGTCTTTGGCAGTTACTCGTCTTGCTGGAAGAAAGTTGTGATAATCCAATATAGAATACCTAACTGTACTGTCTTGGTGCCCACATCTAATGCTGCTTTCTTTAGATAAGGGCTCCTACCCTAAAAGAATATTGTAGCCAAACAGATGAAAGAAAATTGATGCAAAAGCAAAAAGCACCCCCTGGGCACCTCACACAACCACCACATTAGAGTTAGACAGGAGAATGAAGCTGTCACAGATAAGGGGGAAGGGAGGGGACATGTGGTGTGGAAGTCAGAATAAGTCAAACAAGGAGAGGACACACGACACAGTGGCTGTGTTAAACAGGGTTAGAGGAGAGACAGAATATATCACATGTAGGGAAGAGTATAGTAGGCAAAGACAGCTATATATAGGGAATGGATGGGGGAAGCTGTTACTTGTAGCTTAGAGAGGGATAGGCAGCAGGGCCATCACACGCAGGGGAGAGAGGCAGGCTGACACCTAATTATGAAAGGGAGAAACAGGCTGGCACATGCATAGAGAGGGGGGAAGCAGGCCGTCCCTTGCAGAAAGGGAAGGGCTAGGCTGTCACATGCTAGTGAGGGGAGAGGACAAGCTGCCACACGCAGGTGAGGAGGGTTGGGGCAAAGGATATCAGGCACAGGATAGGGAGGGTGGAGAGACATGTTGTCACTTGTAGGAAAAGTAGCACCCCTGGGTCCAGAGTGGGCACAACCAGGGCCGGTTCTAGGAATTGTGGAGCTCAGGGCGAAAGTTCACAGTTGCTCCCCCCATCCAAAAAAAACCCCAACAACAACTTTTTGCTGAATTTACACGCACTTCCGGAAAGGGGGCGTGTCCTTGCGGAACACCCCCAATTCATCACACTGTGGGGTGTGCCCAGCACTTATGAAGGTGCTGGGCTTCCCCCAAGTTCTCCCCTCGTGGCAAATAATTGCCATGTGCAGTAATGCGCCTTACACAGTAATGCCCTTTATAAACACATTATGCCACACGCAGTAATGCCCTGTATAACACATAATGCCACACGCAGTAATGCCCTGTATAACACATTATGCCACACGCAGTAATGCCCTGTATAACACATTATGCCACATGCAGTAATGGCCTTTATAACACATTATGTCACATGCAGTAATGCCCTGTATAACACATTATGCCATATAAAGTAATGCCCTGTTTAACAAATTATGCCACATGCAGTAATGCCCTGTATAACATATTATGCCATACGCAGTAATGCCCTGTATAACACATTATGCCACATGCAGTAATGCCCTGTATAACACATTATACCACATGCAGTAATGCCCTGTATAACACATTATGCCACATGCAGTAATGCCCTGCATAACATATTATGCCATACACAGTAATGCCCTGTATAATACATTGTGCCACACACAGTAATTCCCTTAATAATACAGTATCCACAATTCAAATTATGCCACACATTAGTCCCTTATTCATGTTATGACACACAGTGGTGCCCCTTTTACACAATGCCCAAATTAGTGCCCCTTATACACAAGGCCCACAGTACTTAGTAGTGCCCCTAATACAATGCCCACAGTAGTAGTGCCCCCTATAGTAGTGCCCACATTAGTAGAGCCCCAGTAATAATGCCCCCTATAGTAGTAGTCATGACGTCCCTCCCATAGTGCTCTATGCGGGAGCCGGAGCTCTGGAGTGATCTTCAGCTGCCGTTGCAGGGAGGGAGCCGGGTGCCAGCTGATAACAAATATCAGCGGGCGCCCGGCAACGCGGGGGGGACCGGCGCTGTTTTTTTTTTATTATGGGATTTTATTTTTTTTGCCTTCTGGGGACTCAATGGCGCCATCTAGGGGCCGGAGCCATGGGCGACGGCCCTATTAGCCCGCCCCTAGAACCGCCACTGGCCACAACCCCCCAGGCCAATTACCTGCTCCTACTGTAGCTGGGTGTGGGGGCTGTCCTTTGAGTGTTGCTCCTGTTGTGTGCTGGGAACAGTGCCTGCAGCCAATCCTATTTCCAGTTTCAGAGCTGCTGTGCGGTCTCTCTGGTGGAGTGATGAGGATCTCTGTCTCGCTAGATGAGGGCTGACAGCCTCTTCTCATAATGTGAAGAGCTCCTCGGGCCACTCTACTTGCTATGACAGGGTCCGGAAAGCTGCCCTTAATTAAAATAAAATGTCCCTCGGCTGACACAGTCGGCCACTCGGCTCCACAGCACGTCGGTCCACCGACCCTACTGCCAATCCGCACTGGCCGCCAATGCCAAGTGAAAGGAGACTTTTTTTTTACTCAGTGGAGCCCTCCAGTGGTGCAAGATGGTAGCGCCGGCCCTGGATTTGCTGGGAATGATGATGACCACGAGCATAGTTATATACAAATGGGGTATTATTTTTGGAGTTTGTATGTACAGTATCATGGACTCATGATTTTCTGTTACCCTAGTCTTATGAAAAAGCATTTGTAAGGTCCTACTTTATATATGTATTTAATTTCCAGGATAGGAAGGCGATGTATACATTGTATAAGGGGAGTACTGGATAGAAAACTGAATTTTGATGTGGCAAAGGCTTCATCTCAAGACCTTGTTTATTAATACTCTATTACTGTTTCTTAATGTAAATGAAAGATAACGGAGTCAGTAAACTTTATCTATTTCTGAGTTACAAAACTATGGCTGGGTCCATGTAAATTGAAGATGGTTAAGTCTGACGTTGAATTCCACAAAAAGTTATTTTTTCCATCCATTAAACTTTGATTACTATTGGGTATATTTACTAAACGTAGATTTCAATTGAGTTTGATTGAATTAAAATAGGTGAAAATCGATCGAAATTGATCAACATCGATGTTGTGTTTCTGGGGCTAAATCACACATTTACTGATACTTATAAAACTAAATCAAAAATTGTCTGTTAGTTAATGTATGATTTAGCCCCAAAAACACAACAACCATGTTGATCGATTTTCATCTATTTTAAAGTGATCAAAGTTGATTAAAATTGACCTATGTGTATTGTTTTTTAACTATAGGTCTAATTTAGAGTTGTACGTTAATGTCGCAGCTGCAGGTCTGTGTACACAGCTGTTGGGCGAAACTATGCAAATGTCACATTGACACCGAGGAATGTATTGATATGCTCGGCTGTGGCTTAGCAAATCCAAATATCTATGTACAATGATGCAGCATTGGTCGAAGATTCTACAGTGATCAGTTTTCTGAGTAGTCCTATGATCACACAGAATGGCCGCATAAATGGAGACACTGGAGCCGCTTTTCTTGCATACGGGATCGCAGGCACAGCCTGTAACACAGACAATGGAAAAAGTTTGGCAGACCCTGGTACTCTCTATATAAACTGTGCCTGGGTTCTGAATTGGCTGTAGCTGCCCATATAAGAAAAGTTGTGCAATCTTTCCAAATAAACTAGTATATAAAACATGGGCTGTGCAATCCTATAATTATGACCCAACAAAACCTCACTATATGTTCAGTGTAATATTTATTGCAACATTATTATAGAAGACTGGTTCTCCAGAAACCCGAATCCACACGAATTTCATGAATCCTGAGGAGATCCGGATAAATCTGATCTTTTTGCGGTTCGGAATTTGGATTTTAAATTAGAATTTCGGGGTTTCTATTTTTTATTTAAAAATCCAAAACCAAAACACTTGAGGGTGGTTTGAAAAACCAAATCCAGATCCAAAACCTTGAGGGAGATACAGATCCAAAACCAAAGCACGAGGGTCGGAGCACATTCCTAGTTCTTAAATAGAATCTATAACAGCATATGCTGTAAAGTACTTCTTAAAAGAGTTAAACATACAGTATGACACAATGTAAAACACATATACTGTGTTAAAAGGTATCTTTAATAGTTCTGTTTCAAAGTTTCCTGTCAATCAAACAAACTCTATTGAGAGCGCTATTTAAAGAGGAACATCCACACTATGGACATAATCACTATAGTATAAAAAGATAATAATACCTGCGCTTAGTAGTGTAGGGAACAGATGGTGTTGCATGTAATAGTGACACTCCAAGGCTTAAAAGTTTAGATAAGATTATTTATTCAAAGATAATGCTAGCTACGTCCAAGTTAGGGATCTGTAGGTAGTCACACTGCTACCGGACTCCCAATCAGTCTAACAAGCACAAACCACAAAAAGGGAGGCGGGGAAAGGGAAGTGGTTGTTTAGGTCCAGTGATGAACAGGGGTGGGGGGGGGGAAGGTGTAGAGAATAGAAATCCTAATGCGATAGTCAGAATAGTCCACCTTCCTAACCGGAAGGTGTAAAGTCCAGGGGATTGAGGAAAAAAAATGGGAGTGAAAAATACATAAACCAATAGTCTGCAAATAAAAATGTGGTGTTAAAGAATGTGTAATGGACAAGTCCAGGGTGTTGCGCTCTGGAGGGGCGGCATTCCGTGCCCTCCGGTCCGACAACTTACCCTAATCTTCTAGAGTTCCTGCTCCTTCAACCGTGGTTCCTGCGGGATGGGTGCCAGTTGTCACTGTAAGCCTTCTTGCAGATGGACATTATGCGGTGGGGCGGCCTGAGTCTTGCGATCCTGTTAGGTCACGCGATCCTCCGCCGTCCTCTATCGCTTGTCGGTGGCTCAACTCTCTGTGAGAGGAGACTGGTCCGCAGTGCCGAAGTCCTGGATGCGTGCCTCGTTAAGCTGGTGGTTGCCGGGGACCCTATAGGCAGCGTCCTCGCAGTTTCTGGTATGGATGATGGATGCGGAAATGGGTAGTATGCTGGGAAATGTATTTTCTTAGAGCGTCTTGTGTCCAACGCGTAGCAGCAATGAAAGCCTACTTCAGCGACCTGAAGAAGGCTTTTATTGCCGCTACGCATTGGACGCAAGACGCACTAAGAAACTACATTTCCCAGCATACTACCCATTTCCGCATCCATCATCCCACATCCATCCATCAGCGAACCCGGAAGTCGGAGCGTACACTGCGACATTGTGCATACCTGGCCATAGCAAAAAATATGGTAGTTGCTCAATCAGCTTAATGATATACAACAGGTGCTTGTAAAGGGCGGGGTTTACACTGAACACAGAAAAAAGAAAATTGCCCCCCAGCACACTGCAGATAAATCCAAAATACTTGGTAATAGAAATTCAGAGGTATTGGTTTACATACTGGTGGTTGCCGGGGACCTGATAGGCAGCGTCCTCACAGTTTCCGGTATGGATGATGGATGCGGAAATGAGTAGTATGCTGGGAAATGTAGTTTCTTAGTGCGTCTTGTGTAAAACGCGTAGCGGCAATGAAAGCCTACTTCAGGGAGCTGAAGAAGGCTTTTATTGTCGCTACGCATTGGACGCAAGACGCACTAAGAAACTACATTTCCCAGCATACTAGCCATTTCCGCATCCATCATCCCACATCCATCCATCAGAGAACCCGGAAGTCGGAGCGTACACTGGGACATTGTGCACACCTGGCCATGTAAGCAAGAGCTCTGCTTTGCATGACCAGGCTGTGTATGCAGACTATCCGGACTTCGTGGAGAATCCATCACACACAGATGGAGCTTTACCACTAGGAGAGTCTACTTATTGAAGTGCCTGCACAGCGGCGACTCTCCTATTGCCAATACACAGGAACGAAGCCCAAGCAGACGCTAGCCAGCATACACGGGTTCATCACGTCGGCAGCTGCCCGGCCACCCGCATCATCCATACTGGGAATATACGTGACATCCTCACATGGATTGAGGTAGGAGGTGCGCACACCCACAGGACTTACAACCCCCCCCTATTTTTCCTTTTTTACATTTCTTATTGGTTTTTAACCTGTGTAGACAAATGTAATGTCCACAAGAAGAAGTTATCTGTGGAAATAAGACATTGTTGCCAATACAAGCTGCATTCCGAGACATTGTTTCTGTGCAAACTACAGTCTGAGATCTATCTCTGATATCTATTTTTATTTATTTGTATTTAATGCATCATCTGCCATATATTCCACATATCTCCACTGGCACACCATTTGACACAACAATATTCCTACTTTAGAAACATACCAATACAACTGACCATTATTTTAGAGGAATAATAAATATAACAAAGACATATATCGTATATAGTATTGCTCATACCCTTTATTCCTTTCTACCGACCTCCGATATTTCCCGTGTGCGCCCTATAAGATCTACCAAACATTTCTATATTTATCTTTAAGTGATCAAGAACGGGATCACATTGATCTGTGGCAGCCACTATTACCTCCTGTATTCCCACCTGATAACCGTCCTGTCCTTATTGATTCATCTCCTTCATTTAAATAGCGCATATATCACATCACTCTCCACATATACTGTATTAGCTCACATATATTGATACTGTGTAGCTGTATGTTGGTTAATAATGTCTTTAAACAAAGTTAACACCTGTAATCTCCAATGTATGGAAATAGAAGATAATCAAAATCCAAAGTTCCAAGTTTAAGCCCTAGTATTAGTTACCATCATCAGTGGATATTTTAGGATGGAAAAATTGAAGGTTGGAGTCCTGGTGGTTGCTCCTAGTAACCAGAGGAGTAAGGATTGAAACTGGGAAGCTGTCCCTTGCAGTCAGGTCCCGTAACTGCTGCTTACTTCTCCACACTGATAGATGGATAACCTCTAGCAACTCTGAAGAGAGGTTGCCGTGTGTGAGCAATGGTATCCCTCATGCTACCCCGGGGCTCTGTGTGAGGTATCACCTCCCGTGGCCGCACACCTGTGCCAGATGTATAATACGGTCGGTACGGGGTATTTCGGATAGGTACGGTGGCCGCTGATGATGCCGCATGGCAGCCGCTAATCCTCAACCGGACTGGGAGATATGCAGGATATGTGGATCTCCGGTCCTGCAGGACCTGCTTTCTTTGGACAAAATCTGTGCAGTCTATCCCAAAAAATTAAAAATAATAATAATAATAATTCACAATAATCATAATAAAAAATACAGTCCAAATATTATTATACAAATGCATTAGTTAACTATGAACTCAGCATGAAACAATAGAGGAATCAGTATATAGTCATCTTATTATATCCACCCTATAGAACCCATTTATACTGTGAGGCCAACCTACTTCTATGTTATTCATAGATTAACTCCTAAGTATGTGTAATTGTATATATACAGTCAGGTCCATAAATATTGGGACATTGACAGAATTTTCATATTTTGTCCTCTATTCACCACCACAATGGCTATGAAATGAAACAAAGAAGATGTGATTTAACTGCAGACTTTCAGATTTAATTTGAGGGTAATTACATCCAAATCAGGTGAACGGTGTAGGAATTACAACGGTTTCTATATGTGCCTCCTACTTTTTAAGGGGCCAAAAATAATGGGACAAACTAAACAATCCTAAATCTAACTTTCACTTTTTAATACTTTGTTGCAAATCCTTTGCAAGCAATTACAGCCTGAAGTCTGGAATGCATAGACATCACCAGACGCTGGGTTTCATCCCTGGTGATGCTCTGCCAGGCCTCTACTGCACATGTCTTCAGTTCCTGCTTGTTCTTGGGGCATTTCCCTTCAGTTTTGTCTTCATCAAGTGAAATGCATGCTCAATCGGATTCAGGTCAGGGGATTGACTTGGCAATTGCATAACATTCCACTTTTTAGCCTTAAAAAACTGTTTGGTTGCTTTTGCAGTATGCTTCGGGTCATTGTCCATCTGCACTGTGAAGCGCCGTCCAATGAGTTCTGAAGCATTTGACTGAATAAGAGCATATAATATTGCCCGAAACACTTCAGAATTCATTCTGCTGCTTTTGTCAACAGTCACATCATCAATAAATACAAGGGAACCAGTTCCACTGGCAGCCATACATGCCCACACCATGACACTACCACCACCATGCTTCACTGATGAGGTGGTATGTTTTGGATCATGAGCAGTTCCTTTCCTTCTCTTCTCTTCCCATCACTCTGGTACAAGTTGATCTTTGTCTCATCTGTCCATAGGATGTTGTTCCAGAACTGTAATGGCTTTTTTAGATGTTGTTTGGCAAACTCTAATCTGGTCTTCCTGTTTTTGTGGCTCACCAATGGTTTGCATCTTGAGGTGAACCCTCTATATTCACTCTTGTGAAGTCTTCTCTTGATTGTTGACTTTGACACATATACATCTACCTCATGGAGAGTGTTCTTGATTTGGCCAACTGTTGTGAAGGGGTTTTTCTTCACCAGGGAAATAATTCTTTTGTCATCCACCACAGTTGTTTTCCGTGGTCTTCCGGGTCTTTTGGTGTTGCTGAGCTCTCCGGTGCGTTCTTTCTTTTTAAGAATGTTCCAAACAGTTGATTTGGCCACACCTAATGTTTTTGCTATCTCTCTGATGGGTTTGTTTAGATTTTTCAGCTCTTTGGATCTCATATTGAGAGTTGACAGCAACTGATTCCAAATGCAAATTTCACCCCTAGAATCAACTCCAGACCTTTTACCTACTTAATTGATAATGAAATAATGAGGGAATAGCCCACACCTGTCCATGAAATAGCTTTTGAGTTGATAGTCCCATTACTTTTGGCCCCTTAAAAAGTGGGAGGCACATATTGAAACTGTTGTAATTCCTACACCGTTCACCCGATTTGGATGTAATTACCCTCAAATTAAATCTGAAAGTCTGCAGTTAAAGCACATCTTGTTTGTTTCATTTCAAAACCATTGTGGTGGTGAATAGAGGCCAAAATCTGAAAATTCTGTCAATGTCCCAGTATTTATGGACCTGACTGTATATATATATTAGGGGTGAGCGGGTTCGGATTTTTGAAATCCGAACCCCCCCGATCCGAGGCAGATCCGAGTCAGGCTCGACTTTTCCCGCCTGACTCAGATCTGAAATCGAGGCAAAACGTCATCATCCCGCCTTCCGGGTCTCGCGAGTTTTGGATCCTATTTAAGGTACCCGCGTCGGCGCCATTTTCTCACTCGGCTGTGGACAGTGAAGAGGGAGGGTGGGAGTTAGGGCTGGCTGGGCTGTGTAGTGTAGTGTAGTGCAGAGTAGTTTTGTGCTGTGCTGTGCTGCGCTGTGCTGCTGTTATCCATAGGAGCTGTGTCCACTACTTCAAAGTCCATAGGGGCTGGCTGTGTTGTGCTGTGCTGCTGTTGTTAATAGGGGCTGTGTCCACTACTTCAAAGTCCATAGGGGCTGGCTGGACTGTGTTGTGCAGTCAGTTCTCCATAGGGGCTGTGTCCACTCCAAAGTCCTGTGCAGTGTCCCAGTCCTAAAGGTGTGCTGTAGTGTTGTCCAGGGGGTGCTCTGTCCATCTGTCCATCAGGGGTGCTCCCCCCAAGTGCTAAAAAAATAATATTTTTTCTGTGTTTGTGAATTGTGTGCGCAGTAGCCGCACGTGCATCAACAAAGTAGTGACAAGCGTGCGTCTGTGTCATAAGTAAAGGGCCGGCTGGCTTGACCGTTAAAGGGTGCTGTAACCCCCAAAGTACACTCCAAACCAAATTACAAAATATTTTTTCTGTGTTTGTGAATTGTGTGCGCAGTAGCCGCACGTGCATCAACAAAGTAGAGCCAAGCGTGCGCCTGTGTCATAAGTAAAGGGCCGGCTGGCTTGACCGTTAAAGGGTGCTGTAAGCCCCAAAGTACACTCCAAACCAAATAACAAAATCTTTTTTCTGTGTTTGTGAATTGTGTGCGCAGTAGCCGCACGTGCATCAACAAAGTATTGCCAAGCGTGCGCCTGTGTCATAAGTAAACGGGCCGGCTGGCTTGACCGTTAAAGGGTGCTGTAACCCCCAAAGTACACTCCAAACCAAATAACAAAATATTTTTTTTGTGTTTGTGAATTGTGTGCGCAGTAGCCGCACGTGCATCAAAAAAGTAGTGCTAAGCGTGTGCCTGTGTCATAAGTAAAGGGCCGGCTGGCTTGACCGTTAAAGGGTGCTGTAACCCCCAAAGTACACTCCAGTCCAAACCAAAAAAATATATATTTTCTGTGTTTGTGAATTGTGTGCGCAGTAGCCGCACGTGCATCAACAAAGTAGTGCCAAGCGTGCGCCTGTGTCATAAGTAAAGGGCCGGCTGGCTTGACCGTTAAAGGGTGCTGTAACCCCCAAAGTACACTCCAAACCAAATAAAAAAATATTTTCTGTGTTTGTGAATTGTGTGCGCAGTAGACGCACGTGCATCAACAAAGTAGTGCCAAGCGTGCGCCTGTGTCATAAGTAAAGGGCCAGCTGGCTTGACCGTTAAAGGGTGCTGTAACCCCCAAAGTACTCTCCAAACCAAATAAAAATTTTTTTTCTGTGTTTGTGAATTGTGTGCGCAGTAGCCACACGTGCATCAACAAAAGAGCAGCGCCAAGCGTGCGCCTGTGTCCCATAAGTAAAGAGCCGGCTGGCTCATTTCTTAAAGGTGGTGTAACCCACAAAGTGCACTACTCTCCAGCAAAAATAAAAAAATATTTTCTGTGTTTGTGTGCGCCTTAGCCTGCACGTATATATCAAATCGATATAACATAAATGGAGGACCAAACTTTCTCCGATAAAAATAAAATAGAGAAAGATCAAGAACCACTTCCTCCTAGTGCTGAAGCTGCTGCCACTAGTCATGACATAGACGATAACATGCCATCAACGTCGTCTGCAAAGGCCGATGCCCAATGTCATAGTAGAGGGCACATACAATCCCAAATGGCAAAGTTCAGGAAAATGACCTTGAAAAAAACATTTAAATCATCTGAAGAGAAATGTAAACTTGCCAATATGCCATTTACGACACTGAGTGGCAAGGAATGGCTAAGGTCTTTCCCTATGTTCATGACTAGTGGTTCAGCTTCACATGACGATGGAAGCCCTCCTCCCACTAAAAAAATCAAAAGAGTTAAGCTGGCAAAAGCACAGCGAAGAACTGTGCGTTCTAAAAAGATATCACAAATCCCCAAGGAGAGTCCAAGTGTGGTGGTGGTTGCGATGCCTGACCTTCCCAGCACTGGACGGGAAGAGGTGGCTCTTTCCACCATTTGCAAGCCCCCTGAAGTGCTGAAAGGAGCACCCACAGTCCACTTGCTGATATGCAAATTGAAGATGTCACTGTTGAAGTACAACAGAATGAGGATACTGGTGTAGCTGGCGCTGAGGAGGAAGTTGGCGAGGAGGATTCTGATGGTGATGTGGATTGTTTAAATCAGGCTCCGGGGGAGACAGTTGTTGTCCGTGGGATGAAAAAGCCCATCACGGTCATGCCTGGGCAGAAGACCAAACATTCCAACTCTTTGGTCTGGCAATATTTCTATCCAAATCCGGACAACAACTGTCTTGCCATATGTACCATATGTAAAGGTGAAATAAGTAGGGGTAGGGACGTTAACCACCTAGGAACATCCTCCCTTATACGTCACCTGCAGCGTGTTCATAAAAAGTTACTGTCAAGTTCAGAAACTTTGGGTAATACTGTAAGCAGTCCAAGGACACCTAAATCCCTTTTTCCTGTTTTATCCAAGGAATCGGTGGATGAGGAGGATGAGGACGACATCCTGCCTCCGTAGAGCCAGTTTGTGCAGGGACACATTAATTGCCAGCTTGTTTTGTGGGGGCCCAAACGAACCAATCATTTCAGCCACAGTCATGTGGCAGACCCTGGCGCTGAAATGATTGGTTTGTTAAAGTGTGCATGTCCTATTTATTCAACCATAAGGGTGGGTGGGACGGCCCAAGGACAATTCCATCTTGCACCTCTTTTTTTTTCTTTGCAGTATGTACTGTTTGGGGCCTAGTTTTTCAAACTACCATCCTGTCTGCCACTGCAGTGTCACTCCTAGATGGGCCATGTGTTTGTGCCGCCCACTCGTGTCGCTTAGCATAGTCATCCAGCTATCTCGGTGGAACCTTTTGGCCATAAAAACACTATTGTGAGGTGTGAGGTGTTCAGAATAGACTGGAAATGAGTGGAAATTAAGGTTATTGAGGTTAATAATTGAATAGGAGCATAAAAACCCACAAATTCTGTGATTTTAGCTGTTTTTATGCTTTTTTAAAAAAAAAATACAGATCCAAAACACAAAACCCAGAACTCAAAACACGGAAGGGTGGTTTTGGCAAAACCAATCCAGATCCAAAACACGAAGAACGATCCAGATCCAAAACCAAAACACAAAACACGAAAAGTGGCCGGTGCACACCCCTAATATATATATATATATATATATATATATATATATAGGAGTGGTTAGATATATTAACCCTTAGAGTATTATTATGTTATCCTAAAAGAGCATATGTGGATTTATACATGCTCTAAATCGCACATACCCCCTCCCCACATATCAAAACCTATGAATATAATTAAAGCCTTAAGGTAATATGCAAGATGATACAGAAGCACTGAAGAGGGAGTTATTTAAATAATATCCATACATCAAATCTATGGTCAAAATTGTAGGACAAGATGGAAAAATGGACCATCGATTGTTCTTAGTCCTAAGAGTATGCGTATATGACTATATAATCTATACAATGTGCTGATGGTATAATCTGACAGACATATTTGTACAAACATCTAAAGTAACACCTAAACGAAAATAAAGACTGAGGGAACTCTAGTACTATACCAGTTAGATGTCAAAATCTGTATCTGCGATTTCAGTAAGACCTTCAGGTTGCATACAGTAGTTTCCAATTTGTGTATCCAATAGGTTTTGCGTAAGCACCACCTAGAGTACCTGTCTCCCCTCCTGAGGGTGGGGGTGATACTTTCTATACCAACAATTTTCATGCATTTATAGTAGGGGTGTGCACCAGCCACTTTTCGTGCTTTGTGTTTTGGTTTTGGATCTGGATCTTTCTTCATGTTTTGGATCTGGATTGGCTTTGCCAAAACCACCCTTCCGTGTTTTGGGTTCTGGGTTTTGTGTTTTGGATCTGTATTTTTTTTAAAAAAAGCATAAAAACAGCTAAAATCACAGAATTTGTGGGTTTTTCTGCTCCTATGCTATTATTAACCTCAATAACCTTAATTTCCACTAATTTCCAGTCTATTCTAAACACCTCACAATAGTGTTTTTATGTCCAGTAGGTTGCACCGAGGTAGCTGGATGACTATGCTAAGCGACACGAGTGGGCAGCACAAACACATGCTCCATCTAGGAGTGACACTGCAGTGGCAGACAGGATGGCAGTTTGAAAAACTAGGCCCCAAACAGTACATACTGCAAAGAAAAAAAAAGAGGTGCAAGATGGAATTGTCCTTGGGCCCTCCTACCCACCCTTATGCTGTATAAACAGGACATGCACACTTTAACAAACCAATCATTTCAGCACCAGGGTCTGCCACACGACTGTGGCTGAAATAATTGTTTCGTTTGGGCCCCCACAAAACAAGCTGGCAATTAATGTGTCCCTGCACAAACTGGCTCTACGGAGGCAAGATGTCGTCCTCATCCTCCTCATCCACCGATTCCTCACCCTCTTCAGTGTTGTGTACATCCTCATCCTCACAGAGTATTAATTCGTCCCCGCAGGAATCCACAACCACAGGTCCCTCTGTACGTTCTGGAGGCTGGTCTCCCTGGAAGAGTTGATAATTCATTTTATGAACATCATCTTCTCCACATTTTGTGGAAGTAACCTCCTACGCCTTTCGCTGACAAGGTTCCCGGCTGCACTAAACACTCTTTCAGAGTACACACTGGAGGGGGGGCAACTCAGGTAAAATAGAGCCAGTTTGTACAGGGGCCTCCAAATTGCCTCTTTTTACTGCCAGTACAGGTACGGACTGTCTGACATGCCTACTTGGATGCTGTCACCGATGTAATCCTTTAACAGACAGACGCACGCTTGTCGCTGCTGCTTTGCGGATGCAGGTGCGGCTACAGCCCACACAATTCACAAAGACAGAAAAAAAAAGAAGAATTTTTTTATTGTTTGTGGAGCGCACTTTGAGGGTTACACAACCCTTTGAGCATGCAGGTGCGGCTACTGCGCATACATTTCACACACAAACACAGAATAAAGAAGATTATTTTATTTTGTTGTAGCACACTTTGGAGGTAACACCACCCTTTAACAGACAGACGCACGCTTGTCACTGCTGCTTTGAGGACAGTATCATATGCAGTGACAGTAGACTTGTCAGAAATTTTTGGCACGTCCTTCAGTCCGGACCAGATGTCCAAACCGGCCCTTGACTGCTACTGTGTTGATGCATGTGCAGCTACATCGCACACAAGTCACAAACACAGAACAAAAATAGTTTTTTATTATTTGGAGCACTTTGGGGGTTACACCACCCTTTAACAGACTTATGGGACACAGGTGCATGCTTGGCGCTGCTCCTTTGTTGATGCACATGCAGCTACAGTGCACACAATTCACAAAGACAGAAAAAAAGAAGAATTTTTTTATTGTTTGTGGAGCGCACTTTGAGGGTTACACCACCCTTTAACAGACAGATGCACGCTTGTCGCTGCTGCTTTGAGGATGCAGGTGCGGCTACAGCCCACACAATTCACAAAGACAGAAAAAAAGAAGAATTTTTTTATTGTTTGTGGAGCGCACTTTGAGGGTTACACCACCCTTTAACAGACAGACGCATGCTTGTCGCTGCTGCTATGAGGATGCAGGTGCGGCTACAGCCCACACAATTCACAAAGAGAAGAAAAAAGAAGAATTTTTTTATTGTTTGTGGAGCACACTCTAAGGGTTACACCACCCTTTAACAGACATATGGGACACAGGTGCATGCTTGGCACTGCTCCTTTGTTGATGCACATGCAGCTACAGTGCACACAATTCACAAAGACAGAAAAAAAAAGAAGAATTTTTTTTATTGTTTGTGGAGCGCACTTTAAGGGTTACACCACCCTTTAACAGACAGACGCACGCTTGTCGCTGCTGCTTTGAGGATGCAGGTGGAATCTAGACGGGATTTGGAACCGGGGACACACTACCTCCATAAATTGTCTAAATCCCACTGCACTAATGGCGGATACCGGACGCACGTCTAACACCAACATAGCATTCAAGTCCTCAGTTATACGTTTTGCCTCAGGATGACTGCTGTCGTACTTCATCCTCCTTGCTAAGGACTGTGGGAGGGTCAATTGTTTAGTAAAAGTAGTGGTGTTCCTACTTCCTCTCTGGGATGATGAACAACTCCCAGCAGTAGCAACAGCACTAGGAGGAAGTGGTTCTTGATCTTTCCCTATTTTATTTTTTTCGGAGAAAGTTTGGTCCTCCATTTATGTTATATTGATATACACGTGCGGCTAAGGCGCACACAAACACAGAAAATAATTTTTTATTTTTGTTGGAGACTAGTGTACTTTGGGGGTTACAGCACACTTTAACGGACAAGCCAGCCGGCCCTTTACTTATGACACAGGCGCACGCTTGGCACTACTTTGTTGATGCACGTGCAGCCACAGTGCACACAATTCACAACACAGAAAATATATATTTTTTTTGTTTGGAGTGTACTTTGGGGGTTACAGCACCCTTTAATGGTCAAGCCAGATGACCCTTTACTTATGACCCAGGCGCACGCTTGGCACTACTTTGTTGATGCACATGCAGCCACAGTGCACACAATTCACAAACACAGAAAATATATATTTTTTTTGTTTGGAGTGTACTTTGGGGGTTACAGCACCCTTTAACGGACAAGCCAGCCGGCCCTTTACTAATGGGACACAGGCGCATGCTTGGCGCTGCTCCTTTGTTGATGCACGTCCAGCCACAGTGTACACAATTCACAAACACAGAAAAACTATTTATTTTTTTGCACTTGGGGGGAGCACCCCTGATGGACAGAGCACCCCCTGGACAACACTACAGCACTCCTTTAGGACTGCACAGGACTTTGGAGTGGACACAGCCCCTATGGACAACTGACTGCACAACACAGTCCAGCCAGCCACTATGGACTCTGGAGGAGTGGACACGGCCCCTATGGACAACAGCAGCACAGCACAACACTACACTGCACTACACTACACTACACTACACAGCCCAGCCAGCCCTAACTCCCACCCTCCCTCTTCACTGTCCACAGCCGAGTGAGAAAATGGCGCCGACGCGGGTACCTTATATAGGATCCAAAACCTGCGAGACCGGTAAGGCGGGATGAAGACGTTTTGCCTCGATTTCAGATCTGAGTCAGGCGGGAAAAGTCGAGCCTGACTCGGATCGGCCTCGGATCGGGGGGGTTCGAATTTCAGAAATCCGAACCTGCTCACCCCTAATTTATAGTCTCCTTGATGTGACTCCATACAGTGTGGAAAGTGAATGGTCAGTATATCTCTCAATCTTCATGTGGTGCGGCCTATATATTGCTTTCCATATCTGCAGTTACTACGGTATATAATATACATTGTGTTACAATTAATATATGTTTTAATTGGAAAAGTTTCTTTAGTAATAAAATACACATATATATATATATGCTTTATGCTGTATGGAGCCACATGTCAGACATTTTGTAGAACCACACTTGTAACAGCCTATGATACCCATAGGTAGTAAATTCTTCTTTGTGTTATTATTCTCTCCCCCTCTGGGCTTCTATTGGTACTCCTAAATAACATTGGTGCTAATAGATTTACCAAATTTTGATATTTTTTAAAAATGACTTTAGCACCTGTGCCTATATCGTTTTTTAGAATTGGGTCCGTGAATAGGACTTTTTGATTAGAATTTATAATTTTCCTGATTTTATCTGCTGAAGAATTGTACCTTGTTATCAATTTAGCTGTTTGATTGAAATCAATTACATGTTGTTGTTTATTGGGCTGTTTACAGTAGTTGTGAAATGTGTCTTTCTCTCCATTGTTGATTTTTTTTTTATTGTAAGAATCTTGTAATCTGGATATTGGGCCTGATTCAGACCCACTCGCGAGCGGCTGTCCGCTCGCAAGTGGGTCGATGGTGTGCACTGCGCATGCGCACGACGGAGGGAGCTCCGTGGTGCGCATGCGTGAGACGCGACGAGCGAAGGACTTTCCTTCGCTCGTTGTGTCTGATCAAAGGGGGCGTGCTGTCGTTGTTGATTGACAGCACGCCCCCTTTGGTGGGCGTGCCGGGGGCGTGCCTGCCAGACGGAGGCGTTCCCAAGGGAACGCCTACCGTCAGAAGCCGGCCCCACTGACATCACTAGTGATGTCAGTGGGAGTGATTTTGGCTCTGATAGAGCCAAAATCACTCCTGGCCTTGCGGTTGAGAAACTCAACCACAGGCTTCAGCTCGCACTGGCGATGGTCGCGATGGCCAAGACCATCACGACCATCCTGCACGCTCGTATAGGCTGTGGGTGGTGACCCACAGCTATACGAGCGTCCTGGAGGACGCTCCATATTTATGGAGGTGGGCCCTGATTCAGAGCGAGTGCTCTGGTCAGAGCGTCCGGCTCTGAATCAGGGCCTTTGTTTCCTTCTGAACGCTTCTAATAAATCATGTGAATGGACTTTAAATTCATTATGTTACGAGCAATTCCTGTGTATGTGGTGTAATTGGCCCGAGGGGATGTTTTGTAACTGATTGGTGTATTTGAAAAATGCATTCCATCGTCACCCAATAGCATGGCAGAGTTTTGGCGGAAAGGATTTCTTTGTCTCTGGTAGGATAAAAGAGTGTCTCAGACCAGCCTAGCTATCCACTCTGTGAATCTGCTACTTTGCTGTACAGAACTGCTGCTCGGATCCTCTCTTCGGCACGTATCACCAGTACGAACCCTTGAAATATTTTTTGCAACTTTGCCTGACTTCCAAGTCACTTTTGTTGCTGCTCATTACAGTGATCTACCCTGAACTTCTACAGCTCTTACCTAAAGTATCATCCCGCTGGTACTGTAAGTAAATTGCTCTGGTTCATGTTGATTTGTTTTACCGTGTTTCTGATTGCCATGCCCCTAGATGCAAATATGTGTATCGAGTCCCACAAAGCAGCCTCACTTTACATGCCTTGGACTGTATTCCACAGTTTTATGTACCCAGACCCATACAGTACAATAGGTGCTGTAGGGGTAGACTTACTGTTTACTTAATGTTTACCAAAATGCTGTATTCCTGGACTTCCCTTTTAATTTATGATTGCCGTCACCTGTGGTGAAATACCTTTATCGTCAATTAACTTGCTCAACACAGGTGATAGCATTCATAAATTCAGATGGATGTCCAGGAATAGAGCTTTTCATCTCTAATGGAATGGGTCATGTTGGTACAGTACTGTAAGTGCTGTATACAGTATGTACTGTAACTACAGTAATAACCCTTTCACACAGAAAATAGGCAAAAAAAACATTTATTTTACCTGGCATTTGAAGCACAGGTTTTTTTTAACAGTTCCACTTTGTGCCCCCTTTTCACACAGCAGATCAACATGGGTATTTATTCTGTGTGAAAGGATCAACCCGGGTGGAAATTGCCGGTTCTAACACCATGGTAAAAAGTAAGTTTGAAGTCCCGGGGTGACCCTTTCACACAGCAAAAATACCCATGTTGATCAGCAATTACCGGGTAAAAGTTCTTTTCCCAGTAACCATTTCTGTAGTTACATAGCGTAGCTGCACATTCCTAAAAGTACAGTATGAGTGATTGTTTACACTGCTGTAATGTGAAAATGTTATATTTATAGTATCCTTATACTTGTCTATTTCAGGGTGCACTGAACAGTGAAAATGCTGAAGAGTGGAAATTTTTACACTGGTGCCCGTTCTCGCCCACTTTCGCAGAGCAAGAGGCTGGCTGTACTGTGCCACAAATGTCTATAACAAAACCTTCCAAGAAGAAAACAGGGAAGGAAAATGTACCTGTTGTCAAGGCGAGGAAGAATGCAAAGACTAAGGGCCTGATTCAGACCCACTCGCAAGCGGCTGTCCGCTCGCAAGTGGGTCGATGTTGTGCTCTGCGCATGCGCACGACGGCGGGAGCTCCGTCGTGCACATGCGCCAGACGCGACGAGCGAAGGACTTTCCTTCGCTCGTTGTGTCTGATCAAAGGGGGCGTGCTGTCGATGTTGATTGACAGCACGCCCCCTTTGGTGGGCGTGCCGGGGGCGTGCCTCCCTGACGGGGGCGTTCCCACTGGAACGCCTCCCGTCAGAAGCCGGCCCACTGACATCACTAGTGATGTCAGTGGGAGTGATTTTGGCTCTGATAGAGCCAAAATCACTCCGGGCCTTGCGGTTGAAAACCTCAACCGCAGGCTCCGGCTCGCAGTTTCGATGGTCGCGATGGTCACGACCATCGCGGCCATCAAACTGCACGCTCGTATAGGCTGTGGGTGGTGACCCACAGCTATACGAGCGTCCAGGGGGACGCTCCATAGTTATGGAGGATGGCCCTCATTCAGAGCGTGCGCTCTGTTCAGAGCGTACGGCTCTGAATGAGGGCCTAAGTGCCTGCCCTTGCAGAAGTCGGAAGGAAACAACAATGTAATGTCTTACCTTGGTGGCACAGAAATGGAGCAACCAATGAACTTAGAGACTTAGAGCTTAGTCATCGATGCACCAAATCCACTAAATGAAAAACTGGACACCTTGGAGCTCCTGGCGTCTACACCCATGAAAGAAGCATCCCATTCACCAACCTGTCGAAAACTTGCATTTGAAGATCAGGATGCATGCACATTTTGCTGCGCTCAGATGATGAGAGACCCTGTGTGTCATCTGGAGACAAAAATTGACAGTTTGAAAGAAGGGCTGAAGGACACGCTTGCAGGAGCAATTAAGGAAGCCATCTGTCAAACTAAAAAAGAATGGAAAAGATGCCACTGCCCAGCCTATGAGGAGAAAACATGACCAGGCAGTACAGTATGATCCGGAAATGGTCGACCCTGATGAGGATTACAACTTGGAGAATTCACCATCATTCCATTTGCTAGACTTGGACACTGCAACAGTGGCATCACACCACTTGGACATAACACCACTTGGAGAAGACACCAGTTGGATCATCAGCTGAAGCAGCGAGAAACAACAATGCAAGCTTACCTGTACTTTCACCTGGAACACCTGTAATGTTCAGCACCCCAGCACCACAGACTGGATTTGGGAATCCATTGCCAGATATACCATTGACTGTAATAACCACTGAGATGGACAATGACTTTTACAGAGCATGCAATGGAGAGATGCTTCATCATGCACAATTAATCTTCCAAGAACATTTGCCCTACGACCTCTACCAGAATTGGACCAAGCGTGTGAACTTTGATGGCAGTAAAAATAAAGTACAAATCCCCAATAATTTAAAAGAATATATCCTCTCAAGATATCGGGCAAGATACAGTATTGGAAAAGAAGAAATGAACAGGATAAAGGACACATTGAATGAGGTGTTGCGGATGCCAAGGAAACATGCATGGAGGATAGTCACATGCCCAACAAGTACAGGACATCAAGCTTCAAACAGTGAAGCAATAAACACAACTTGAAACTGCGGTGATGTGAAGAAGGATCAAAATTTCTTTCTTCATTCATCATGAAAAAAGGTAGAGTATTGTACTGTGGTGGGTAATTTTGTACAGTATAATGTGCTTAACCCTAACCCCCCCTAGTGCCTAAACCTAACCTCCCCCTCCCCTAAACCTAACACCCACTCCCCATGCCTAAACCTAATCTCCCCCTAGTGCTTAAACCTAACCTCCCCCTCCCCGCACCCTAATCCTAACACTCCCTACCCAGTGCCTAACCCTCCCCCCTATTGCCTAACCCTAACTCCGCTACCTAACTCTTAACTCCCCCTAACATGCCGATACTTACCTTCAGGATGCCAGTGGTTTGGATACTGGTGCCAGGATCCCTACCTGTCGGGATTTTGACACCGGTATTCAGACCGTTGACATCCCACATGCCGGATGCCAACTACATCCAGTTATGACAACATATTGTATATTGTATATTTTTTTACCACCGTGCACGCAACCTTTGAACAAACATACTGTGTATTCCGATAAAGGTGTGATACTGTATTGTTACAGATGTTGGCACTCTGTGACAAGACTAAACTGTACAGTAGGTTCTCAAATTCAATGCTCAGGACCCCAAACAGTGCATGTTTTCCAGGTCTCCTCACAGAATCACAAGTAAAATAACTACAGTAGCTTCACCTGTTGATATTTTAAAATGTATTAGTCACTAATGAATACACCTGTGCTCCTGCTAGGTGACCTGGAAAACATGAACTGTTTGGGGTCCTAAGGACTGAGGCCCTGATTCAGAGGTGCACGCTCTGAATCAGGCTTTTTTTTTTGTAACCCGGCCTCCAGGCTGTTTGCTAAGCTGTGGGTGACCACCCACAGCTTTAGTGGGTGGCCTGGCGATGGTCACGATTATCGCAACCATCGGGTTTGCGACGAGACCCTTGTGGTAGGGTCTCATCCACCGCAAGTCCCAGGGAACTTCCTGCTCTAATAGAGCAGGAAGTTCACTAGTGACATCACATGTGACGTCAGTAGAGCCGCCCACAAACGGCAGGCGTTCCTTCAGGATTATCGCGACCATCGGGCTTGCGACGAGACCCTTGTGGTAGGGTCTCATCCACCGCAAGCCCCAGTGAACTTCCTGCTCTAATAGAGCAGGAAGTTCACTACTGACATCACTTGTGATGTCAGTAGGGCCACCCACATTTGTGCAGGCACCCCCGATCTGCCTACAAAACGGGGCGAGCTGTCGATCAACATCGACAGCAGTCCTGTTTTGCTGTGAGCCCCGAGCGAGTGAAGTTCTCACTTGCTCTGGGCCTCACGCACGCGCAGTGTGCACGCCGCGCGTGCGCAATGCCTGACCATCGACCCGCTTGTGAGCGCTGAGCGCTCGTGAGCGGGTCTGAATCAGGCCCTGAGTTTGATAATCACTGCTATGCAGTAGGTGGTTATAATGTAAATGCTGCATAAAAGTAATTTATTTTGTTTTACTGCATGCTAATGTCATAGTCAAATACTGTACACTTACAGGTATATAAAGCCTTACTGAAAAAAACTAAAGTACTCTACATAAATATTATATAAAAATAATAATGTACAGTACAGTCCATGTAATTTTACTGTACAGTACTGTCTGTTGTCTAACCTACTGTAATAATTTTTCTTTTGTTTTTCCGGTCACTTTCACAAGTTCATGGTCTTTCTTCAGTCAACATTGCAAAAAGTAATATACTGTGGTGGATATTATAATTTGCTTACTGTGTAAACATTAATATTGTACTACAGTATACAGTAAGTGTCAGAGATTGAATTAACAGTAATGTTAACATGCATACCAATGTGTTTCTCAAAATCAACAATTACACAGTACTGTAATCTTTTCATTAATGTTATTCAATCTGTAACCTCTGTCATCAATTATTGTGTTCATTACTGTTCTTCAATATGTAACACTTACTGTACAATACAAGTCATCAATTAATGCTAACACTGTACTGTACAGTACAGTATACAGTATCAGTCTTTTATACAGCATTACTGCAACTGATGTACCCGATTTCACCCAGGTACAGTAGACCTTAGATACAGTGAAGATGAACACAGCTGTTCCCTGCCATATACAGTGCTCCCCAAAATTCATGTTTCTAGGTCCAGGGGTTTGGGATGGGCATTAGTCAGTCAGCCAGGGGACTTATATATACAGAACAATATATATATAATACTGTAGATTATGTCCTCAGAACCCCTAACATTTAACTTCATATCAGCTACAGTAGCCAGAATCACTATGTACTGTGGCCCTGATTCAGACCCGCTCGCTGCCGGAGGCGGCTCGCAGGTCTGAAGGGCGTTTTTTTTTTTTTTGGTGCGGCCTCCGGGCCTCTCGCATAGCTGTGGGTGACCACCCACAGCTATTGCGAGCGGCCTGGTGATGGTTGCGATGGTCTCGACTATCGCGACCATCGGGGTTTACAACGAGACCCTTGTGGTAGGGTCTCATCTGTCGCAAGCCCCAGTGAGCTTCCAGCTCTAATAGAGCCGGAAGTTTACTACTGACATCACGTATGATGTCAGTGGGGCCACCCCCAAATGGCAGGCGTTCCTTCGGGAACAACATCGACAGCCGGCCCTTTTGGATGCGAGTGCTGGAGCGCACTGTCCGGCCATTGACCCGCTTGCGAGCGGGTCTGAATCAGGCCCTGTCTTTCCAGTTTGACAGGATACCAGCAGTCTAAAGACTGACAGCGGCACCCCGATGTTCCAAATACTAACAGGGACTGGTAAGTGCTGGATTGTAACCCTCTCCCTGTCCCCCTCCTAACCCTCCCCCAGTGGTGACTAACTGTAAACTCCTCCCAGTGGTGCCTGGGTGTAGATTGAAAGATCTACAGCAGGGGTCTTCAACCTTTAAGGCAGTGTGGGCCACATTAAAAAATTAAACAAAGCCGAGGGCCACTAAGCAATACTGCGGTAATTAAACTCTGCCCCCTCCTCACACAGTTATGACCCATAACTGCCCCCTCCTGCAATTTTAATAATGTCCCATAACTGCCTCCCTCTGTAGTGCCCTCAGTAGTGCCCCTTATGCAGTGCCCCCAGTAGTGGTCCCACGATGCAGTGCCACAGCAGTGGAACCCCCCAGTAGTGGTCCCCCCTGATGCAGTGCCCCCAGCAGTGGTCCCCCCAGCAGTGTCCCAAGTAGTATTACCCCCCAATGCAGTGCCCCCAGCAGTAGTACATCCATCCCCCCAAGAGTGCAGCAGACAAACACACACGTAAAGAAAACAAAACAAACACTTACCTGAATCCCCGCTCCCGCTGCTGTCCTCCCGGGTCGGCCCGCTCTGAATTATGGGAATGACGTTATGACGTCTCTCCCGTTACTCATTGCAGGAGCAAGAAGGAAGAGCTCATGAGTGAGCTCCCGCCCGGCTCTTGCAGTGGGCGCAACAGCCAATGAGAGTTTGTCTGACTCTCATTGGCTACTCATTAACACACACGGCGTCGACATTTGTGCAGCGGCGGCAGCAGCCAATGAGAGTCTGTCTGACTCTCATTGGCTGGCTGTCAAAACAAACACACTGCTGCCGGCGGCAGTGTGTTTCTGTCTGTAGTTCAGACTGCACTTATTGTGGTCTGCACTACAGTAAAAAGGTAAACATTGTGTAGATAAAAACCAGATGTTAGAAAGTCAATAGGTCGAAAGGGACTAAAAAATGGTCAACACAAGAAATGGTTGAATTTTTTTTTTAGCCCTAATCTTTATCCTAACCTTCCCCTTGGTGCCTAACCCTAAACCTCCTTCCTGGTACCTGACCCTAACCACCCCTTCTAATGCCTAACCCACACTCCCTCCTAGTGCCTAACCCTAACCCTCCCTGGTCCGTACCTAACCCTAACCCAGCCCAGGAGGTCCCTAAACCTACACCCCCCCATCCCCGGCCTAACCCTAACATTAACCCGTATACTATACTTACAGTACCTTTGGGATGCCGGAATCTGATAGTGTTGTACTGTACATAAAGTAGCAGAGGAAATGTTATGAACCGTAGTGTATTGTACTTGTAACAAGTTAACAACCTATTTTTATTTTCATTTTTTTTCCCACCATGCACTGAACTTTGGAACATCCATACTGAGTATTCTGGTAAAGTGGACAGTTGTTTGTTGGGCTGGAGAAGGAAGAGGAATTGTTGGCAGTTATCCAGTAGCTGCATTGAAGAACTATACAGTACTGTAGGTGGTTCTACTGTAAATACTGTATATAGTAAATGGAAATTATTAACAGTTTCAATGCATGCTAATGTCAATGTAATACAGTTGTTAAGTAAAGACTTACTGAAAAAAACTGCAGTACTGTACAGTATACAGTAGATTCTTACTGTACTGTATACAGTAAAACAATAACACTGAATGTGGTTTTAATTTACTGTACACTACTGTATATTGTCTGACCTACTTACTGTACACTACTGTATATTGTCTGACCTACTTACTGTACAATAATCATTTTTGTTTACTTTTTCTAGTCGTCATCATGCAGTGACCATTGGCAAAAGTACTGTATCCTGATCTGCATACAGTATGGCACTGTGGGCCATACAGCTTTTTACCAAAAAGAGTGCAGATGTTTTAAACCTTCAGCTGTGTTGTCAGAGCCGAAACTAGGATTTTTGTCACCCGGGGCAAGGCCATAATTTACCCCCACACAAAAAAAATACAACGTAGAGGTCGAAAAGGGTGTGTGGTTTTATGACACAGTAATTCGCCTTATAACACATTATGCCACACAGTAATGTCCCTTATAACACATTAGGCCATAGCAATGTCCCTTACAACACATTATGCAACACAGTAATGCCTCTTACAACACATTATGCCACAGTAATGCCTCTTACAGCACATTATGTCATAGTATTGCCCATTACAACACATTCTGCCACATTAATGCCCCTTATTCCCTAAGCCACAGTAATGCCCCTTATATATAATGCCACAGTAATGTCCCTTATACATTTGTGCCACAAGAATGCCCCATATACATTATGCCACAGTAATGTCCCTTATAACACATTATGCCACAGTAATGTCCCTTACAACACATTATGCAACACAGTAATGCCCCTTACAACACATTATGCCACAGTAATTCCCCTTATACATTAAGCCACAGTAATGCATCTTATACATTTATGCCACAAGAATGCCCCATATACATTATGCCACAGTAAGGCCCCTTTACATTATGCCACAGTAAGGCTCTTTACACATTATGCCACAGTAAGGCCTCTTTTACATTAAGCCACAATACGGCCCCATCTCCCTTCTCTTACCTGCCAAGGTCATGCGGTGGGTGAACTCGGTGTGGCACGGGACGGGGCTGCCATGCGCTGAGGGACTGTCAGTACTGCCATCATTGTAATGTGGCACCGCTCATGAACCAATTGGAGCTCATGGACCGGCAGCCTCTGCTGATTGGCTGCTGGTCCACGAGCACTGATTGACTTGCGACCGGCACCACAATAGACTGACGGTGTCTCTGTGCCTCTCAAGACTGGGATGCGGCTCCAAACCCACAAGAGCAGCAATCTAGCCTACCGGCAGCCTCTCCCTGGCATCCCCTCAAATCTGGCACCCGGGTCTTGTGCCCCCTTTAGCCCCCTTAGTTATGGCCCTGGTGTTGTACACTACTGTAGCTATGTTTCCATTTTTTTCAGTTTGTAAAAAAGTTTACTGTACAATAATTTTTTGGTGCTACAGTATTTGCAGTTGGCCACACTTGTTTAATAGCCCTTAGACCTAGAGACCATAAGGCCTTCCCTTTCTCTCTAAATGTAGGCAAGTATTTTTCTGATACAGCAGCCATTTTGTATTCATATCGTAGCTAAAAGCATGTATTAAAAACATGTGATTAACTGCATATGCATACAGTACATTATGTTGTACCTTATTATGTAAAAGCATTGTCATTACTTTTTAAAATTGGTCTTTGTGTGTAATTATTTCATCCTTTAAGTGCATCTGAGACCCACCACGTGCATTTGTCATGGCAAGGTACAGTAAGGCTTGTTGTGAATACAGTAATGTAGTGAGTTCAACACAGTACCCCAACAGTAGTGAACAGGAATTCATCTCGTCTTATGGTGCCTACACACTAGACGAACTGCAAACAATGTCAACAATTTCCCTTGAACTCTTCTGGGCAGCTCCAGTACACAAAATGGAGTAAAAAACAGTACGTGACATAAGATCTATCGTGCACGATTTAAAGATTTTCATATCATTAGATCGTACGCAATAGCAGACAGCTGCTTGCAGCACAGATCAGGGAGATCCATGCTCCAAGATTCAGTGTAAAGAAACAAATCACAGATGCATGCGTGGATCAGTACGATCCATGCTGCAAGCAGCTATTGTATGATAATAAAAATTCAATAAGTGACAGATACATAGATGGATCAGTGAGATCCATCCATGCATCTGTGTTTAAAAAATGTATAGTGTACAAGTGTAAAAATAAAAAATATGCATTCCTCCCCCCATCCCCCCTTAAAGCACAACCAGCCCCTGGGTTTTTCATTGTTGTTACAGTATTCTTATTATTAGGGTTAAGGTTTAGTCAAAAGGTTGACAAAGAAATGGTCGACACAATTGTTTTTTTATTTTATATATTTTAACAGTTAGGGTTTGGTCAAAAGGTTGAGACAAAACTGGTCAATACCAAAAAATTGTTGACACAAAAATGGTTGACACGTACTGTTTTTATTATCATTTTTCAGGTTAGGGTTTTTGATCAAAAGGGTGGCACATAAATGCTCAAATTTTGTTATTATTGTTAAAAATTAACAAATAAATGGTCGACATGGCATTGTTTTTTTATACAGTATATATATTTTATTTACAGTTTCAGGTTTCATCAAAAGGTTGACCCGAAAAATGGTCGACACCGAAAAAACTCCAACACAATAATTGTCGACGCGTGTTGTTTTAAAAATTATTTTTAGCGTTGGGGTTTGGTCAAAAGGTCGACACAAAAATGGTCGACACATTATTATATTATTAGTATTATTTTTAGGGTTACGGTTTCGTCAAAAGGTTGCCACAAATATGGTTGACACAAAAATAGTCGAGACACATGCCCCAGACACTGAGGGTGCATCTGACCTACCTCAGCCCCTGACGCTGTGGGTGCCTCTGACCTGCCTCAGCCCCTGACGCTCTGGGTGCATCTGAAACCCGACAGGAAAAACAAACACATTAGCCCCCATTGGTCGGGAATCTGCTCAGTCACAGGACCCGTGCTGAGCATGTGCAGTATGAGTCCTATGTGTTTGCTTGCAGAGTGGCAGCAGACTATCAGTGATCGACAGTCCGCTGCCGTTTGGTGGCAGCGATAACCTCAGTTTCACAAAACGGAGGCATGTCATCGCCATTTGTAGGGAGTGAAGAAGTCAGGATCTCCATTGGCTGATGGTGATTTCATTACCTTTTTCCCTCTTCTGCAATGGCCGGCCTGCGTGACCTCGTGGTCACTCAACTGGCCAGGGATCATGCAGAGGGTTCGATGCTACGTCCATGGACGCAGGTCGGATCATTAATGCATGTAGGAGGCATGACTCCTGCTGCTGCATTAATATAATAGCAAGGATGGAATTGCAAAGCTGCCTGTGTGCAGCTTTGCAAATCTGTACACTACTAAATCACCCCCAATGTTCATTGTTTTTTTTTGCTTTGTTTTCTTTTTGCTGTAATACCAAACCTCCATGTTATGCTTTTCATGCTAGTAAAGGGACTTTGAGTCCTGCTGGAGAAAAACACTATATAAATAAAATTATTTTTATTATTATTATTAATAATTAAGAGCTCCGGGACCTGTTTTGTCCCAGCTTCACATGTTTTCCCCCCCAGTTATCACAGTAGCAGTGAAATGGGAATCCTGCAGTGAGTGGCTATGTATTGTATGGGAAGGCTTGTCATTATGAAATAATCAGGCCTGGGGGAAATTGGAGGTGTCAGTAAACATTCCACTTTTAACCTGGAAGTATCAGGTCATGTTGGCATAAATGTGTCATTTTGGAAAAGCCTGTGTGAGCAACATGTGCTTGGAACTCTCATTGTTCTTTTAACAGTGTAGACATTAATTTATTTTAAGTGATAAATTACATTGTTAATAAAGAGAAAAGTAGTAGAGGAGAAAACATTCTTTGAGTTACTTTTATAGATATATATGATATAGAGCGGTATCCAATTAGCTCTAAACACTATTCGGACGCTAATGGATCCCCTGAGGCTAAACATTTTGCCCCGAAGTTTGGCCCGACGCCGACACTTATCAGGGATTTTTTTTCGGGACCTGATGTGTCCTGAAAAATAATTCCCGAAAGTGGCGTGTTTTCGTCATCACTATGGCGAGAACACATAGGGTCCGTGAACTTATGTTCCCAGAACCAATAGGATACGGTGATAAAAATATCTGCACAAAAGTTGAATTACCAATGAAAAATCCCCGTTTTTCGCCCCCAAAAAAATATAAGGGCTAATTGGATACCGACCATAGAGTACACTACATATAGCAGGAATCCTTGAGTGTGACCTGCCAATACAATACCAATGATAGAACACATTTATATTAATACAGACGGTATACTGTATATACTTTGTGTTGAGTTCTGTATATCTACAGTTTTGCAGTGTCATTTTATTTAATTTAATTTCTATTTTGATTTTTATTATAAACATTGCTTGAGATTATAACTCCAGTGAGCACCAGTGTGTCTGCCTTTGTGCAAATACTAAAAGTATAACAGTCTGTTATTAAACAAAAATAACGTAAAAGTGGTTTTTGCAGAACAATTTATAGCATGACGATAAACATAATACTCATAGAACAACAAAATCGTGAAAATAAAGATAGATTTTTCCTTCCTTTTACAGTTTGAATAACTCATGATGTAAACTAATATTATACTGTATTTATGCTACTTATGATTTTTTTTTAACTTACAGGTTTGGCAGTGCCAACAAAACCCATGCCAGGCTATTCATGTGAGGATTAAAATCAAGATTAATTTGAAATGTTTTGTGACGTTACCAGCCAAGTGCCCTCCCCCAAATAAAAGCAACATCTTGTTGGTTTAAAGTTTTAAGTAAGGAAAAACCTACCTTCAGTCAACATGAAACAATTGCAAAGTGTCCTCATCCTTTTACTTGGTTTTCTCACTACAGGTCAGAATTTAGTTTTTTACTTGTTTATGTTTTGTAAAGCAAATATTAATTTTTCTATATTACAGCAGTACTTATAACTTATCGCACAGTATTGCGACCACATTATAGCATGTTACATTCAAAAATTTGCTCAACTTTCCTTCTATCACAACATTTACATCAGACCACTGTTTCTGATATATTAGTGACTTGAAACTGAAGTCCTGTTTATGTATGTATTTATTTTCTACAGGAAGATCATTATCATGTCTTCATTGTTCCTCCAACGATACTAACGACTGCCCTGGTATGTCACGCGAGTGCTCACCAGATGCAACTAGCTGCATAAAATCACTAGAAATTACCACAACGGGTGAGTTTTTGGAGTTTCAGTTGTTACACAAAGTAATGTACTGCCTAGCCACCCTCAGAAGATGTTTTATGAATGCTGCTCCAGATGGTATTGTCGGAGGCTCTGTTTTTGAGATTTTTTGTTTTGTTTTTTTTGTTTGCTTTTTTTTTGCTGTGGCTGTTGTTTTATTGATGCAACCTGATAACTGAGCTAAATTGATTAATATTTTTATTTCTTACGTTAAACTAAATGTAAAAAATACAGTGAGTCACTAGACAATGATTTGATTTGTGTATTAGAAGCCGCCTTATAAAATATTCAGTGATTAAAGCGTTGAGATTTCTTATTGTTACCATGGAAATTTTCTTGATTATACATTTTGCCAAATGTTGTTGCTACTTCATGTTACCATACTGGATAGTATTTTTCCATGCCTCTAGAAATATTGTAACATATCTACACACACCAAATCCTCCACACGTGTGTATATGATTTGACCGGTAGCTCACCGAAAACTGATGCATGTAATATTATTTTCTTGCCCATTTTGTTGTTATAACTGCCGATAAGAGACAGAAATGACTCATTGCCTTTATTGCATCATTTCAAATAAAATGCTGAAACATTCGCAAATGCATTTGTAAGTTTGACCGTAGGTTGTCTTGAATTTGCTGTATTACAGTATGTGCTGGGTGTAAGAGCATTTAGTATTTAGGGGAAGATGTATCAACCCTTGGAGAGAGATAAAGTGGAGAGAGCTCAAGTACTAACCAAACAGTTCCTAACTGTCATTTTTCAAACACAGTTTGGAGCTGATTGGTTGGTTCTTAATCCTCTCTCCAATTTATCTCTCTCCAAAGTTTGATACTCTTCCCCAAAAAAGGGTTACATAGAAGCATATAAACATAGTATTTGTCAGCAGATAGGAACCACTTGACCCATCTAGTCTGCCCCTTTTCATGTATCCTTTAGGCAACTTCAACCCTATTGCTCCTTATGTCTTAAAAATAATCTTATGCCTATCCCAAGCATGTTTAAATTGTTCCACCGTTTTAGCTTCAACCACCTCTGATGGGAGGCTATTCCACTTATCCACTACCCTTACTGTGAAGTAATTTTTCCTCAAATTTCCTCTGAGCCTACCACCCTCCAGTCTCAGTGCATGTCCTCATGTTCTTGTACATCTCTTCCTTTGAAGATCGCTTCCCTCCTGTCCCTTGTTAAAACCCTTCATGTATTAGAAAGTTTCTATCAAAGCCCTTCTCTGTTCCAAACTATATATATTAAGATCTTTTAGTCTTTCTGGGTAAGTTCTGTGCTGTAGGCCATGCACCATTTTAGTTGCTCTTCTTTGTACCATCTCTAATGTGTCTATCTATATCCTTCTGGAGATGTGGCCTCCAGAACTGAACACAGTATTCTAGATGAGGTCGTACCAGTGACCTATACAGTGGTATTATCACATCTGACATGCCTTCCTCAATGCTTTGGTGCATTGCTTGCCTTCCTTTAAGTCATTTGAAATGGTGACTCCTAAATCCCTTTCCTCCTCTGTTTTTTCCATTACAGTGTCCTTGATACTATATTTAGCCTTTAGGTTATTGAGACCCAAGTGCATGATTTTGCATTTTTGACATTAAACTGTAGTTGCCATGTTTTTGCCCATTCCTCTAGTCTACCCAGATCCTCAGTCATTTGTTTTACCCCTCCTGGTGTGTCTACCCTGTTGCATACATTTGTGTCATCTGCAAAAAGGCATACTTTCCATTTAATATTATTTGTAATATCACCAACATAGATATTAAAAAGCATTGGCCCAAGTACTGATCCCTGGGGTACTCCACTGGTTACCTTTCCCTCCCGTGAATACACAATATTTACTACAACTCTCTGTTTCCTATTCTGCAACCAAGATCTTATCCATTCAACAGTCATAGAATCCAACCCCAAGCTTTCCAGTTTGTTTATCATTCTGCGATGTGGGACAGTGACAAAAGCCTTACTAAAGTCTAGATAAGCTACATCTACGGCTCCCCTTGATCTATTACTTTTGTCACACAGTCAAAAAAGTCAATAAGATTTGTTTGGCATGATCTCCCCTGAGTAAATCCATGCTGTTTGGGATCCTATAAATTGTTGGATTTGAGATATTCCACCACTTTCTTTTAACAGTGTTTCCATTATTTTTCCCACTACTGATGTAAGGCTTACTGGTCTGCAGTTACTTGCTTCTTCTTTGCTTCCACTTTTATAAAGTGGTATTACATTTGCTCTTTTCCAGTCCTCTGGAATCACTCCTGATACTAGTGACTGGATGAATATTTCTGTTAATGGTGTTACCTGGACCCCTTTAAGCTCTTCTTGTATCCTTGGATGTATCCCATCTGGCCCCATTGAGAGTTCTGTTAGGACCCTCTCCTCTGCAAATTAAGGCCCTCATTCAGAGCCGTACGCTCTGAGCAGAGCGCACGCTCTGAATGAGGGCCGGTCTCCATGAAAATGGAGCGTCCTCCTGGACGCTCGTATAGCTGTGGGTCACCACCCACAGCCTATACGAGCGTGCATTTTGATGGCCGCGATGGTCGTGACCATCGCGACCATCGAAACTGCGAGCCGGAGCCTGCGGTTGAGGTTTTCAACCGCAAGCTCCGGAGTGATTTTGGCTCTATCAGAGCCAAAATCACTCCCACTGACATCACTAGTGATGTCAGTGGGCCGGCTTTTGACGGGAGGCGTTCCCGTGGGAACGCCCCCGTCAGGGAGGCACGCCCCCGGCACGCCTACCAAAGGGGGCGTGCTGTCAATCAACATCGACAGCACGCCCCCTTTGATCGGACACAACGAGCGAAGGACTTTCCTTCGCTCGTCGCATCTGGCGCATGCGCACGACGGAGCTCCCTCCGTCGTGCGCATGCTCAGTCCAGAACATCGACCCACTTGCGAGCGGACAGCCGCTCGCGAGTGGGTCTGAATCAGGCCCTAAATTTCATGTACCTCATTTTTATGAATACCTCTGCAACTTAACTGTGTCCCCTTCCCCTCTTTTTCTGTAGTGAATACTGAAAAAAATAATTATTTAAATGATCTGCTATTTCTTTGTCTCCCTTGATCATGTACTCACTCTCTGTCTTACGTCTTATTATTCCTCCATTTGACTTTCTCCTTTCACTTATATTTAAAAAAGTTTTGCTCCCTTTATCTACTGACTGGGCCATTTTTCCTCAGCTTCTGCCTTTGCACGCCTAATCACCTTCTTAGCCTCCTTCCTTCTGGCAAGATACACCTCTTTGTCGTTATTATTTTGTTTCTGCTTATATTTCCTAAAAAACATCTTTTTTAATTTCACACTAGTTGATATCTCTTTTGTAAACAAACCACACTGGCTTCCTTTTCCTGGTACTTTTCCTAACCCATTTAATACAAAGGTCTGTAGCCTTTAGTATTGCATTTTTTGTTTTTTCCCACCTCTCCTGCACTCCTTCCTAGTTCCTCCAATCTGCCACTGACTCACTAACACATCTTTCCATCTCATCCAAGTCAGCTTTCCTAAAATCTAACACTTTTGTTTGTGTATGGCATGAATGGGACCCTTTATACTAAACCATACTGCCTGGTGATCACTGGATCCTAGGTTCTCACCCACATTAACATCCGATATTCTGTCACAATTTGTGAGTATCAAGTCAAGAATAGCATTTTTGCGAGCATTGGGCTCCATCACCAATTGTTTGAGAGATGCTCCCTGAAGGGAATTTAGAAAGTCGCCACTTCTAGAGGAACTTGCAGCAGACACCTCCCAGTTTACATCAGGTAAATTAAAGTCACCCATGATTATAACCTCTCCTTTTAAAGCCATTCTATTAATGTCCTGCAATAGGTACTTATCCAGTTCCCGTCCCTGTCCAGGTGGTCTATAAATCACCCCAGTGCGAATTATGTCCTTGTCCCCCATTTCTATAGTCACCCAAAGGGCCTCAGTTATTGCTTCAACATTTTGTATTATAGTAGCATTTATGCTGTTTTTCACATACATTGCTACTCCTCCACCGATCCTCCCCATTCTGTCCTTTCTAAATAGAGTATAGCCTGGTATAGCTATGTCCCAGTCATGATTTTCATTACACCATGACTCTGTAATTGCTACAATTTCTAGTTCATCCCTCGTTATAATTTCAATTAGTTCAGAGATGTTATCAGCTATGCTCCTGTCTAAGGGTCATATTCAATATGGGAGCGAAGAGTCTGTGCTGGACTTTTCGCTCCACATCGGAGGATAGAGTGGGGATAAAGTATCAGGTGCGCGCCCGCTTATCCCATATTCAATTTAAAAGGAGAGAAAACGGGACCCGGCGAAATTGGATATACAAAAATAAAGGAGAATTTTCGTGAAATGTGCCTGGGACCCCCCTAAAGATGTCCAGACATGGGGGATCACTATGGGTACCCCCATTTTTGCCTGTTGAAGGAAGTCGTGGTTTGTAATAGCCGCTGCAGGCGCATATTAGCGGCTATGAAGAACTTTTTTGACACAGCTCATTTTTAGAGGGTATTCCCAGGGGTGCAGGCTATTTTTTCTAAGCCTGCACCTCTAAACCCCAATTCTACACTTTTTTTCGCCATGTACAACATGGTGAAAACTTATCCCTGTTTTTTTTTCAAAGACTTTTCGCACCGGCGAAAAGTCTTTGAAATTGAATACAGGCATAATTCAAACATGCGAAAATGACGTCATTGGCGATAATTTATCACCAATTCCGACTTTTCATAGCCAAATTGAATATGGCCCTAAGAGTGGGATGTAGTTTGGAAGCCGACAGTCTAAATGCCGACCGCCGGCTTCCAGACTTTCTAATCCCGGCGTGGTACTAATGACAGGCATCGAAAACTTGCAGGACGCCGGAAGACCGACGCCTGGCATACCGATGCCTGGCATACCAAACGAAGTTAAGCCGGGTGCCGGGCGTGGGCAGCCGCGGGGAGGGGGAGGGTTAGGATTAGGGCTCCCGGGGGGACTTAAGGTTAGACATCCCCTTGGAGGGTTAGGCTAAGGGGAAGGGGGGGTTAGGGTTAGGCACCCCTGGGAGGAGGTTAGGGTTAGGCACCCCCCCCAGGAGACTTAGGTTTAGGCTGCGGGGAAGGGGGGTTAGGTTTAGGCACTTAGAGGGGGGATTAGGGTTAAGCACTTGGGGGGGAGGTTAGGGATAGGCACCCCTAATGGAGGGTTAGGGAGGGGAATTAGGTTAGCGATATTTACCTTACGATTGGACTTTTCACCCTTGCCGGGCTGCCGATGTTGGGATTTGAACTACCAGCCCTGCGTCCGGCAGTAATACCTACTACACCCCTAAGAGTTTTGCTTGTGCATATTTTTTTTCCGAGACATGGTTCAATAGTATATTACAAAATGACAATGGTCAAGTTGATAATTGTATTACAATTATCAGATATTGTTCAATGTTTTTTTATCTGCTATTTAAAATGTTTCTACACTTTGTAAAATTCTTAACTTCGTTATTTTCTGAACTCAGCCAACTGCCCCCATAACTGAATGCAAAGACACAGTAGGTCTGATTAATACAGGCTACAGCTGAAGCCACATGACCAGCTAATCAATGGAGTTGAATTACCCTGTGTTAAGCAAACACTAGGCCTTAAATGACACTTCACTGACCAACATCTTCAAACTGTCAAAACCAATTACAAGCATGTACAATGTTATACACATACTTTTAAATACACAGTTGATTTTGCATTAGTGCAAAATAGATTAGGAGTTGTAGTTTGCAGGATGGCAAAGAAAATCACAAACATTGCCTATACAGCTGAGGATGCATGGCGGTTAATGCAGACTCTGGGACTTGTAATATTCAGCAAGGAAAATCACATACCTGGGATGAAAACAAAGAAATGATAAGTCAATGTTCAGTGAGATTCATGCAGGATAACTAACTGTTTTTTTAACTGTTATTTAAAATGTTTCTACACTTTGTAAATGTCTTCAGCCAACTGCCCCCATAAACAACTGCCCCATAACTGAATGCAAATGTTGTCAGGCAACAGCAAAAAGTGATGGTTGTCCATGATTTGTATAGCATTTACATATATCATTTAGATATTGACTTTACTGGAGCTGTTTTGATTTTCAGGCTAGCACAAATATATAATACACTTTGGGGTAAAGTTTCTACGTAGTTTTTTGGATGTTGGATTTAAAACGGCAATCACAGTAATGTTAAATGCAAAACATGCCTGGTTTTGTATTTTATATCATTGCTCCTTTAAATCAAGTCTCAGAATGTACTAAAAAAGCAGTAACAATCAATACGAGTGCATATTAACTTGACCGCTTTGTGTTAAAAAAATAAACCACATTGGATGCGTAGTCCTTGAATAAAAATACATATTTTATTTTTCAGGCTCTTACGTTTTCTTCCATGTTCTGCTAAGGTTTCATTTAAAACCATATTACTAACAATAGTGTGGTGTTTTAAATTTGCTCTGCAACTCCAGACTAATTGGTTTCCTATGTCACAGTTTTCCCAATGTTCTTTCTCATCTAAGTTCTTTCCCCATAGCCATTATTTAGTACCAATCCAAAGCACACACGCACACTTTTCAGAATAACCTTGACCAGTATTGCTACCTACTCTTCTAATCAATTGGCATGTGTCGCCTCACCCACTAAGGTGGGCATCACATTGATCTGAAAATGAGAACTGGATGTCTTTCAAGTCTGTTGTAATGATGGGTACACACTTGTCGATACATTGTTCATTCGATCAATGAGCGATATATCGTGAGTGCATCGGCAGGTGTGTACACTCACTATGTCAATCAGCGACATTGTTCACAGACATATCAGGTCGGCACTGTGGCACAGCCGATGCCGATATATCTAGCAGATATACTAGTATGTCTGGCTGTGTGTACAGGGTGACCCGCCGACCACCCACACACAGGGACTGCTGACACCGACATCTTAACTGGGTGGGCAAATTTAAATGCCCAAAATAAAAAACAAAACGGGTGGTTCAATAAGCGCTGTCTTCCAAGAACATAAGAAAGTCCTTCTTGATTGGGACTGTCCCTCAGGATATAAAAGAAGAAAATACACAGCAAATAACGCTAATCTTGTATTGGACAACGTTTCTGTTGATAAGGAGCCTTTATTCCACGACTCACCTCCTTGATAAACAATATGTTCCTATCAAGGTATCTTTGTGTTCAGACTTCCCTCATAGTGAATATGATAGCATATTCATGCATTCCCGTCAAGAACCCTTAGGTGTACGAACTCACCTGGACACAGGTATCAACGTCCACATAAAGGTATCTTTTGTTCGGAGTAGCAAAAGGTCCTTGGCAACCAAAAAAGATAAGTACTAGTCCAATGTCAATCACAAAAAATATGGATTTATTGATTAAGAATAGTTCCCAAAGAACACATTAACAAGAACAAAAGTACATAAATAAGACACTATCTCCACTAAAAATGAGTGGTGGACAAGATGGCAAGGATTAAAAATATAGAAAAAATACCAAAAGTCTCAGTGTAGGCAAATAGGGACAGTCCCAATCAAGAAGGACTTTCTTATGTTCTTGGAAGACGGCGCTTATTGAACCACCCGTTTTGTTTTTTATTTTGAGATTTGGAGTTGTGGTGCACTCGGGGTGTGGACTGAGCTGCAGTCTGAAGGGCGCAGGTTGCCTCTACAATTTTGCATTCTGGTATTTACATTTAAATGCCCGCCCAACTGTGATGTCAGACCAGACATATCGAGCAGCCAATTGGTAAGTGTGTATATCTTATCAATCAGCCACTCGACAGCTGAGGTTTTGGAAGGGTATAGGATTGCAAAGCACCAAGTTTCTACCTTTTCAAATTCGAGTGATAAGGGAGATGGGGGTGTATCAAACCTTTTAAAAAGCACAGGTGGAGAAGTTACCTATTTCAGCCAATTACCTCCTACCTATCATTTTATAGATTGTGCTTGATAAATGGCATTTAGATACTGAATAGCTACTATGGGCAACCGCTGTACATGATCTCTTTAGGAAGTTTGATTGATACATCTCCCCCAAAGGTCAGTTTGATTATCTTTAAAAAGGAAGTAGTGGAAGTCGGTAAGGAAAAGGCTGTGTTAAACATTTCACTTACATTTTATATAGTGAGTTTGAAATTATATTATCATCTGGTTATTACATTTTAAACATATATATAATCTATTGATGGTTTTAAACAGCTCTTCAAGGATCTATAGATTATGTTAATCGTCCTAAACTGTTTTTTTTTTATTTTAAAAGTGAATAAAAAAGAGGAGAAAAGCTTTATGCGTGGGTGTAATAATGACGAGCATGTGTGTGATCGAGACTTTAGAATGAATATTGGTAGAACTAATCAGCAGCGACGCGTTATCAACAAGTGCTGCAACACGGATAATTGCAATAAGTGCAAGATGAAGGGTAAGTGTTCACTTATAGACCTCTATGGAAATGTTTTTCAGATGTGACTTTAGTTTATGGCATTAAGCTGCATAATTCAAATTAGTTTATGTAGCTGGCTATTGAAAACAATGAATTAAAACCATGTCATCTTCAACTGCTAAATGCTTATTCCTTCAAAACTCCACAACATGTTTTTGAGATATTAGTAAAACACACTGTCATAGAGAAAAACAATGTACAAGCTTGTGTGCACATATCATATATTTCCTCTATCTGACAACAGAAGCATACTGTACATTCTGTACATTCACGACCGCAAGTAGGAGGAAGGGGGGATAGAGGGGCGCATGCCCCGGGTGGCGGATTTGAGGGGGCATCGCAGGGCAGGCTCCAGGGTCATGCAGAAGCGGTTCAGCCGATGCATTGCAGGTACTATAATGAGCCAGACTGACTGACTCATAGCAGTATGCTGGTGGCTGCCATGGGAGAAGATAGGAAGCGCAATATACAAAAATGGTGACCCATCATTTTTGTATATTGTGTATTCTATGAATTAGGTGACTCTTTTTGTGACACTGTACAGCTAGAGATTGTGGGGTAAATTTACTAAAAATCGAGTTTGGTTGAGTTTTTTAGTTTTAAACTCACTTTGCTTTACCAAAACTCTGGTGAGTTTTCCCTTTAACAACTCGCAAATTTACTAAGAAGTGAGTTTAGGTGAAAGTGAGTTTTTCGATAGTGAAGCACATCGAGTTTTTTCCTCCAATTTGCGAGTTTAGAGGAGAGTTTAAGGAGAGTTTAGATGAGATTACTCACCCGAGATTGCAGACTCTCTTCCAAACTCACCCGAGCAAGCAGCCTGCACATATCAGTGAGATATGTGTAAGCTGCTTGTGTGTTAAGACCTGTAAAAAAATGGGTTAAATAATATAAAAAAAATGACATAGGGTCCTCCCCCCTAAAGCTTAACCAGCCCCGTACTTGCCAGCCTGTCCTGGTACCTACAATTATGGAGAACAAAATGAGTTGGGTTCCACCATAAATAAGGTACCAGCACCAGGCAGCAGGGCCAGTCCTGGTTTTAATTATAGGGCTTAAAAAAATTGCGTAGAGGTACCCCTATAATTCAAACCAGCACTGGACCCTTTCTAGCAGGGGGCTGATGCCACAGCCAGGGGAGCTCTCAGCTGTAGCAGCAGCCCTGACCACTAGTTAGCCCAGGCCAGGGATCCCTTGTGGTTACATCAATGATACAATGTAGAGGGTCCCAGCATAGACTTCAATGGAGATTTCTCTCCATTGAAGTCTATGAGTAGACACGCTGACCGCATAAAGCCATTCAGAGAGCTGCTCCAATGGAGATGCCCGCTGATTGGCTGGCGGCTTCTTCAATAATGGGGCAAATGTCTGCCCTGGTCATTTGTATGGAGTAAAGGTATGTGTACACACACATACTTTTACTCAGTCCGCTTGGAGTCGGATTCACCCGTGTTTTTTTTTAACCCTTTGGATGCCTACTTGGAAAAAGGGCGTGAACTACAAATAGGAGAGGTGAGTATGGATTTTTTTATAGGTACCCCTAAGGATTACTTTGGATACTAGGTGAGTATGTGTAATAGTGAGTGTGATAGTGAGTGTGAATGTATGTTATAATAAAATTTTACTTTCATGGTGTATGTTGTGTTTATTTATGTATTGCTTTGGTTGTGGGACTACAAGTGCCAGTGGGCCTCTAATGCCCCGCATGCTGGTATTTGTGGTTCTCCAAATACCAGCATGCGGGGGGAGGCTTGCTGGTAAGTGTAGTTTCACAACTAAATACAATATTTAACCATTGATTTTACACTACACACCAACACTATCAACCCAGCACCCACCAACCTAGGGTGCCGGGGATAGCCCCGGGCTATCAGCCTAGGCCAGGGGTGCCCTGGATATGGGAACCCCTTTATTGGAGGGATCCCCAACTCCCAAGGGATCCCTAGCCTGGGCTGACTTGCGGTCAAGGCTGATGCTGCGGATGGTAAGCCCGGTAAAAGGGCTCCCCTGGCTGTGGCATCAGTCCACCGCCAGAAAGGGTCTGGAGCTGATTTTAAATATATGGGGGATCTCACGCCATTTTTTTTTTGCCGTAAATTTCAAATCAGGTCCGGCCCTGCTGCCTGGTGCTGGTTCTTAAATTAAGGTGGAACCCTATTCATTTTGTTCCCCATAATTTTAGGAACCAGGACTGGCTGGCAAGTCTGGGGCTGTTTATGCTTTAAGAGGGGGACCCTATGTCATTTTTTTAAAATAAAAACACTTTATAATAGGTATACAGGCAGAAACATACACAAATCACACTGATCTGTGTATGTTTCTGCCAAACTCATAAGCTGAGGAGGTGGTCTATTTGAAACTTCTATTTCAAAGTGAGTTTGCTACAATCTCACACGAGTTTGGAAACTCAATTCTTAGTAAATTTGTGAGTTGCTTCTTTTTCATCTAAAGTACTTCCTATTTTGGCCGATGATGAGATTTCTCGAGTTTGCAAACTCCCATGAGTTTTAACAGTGAAAAAAGAGAACTCACTTCCAAGTGCTATCTCACCAAAACTTACAAAAAAAATCGATTTTTAGTAAATTTACCCCCATGTGTGCCAGAAGGTTCGTATATTTAAATTTTTTTTAGAAAAAAGCAGGCGGTCTGGTCTGAGGAGAGGAGAATGAGGGACCCCCCCACTATCATCACAGCCCTGACGCCTCGTCTCTAAGTTGGTGCGACTCTGCTCTTCCTGCTTTTTCCACAGGTGACATCGTGAGTCTGAAGTACCCAGCACAAAGACCATGGTAGTCAATGGAGGAGCCTCCCTGGCCCCTGTCTGCCAGCCTAGCCCAGCCTGCTCCTGTAAATAGTAAATTAAATCTTTTTATTTATGTGTGTATATATGTATACAGTCAGGTGCATAAATATTGGGACATTGACAGAATTTTCAGATTTTGGCCTCTATTTACCACCACAATGGCTTTGAAATGAAACAAACAAGATGTGCTTTAACTGCAGATTTAATTTGAGGGTAATTACATCCAAATCAGGTGAACGGTGTAGGAATTACAACGGTTTCTCTATGTGCCTCCCACTTTTTAAAAGGCCAAAAGTAATGGGACTATCAACTCAAAAGTTATTTCATGGACAGGTGTGGGCTATTCCCTCATTATTTCATTATCAATTAAGCAGGTAAAAGATCTGGAGTTGATTCTAGGTGTGACATTTGCATTTGGAATCAGTTGCTGTCGACTCTCAATATGAGATCCAAAGAGCTGTCACTATCAGTGAAGCAAGCCATCACTAGGCTGAAAAATCAAAACAAACCCATCAGAGAAATAGCAAAAACATTAGGTGTGGCCAAATCAACTGTTTGGAACATTCTTAAAAAGAAAGAACGCACCGGAGAGCTCAGCAACACCAAAAGACCCGGAAGAGCACGGAAAACAACTGTGGTGGATGACAGAAGAATTATTTCCCTAGTGAAGAAAAACCCCTTCACAACAGTTGGCCAAATCAAGAACACTCTCCATGAGGTAGATGTATATGTTTCAAAGTCAGCAATCAAGAGAAAACTTCACAAGAGTGAATATAGAGGGTTCACCACAAGATGTAAGCCATTGGTGAGCCACAAAAACAGGAAGACCAGATTAGAGTTTGCCAAACAACATCTAAAAAACCATTACAGTTCTGGAACAACATCCTATGGACAGATGAGACAAAGATCAACTTGTACAAGAGTGATGGGAAGAGAAGAGTATGGAGAAGGAAAGGAACTGCTCATGATCCAAAACATACCACCTCATCAGTGAAGCATGGTGGTGGTAGTGTCATGGCGTGGGCATGTATGGCTGCCAGTGGAACTGGTTCCCTTGTATTTATTGATGATGTGACTGCTGACAAAAGCAGCAGAATGAATTCTGAAGTGTTTCGGGCAATATTATATGCTCATATTCAGTCAAATGCTTCAGAACTCATTGGACGGCATTTCACAGTGCAGATGCACAATGACCCGAAGCATACTGCAAAAGCGGAATGTTATGCAATGGCCAAGTCAATCCCCTGACCTGAATCCGATTTAGCTTGCATTTCACTTGATGAAGACAAAACTGAAGGGAAAATGCCCCAAGAACAAGCAGGAACTGAAGACATTTGCAGTAGAGGCCTGGCATTGCATCACCAGGTATGAAAGCCAGCGTCTGGTGATGTCTATGCATTCCAGACTTCAGGCTGTAATTGCCTGAAAAGGATTTGCAACAAGTATTAAAAAGTGAAAGTTAGATTTAGGATTGTTTAGTTTGTCCCATTACTTTTGGCCCCTTAAAAAGTGGAAGGTACATATAAAAACCGTTGTAATTCCTACACCGTTCACCTGATTTGGATGTAATTACCCTCAAATTAAATCTGAAAGTCTGCAGTTAAAGCACATCTTGTTTGTTTCATGTCAAAGCCATTGTGGTGGTGAATAGAGGCCAAAATATGAAAATTCTGTTAATGTCCCAATATTTATGCACCACACTGTATATATATATATATATACACACACAGTACATATATATATAAAAGTTCAGGAGAGAAACTGCACATACTTAAAGTAACACAGTTGGTGCTGAAGTAACATAAATAACAAATAGATACCTCTTCAGTCCTATCTAGGACCAGAAAATAAGAGACCAGCACATCATCATCATAGGATGCAATCAAGTGTAATAAAGTATTAGGAGATAGCCATGCTCAGAGTATTTAAGTACAGTAGCTTCAGAATCACATAACAGGAACTAGCATCACAACAGGATACTTATTGTGTGCCTGGTGACCATATAATTCAGCCCTGGGCCCGACGGCCGTTTCGGTGTATGTACACCTTAATCATGAGCACAAGGAAACTACAAAAGGACGGCTATTAAATAGTGAGAAAGGCGCCGAATCAACAGTAAGGAATGAGCCTCACCTGTCACGTCGACAATCCGCATTTGCCTCGTACATCTGGCAACATTGTAGTGCTCATTAGTACCGAGCAGATCACATGGCAACGCGTCACCCACGAATCCATGTGAAGGCACCAGGTCATGCGGGTCCAGCGGGATATGACGCGTACTAGTGGACCAATCGCGTGTCAGGGCTGAAGAACACATGGGGCATGTAAACAAACAGCGTCACTGGATCATGAGCTGGGACTGAGAAATATATCTCAATCCACACAGTAAATCATATGGTCAGAGGGCACACAACAGGCACCTATATTCACAGTGACAAACAACAATAACACACATACATATATCAGAAACCATGTATAAATGTAGTAATCATAAAATAAGATAAGGAATCAAAGAAGTAATACATAAATAGACACAACCAAAGAGACATGTATCAAAAAGCAGAACAATATAAAAGAAATTCAAAAATACACAAAACACAACAGGATTCTGCCAGTTAACACAGCCCACTACTATGGCACTCAAAAAAAATAGTTTATTTTTTCTGGCTTCTGTTCAGTTTGTGGCCATATCTTGTATTACTCTATAAATATAATATATATGAAAATAATGTATAACGGATAAATACAGTAGGTGCCGTTGGATGGCTGATGTTGTTTTAATAGGATGTTGTTAGAACGTGACTATTAGTTCTTGACGTACCAGAATTTGCATTATGTTACTATGTATACAGTAGTTCTCATTGATCTAGGAGTATGTCGGTGATATATTCCTAGTAACCATGGTTAGGCTGATATGCAGTCACTCATTTATCCAATGCCTGGATCTGATTATATTAGTTACAATGTATTTACTATCTTTATACTTTGTATCGCAATCCAGATATTCTGTCCCTTGTTGACTGCCATAGCGTAGATGCACTCCACAGGTGTGGAACACCCTGAGATATTTGCACACACACAGGTGTCCATGTTAGAACCTGGTTCTGGGAGCTTCAAAGAAGTGTCTGGCTACAGGCGGTGTATTATAATCAATTATTGAAAAAGCCTTTTTAATGGAGGAGCGGTGCATGGCAATTCTCTCCTTCAACATCCGTGTGGTTTTGCCAATATATATTCTTTGGCACGGGCATATTATCGCATAGACAACAAATTTACTCTCGCAGTCGAGTCTATGTCATATACGGTACTGTAGTCCACATAATGGATGTACAAATTTATCACCAGTCAATAAAAATCTGCAATTTACACAACTACTACAGTGAAAGATAAATTTTTTGAGCGATAGCCAGTTAGTATTCAAGGAGCCCAGACTAATATCTGCTTTGGTCACCAGGTCTTTCAAGTTGTTTCTCTGTTTGTAAGCAAACATGGGAATACTGCAGCATGAATCCTTGAGTATTAGATCAGACTGGAGGACGTGCCAATGTTTCAAGACCGCCTTTCTCAACATGCCCGAGGAAATGGAGTATGTAGTTGGAAAAATAACTCGGGCTTGTTGTATCAGTGTTTCCTTAGGACTCAATAGCGTGTCCCAGTTAAGGGACAGGCATTTCTGAATTGCTCCATCCACCTCAAAGTTGATTATAGCCACAGTGTACAAAATCAGCTCCCATCCTGATAAGGGTTTGTTCTGTATCTGAGGTGATTCTTGCCGCCTGGATGAGGCCATGCTTGTGGGGCTTTGGATGGATGCTGTCTGCCTGAAGGACAGTATTAAGATCTATTGGCTTTTTAAAGATCTTAGTCACAAATTGCTGATCACTAATAGTTATAGTGACGTCCAAAAAATTGAGTGCTTGAGGGCTGCTAGAGTAAGTGAACCTGATGGTGCTGGATACAAACTGTTCGAGAGCTGTAACACTCCCCCTCCAAACAAAAAAATTTTCATCAATGAATCTGGAATATATTTTAATGTAATTTGAAAATATGTTATTATTCAAAATATGTACTGATTCATAATCATACATGTAAAGGTTGGCATAGCTAGGGGCCATGTTTGACCCAATAGCCATGCCCTGTAGCTGAAGAAAAAAATAATTTTCAAAAAAAAAAATAATTTTTTTGCAAGGTTACATCAATTAAAAGCAGAAAAAATTCAATAGGTGGACCCCGTATACAAGACAAGACATTATTAGAGATGGTCTTTCTGATGGCATTTTTTTCATCCTCATGATTAATGTTCGTGTATAGTCTAACAATATCCAGGGTCACCAGAAGACAATCTACTGGAGGAGGCCCAAAGATTTTTAGTTTGATAAGAAAGTCTGTAGTATCTTAAAAAGCCAACAGTTCTTAATAATGTCCTTCAGGCAGACAGCTTCTATTCAAAGCCCCTCAAGCATGGCCTGCCCCTCTCGCAATTCACCCAGGTGGCAAGAATCACCTCAGATACAGAAAGCCTTCAACAAACCCCTATAAGGATGGGAGCTGATTTTGTACATTGTACCTATAATCAACTTGAGGTGGATGGATTAATTCAGAAATGCCTGTCCCTTAACTGGGACACGCTACTGAGTCCAAAGGAAACACTGATACAAAAATCCTGAGTTACTTTTCCAGCTAGATACTCCATTTCCTTGGACTTGATGAGAAAGGTGGTCTTGAAACACTGGCACATCCTCCAGTCTGAATATTCAAGGATTCATGCTGCAGTATTCCCATATTTGCTTATAGACAGAGTAACAACTTGAAAGACCTGGCGACTAAAGCAGATATTAGTCCAGACTCCTTGAATACTAACTGGCTATTGCTCAAAAATGGTGCCTTTCGTAGTAGCAGTTGTGTAAATTGCAGATTTTTATTGACTGGTGATAAATTTGTACACCTATCATATGTGGACTACAGTACTGTATACAACATAGACTCAACTGCAAGAGTAAATTTGTCATCTATGCGATCATATGCCCGTGCCAAAAAATATATATTGGACAAAACCACACGGATGTTGAAGGAGAGGATTGCCGTGCGCCGATCCTCCATTAAAAAGGCTTTACACCGCCTGTGGCCAGACACTTCTTTGAAGCTGGACATAATATTAAAGACTTCCGTTTCATGCCCTTGGATCATATTAAACCACTAAAAAGAGGGGGAGATCGTGGCACTAAATTGCTTCAGAAAGTGTGTGAACTCATTTCCAAATTTGGGACACTTCGACCTGCAGGACGTAATGAGGAACTGTCATTTAATCTCTTCCTCAGAGTCACACTTTTTATACTACAATTCTTTGACCAAAAAATTTTTTTGAGTGCCATAGTAGTGGGCTGCGTTAATTGGTATCATCCTGTTGTGTTTTGTGTATTTTTGAATTTCTATTATATTGTTTTGCTTTTTGATACATGTCTCTTTGGTTGTGTCTATTTATGTATTACTTCTTTGATTCCTTAGGCTCATTCCTTACTGTTGATTAGGCACCTTTTTCACTATTTAATAGCCGTCCTTTTGTAGTTCCCTTGTGCTCATGATTAAGGTGTACATACACCAAAATGGCTGTCGGGCCCAGGGCTGAATTATATGGTCACCAGGCACACGATAAGTATCCTGTTGTGATGCTAGTTCCTGTTATGTGATTCTGAAGCTACTGTACTTAAATACTCTGAGCATGGCTATCTCCTAATACTTTATTACACTTGATTGCATCCTATGATGATGACGTGCTGGTTTCTTATTTTATGGTCCTAGATAGGACTGAAATGGTATCTATACACAGACATATATATATATATATATATATATATATAATATATATGTAGCCTTACCATACTATCACTTTAAACCGGGACACTCATGAATTACACAGATTCAATGGCTGTCTGATTTCAAGCCTGGATTTCACCTGACTTTAATGTGCCACAGAACCTGTGTAGTTCATGAGTGTCTCAGTTTAAAGGGATGATATGGTAAGCCTATATATATATATATATATATATATATATATATATATATTTGTATATAATTAGTTCTGGCTTGGATATCAGATTGCATAAAGAAAGAATAAATGAATAAGTGGAAAAAAGGAAGACATCCAACAGCAAAAATGTTTCAAAGTATGTTTCAATTGATCACTGGATCATAGACTGTAAACTTCACATCTGAATCAATCAATACTTCATTGTAGCTTTGTATCTAAATATGAACGGGTGCAGGACAAATACCACTGAATATCAGTGGAAATGGAATAGATCCAGTCAGTCCACACTCTCATCATAAAATTAATCAATGCTGGGGTAGCAATTAAAGTGGGGCATCCAAGCTCCAAGGTACATCTTCCAATATATATTGCACTCATCAGACTTCTTATCACAGCAGCAAGGTCCTTTTATTGTTTTAAAAAATCCATGAAGAGATCGACGTTTCAGTCCTCACTGGGACTTTTGTCAAGATACATGGATAAGCCCAACACCCCTTAAGTACATTTGTAGACAATCCATTAATTAGTGTAAACACACCCCTCCCCACAAAATAATAAACAGACAAACCCACATATAAAACAAACATATAATATAAAATATCTAGCATCAAAAATGTTGGATAAACCATATCAATAGCACTCAAGCAATCCAAAAATCTGTATCATCTCATATAGATGCAAAAACCAGCATATACTATTTGTTTGCAGACCCGGAAATTACTGCGTGTCACCACTTGGACCGCAATCCCAGAACCAGGTGCTAACATGGACACCTGTGTGTGTGCAAATATCTCAGAGTGTTCCACACCTGTGGAGTGCATCACCGCTATGGCAGTCAACAAGGGACAGAATATCTGGATTGCGATACAAAGTTTAAATATATTAAATACATTATAACTAATATAATCAGATCCAGTTATTGGATAAATGAGTCAGTGCATATCAGCCTTACCATGGTTACTAGCAGGGTCGTATCTACCCATTGGCCAGGATGGCACTCGCCAGGGGCGCCGGCCGAGGGGGGGCGCCACCTGGAGGTGCCACCCATGGCCGAGGGGTAGAATCAGGCTGGGACTGCCAGGACTGGAGTCCATGCTCCTGGGTACACCCCTGGCTCCTACCCGGGGCAGATGTTTAGGGCCAGGTAGCCGCCGGTATGCTGCCTGGCACAAGAAATTAATAAAGTTTTTTCTTTTTTGACACAAGGCGCGCGTGATGTCATGATGTCACACGCGCAGTGTTGTTGCACTTACTGTACTGGGGACCTCTCTGCCACAGCCACAGGCCCAGAAGAGATGGTAAGTATCTGTGTGGGCTGTGGGGAAGGAGTATGGCTGGTGACATAGAAGGGGAATGGCTGGGGGCACAGAAGAGAGATGGCTGGGGGTCACAGAAGAGGGATGGCTGGGGGGCACAGAAGAGAGATGGCTGGGGGGCACAGAAGAGGGATGGCTGGGGGTCACAGAAGAGGGATGGCTGGGGGGCACAGAAGAGAGATGACTGGGGGGCACAGAAGAGAGATGGCTGGTGACACAGAAGGGGAATGGCTGGGGACACAGAAGAGAGATGGCTGGTGACACAGAAGAGAAATGGCTGGTGACACAGAAGGGAGATGGCTCGGGATACGGAAGAGTGATGGCTGGGGGGCACAGAAGAGGGATGGCTGGGGGCCACAGAAGAGGGATGGCTGGGGGGCACAGAAGAGTGATGGCTGGGGGCACAGAAGAGGGATAGCTGGGGGGCACAGAAGAGAGATGGCTAGGGGGCACAGAAGAGGGATGGCTGGGGAGACAGAGGGAAGAATGGCTGAGGACACAGAAGAGGGATGGCTGGGGGGCACAGAAGAGGGATGGCTGGGGAGACAGAGGGGAGATTGGCTGAGGACACAGAAGGGGGTTGGCTGGGGGGCACAGAAGAGGGATGGCTGGGGAGACAGAGGGGAGAATGGCTGAGGACACAGAAGAGGGATGACTGGGGGGCACAGAAGAGGGATGGCTGGGGACACAGAAGAGAGATGGCTGGGGAGACAGAGGGGATAATGGCTGAGGACACAGAAGGGGGATGGCTGGGGGGCACAGAAGGGGGATGGCTGGGGAGACAGAGGGGAGAATGGCTGAGGGCACAGAAGGGGGATGGCTGTGGGGCACAGAAGAGGGATGGCTGAGGACACAGAAGAGAGATGGCTGGGGATACGGAAGAGTGATGGCTGGGGGACACAGAAGAGAGATGGCTGGGGGTCACAGAAGAGGGATGGCTGAGGGGCACAGAAGAGAGATGGCTGGGGGTCACAGAAGAGGGATGGCTGGGGGTCACAGAAGAGAGATGGCTGGGGGGCACAGAAGAGGGATAGCTGGGGAGACAGAGGGGAGAATGGCTGGTGACACAGAAGAGGGATGGCTGGGGACGCAGAAGAGAGATGGCTGGGGATATGGAAGAGTGATGGCTGGGGGGCACAGAAGAGAGATGGCTGGGGGTCACAGAAGAGGGATGGCTGGGGGGCACAGAAGAGAGATGGCTGGGGGGCACAGAAGAGGGATGGCTGGGGGTCACAGAAGAGGGATGGCTGGGGGGCACAGAAGAGAGATGGCTGGGGGGCACAGAAGAGGGATGGCTGGGGGGCACAGAAGAGAGATGGCTGGGGGGCACAGAAGAGGGATGGCTGGGGACGCAGAAGAGAGATGGCTGGGGATACGGAAGAGTGATGGCTGGGGGGCACAGAAGAGAGATGGCTGGGGGTCACAGAAGAGGGATGGCTGGGGGGCACAGAAGAGAGATGGCTGGGGGGCACAGAAGAGGGATGGCTGGGGGTCACAGAAGAGGGATGGCCGGGGGGCACAGAAGAGAGATGGCTGGGGGTCACAGAAGAGGGATGGCTGGGGGGCACAGAAGAGAGATGGCTGGGGGGCACAGAAGAGGGATGGCTGGGGAGACAGAGGGGAGAATGGCTGAGGACACAGAAGGGGGATGGCTGGGTAGAAAGAAGAGGGATGGCTGAGGAGAAGAAATGTAATTATTCAGAAAATATGGAGGGAGGGGGGTGCCAGTCCATTACTTTGCCAAGGGTGCTCAGACCCCTTGATACACCCCTGGTTACTAGGAATATTTCAACGACATACTCATAGATCAATGAGTACTACTGTATACATAGTAACATAAGGCAAATTCTGGTATGTCAAGATCTAATAGTCATGTTCTAACAACATCCTATTAAAACAACATCAACCGTCCAACGGCACCTACTGTATCTATCCATTATACATTATTTTCATATATATTATATTTATAGAGTAATCCAAGATATGGCCACAAACTGAACAGAACCCATAAAAAATGAAAACAGAAAAAAAATAAATAAAAAAAATATAGAAATGAAATTGAAAAACTAAAAAAAAAAAAAAAAAAAAAAAAATCAAATAGTCCAGTCGGATTCGCAAGTTCCATAATCCCGATGAATAGTTCTCACAGTTTTAGGGGTCCTTAGTCCAAAAAGATACCCCAAGATATAGTCATTTAGACCACGTGGCCAGATGGTATCTAATTTATATATCCATCTGGCTTCTTCACGGAGTAACGTTCCACAAAAGAATGGCCTATCTTAGGTCATCTATCAGAGCAGCAATCGCAGTGGGTGTCTCAGATAAACCGGCTGCAAAACATTTTTTTCAGGAGAAGCATCCTTTGGCAATGATGAAGTGTATGGTAAGAGATTGAGGGCCTGATTCAGAGCCGCTCGTAAGCGGCCACTCATTCGCTGTGAGCGATGTTTGCACAACTGCGTATGCGTATGGGTCGTAATGCGCATGCGTAAACCAGTCATTGCGGTCGGAAATCGAGCGCTCGCAAAACAGCGAGGGGCTGCTAATTTGATTGACAAAATGTACCGTTTGTGGGTGGTAACAGGGGAAGGTGCTTGAAAACGGGGGAGTGGAGATCCGAACGCAGGCGTGCCTAACGGTAAAAAGGGCGTTTAATGGGAGTGCATAATTAGTAAAGGAGCGTCATCGACCACGTCACTTGGTTGTCTTTTATCCTGAACTGCTCGCAGTGATTGCGGTAGGAAAAACCTACCACAAGCACTGCGAGCAGTTCAGATGCCTTTCGATGTATCCGATTAATCAAATAAATATGGGAGATGATGTGTGATGCGAACGGCAAAGGGGCGTCTTTACAAAATAGCGAGCGCATTTTTCTTTCGCTCGCTCAGACATAGAGGCGTCAACAAACCGCAATGAGCGAGCGCTCAATTTAAATAGCCTGCCCCTTTTTAGGAACGACCGTCCGCAAATAGCGTCCGGCTCTGAATCAGGCCCTGAGTCCCACCACCACCTAGGGGGGGGCAACCGGGCTAAATTGTTACTCCATGAAGAAGCCAGATGGGGCTGCGTGTTACAGACATGTGTGGGAGGGATGCAAACTACTGCCTTGCCCCTGGTGACAAAGATCCTACTTTTGGCCATGATACATTGATTGTTATTGTTACCGTAGAGATCAAGCCAATGAAACTGTGCCACTAATCCGCTGATTATGTGACAACACTGGGGACAATGAACTCCTAAGTAACACAGTTACCATTGTTATTCCCCTGCAAATACAGCATATTGCAGCTCTAATCATTGTGTTTGGTATTGGTCAGCCCTGGAGTGGGGTCCATAGATTACACGGTGTGATTGGACATGAACTTGGAGAAGATGACATGAGAGGTGGCTGAATCAAGGACCAGCATTTCTGTATAGTTTGTGCAGAGTAAAACTAGCAAATGTTTTTGAGATTACAATCCATTTAAGATCCCAGCCTTCAAAATATTTTTATTTTAGCACAATAGAAATATTTTTGCAAACAGTTTTAATTTACAAATGGAATTATTTTATATCTTATTGTAGAACGCAAATCATTTTAATTTTTCATTTACATTGTATCTTTTTTTTTTCAGTTCCTCCTTATAATGAAACTGCAAATGAGTTACTATGCCCTGTCTGCCACCAGACTAAAACCAATGACTGTGATAGCTTCGGCTATATAAGATGCAGAGGAGACGAAAATGAATGTATTGACTTTGCGGGAACTTTGCTAAAACAAGGTACTGGAGTAAAAACTGGAAAACAAATATTACAAAAAATAAGGCTATGGCATGATACTCATAATGTAGAGTTTATTGGTTTATTAATAATGTATTAAACCACTCAATTTGAACTGCTGACAAAATAGCATGGTAGACAAACCCACTTCTACAGTAAATGTTTTAAATTATATTGTGATAACAGGACTGCGGTGCAGAAGAGCACAGTAATAGGAGACATGAGTGGTATAACAGTAAATACTTTGCATGTGCACTATGGTTTTGTAGGGGGCGTGGCCACACCTCCGTAATTAGGCCACGTCCCCTATAGTACCCTGGCCCGGCCATAGCCTCTACGGTCCTGCTCAGAACTGGAAGCTGTGAAATCCATCTGATTCGTGGACAAGTTTTTACCTACAAGTTGCACACATACAGTCAGGTTCATAAATATTGGGACATTGACAGAATTTTCATATTTTGGCCTCTATTCACCACCACAATGATTTTGAAATGAAACAAACAAGATGTGATTTAACTGCAGACTTTCAGATTTAATTTGAGGGTAATTACATCCAAATCAGGTGAACGGTGTAGGAATTACAACAGTTTCTATATGTGCCTCCCACTTTTTAAGGGGCCAAAAGTAATGGGACAAACTAAACAATCCTAAATCTAACTTTCACTTTTTAATACTTTGTTGCAAATCCTTTGCAGGCAATTACAGCCTGAAGTCTGGAACGCATAGACATCACCAGACGCTGGGTTTCATCCCTGGTGATGCTCTGCCAGGCCTCTACTGCAAATATCTTCAGTTCCTGCTTGTTCTAGGGGCATTTTTCCTTCAGTTTTGTCTTCATCAAGTGAAATGCATGCTCAATCGTATTCAGGTCAGGGGATTGACTTGGCCATTGCATAACAGTCCACTTTCTAGCCTTAAAAAACTCTTTGGTTGATTTTGCAGTATGCTTCGGGTCATTGTCCATCTGCACTGTGAAGCACCGTCTAATGAGTTCTGAAGCATTTGACTGAATATGAGCATGAGGTGGTATGTTTAGGATCATGAGCAGTTCCTTTCCTTCTCTTCTCTTCCCATCACTCTGGTACAAGTTGATCTTTGTCTCATCTGTCCATAGGATGTTGTTCCAGAACTGTAATGGCTTTTTTAGATGTTGTTTGGCAAACTCTAATCTGGTCTTCTTGTTTTTGTGGCTCACCAATTGTTTACATCTTGTGGTGAACCTTCTATATTCACTCTTGTGAAGTCTTCTCTTGATTCTTGACACATCTACATCTACCTCCTGGAGAGTGTTCTTGATTTGGCCAACTGTTGTGAAGGGGTTTTTCTTCACCAGGGAAATAATTATTTTGTCATCCACCACAGTTGTTTTCCATGGTCTTCCGGGTCTTTTGGTGTTGCTGAGCTCTCCGATGCATTCTTTCTTTTTAAGAATGTTCCAAACAGTTGATTTGGCCACACCTAATGTTTTTGCTATCTCTCTGATGGGTTTGTTTTGATTTTTCAGCCTAATGATGGCTTGCTTCACTGATAGTGACAGCTCTTTGGATCTCATATTGAGAGTTGACAGCAACTGATTCCAAATGCAAATGTCACACCTAGAATCAACTCCAGACCTTTTACCTGCTTAATTGATAATGAAATAATGAGGGAATAGCCCACACCTGTCCATGAAATAGCTTTTGAGTTGATAGTCCCATTACTTTTGGCCCCTTAAAAAGTGGGAGGCACATATTGAAACTGTTGTAATTCCTACACCGTTCACCCGATTTGGATGTAATTACCCTCAAATTAAATCTGAAAGTCTGCAGTTAAAGCACATCTTGTTTGTTTCATTTCAAAACCATTGTGGTGGTGAATAGAGGCCAAAATCTGAAAATTCTGTCAATGTCCCAATATTTATGGACCTGACTGTATATATATATATATATATATATATATATATATATTTACACAGTATAGAGAGAGAGAGAGAGAGAGAGAGAGAGAGAGAGAGCAGCAAATGGTGGATGCCACTCGAAGACTGATATATAACACAAAGGCTGTGTGGTTGTGCAATTTATCAGTCTTCAAGTGTCATCCATCACATACTGCTACATTTGCTCTATACATAGGAAAGGCACCGCAGAAAGTTGCTCCTGCTTATTGGAGTGCCGGACACAAAAGTACAGTATATATAACTCGCTGGTGTATGTACTCTTTGAGCTGCCCTGCACCACACTGCATTCCTGGTCTTGATGCAAACTTATTTTATTAATACAACATTTTGGAGTGACTTGCGCCCCGTCCTCAGGTATACATGAACAGTAAAATCTGAAAAGCTTACCTTATAACCCCACTGGATCGTTGTGAGTGGCTAAGTGACGCTGGGTCCAGGTACACTCTGCCGGAGGGTTTCTGGTGCACCACAGTGACGTCACTGCTGCTCACATCCAGGGGTTGTCATACCAATCCAAATCGCATCCGGAGCTCAGTGCATATGAGAAATGCGGTCAAGCCCGCATTTTCGGGGCTTGACCGCATTTCTACCTTTGCTGCATCCCACCCTACATATTTTTATCTGTTTATTGGTAGATTCATTGAACGTTTTGCTTCTAGTGCACCTGTAACAACTTATATATTCTGCCGTGGTCTCTTCAGAAGGATTTCCAGCACCTGGTTAGTATTTTATGATGGTGTTTTAGAATTAATGTTGTACTGCATTATCAAGATAACATTTTAGTTTCCTGCCTTGGCAGTGCTCTCCATTCTCCTCCTCACCCGTTTCTCTAATTCGGGTTAGCATCTATGAATCCTTTTTCTACTATTTTTTCATTGTACAGTAAGTTATTTATTATTTTTGCATGACATTGTTTTCCGAGTTCAAGCTATTTCTATTGATTATCTTAAACTGCCCATTTGGGATGTTGTTCAGCCATCTGTGGTGCTGGTTACTGGATGTGGGGGATGCCATTATTACGGTTTATGAAGGTTCTTGTCTTAATTTTACAGATGTGGATATGAATATCAATATTGAGGAATTTGACCCTGTTTGTGCATGTGGCAAATTGCCGGTCTGGTTGTCGGAGTTTATCTGTAAGATGAACTGCTGTAGATCCTGGGTCACTGTCCATTTATGAGATGACATCAGCTATAAACCTGAACCAAAGAAGGATGTTTTCTCCATGTGGATATCTATGAAATATTTTGAGATATTATAACTATAGTCCTAGAGGTAGATCTATTAAAGTGTAGGTTTTTAGAAGTGGAGATGTTTCCCATAGAAACCAATCAGGTTCTACTTATCATTTATCTAGCACCTTAACATAATAACTAGAATATGATTGGTTGCTATGGGCAACAACTACACTTCTAAAAACCTGTATTTTAGTAAATATACCCCCTAGTTTTGGAATGTGTTTGGTATAAAAGATCTACAGTAAGATAGACAATGTCGAGATAGTAAACAGATGTTAGATAGGTCAACAAGAACAAAAGGTTAAAAGGGACAAAAGGTCAACACAGAAAAGGTCAACATTGTTGAAGGTTGATAGGTACAAAAGGTCAACAGGGTCAAAATGTTAACACAAAAAAATTGGTCAACAAGGACAAAAGGTTAAAAGGGACAAAAGGTCAACACAGAAAAGGTCAACTTGGTTGAAGGTTGATAGGTTCAACAGGGTCAAAATGTTAACACAAAAAAATTGTTGACACATTTATTTTGTTTTCTAGCCCTAATCTTCACCCTAACCTACCCCTTGGTGCCTAACTCTAACCATCCCTCCTAGTGCCTAACCCTAACCATGCCTCCTAGAGCCTAACACTCTGGTAAGTGCCTAACCCTAACAATAAAATATCACATGACGTCCATTTTTGTGTCAACCATTTTTGTGTCTTCCTGTTGTACCTGTCAACCTTTTTTCATCTCGACCCTTTGTCTCTGTCGACCTATTGCCTGTCTACAATTAGTCTATATCATCTGTATAAAGCATATGACCCACAGGACTCGTTTATGCAGCCTTCTTCACCTTAATAACTCAATTGAAAAATATACACATTTAAGTACTTAAAAGGCATTTTTATTTTTAGCTTTATGCTAAGTGTTAAAACTTTCACACAATTATTATGTGGTCCAGCTGCCACACTATATGGATCTAAGGCTGTATCCATATAAGCATTGTGATGCTGCAGGCCGTACTTCAGTGTATGCTTCCGTACATCAGTGTATCCATATAAGCACTGTGATGCTGCAGGATGTACCCCAGTGTATACTTCAATACCCCAGTGTATCCATATAAGCACTGTGCCACTGCAGGTCATAAGCCAGTGTGTGCTTTCATACCCCAGTGTATTCATATAAGCTCTGTGATGATGCTGGCTGTGCCCCAGTGTATCCATACAAGCACTATGATGTTGCATGTATATAAGCGCTGTGATGCTGCAGGCAGTACCCCAGTGTATCCGTAGAAGCACTGTGTTGCTGTAGGCTGTATCCTACTTTGTTCACATAAGTGATGTGACAATGTAGTGTCATTTGTGAACAAATTTAAAAAAAAATAATACAGTTTTTAAAAATTATATATTTGTTGTTGTACTGTTCCATACAGTGGCTGTGCTGTGTTTTCCATCCAGTGGCTGTATCCAACCACTCCCTGTCCTGTCACAGACTGGTGCTGCAATGACTCCACAGGCCATAGCCCACTGTATTCACTAACTTCGCATAAGCACTGCGACCCCAAGCAGTGTCAGTTAAAAAGAAAAGTATAAAATAAAGTTTAAAAAAATATATTTGGTTCTGTTGTTACTTGTAGTGTTCTGTGTGCAGTACCACAGTAATTTGTTTATGTACAACAAAGCCCTTTGAATGCCTGCAGTGTGAGCAGAGCTGCAAATTGAAAATGGATAGCGATCAGTTTAGAAGAGAAGAGCAGAGCAACAGCCAGTCTTTTGATACAGCTTTTGCCAACAGTCATGATGATACTAGTCCTTCAACATCATCTAAAGCCAATGCCAAAGGACATAGAGGGTTTAAGTTAGGGCATATAAAATCAAAGAACCAATATTTTACAGTGGTAAAAAAAACATCAAAGTTGGCTGCAGAAAAACATAAAATTGTCAATGATGCCATTCACCATATGAAGTGGCAAGGAAAGGCTAAGGCCTTGGCCTTTATTTATGAGTGGTGGTTCTGCAACTGTCCATGAGGCATGTTCTTCTGCCTCTTATTATGACAATGTAACCTTCTCACTCTAATCAATACTTCTGTGTCCTTTCCCTGTCTTCAAGTACTCCATAAACATACTCCCACTCCCTTGGGTCTCTGACCTATTCTTGATTAATGAAAACATTCTTGGTTTTAACTTCCTATGGGGTCATATAGTTTATTAAACTGCTGTCCTATCTGCAACTGCAGTGCCACTCTGATTCCTAGATGTGCCATGTTGGAAGCTAAACTGCCACCTGTTTGTGACACCCACTGCTGACGCTTAGCTTAGTCAGCCAGCTAGCTCGATGCAACTTTTTGGCCTAAACTGGAGTAAATCAATATTGTGAGCTGTGAAGTGGTCAAAATTGTCTGGAAATGACTGGAAATAAATGTCATCAGTTTAATAATACTGTAGGAACAAAAACAGGCCCAAATGATGTGATTTCAGCTGTTTTAATGTTTTTTTTAGAAAAAAATACAGATCCAAAACAAAACACACAAGGGCGGTTTTGGCAAAACCAAATCCAGATCCAAAACATGAAGTAGATACAGATCCTAAACCAAAACCAAAAATTTGCTAAAATGACTGTTCCTGACTAACACCCCCCCCCATTTAAACCAAAGATACTCAAGTGCTCTGCCATCCACTCTGCTCTTCTGCAAGTGACAGGAATTCCTTCTCACAGGACTCTCCACCAAGAAGTTACCCAGCCAGCCAGGGAAGGGTGACTCCACACAAAAATTGCATATGCTGGCTGAATACTGCAAACTAGATGTCTCTGAGCAGACCTGGGTACTTCCCATGAGATGGTGACTAGATCCCAGGACACATTGCACTGCTGGTGGAGGAGGGCATCTGTGTGATGGTACTGGGACCTGGCCAGGTCAAACCTACAGCAAGTCAGACAGAGTGGTCACCCTTAATGGAAAAGTAGACGATAACACACACCTGCTACTCTACTCCTCTGCAGTGAGGCACATAAACATCAATGCACAAACACACTGACAATGTAAGGCAAAACTGTTCCAGTATCTTGATAAAACTACAGCAAAGTGTTTTTCTGTAGCCAATAGACCTCTACTATTATTACTTATCTATTGCAATGTATGTCGGGAATGATCTAATTATGTAGTTATAGCTTAGAACATCTTGTTAACTATTATATTGTAAAAGTGTTGAGATAATTGTATAGGAACTATTGATCATACATCCAGAAGGGAGCCATATGTGAAGTGAAGAAGCCAGAGTTCCATTGGTGGAGTATTCAGAATGGGAGGGGATCCCAACTTGAAGATTGCCCTGAGGAACACCAGGATCTACAGCAGTAACTGAAGGAGATGCAGGATGGGTAGGGACACCAGGTCCTGCAGCGGAACTTTGTATTTTATCCTGACGGGTAGAGGTTTCCTGTAAGCATTGTGCCAGCTAGTGACTTGTCACCTCCAGATTCTCCAGATGTCCTGCAATATTGTTGAGGAGGTCTGGTGCTAGTTGAATACCTTCGGCCAGATACATTTGGCCAGTACAAACTGTCGTGTTTGTTTGTGGAACCGGGGTTGGGTTAATGTCTGTTTGAGAAGTGGGAGGTGTGTACGTAAAGCTGGCAGGCCTGAAGAGTTCTCTTGACATGTGAATAGATGCTTCCCTGACCGGGAATTGAACCCAGGTCTCGGCAGAGGGATGCCGGATCGTAACCACTAGATCACCAGGGACATCGGTGTTGTTGATGGTATAATGTGTGTGGCAAAGATGTGTGTTGCAGTAGATTAACCAGGCTGAACTGGGTTGTTACTGAATAATAATAAAAATACTTTTCTTACTTGGTTCTGTAGTCCAGGATACTTGAGTGGCAGATCTTGGCAGATGTATTTACCAGGCTTGGACTGGGTTTTCATTGTAGTCTGGGAGCACTCTATAGACGACAGGACCAGATACACACTGAAAACTGAAATGGATGGTAGCTGTGGAATAATCTGGCATGGAACCAGGAAAGAAGAAACCTCTGATATACCTGAGCAGACAGGTAGATTCTTTGCACAGGTGTAGCACAGGTTCAGCACACTGGAAAAAACTGGAATTACTTGTGCACCCTGAGATACTAATTACACAGGAATAGAATGACATGCGAAGTTATTGCAGCAAATATAGACAGAACTACACCAGTAGGATAACAAACTAATGTAACTGGAGCACAGTTGAGCTTCACTCAGTAGGTACTGAGCTAGACAGGTGTATACTTGCACAGGAACAGGCTGGATATTACCTATGCAGCTAGAGATGAATATTGCACAGTAGTAGAATGACATAGGAGTTAGTGCAGCAAACACAATCAGAACTGCTCCAGCAGGATACAAACAAAAGCAGCAGGAGCTCAGTAAGCTTCACTTAGTAGGGACTGAGCTAGACATTGTAGTGGCAAACACTGAGAGCCAGAGACTGGAATATATACCCCTGGGTTAGCCAGAATTGGATGAGCAGTGTCAGATGATACCGGCTGACTCAGGCTGACTAGTGATTGGCCAGATCGTGATCAGGTGATCGGGACAGCAATACTCCAGGGCTGGCTTGATATGTTCTGCAGCCTAGCAGGATGGAAACAATGAAGCCTGCGTCTCACAGGGATAATAGTTGACACACGAACTGAGCTCAGGGAGTGAGCTGGATGGCCACGGACCGGTAAGTGACCCAGCGGCAGGGGCAATAAGCCTGTGTTGTGACACCATGATGCTGATACAATGCAGGAACAGTGTGTGTTATACTGTACATATTAGGAGTGTTACCTTTAGATTCTGGTAACAATCATAAACACTATTCTATGTATCTGAGATAAAACTACAGTAACGCATGGTGCACTCAGATAAAAGCTGCAGCACCGGTGGTGGTGTTGGGGTCCTTATGTCCCCCGGTTACTCCCACTACTAACTCAGAACCATCCCTTACATGCTCTAATTTTGGTTTTCATGCTATACACCTCTACCAACCAGTACACCTTTGAGTAACTGTCATTTACTGTCCCCCTGGTCCTCCCTCCAAAATTGACAACTTTGCTTCCTGACTCCCTCACTTCTCTACTTAGACCTTCCCTCCATTATCCTAGGTGATTTTAATATTCCAATTGCTATTCCCACAGAACCCTCTGCCTCTAAACTCCTTACCCTCACCTCTTCATTTAGTATTTCCCAATGGACCTCCTCACCTTCCCATGTGAGTGGGCACTCACTTGATCTGGTCTTCTCTCACCGTTTTGATATTTCTGATTACTCCAATTCCCCACTCACCTCTCTGACCATCATCTTCTTTATTTTAACTTATCCCTATCTTCCTGACCTCCTCTATCTCCTAAGGCCTTAGTGTTATGTTCACTAATGCAGCAATGTATATAAAACTTGTCTTTGTCCTGTATTGTATTGTACTGTAAGTCACTTATTGCTTGTTCACTTATTTGTCTATGTACTTTGTAAGGTGCTGCGGAACACTTGTGGTGCCATATAAAGAAAGGATAATAATAATATAATTCAGGGATAGTGCATGTTACGTATGTTAAAATTATTACCTGCAGATATTCTTGTACACATCACAGTACCAACTACAACAAGTATAAAAGTGATTTTTGTACCCATTCTGTATTTGGACTGAGATATAACACATTGTTACAGGGCACGGTGGCTTAGGAGATAATCATGATTCTGATTAGATTGCGGCAAAAGTGTTTATTGTTTTCATTTTGATTAATCACATGATACATTATATATAGTTAACTTTGCAGTTGTGTCTAGCTAACATTTGGAACTTTAACCTATAAAGGACAATACTTTATACCTTTTACACCACACATAGGACAACAAACACGGGGCTATTATACATAGTAATACTAGCTAAATACAGCAGAAACTGGGGAATACATTGAGTGATTATTACACATAGCACAACACTGTACTACTGTATTTCATTCATCTTTTTACACAATTAGCATTCCCTATACTGCCGGGGATCTCAGGAAGGGGTCTCCTCGACCCCGAAACCCCAGGCTTGGCCTGAGTGACTTGAGTTGATAATGTTTTGGCCACGGAGCCCCAGTAAAAGGGTCTCTGGGCTGTGGCATTACAGCCCGGCTGTTTTGGGTCCAGTACTGGTTTTAATTATAGGGGGACCCCTACACAGTTTTTTCCCCCCTATAATTAAAACCAGGACTGGCCCTGCAGCCAGATGCTGGTTCCTAAATTATGGTGGAACCCTACTCATTTTGTTCCCTGTAATTTTAGGAACCAGAACTGGCTGGCAATTTTGGGGCTGGTTAGGTTTTTGGGGGGAGGACCCTACATCATTTTTTTAAAATAAAAAAACACTTTATACAATATTAGGTATTCAAGCAGAAACATACACAAATCACACTGATCTGTATATGCTTCTGCCAATCTCACAGCTCAGGAGGTGGTCTATTTGAAACATCAATTTATCAGTGAGTTTGCCGCAAACTCACCCCAGATTGTAAACTAGATTCTTTGCAAATTTGTTGCAACTTTTTCATGTAAAGTATTTCCTAATTTGGCCAATGGTGAGTTTAGTCGAGTTTGCAAACTCACATGAGTTTTAACAGTGAGAAGAGAAAACTCAAACCTGTTTGGTTTTAGTAAATTTGTGAGTTTGAAAAACAGGCTAAACTCGCATGATTTTGAAAACTCACCCAAACTCACCCAAACTCGATTTTTAAGCTGGCCACACAACTAAAGATTATATGCCCAACCAGCTAACTAGTTGATTGGTTGGGATGAAAATCTGGTAAGGTATGAAAGCAAATAACAATTAGCAATTTGCTCCCAAACACCGGAAAATGGACAAAAACTGTTGTTTGAATAAATTGTTTAGATCAAACATTTAAGAAAAGTGGGCTGAACGACCATTTTCATCTATTTTCTGGCATTTAGGAGCAAATTGCTGATCATCATTTACTCCCATACGTTACCAGATTTTCATTCCAACCAATCAACTAGTTGGCTGGTTGGACAGATAATCTTTAGATGTGTGTCCAGCTTTAGTAAAGTTACCCCATATTATCTTACTGCAGCACACAAGAGACTTCTTTTGATTTTATGCAAGGTATTCAAACCATTTGAAAAGTGTAAGTCTGAGTCAGGTCATACTTCACATACATACCTATATATATATAAAATATTATTCATTATTATGTATATTCACGATACACTAGAGAACTATTGAATTGATTTTGAACGGGTCTTCACTGAAATGTTTAATGAGATCCTCCAAGTATCATAGGCTATATATCTATATATATATATATATATATATATATATATATATATATATACACACACACACACATGCCCTTTCTACTCATCAGGAAGCTATTAAAGTGATAACATACTGGGCTTCTTCCAGTTGCAACTCCTTGTGTAATATGGAGGGCAGAGTCTTTTAGCCCCACATTACTTTTCAGTGACAGCAACAAGGAAGCTACTGATCTATCTCCCACTCTCCCTTCTCTGCTGCCAGATGGACCATCTCATCCTGCCTCCTCATTGGATGGCTGTAGGCCAAGCAGCCTATGCAGGCTTCCCCAAGAATGGCAAGGGGAGGGTAATGATTGGATCCTGTGTCTAGCAACATCATGGCAACATGTTGGGACAGCAGAACTCTGATTGGTTGTAACGCACCTATCCTAGCATGGCTGGGGCAGGACCAGGCTCTGGTTAGCTGGAGGAGAGTAAAACCATGTGTTAATGTAACCAGTTGCAGAGAGATGAGGGTGGCCCAAAAGACATTTGTGTTGCATTAGCAGAGGATCCTGCATAGCCATTTACAGCTGACTGTCTCTGCCAAGGCCTGGAGCCCACACCACATCACACTGAGCACCCCATACAGTCCTGGCTGCATGGTGTGCTGGGAGAAGTTTGTGCAGTGGGTCTGTGCTGCCTGGCTCTGGTGCTCTGTGCTTGGGGAGGCCACCCAGAGCTCAGCTCTGTTATTGTATCTCTTCTGCCTGTTTGTTTCCTGGCACCAGCTGTGCAGGATCTATGCCCCCCATCAGCCGCTTTCATCTGGATGTTTATATTTATGCTGTGGCTGCCTCCACCCATGTGCACTTTCCTTCCCTCTCTCCGAGTCCCAGGGGCCACCGCTGTTGCTGCTGATTCCTCAGCTGCTGGTTGGGTGGTAAGCTACTCTATACAATTCGGAGATCTACCTACCCAGAATTTCCAGGGCAAATTCTGTATCCAAAACTTTGCTGGGAACATCACACTGGGCACAGAGAAGCGGACACCCAGAGAGTGATCGGAAGTGCCAAGGGTACTGTCTCCTTGTCTTTGAGTAAAATTAACAATCACTCATTAATGACTAATAGGCACTGCTAGTATCCTAATTAACAATCTGCATGAAGAGCTAAAAAATCCGGCGGAAGATACTGTATAAAAATGTTGACCTTGTAGATCAAGTACTTTGTTTGCTTCAGTAGTACTCAATGATTTGCAGTATCTTGGAACTGGTCCACTACATCTTGATCACCATGCATGATTCTAGATTTCAGTCATATGTAAGGTATTGTTTTCCAATTGACACAGATCTTATGAGATGCAAGCAGCTACTGCGAGTTGGTCAAAATCGACTGAAAATTAATGTTATTGATGTTAAAAATACTGTAGGAACAAAAACAGGTCAAATTGACATACTAGCTGTTTTTATTAATTGTTAACTAAATATAAAATCAAAACCTACATAAACTAAAACCAAAACATTTGATGTTTTTTTATCGAAACCAAAAAAAGGACAAAGATTTAGAACCAAAACATGGGGGGAGTGCACACTTCTGTAAAATTTAGAGCCTGAAACATCCATCAGCATGTACATACTATGGTAAAGCAGTAGTATCTGTATGTCTCTCTCTCTCTCTCTCTCTCTCTCTCTCTCTCTCTCTTCTCTCTCACTCTCTCTCTCTCTCTCTATATATATATATATATATATATATATATATATATACACACACACACACACACCATGGGTGAAGGAGGGAGATGAACACCAGTCCCTGGTCCAGTCAGTTCTCTCCTCATAGACACTGTATTTATCAAAACCATCTAAAGCTGGACTCCATCTCAGACCAGGAGGTTCTGAGATGTCTAGATTGAACTGTGCCAATCCCCTTGCACCTTTGCAATCTCATTTAGCCAGCAGCATCTTAGTAAAATTTTAGCTTTTGGTCTGCACAAATTGAACTGTGCAGTCCATTTTATGGCCACTGGCCCCATCCAGTGCATGAAAGCATGGGTGAAGGGCATCACACAGGACACATTTTCTCAACATTTACCACATGTATTAAGTGCCCTTACAACACAGTGGCATGGTGTCACAATGGCAGTAGTCAAATTTGAATTGTATAGGCTTAAGATTTCCTAATGTTTTGGGAGCTATGGACTGCACACATATTGTGCTGATACGACCTCGGTTTTATGGAACTCCATTGCAATTGTGTAAGACCTCTAGAGCCACTAGCAGGGTTTTCTACCTACAGTACAACAGCCACCCATTGTACCCTTAGTGTTTTATACACACACCGGTACTTAGAATGCCACCAGGTCTTAAACTTCAGGAAGTAGGAGCTTGCACAATTGGCTGGAGACTGCAAGGTGTTAGGCAGGAGAAATATACAGCAAGCCACAGACAAGAATGGAACACGAAGGGTTAAAGGACAGGTCTGGGTCTGGACTTCAGCTGCAGCAAATGAGGCACTGAAAGGTGGAATGTAGAGCACTGTGCAGTTTTGAATTCACTTGCAGGCTGAGCTGGGAAAGGCACAATGAGAACACAGGTCAGGGTGAACAAGACAGGCACAGGATCCGGTAAGATACAGGCATACTGTAGCTGACAGGCAAGGCTTCTGACAGACAGAGAGTCCACAGGCCCAGACAGGGAATCACAGAAATGGACAGAGTATCCACAGGAATATACAATAACTGGGATCTGGGACACAGACCAGCAACTTACACAATAAAATAAGCTATAACCAGCAAGGTGGAGCAGGTCTGACTGCCTTATAAGGAGGAGCTCCACCAATCAGTGTGCAGGTACAGGAATTAACAGATTACCAGCAGCTGGAGCTGTGCATGTCTATCTGGCAGTACTCGCGGCCGCCCGGGGTCTTGGTCTCCCAGCAACCACAACCACTGTCCCATTTCAGTGTCTGCATTGCCTGATGACCGGGGAGACTGTCAGACCCTGCGGCAGGAAGCCGCATACCGGATTACTGGTGACTACTGGAACCTGCGCAGGTAACATGACACTCTGCACAGTGCAAAGGTATACATAAATAACCATCTTTACCACTCTCTTAATATGAAGATAGTCTATGATAAGAAAACATCTATCATAACTGTTTTGACAGGCCCAGTCATGTCATGATATTTATATTCTAAGGGGTCTAGTTACTAAGCAGTGTTAGGAAACAGAGTGAAAAGTGATAAGGTACCAGCCAATCAGCTCCTAACTGCCATCTCACAGGCTGTGTTTGTAAAATGACAGTTGGGAGCTGATTTAGCTGTCACCTTATCACTTTACACTCTGTCTCCTAATACTGCTTAGTGAATAGACCCTTGAGACAGTCATCCCTGTATGCTAAATGTAATAATGGACAGGTGCCATATAGATGGATTATGGGTATACCTCTAAAATGTTGCATGTGTTTTAAAATTAAACCATATGCTTCATATATTTTTCTTTTCTATCTCTGTTTAGCCAAACAAATTTGTGCTGTTTTTTTCTCTTCAGGCAATTCTGGATTTGGGAGTCCTGGCTTGTGACACCTATATTGCACCTGAAAGGTCCTGAACAACACAAATATAATGAGACCACATTGCCGGCAAATGCAAAATTGAATGTTCCTTTTGAAGTCCAGGTTCAGGTGCCTTGATAAGTCTGGTGGTGTGCTCCTTTACATGCCTATCAAAGCATCAGATGTTATGAGAGTTGCATTACAACAACATCTGGTTTTCATTTATGTAGACAGCAAACAAGCAGGGGTTAATATATCATCTAGCAATGTGCAGCCAACAGAAGAGGAGTCAGGTTTGGCAAAGACTGATTGACTCATATGATATATGTAAGTATATTGTTAGCATTTTTAGTTATTTTGCATTGATTTATGTTATTAAAAATAAAAACAATTTATGTTTTTATGTTTAATTTGATTAAAAATACAAGAATATTCACTAGGAATCATATCATTTGTCACCTTGCCAATGTACGTTGTGTTACCAAGTGAATAGTGAATATTATTGTCAATTGATATAGACCAAACACCTAACAGTAGGAAATATAATTTATTTGTAATGTGTCCAACATATTGACATACAGAAAATTTGCAAAATATGCTTTTAAAGGCACAACATGTTATTTTGTTTTTTTTTGTTTGGTACAATAAAAATAATCATCATCTTAACCATAAACAATAAATTTGGTTAATCAGCAAGCATACACAAATATATGTACTTTACAAAATAAAACATTCCAAACACAAAATAATAAAATTAATGAAATAGTATAAATGTAGATTACCAATAAATATATGTACTTACTGTATATTTTCTTATTTGTTGGCAGAAGATTCCTGAGTCTTGCCCTCTGGCTGAACCACCAGTTGTGTGATCACCACGCCTAAGAAGAGTAGGGGGCATTTATTGAGGAGGCATGCTAGATATACTGGTTTCTCCAAATGTTTAAATTACATTTAAACTACATAAAAATAGATGATGCATTTGTGCACTAATAGTGACATTATTTGTATTGATTTCCCTTTATGATTTCTTTAGGGACAGTATTAAAGCATTATATATATATATATATATATATATATAGACTTCTGAATCCACCAAAGGAGGGAGGCACTCGCCACTGTATTTCTTTAAGTAATTTTATTCATTCATGGGCTTCACACTTGCTTGGATGTATAAAGATATTATTTCTGGTCGACGTTTCGGTTCCAAACTGAACCTTTCTCAAGACCTCATCAAACAATTGGTTCTTACAACAAATGATACAGAGACATCATCTGTGAAAAACAGAAAAACAACATTGATATGTCTACCAGGCTCCTTATAGCCAAATACACCACTTGTGTTAAACTATCTCATGTGTCCAGCACATATAGTGCAATATAGAGTGCTGTATGTAAATAACACCAGCGGGACACCATCACCCAGGTGCCTGTATAACAATACGATCACACCATAACTAAAGCAAGCACCACTAAGTGTTAACCACCAGAATGTGAAAGTCATTATAAATGGATACCTCAATAATACAGCGCTGTAAATGAAGCGCATATTTCAATGCAGACGTACAAGGTTCAAAGCCTATAAAGGACATAACTAAGTTAACCACAGAGATAAAAACGTCAATAACTCCACGATATATGTGGAAATAAGCTCACCTTATAACCTAGGGATCGCTTGTAGTAACCACTGGTACATCACTTAGTGTGCCGCATGTTGGTTCTCAATCTGGTGCACGCTGTCTGTTCACTCCCATCGTGTTTCCGGCTATAAAAGCCGCGAAACCGGAAGTACGTGTAAGTGTTAGCTAAACACTTCCGCGTGCCAGCATGAAACGCACGCTAGTAATATAGCCTGGGTAACCAACAGTGGTGGCCCGCTGGGGTCAAAAAAGTGGTGTATATAGTAAAGAATGGACGGAAAGAAAACCGCCCCCTACCTGACCATAATACACTGCTATAGGAGCCTGGTAATGCCATATTTACATCACAATACACCAAAATACCGTTTAAATATATGGCTACAGTAGTATAAGCTAAAGCTCATTTATAAATAACATCGCATATATATGTGTGTATATACACTCACATACATTTGTGTGTGGCTGAAACACCGCAAGGTATATCAACAAATGGATACTATACACCAATACTTATAAATAACATATAGATGGTGTGTCGAAAGCATTTACTTACATAAAACAAAACGGACATAAATATATAGACAAACATATTAAAATGATGCAAGATAATTATTCAATAGTCATTATCTAGACCCAAAATATCTAATGTATCTAGTCTTATATCAAATACACCATACGGGACCCACATAGAAAGAGATCCACATAGTGCAGCAACAAAATATTGTCACTCTGCCTCAATGTTTATAATGTTTATAGGAATACATTCAACGGATTACATTCATTAAGTCCTTTTGGCATGACCGTATTTAATTCGTATATCCAAAAGCTTTCACGCCTTTTCAAGGCTGTGAGCCTATCTGTGCCCTGCCTAGGTGGTATCCAATCTATTAATTTGCATCTTAAAGATGTTGCCGGATGTGCTAGTTGCAAAAAATGTCTAGCCACTGGTTTATCACTTGCGCCAGTGGTCAAAGCTGCTCGTATAGACGCCCTGTGGTTGGCCATACGATCTCTGAATCTTCTGGCCATGAGGCCAACATAATATAGGCCACATGGGCATACTAGAATATAGATTAGATAGTCAAGTGCACAGTGTAGTCTGTATTTAATTTTAATTTTTCAGCCCGAATGTGGATGAGGGAACGTGGACCCCACAATCATAGAGGCACAGGTAACACAGCTACCGCAGGAGTAGCTACCCGGCCTTTTTAACATTAAATCCGATATGTCACTCTTCTTATCGGGATAAAATGTGGGTCTCATTAATAATGGTCGTAAATTAGGCCCTCTCCTATATGCCATCATTGGTGGTGCCATCTTATGAAAAGGTAGCGTTTGGTCACTTTTAATGATTGGCCAAAACTTCTTTAATGACTTCTGCATTGTCTGTGCATTGCCATCAAAGGTAGTGGTGTATATAAGGCGAGTCTCCTTATCGGTATTAGGATTCACATTACATGAATCAGTCTGAGACATATGTATAATTTTTTCCAGGCAACGAGTTAGTGAGGATTGTTGGTAACCACGTTCAAGAAATCTTCTTGTCATTTCTGCAATTTGGACTTCTCTATTGGCCTCCGTAGAATTAATTCTAATGACACGTAAATATTGTGACAGTGGTAGATTTTCTTTTAATTTTGTAGGGTGATGGCTTGATGGTAACAGGGCCTAGTTTCTATCTGTCGGTTTCCTAAATAGGGTTGTGGTTAAGTTACCATCAGTATAACTGATGGAAACATCAAGAAAATTGATGGTAGTGGCATCGATGTCATAAGTAAATCGAATCAGCGAGTTTAATGAGTTCAGATCAGTTACCATTGATTCAAAGGCTTCAATTGGACCTCGCCAAATTAAGAAAATATTGTCGATAAAACGACGATAAAAAATAATCATGTCGCCATAAACAGATAGTAGATGCTCCTTTTCATATTTAGCCATAAATATATTGGCATATGACGGAGCCAAATTCGAGCCCATTGCCGTACCCGATATCTGTATATAGTATCGATCTTTGTATTGAAAATTATTTTTATGAAGAACCAGAGTTGCCAATTCAATCAAAAATTCTGTGGGAATCACTTTTTTTGGTCTAGTTGATAATGCTTCCCTCAGTGTTTCCAGACCTTTATCGTGCGGTATCACTGTATACAAAGACTTTACGTCCAAGGTGGCCAAAAAGATGTTATCAAGGGCTCCTAGATTCCTGATCAATTCTAAAAGATGACCAGTGTCATGAAGATATGATGGATTGACACTCACAAGTGGTTGTAGTTCGCTGTCAACAAAGATGGCTATAGGCTGCAAGACCGACCCCTGAGCAGAAATGTTGGGTCTACCAGGTGGCTTGACTAGAGTTTTGTGAATTTTTGGTAATGTATAAATAAAAGGACATTGTGGTTTATCCACCGTCAAAAATTTTAACTCGTCATCATCAATCCACATTTGAGCATGAGCATGTTTAAGAACCATGTCAACATGATTTTTAATTTCATCAACAGGTCTGGTAACCAGAGTAAGATATGTATTAGGATCATTTAATTGTGACATGATCTCTTTGTCATAATCCACCCAGTCTTCTATTACAACTGCCCCTCCCTTGTCTGCAGGACGAATGACTAGATGAGGATTGTTCATAAGGGTCTGTAGAGCAACCTTTTCTTCTGATGATAGATTATCATAGATTTTTTAGGTAGTTTTAGAATTAAATTCATTATTAACTAACCTTAAGTAGGTTTTCAGACTAGCATTGTGAGAGGGAGGATCAAATGTCGATGGTCCCTTGAAATTTTTAACTGGCATAATACAACTCCTGTCAGCAAAGAATTCCTTTAACCTCATTGATCTTCCAAACTTATACATATCAACTGCAGTTTTAAACCTGCTATGCCTGTAAGTGGGTACAAACGTTAAGCCTTTGGCTAACAGTTTCAGTTGTATATCATCAAGAGGGAAACTAGACAAATTGAAGACAGGACTTAAATCCGTTGGCCCCTTCTGCGTCGTCTTGTGGCCGCTCCGCCGCGGGTGCGGTCTTAGTTTTTTTCCAAGTTCTCCTATCTGTAAAAATTGTTCTTGATCTGTCCCCTGTCCTATAGCAGTGTATTATGGTCAGGTAGGGGGCGGTTTTCTTTCCGTCCATTCTTTACAATATACACCACTTTTTTGACCCCAGCGGGCCACCACTGTTGGTTACCCAGGCTATATTACTAGTGTGCATTTCATGCTGGCACGCGGAAGTGTTTAGCTAACACTTACACGTACTTCCAGTTTGTGAACAGACAGCGTGCACCAGATTGAGAACCAACATGCAGCACACTAAGTGATGTACCAGTGGTTACTACAAGCGATCCCTAGGTTATAAGGTGAGCTTATTTCCACATATATCGTGGAGTTATTGACATTTCTATCTCTGTGGTTAACTTAGTTATGTCCTTTATAGGCTTTGAACCTTGTGCGTCTGCATTGAAATATGCGCTTCATTTACAGCGCTGTATTATTGAGGTATCCATTTATAATGACTTTCACATTCTGGTGGTTAACACTGAGTGGTGCTTGCTTTAGTTATGGTGTGATCATATTGTTATACAGGCACCTGGGTGATGGTGTCCCGCTGGTGTTATTTACATACAGCACTCTATATTGCACTATATGTGCTGGACACATGAGATAGTTTAACACAAGTGGTGTATTTGGCTATAAGGAGCCTGGTAGACATATCAATGTTGTTTTTCTGTTTTTCACAGATGATGTCTCTGTATCATTTGTTGTAAGAACCAATTGTTTGATGAGGTCTTGAGAAAGGTCAGTTTGGAACCGAAATGTCGAACAGAAATAATATCTTTATATATCCAAGCAAGTGTAAAGCCCATGAATGAATAAAATTACTTAAAGAAATACAGTGGCGAGTGCCTCCCTCCTTTGGTGGATTCAGAAGTCTATTTTGGGATCACTTTTGTCTGATCCTTGGAAGCACCCCAACGTTGTACTCTATATGGTTGTGAGTGCGGGACATTTTGGAGTATATATTTATATATATATATATATATATATATATATATATTATATTGCATGTTACAAATTGATGTAATGAACAAATTGTTTGAATTTAAAATGGCGTATTAGCTTTAAGTGGTGCACAATCCAATTAATCTGATGAGTTTGGCATAGTTATGTTGACACAGGTTTCCTACTTTTGTTCAGAAGAACCTTTGTTTCTACATGAGCAACATCTTGTCATGCTGTAACTAATACAAAAAATAAAAAAAGTATTTATGTAATCAAACAACAATCCAGTTATTTAGTGATTTACTATAAATATGATACCAAAGACTGTGTTCATATAAAATAAAAACAAAAAACAAACAAACAAAAAAAAATATATATGTATATATATATATATATATATATATATATATATATAATCTTTACAGTTGTTTGGATAATGTTATTGCAGGGTTTTCAATATCCAGCACCAGTAAACACCTGTAGAACATGTTTTGTTTGTCAATCACTAACCACTTAGTGTATTCAAATCATATTTTTTTTAACAAACATTTATAACACATTGTGCATTTTATATGATTAAAATATGTCAACAACACCTATTTAAAATATATTTAATACAATCTTGTAAACATAAGTTAATTTTACACACACACACACACACACACATATATATATATATATATATATATATATACATATATATATATATACAAGTATCTATATATATATATATATATATATATATAGTTATATTGTGACAGGATCACCAGAGATGGCCATAGTGAGCCATGGATTCTGTGTGGGGCTAGAGGGATCCATCCACACAGGGAATTAAAGCCAGGTGTTAGCTCACCTAATGGCTGTCCTTTGCAAAGAGCCCATGGAGGGTTGGAGCAGTCAAACAGTCCAGGTTGGAGACCAGTGTGTACTGGGAAGCCACTGGTGGCTAAGAAGCCAGGGCTTAGAGCTACAGGAGGTAGGAAGAACTCTAAACCTCTAAAAGACTGTTGAGAATGCAACTGTGAGGCTGTGGCAGCCAGCCAGCTTAATATCAAGCCGGAGGCTGTGTCAGGACAGATCATAAATGAGAAGCCAGAGGCCAAGCCAGGCAAGGCTAAATTTCCCAGTGCAGAGAGAGGCTTTGGACTTTATTTGCAGACTAGCTGCCCAAAGTTAATCAGGGGTGAAGAAGTGTGTCAGTGCCCTGAGAGGGGGCTAGGCATTTATTATTTTCTTTCTATGCTGACAGTAAAGCACTTTTATTTTATTTATAACCTGAAAACCTGTGTGTGTGGACCCTAGTTCGAGCACCAACAATGCACCACTGACTCCCATCTACATAGCTAATTACCCCAAGTTATCACAATATGGTGGAAAATGCGGGCACAGGTCTATGCAACAAGATCTATGCAACAAGTGGATTACAGCAGCTAATGGAAATATGGATGCTTACTGCACTTGCATAGGGGTCTCAACAGTGCAGTGCTCATTTGACTGGTGAGTGAAGATAAAAGTCTGTTTATAAAGTGTTATTTGAAGAAAAAACAATCGTCTGCAAGTGTGCACTTTTCCTTTTTGGAGAGGAAGAAAAATAGTTTGTAAAACTGCTAAAGTATTATTTCAAAGAAATGCAAGAGGTTATGACATTTGTTATAGCAGTGAAAATGTTAAAATAAAAAACTGTGTTATCTGTCTGAACACACCAAAAGTGATGTTTTTTTCTGGCTCATTAAAGCAGGCTGTGGTACTGAGAGAGCAGAGATTCCTATTGAAAGGCTGTTAAAGAGACAGTGATTGATACATGCTGGTAATTGTAGTGACACATGAGGAAACATGTTTTGCTGTATTGAAAAAACTTTCAAAGTGGGATATAGTGAAAACAAAAGCAGGTTATTACTGTGTATTGTGTGACAAAAATTATGGGAAATATAAAGAAATATGTTAAAGGCAGAAGGTCTACTACAAAGGTCCAGTTTGAAGCTGGATATTTGCAAATCCAGGACTGGAGTTTACATTCTGAATGTAAAGAAAGTGTTTTAGAAGGAAGTGATTTAAAGTTGTTTGAAATCCTCTATGTTAACTCTTTTAAAAATGCTGGGGCTCCGAGTAATGTTCCAGAGAAAGATACATTTAAATTGCCAAAGCAGAATAAAACCATCAGTGCATGTAATAAGGTGCTTGGTCCACCATATTATGTCAGCATGGAAGAGTTTGACCATATGGACAAAGTTATGCATGATAGACTGACATATTATTAATACGCAAGTAAGTGACTTGGAGAGGAAGTCAGCTGAAGAAATGTTTGTACATAAGCAAGTTTAAGAAAAGTTGCTCAGGGAATTGTCCTCTTTAAAGATGTCACTTAAACAAGAGCCAGATGAGAGAGAGATAGGAATTGAGGTTTTTAAAGAGAGAAACCTCAAATTGGCAGCTGTCTGAACGCCTTGAGGTGGCTGAAGCATTGAAATGTATTAAAAAGTATGAGAATGAAAGTATTAGGTCAAGACATTGTTGAATGGCATCAAAAGTGTGTGGTACTTCAGCAGAAAGTGGAGGAGTTGAAATAATGTGTCCAGAGCAATGCAGAGCGCACACAAGTGAAAATGACGCATCTGTCTCTGGTGTTGAAAGAAAAATACTCTTTAATTGAGTCAACACAAGTAAAGCTGAAAGATTGTAAATTTTGGGAAAAGTTCTTTGGCTGAAAAGTTTTGTGAAGTAAAAGAGGAACATCTCCATATGCTGCAGACTTGTGCTCAGTGGGAGACAAATCATGAAGAAAAATAAATGGAGATTGCCTGTCTTGAAGTCAGCTGTAAGGAGCAAGTACAAATTCTCTAATCCAATTTAGCTGCAGCTAGAGCAGTTTCAGAGGGTCTGACAGAAAGAAATGTATTTCTGGAGGAATGGCTGTGTGACACAATAGAGCACAATGAAACTTTTTAGAGAGAGCTTAACATTGCCCATGGCAGGGCTTGAAAGTTGCAAGAACAGAGTGAAAACCTGAAGAAATGTCTGCTAAATACCCAGAACCAGTTGAAAAATCTCCAAACGGAAAGTAATACCAAAGAACTGGAGCTGCAATGCAAATTAAAAGTGATAGCATCTAAAATAGCTGTACAAAAGTTGAGACTTGCTCATTTTGAAGTTGTGGAGAGCAATCTTCAGCAGTCAAAGAGCAAATTGGAAGGTGCCATGGTGAAAATTACCCAGTTGGAAGAGCGGCTATCTGCAACTCAGAAAAAGTTCCACGTGGTAGTGGGAAAATCAGAAGAGGAATATAAGTTGAATAACCTTCTGAAATTTGATTCTGGACCCAAAATGGCTTCTGATGTATTCACTGAACCCAGTGTGACAGAAGTACATAAACATAAGCTGCAGTTATTACAGTTTGATCCTGAAAAGGCTGGCATGAAAAGTCATATACTACTAGTGCCAAGTGTCTTGTGTAGTGGACAGCAAGCAAGCAGTGAATTGCAGGAATGAAGTAAGATGTTCCAGAATGATTATGTCTCTCAACAAGTAAGATGTTCCAGAATGATTATGTCTCTCAGGAACGAAGTAAGATGTTCCAGAATGATTATGTGAATTGCAGGAACGAAGTAAGATGTTCCAGAATGATTATGTCTCTCAGCAACCATAGAGATGTCCTCATTAATGATACCAGTATACAAGAAGGGACAGAAGTATCAAAGTTGGGAAACACCCTAAAAGTCCATTTTGTAAAAGTGGATGAGATACCTTGCAGTGACTTTCAGCTTACAGTGATAGCTAAAGAGTTACAGGTCCAGATAACCAAACTGTGTCTAAAGCTGTTGATAAAGAACTGATGTGTACAGGTGATGATCATATGACATGTGAGGAAAAGGTACAGGATGTACGGAAGTCTATAGAGATGTTGATGGCTTCCATGGATGAGACTCTGTTGTCACCATATGTTCAGAGTGAATGTGACCCAATCCCACCATATTGCTGTGGAAAGCAGAACCTTAAAGAAAGTTAATATTGACAGTCTTGTGAAGTGTAATACTCATGTATGTGAAGCAATGCCTCCATGCAAGCAGGATGGAACTTGCAATGCTGCTGGATTTGTGTGTGGGAAAGTGGAGTGGTCTCACATTATAAAACTTTAAGCATGTAGTCCAGCTAAACAGAATTTGGAAATAAAGAACTCTGTGGAAGGTGAACTTCAACCTGTGCTGGTGGACTATGTGGAAGCTGTTTGTCATGTTTTCAATGCCCAAAAAGTGCATGCACATGAAAATCATAGAGATATATGCCTTATTGAAGTGGCAGATAGTCATCAAAACCATGAGATAAAGTTAGTGAATCAATTGAGCAAACCTTCAAGTATGTTATGTGGACATTAGAGTTCGGAATCTGAGGGTGGCAATGCCAGTACATGCTCTGACAACATAAAGCTAAAGCCTGGAAGTTGTGATGATGGTGACTCTCAAGATGAGTGTGGCTCTTTGAAAGAAAATGATTTGCCAGTGAAGTGTGCCAATAGCCAATATAATACTTCAAGGTTGAAGGCTAAAGATGTGACAAGAGGAAGTTGGCCAATGGGTGTGCCTTCAAAAGGTTTAAGATAGAGAAACCTTTGTTATGTGAAAACGAAACAAAGAAAAAGCTGTTTTAAATCTGAATCAGAAGATTATGACGAAAGTAACTTGCTGGATATTGATATTGATGCAGTTGACAAACATGAAGATGAAGTGTGCCACTTTGGGAACTTTTACTTCAACTTCTTAATGCCTGGTGTGGTACCAAAGGATGAGCCTCAAGTACTGCATAAAGAAAGCAAAGAGTACAAGTGGTGCCATAAGGTGAGGAAAAAAGTAAGGAGAAAAATACACTCTGGAACCTGCAGAATGAGACCCCCAGAGATCACAAGAGTCTGTATGACTATGGATGGCCCTCATGAAGAGAATGAAGAGGTAACTTCATCATGAAAATGCCTTGTACCAAGTCGCTCAACCCAGGGATTTCGAGCTTGGAAGGGGGATATGTGACCGGATCACCAGAGATGGCCATAGTAAGCCATGGATTCTGTGTGGGGCTGGAGGGATATGCCCACACAGGGAATTAAAGCCAGCGGTTAGCTCACCTATTGGTTGCCCTTTACACAGAGCCCAGGAAGGGCTGGAGCAGTCACACAGTCCAGGTGGGACTGCAATTGGAGACCAGTGTGTACTGGGAAGCCACTGGTGGCTAGGAAGCCAGGGTTTAGAGAAACAGGAGGTAGGGAGAACCCTAAACCTCTAAAAGACTGTGTTAAGAATGCAACTGTAAGGCTGTGGCAGCCATCCAGCTAAATACCAAGCTAGAGGCTGTGTCAGGACAGCTCATAATTGAGAAGCCAGAGGCCAAGCCAGGCAAGGCTAAATATCCCAGTGTTACTCTGCAGGAAGCAGAGATAGACTCGGGACTTTATTTGCAGACTAGCTGCCCAAGGTTAATCAGGGGCTAAGAAGTAAGTCAGTGCCCTGAGAGGGGGCTATGCATTTTTTATTTTCTTTCTATGCTGACAGTAAAGCACTTTTCTTTTATTTATAACCTGAAAAGCAAAGCAAATTACTACCAAGCAAATTACCCCAAATTATTACTCTAGATATTAATGTATATATATATATATATATATATATATATACATTATAATCCCAGCTCACGTTCCCTATTAGTGGGTGAACAATCCAACGCTTGGTGAATTCTGCTTCACAATATAATAATTGAGGGATCCCACCAAGATGATTTTACACTAGATCACATGACCATGTGTCACAGTGATTGCACACATCAAGCCTGATCTACTTCCCCCTGTTATCAAACACTCATCAAATAATAAGATCTATCAGCACATCACTGCTTCACTGAATTACACATTTCTGACAGAAAAATGTCTACAAATGGCAAAATTACATCATAACTCAAAAGACCTGACACCAATTCTCATCAAAGATTGACTTGTACAATGGTGATCTTCAAAGAACTTGAATGGGACTTACCTGAGCAGCCACTTCAGAAACCAGCACAGCAAACAGTGAGTAGACATGTCAAGAAGCATTAGGCACTTTGTGCTAGTACAATTCTTTGTTTAACATGTTTCCCTTGGTATATCTATTACATTATGAACATTTATGAAGAAGATTATGTTGAATATTGTTTAAATTGGTGTTCTTCACATATTTCAATCATATAAAATGGACAATGTTTCACAAATGTTTGTTATAAAATATTATCCAATTACAGTACACTATATAATAGTACATGTTGCATAGAGGGAATGGGTGCATTTATGTACAGTACATCTGAAAATGTATTTTATTAAATAGTAACCATATCCAACATGTTAAACTACTGATGTTTATATACAAACATTACTATTTTCTTATAGGTTGCACTCACCAGCTTGAAAACCAATGGTGGTCTGACTGGAATAAGGAGGACCTGATATTTTCGATGGACTCTGTAAATAGCATAATCAATATTTTTTACAATTCGTAAATACAGAATTTGACTTTAATGTTGCACTCACCAGTTGAAACTCCAGAGGCGGTGGCCTGACTCATTATAGATGGAGTGGTTTTCCTTCTCGTAAACACTTAACTTTTTTATACATAAAAGTTAAATTGCAGTCAGTGGTGGCATTGGGGTGAGTGACACCCAGTGTAGTAAATAGCTCCTGTCATGCCTCTGGCACACACCACAGAAAAAGGGGAGTGGCCTCTTGGCAAATGGGCATGGTCTTCTGGGATGTCCCCATTTACATCACTCCGGGGGCGAGCCAGGCATTTCCAAAGAGACTGTACGTGCACTGATGACTCCTCCCCAGTAACAGGAGCCGGGTGCTGCATGATAATGTCACAGTGCAGCATCTGGTTCCTTGTCACTGTAGAGGGGCTGGTATTTTGGTGTCACCTCCCACACCCCCTTGTAATGCCTTTCTGCAAGTGTCCCACTTGTATATTCTGTAACAAAATGTAGGTAGTTTTTCTTTTTAAATAATAGAGATGGGATATATTTATTTTAAATATTTTCATGCGGGCAGCAATTTTTTTAAATCATTGTAAGAAATCATATGTTAAAATTGTTTTGTTCAATAAATTTATTTCATCTTGTAATTTGTATAGTAATTTTTGGCAGCACAATTGGTGTAATAATGGCAGAATGGTTGATGCAATGTTTAGAATTACTGCCTCACAGCACTGAGATCTTGGGCCCTAACTGTGTGGAGTTTGTATTTCTCTCTGTGCATGGGTGGGTTTCCTCCAGAAATCAAAAATTATACTGGCAAGTTAAGTGGCTCCCTACAAAAAAATAAATCCTGTGTATATATAGGTGTGAGTGAACATAGGGTCTGATTCAGACCCGCTCGCAAGCGGGTCGATGGCCGGGCAGTGCGCACATGCGGCGTGCGCACTTCGTGTGCGCGAGTGAGACATCACTCACTTTGGGACTCGCAACAAAACGGGGTGGCTGTCGATGTTGCAGGAGGAAATGACTCATGTGTGAGCTCACACATGTGTCAAAAGCGGGACTGCGAAATGGTGCATAAATATTACCATATATAAATGAGTCTGATAAATTATTGATCCTATCGTATATTACTTTTATTGGTTAATCTATACATGCTAATAATCACAAGTTGTGATGATTGCAGATATCATGTACAATATATGGAGGGGGAAGGTAATGTTGGGATTAAATCTATGGGGTCAGTGGTAGGTAACGTTCAGTAACTGGCAACTAGGTAAATGCAGGGTACAGAGGGAGGGCGTCCCACACCCCACTGTACCTCAAAATCCAGAAACAAAGTCAAAGTCTAAAAGAGAGTCAAACCTTAATGTTAAATGTAATCAGACCAAATGGTGGTCCGTGAATAGTCTAATAATAGATGGTAGAAATAAGTCCTGGTGAGGCCTCACCTTCTGATGAACACAAGCGGTTCCTGATCCTGTTTTTGTTCTGCCTTGGGAGTCCCGGCTTCCTCTCCGTCTCCGCCGATGGTAGGGCCGTATTCCAGCAACTGTTATGCAAACAGTTGCAGGCTTGGTCCCCACAGAGTCCGTACGCCGAATCCCGTACAGCACCGCGATCTCGCGAGAGGTCGCGGGCTGTAGGAGAAGCTGACGGCTCCGGACTGCCGTGCGCTCAACTCACCCAATTGAGCAGACTCTGGCAGGCAGAAGGGGGGGCGCGAGTCACGGTGATGGCAGAGATGTGTGATGTTCCTTCGGTTCCTTCGTGCTCCTACGCGTGTCGGCTTACAGCCTTCCTTAGGGAGTGATGTTGATGCCATATTGGAGGTGGAATATGAAGTGTGTTGGGCGGGGCTTGGTCTCTGATGCGGGCCTACGTCATAGTAAACACCTGTTGCCATGGTTACTTAGCATGATAGTAGAGGGGAAAGCAACCTTGGGGAAAGGAAAACCTATACATCCTTAAAGCCATAAATTGGAAAAAAGGGGGGAGGTGTGAAATGTACTTATCATAATGAAATAAGTTGTGCCCAGTTTTGTTGTTGGACACATGAAAACACTATTAATAAAAAGTAAATAAAGGATGTACAATATCACAGAAAATGAATGCATCTATGATTATGATAATAGATGATAATACACTCTATGATTATGATAATAGATGATAGTACACTCTATGTTGTACAGTGGGATGTACTGATAAGACTTAACACACTGATATAGTACAGTTGCATGATTATGTATAAAAGACAGTCGGTATACAGATACTTGACTGTTAAGTGTACAAAGAATTTATTATAGTGTCTGGAACTAAGATTGATACCATGAATAGATTAGGGTTGAGGTTTAGCCTGTTATTATCACTTTTATTTAATTATCTGTATTGAGCCCATATGGGGTCAAAGTCTTGAGTTCCATTATCCATCTTAGCTCTTCTTTGTTAATTGTTTTTTCATAATTACCTCCTCTCCAGTTCTTTCTCACTTGTTTAATTCCTATAAAGTACATACCCGTTGGATCTTGGTTATGGTTATCCTTTGAAATTCTTGGATAAACTATGAGATTCTAGTCCCTTCTTGATATTCCTGATGTGCTCTGATATTCTTATTTTTAATCTCCTTGTTGTCCTTCCCACATATTGTTCTCCACAATTACATGTTATAAGGTAAATGACCCATACTATTACAAGTGAGGTGATCTTTAATGTCATAGGTTGTCTGTCTCTGATTAGATTTAAAAGAACATCATTTCTTTATAGATGGTTGGTTCAGTTTGCAAAATTTACATGCTCCACAATAGTAGAAGCCTGAATCTAGTGTGCTACCTAGAAGTGTTTTCTGAATGGCTGTTTTTTTCTTCATGTGATTATGTACCAATTTCTGTTTTAAGTCTGGTGCTTTTCTAAATATCAATTGTGGTTTGAATGGAAGAAGGTCATTCAAGGCATCGTCTTCAAGAAGAGTGTGCCAATGCCCACGGAGAATATTATTAAGGCATTTGTGATCCTTACTGTATTGAGTGATAAATGGGTGGTTCGGTCTCTTCTGTCTGGTGGACCTGTCTTTGTATGTAAGTAGGGACTCTCTATTTTCTGATTCTACTTGTTCGTAAGCGTGTTCTACTACCTCTTGTTTGTACCCCTTGTCTATGAATTGTTGTTTCATCGTTGTTCCTTGTCTGTGATAATCTGACAATTGGCTGCAGTTCCTCCTGACTCTTTTGAACTGACCTAGGGGAATATTCCCTAGCCAATTGGGGTGGTGCCCACTACTTGATAGTATATAACTATTGATGTCTACTGTTTTTTGATATGTTCTTGTCCCAATTTGATCCTGTTGTATATATATCGTTAAATCTGGAAAGTTGACTTCCGATTTACTATATTGAGTGGTGAAACTGAGATTATTGGTATTTTGATTGATGTAACTGAGAAATTGTTTAAGCTTACTTTCCTCACCTTGCCAGATGAACAGCACGTCGTCTATATACCGACGCCAGAGGACCAGGTTTGCCCCGAATTCGTGCTCCGACCAGATGTTAAGGTCTTCCCACCTGCTCATGAATAGGTTAGCATAACTCGGGGCAAACCAGGTCCCCATAGCTGTCCCTGTGTCTTGTCTGTAAAATGATCCTTCAAACCAGAAGTAATTATGTTTGAGTATGAACATAATTCATTCAGTTATAAAGTCAACCTGTTTTTTTATCCATGTCTGGATCTTGCTCTAAGAAATGTTTGACTGCGTCTTTTCCCTGCTGGTGATCAATAACAGTGTAAAGTGATGTTATATCGCTCGTACATAACCAATAATCTGCATGCCAGTTGAAAGTTTGTAGCGACTGAAGAATATCAGTGGTGTCTCTAATGTTAGATTTCTGTTTCTGTACATAAATCTGTAGAAATGAGTCTATATATTTGGACAGATTGCTGGTCAATGAATCTATGCCCGATATAATTGGGCGGCCTGGCGGTTTCGTGATATTCTTATGAATTTTTGGTAGATAATATATAACAGGAACTACTGGATGCTGATTATCTAAAAACTTATGTTCCTTGTCTGTGAAGATACCTTGATCATGACCTTCCTTCAATAGTTTACGGAGTTTCTCTTGATACTGGCTAGTAGGATCTGTTGATAAGAGGCTGTAAGTTTGGGTGTCACTCACTATTCTCGTACACTCTGTGATATAGTCCTGTTTGTCTAAAATAACTACTCCCCCTCCCTTATCCGCTGGTTTGATCACTAAATTACTGTTGTTACTGAGATCCTTTAAGGCTTTTCTTTCCTTTTTACTGAGGTTCATGGTTTTAGGTTTAGGTTGTGTGTTCAGTTTATCGATATCATTACGCACTAATTCAAATATCTCTATCAGAGGTCCTTTCATGTATGTGGGATAAAAGGTGGAAGGTGGTCTTAGATCGGTGTGTTTAAATTTACTATATGGTGGATCAGTACGCAGACATGGATTCTTGCTGTAATATTTGGCTAGTGCAAGTTTCCTTGTGAAGTGATGTAAGTCCAAATATGTCTCGAATTTGTTCAAACCTGTGGTTGGTGCAAATTTTAAGCCTTTATCCAGTAGAGTAATATGTTCTTTTTCCAATGTTATACCACTGAGATTGAAAATGCCTTGTCCTATATTGTGACTCTTTGGTGATCCTAATGGTCTTTGTTTTTTTGATGTTTTGCTCGTCCCTCCTCTACATCCCCTTCTACCTCGTCCAGTTTCCTTTTTGTTTGTGGTGTCTGTAAGTCTCCGCAGGCTAGGACGCCTGCTTCCAGATCTAAAAAATGTGTCCCCCATGTTTGTGTGGATACAATGTTATCATGGGGTTCCTGTGTCTCTCTATTGGGAATTGAGTTCAATTCTTTATCTGTATTTTTTGTACGAATAGTTACTCCAAAATCAATGGATTGTCTTGCTAGTTGGTCATACTCTGTGTCTTCACAGATACTGTACGTTGAAAAACTAGTGTCATTAGTTGTGTCCAGATCCAAATTATGGTCTGGATCTTGGGTTTCTATTTGTTGGTCTCTATTAGTGTTATTTATGTCTGTATAGTGTATTTTCGTCATATACTGTTGATAAGTTAAATGTAATTTTTTATATATTGGAGTCTCAGGTGTGTTCACTACCAGAAATGGATTTGGTGTGGTTGAGTTTTTGGTATGTCTTTTTGTCTTCTTCAGTGCGAGGTTGTTTTTGTGATCTATAGCCTGTCTCTTCCCTACTTTGTCCCGAATGATTTTTGAGGTTTTTGTTAATATAATCTCTTCCTCATGTTTTCTCAATCTGTTCTTGGTCACATTCTCTAAGTGTATGAACTCTTTATCGTCCTTGTACTGATCTAGTTGTTCGTAAAGTGTATTGATATCCCTCTCCAAAGTTTTCAACTCGTTGTTATGTGTATCTATAATGAGCTCAATCAAAATCTTTGAGCAGTCTTTAATTATGTTGTCCCATTTGGACAAGAAGGTGGGATCATCTGTTTTGTAAGCGGGTGTTTTCTTGATTTGTAGTCCCTTCGGTACCAGGTTATTGTTTAGATACCAATCTAGTGTCTTATTAGTCCACCAGATCTTGGTTTCTCTATTGATCAGTTTCTCTAGGGTTAGAAAGTTATCACAGAACTTATTGGTGTTGATTTGTAAGTCTGTACTATTACTTATATCTAGAAATACTGTCTCTGCCCTATTGGCTCTAGTGTTCCTTATGTCTAATAGACCCATATAAATAGGGAGCAGCTGCCAATACACAGAAAGGGTAGTTTATGTGGCAATAAATAAATTTGGATCGGCGCTTGCTTTATTTATAGGGCAAGTGTAAATACAGCATTTGACTTTAATGTTGCACTCACCAGTTGAAAATCCAGAGGAAATGACCTGACTCATTATAGATGGAGTTGTTTTCCTTCTCGTAAACACTTAACTTTTTTATACAAAAAAGTTAAATTGCAGTCAGTGGTGGCATTGGGGTGAGTGACACCCAGTGTAGTAAATAGCTCCTGTCATGCCTCTGGCACACACCACAGAAAAAGGGGAGTGGCCTCTTGGCAAATGGGCATGGTCTTCTGGAAGTCCCCATTTACATCACTCCGGGGGCGTGCCAGGCATTTCCAAAGAGACTGTACGTGCACTGATGACTCCTCCCCAGTAACAGGAGCCGGGTGCTGCATCTGGTTCCCTGTCACTGTAGAGGGGCTGGTATTTTGGTGTCACCTCCCACACCCCCTTGTAATGCCTTTCTGCAAGTGTCCAACTTGTATATTCTGTAACAAAATGCAGGTAGTTTTTTTTCTAAAATAATAGAGATGGGAGATATTTATTTTAAATATTTTCATGCGGGCAGCAATTTTTTTAAATCATTGTAAGAAATCATATGTTAAAATTATTTTGTTCAATAAATTAATTTCATCTTGTAATTTGTATAGTAATATTTGGCAGCACAATTGGTGTAATCATGACAGAATGGTTGATGCAATGTTTAGAATTACTGCCTCAAAGCACTGAGATTTTGGGGGCAGTTCCCACATGGCCCTAACTGTGTGGAGTTTGTATTTCTCTCTGTGCATGGGTGGGTTTCCTCCAGAAATCAAAAAATATACTGGCAAGTTAAGTGGCTCCCTACAAAAAAATAAATCCTGTGTATATATAGGTGTGAGTGAACATAGGGCCTGATTCAGACCCGCTCGCAAGCGGGTCAATGGCCGGGCAGTGCGCACATGTGGCGTGCGCACTGCGCGTGCGCGAGCCCCGCAGCGAGTGAGACATCACTCACTCCGGGACTCGCAACAAAACGGGGTGGCTGTCGATGTTGATTGACAGCTCGCCCCATTTTGTAGGGGGGGAGTGGGGGTGGCTGACCAAGTTGAGGCATTCCTGAAGGAACGCCTGACATTTGTGGGTGGCCTTACTGACATCACTCGTGATGTCAGTAGCGAGCTTCCTGCTCTATTACAGCAGGAAGCTCACTGGGGCTTGCGGCAACGAGACCCTACCATAAGGGTCTCGTTGCAAGCCCGATGGTCGCAATGGTCGCGACCATCACGACCATCACCTGGCTGTCCGCTAAAGCTGTGGGTGGTCACCTAGAGCTTAGCGAGCGGCCTGGAGGCCACCCAAAAAACAAAATAGGCCACCCAGATTCAGAGTGAGCACACACAAAGAGCGTCAGGCTCTGAATCAGGGCCATAGATTGTAAGCTGGACTGGGGAAGGGACGGATGAGAGTGGTCAGATATTCTTTGTAAATAGCTCCAGAATATGTGTGATCTATATAAACAACTGTTAATAAATAAATAATTATTCAAGATAACAAAATCCAAGCTACCCGAAGAAACCAATTAGTGTCTAACTGTCAGTTCTAATACTGAGCTAGATAAATGGCAGTTAGCAACTGTTTGGTTGTTTTGTCCACTTTATCTCTCTCCAAGGCTTGATACATCTCCCGTTTGCTCTTCATCGACTCGACAGAATTCACTGAATCACAAATATTTTATCATAGCTGATTTCTCTGCCTTAGAGGAGATTTGACTGCCTGATATAACAAAATAAGTTCTAAGATGGAGATGATAGCAGATACAGGACACAATTATCATTGTGCAAAAACCTGATTTTCTACCTATATTGGTTTTCTTAAGCTGACTCTATTCTCTTTCCTCATAAAATCATCTCTGCACTTCCTAAGCTCCTTCCTGCTCAATATATTCCTCAATTTTAAACACTAAACACAAACTGACAGAACAACTCAAAGGACAAAATACAATAACTCTGGTGTCACTCACATTACACTCATACACATTAAAAAGACATTGAGGAGTTAAATAGGACACAATACAGTAATTAGAGATGGACCAAAACAGACATGATGATGTTATTTAACTGGATACTTCTAATGACAGCTGTGGAGTCAGGAGTATAGTGAAATATAAACTGTTTATTAAAACAAAAACATAATCCAGGCAATGCAGAAATAATTAGGAGTGTTACTTGAACTGGACTGGACCCGGAGACTTGAACCAATATGGAACCGGTAGTTAATAGAAACTTGAAGGTATGCAAAGCTGGATACAAACAAGAACCATATGCTGCAGAGTGGGTGAGTCAGATTCACATGCAGCAATAGAAGGAACAGCTTGCAGAGGCCCAATTGGCTGGAGCCACACAGATTACAGTCTGGAGATATACAGACTGGATACAAGCAAAGGTAAAAAGCTGCAGAGATGATGAGACACTCACAGACTAAAGTGGAGCTGCAGTTTGCACAAGTGAAATAGACAGTAGCACAGGTTCAGGCAGTTTCCTATTGCTGAAGTGCTTGGTTTGTTAAACTATGCATGTGCTTTTTAATGTACTGTACACTGCTACATAATGGAGGGTAGAATGGTAAAAGGACCATTCCATTTTGCACTATTTTATATTGCTGGCTCTGGCCCTTCTTGGTTTATTTTATTTTGTAAAATGACAATATCTTCTTAAGGAGCCCATACACCAACAATCTACAGTATTTGGCCCATTCAGTATTTTGTAGAAAATTTTGTAAGAAATCAGCAATGTATGAGGTTCACCAATTACCTATTCTGACCAAGTAATGATTGGAATTAGTGAATCAGGTTGTCCAACATGTTGGATTTTGCAGACCAATCTGGACCCTAGATTGCCATTGTATGGTAATGATCATCCATTTTTCTGACCATTATTATTATTTTACTAGTAAAATAGGCAATTTCATGATTCGCAGATACAATCTTTGGATAGAAATGATCTGCAAATCATTATAGTATATTGGCACTGTATGGGCACATATCGGTGTACTGGAGAATTGTTAAATTGGGAAGAATAATGCAGAATCAATGAATCTTTTTTGTGATTGCTGAAGGATGGGCTACATTACTGTCTCTGGTATATCTCTGGATGCTACAGATGCACACTGAAAATGCAATTTGGAAAATGTTCTCTTTCTTAATAATACCGCTGCGAACCACTTGCAAATTATACTTGTTGCTATATTACTGATCACTACAGTTCGCAACTGCAACAGCATATGCAGATCGGCCGATGGTGCATACTGCGCATGCATATGCTCACAGTGCGCGTGAGTTAGCACTGCAATCGCACTGCAATCACCTAGGCAGATACAAAGCCAATGAAGACTGAGGTATGGGACATTATCGTTTGGGGGTGGTGATGGGGTAGTGGTTGGAGAAAAGAAGGTGTGCCCGTCTGTTTGAACGCCGTTGCTTGGACGTGCATAAATTAGCCACTGCAATGGCATACAGTATGCAGCTTGTGTACCCACTGCATGCGATGAGGTTAGCAACTTCCGGGTAAGGACAGACCTGTTGTAATTAAGGGTGAGGGCCCAATGCTACTCAATGCTCCCAATGTATAGGCAGCACTGCAAGGTATGACGGATGTGAGATGGCGGTAGTGGGTGTCTCTCTGCTGGCTGTGCGACGGCTTTGCGATCGCATTCATTAGTACCTGCTTGCGCAATCGCAGTCATGATCGCAATAGCGGTCTGTAGTGAATCCGGCCCATAGTAAATGAAATACAAAAAAAGAATTTTTCAAACTATTTTATTTCTATACCTTCGCCACCATGCTGTAACTTATATTGTAAAATGATTATAACTTATTATTGTCATTGCTATAGTATTATCACTCATGATTTATAACATTGAGTATTAAACCTAAAAAAGGTATTTCTCAAACATTTTACTTCTGAACTTTGGACAACTTTGTGTACATTCCTTTTGAAAATAAGCATTTTTTAATTCTTTTAATTGCCGGTGCTATTCATCTGTATATCACATTTAATATATAACATTGAGGGGCCTATTCATCATCAGCCCCCTTTGTCCTGGCTGCGCATGCGTTACCCGAGGTCACTCATTTACACAGCCGCCGGGGAAGTTGTGAGGAGGCGGCAGAGGGATCCCTCTTCACATCCCCCGGAACTCCTTCCCATAGGAAGGAGCGGGCATCCGAGAACAAGCGCCGTCTGAAGATGGCGTTTGTTCTCGCATTATCAGGTGGTCCTACCGGACCGCTGATGATAAATTGCCTGGTATCTAAAATATGCGTCTGTCCGACCCCCCTCTTCCCCAGCCCCTGTGTTTGTCACACCCTCCTTCTTCCCCAGCCACTGTTTATCACACACCCCTCTTCCCCAGCCCCTGTCTGTCACACACCCCTCTTCCCCAGCCCCTGTCTGTCACACACCCCTCTTCCCCAGCCCCTGTCTGTCACACACCCCTCTTCCCCAGCCCCTGTCTGTCACACACCCCTCTTCCCCAGCCCCTGTCACACACCCCTCTTCCCCAGCCCCTGTCACACACCCCTCTTCCCCAGCCCTTGTCACACACCCCTCTTCCTCAGCCCCTGTGTCTGTGACACACCCCTCTTCCCCAGGGAGGAAATAGGGGGTGGGTGACCCCCCTATTTCCCAGCCCCTGTGTCTGTCACACCCCTCCTCTTCCCCAGCCCCTATGTCTGTCACACACCCCTCTTCCCCAGCCCCTATGTCTGTTACACCTCCCCCCTCCTTCATCTGCAGTTTCCCTTCACCTACCCTGTGACTCTCAAGTCCAGGCCAGTCCTGGCTAACACTTACCTGCTGCGCTGCCTGTGTTGCTCTTCCTGGTGTCTGGCTGTCAGACCTGGCCGGCGGCTCTGCTCTGAGTCATGATGTCATGCACACTGCTCCAGCTGCTATCCTCCTCCCTGTGTTTGCCTGTGCTGGGTGGATGTATGTAGGCTGGCCGCCGGCATGCTAGGCCAGGAATCTGCATCCATGGACGCAGATCCTGGCCTTGCCACTTCCGAAAAAAACAAGGACAACGTGTCCCCTTTTCCGGGAACACGGACTGTCCCCTCCTCCACACCGCCCCTTAAATACATCTGCCTGTCAATCAGGCAGAGGCATACGGGGGACCTGCATACAATCATGAAGAACCCGTACTGCACACGCGCAGAATGGGACGTGCGCACACACAGATTCCCGGTAATCGGGAATCTGCAATCAGCAGTACACTGCTGAATCAAGCACCAAATATCTATTTTTAAGGACCATGTTTTACTTCAAGTTCACCAATTACATTACAAAGTTTAGATCAATGTGAATGGGACACTGGGGGTGATTCAGCAGTAGACAGAATTGCAAAGCTGCACGCAGGCAGCTTTGCAATTCTGTCCTAGCAAATATGCAAATGCAGCAGGAGGTGTATGACACCGAGATCGCAGGCTGGGATCACCATCGCGACCATCGGTCGTAATGGTGGACGACGCCGGGCCAAAAGCCAGCTGAGTAAGCCTAAGCTTACTCAAGCTGGCTGGCTTTAGAGGCCAGGAAACTGCTTCCGTCGACGTAGTCCATGGCCTTGCCACTCCCGGAAAATGGGGCGGACACGCCCCCTTTTTCGGGAACTCCGGCCGCCCCCCGCACCACCCCTTAAATGCCTCTGCCTGTCAATCAGGCAGAGACATTGAAGAGGCTGCGTGGGATTATGCAGGACCAATTCTGCACACTCACAGATAGTCTGGAATCTGTGTTCAGCAATGCACTTGCGTGCAATGCTGAATCAGCCCCACTGTCCATTAATTCTGATATAAGAGTAGATATGATCAAAGTTGCCGCAAATGTTTGCAGCAAACACACAGAAGGGGTGCATCATTACGTCACTACAATCTTCGAGTTCTGTCTTTGCTTTGACATAGCAATAGCATTCTGCAGAATTTCTAGTATAAAAATGGGGACAACAAATGTGCCATTAAATTTGGCTAATGAACAGTTCTTGATAGAACATAATAAAAGAGGGATTTCAAAGTGGATCACTTGGGAACCAACTTCTCTTGAGAAACATTCTGCAGCCAAATGAATATTATGAAAATGATGCTCATCTCTAAAAGGAATGTAATAGGATTATATTTTTACAGGAAGTCAGTATTTTATTCAAATTGGTTTTCAATGGAACTAAGAATATATTTAATGTCCTGAAAAGATCACAATTTGCTATCTGTGTTTTTTTTCTTGCAGATGAGTCTACAGTTTCATTTTCTGCTATGGGATGCATCACTCCAGAAGGCTGTGAACTGCTCCGCAAAATTTTTCCAACAGCCAAAATAATACAAGACCAGCGTTTTAAATGTACAGCAGCACATCCAGTTGTCCTCTGAGCAAAGATCCTTATATTTCCAGCGGCAAGAATTACAAACTTATCGTATTACCATTGAAGTCTAATATTCTTCAAGCACTAGCATTAAGCTGGTTTTATCAATAGGGTGGAATGTAAAATTATTCGCCATTAAAATGATAATTCAAAATATAGGTCATAAGTCATCCTTAAGTTCAGAACTAAAATCATGCACCAATTTCATTAACAAACACATTCATTCCAAAAACTTTAAAGATATTTTATAGGTAACATAGTTATAAAATTGATAAATCTAAAATAATGAAGCCCAGATTTGTGGAAAGATCACATAGTACCTGGTGCAGAGTGGAGAAGGGTGTAGATGTAGATCTCTGCTCTATTAGTGTTATTTTTTGTGTTAATAATTAAATATTTACATATAATTAAAGGTGAGTTGAAATAGTCCTTAATTATATTGTTTTATTGCTTTAAAAATATATGTAGCCAATAGCCATGAGAGTTGTGACCTTTGAGGGCTACTGTAATTCAGTGTGGAGTTAGGCAAGAACAGAAACAATCAACAGAGTACTGGGCAAACATGATAAATCTGTGTCTGGAAATAATGGGCATGTTAGCACCTGCATGGTAAATAGGCATATACAAATGTACTGTAGGTTGCGTTGCCACAAAGTGATTTGTATGTTAAGCCGCATATCCACTACACAATATAAATGAACAATTGAATGATAACGATATCGTTCAATCGTTCATTAATCGTGTAGTGGATATGCCGGCAACGACCAGCGATGCTGGCACTGAATGACATATCGTTCAGTGTGGGCACAATATCCACTGCACAGTATTATGAACGATTGAATACGCGGCTTTACTCTAATGGTGCCTACACACTTGGTGATGTGCTCACGATCCAACATTGTGCCTGATTTCCCCTTGAACTCTCCCCAGCAGCTCCCCGGCAGTCCTGGGCATGATTTGGTGTTAAAAACTGTCCAATGTGACAAACGATCTATCGTGCATCCTAATATTCCAGTGCATCGTGACTGAGGGCCTGATTCAGAGCCGGCCGCTCTTTCAGAGCGCTCGCTCTGAATCAGTGCCCTCCCTCTGAATTTTAGAGCGGCCTCCTGGCCGCTCGCATAGCTGTGAGTGACCACCCACAGCTATAGCGAGCGGCCAAAAAGATGGTCGCGATGGTCAAGACCATCGCAACCATCGGGCTTGCGACGAGACCCTTGTGGTAGGGTCTCGTTGCCGCAAGCCCTGGAGTTCTTTTGGCTCTATCAGAGCCAAAAGCACTCCCACTGACTGGGAACGCCTCCATCTGGCCAGCCACGCCCCCGGCACGCCCACCAAAGGGGGCGTGCTGTCACTCACCATCGACAGCACGCCCCCTTTGTAGCGAGACCCATAGCGACGGCTTGCCCGTCGCTATGCGGGTCTCGTGCATGCGCACGACGGAGCCGGCTCCTTCGTGCGCATGCGCACTTGGCCAACAGATCTGAAGATGCGATGTACAACCTGCGGGGACGCACATCGGCATCGTGATCGTGAGTGGACACTCACGATTTGGGCATATTTTACACGATTTGTCGTCACGATGCGCCGGAATCGGGCAAATTGTGTAAAATATTGCTAAGTGTGTAGGCACCTTTATCCTGATATAGTAATCAACGGTTGTAAAGCTTCATTCCTAATTGGAAATCAGATTATTATGGCTTAAAATACAATAAATCATTTGTTTGGATATAGTTGCCCGAATCCATAGTTTCTTCAGAAGCATGAAAAATTAAATATACAACACCATGTAATAAGAGGCAGTAATGTGAAAATGTTTCATATTAAATACTTGTGAAAAATAGACACATCCCCTAACGTCATCTTACATTGTTTTTATTTTAATTTATATTTGCACAACAAAATAGTACAAGTAAAAAAACAAATTGTACTACAGATATATCACAATATCACAATGTATTTTTCCAGGTTAGACAGTAAAGCTAAATATTGCTAAATTTGTAAAAAGTACATCTGTAGGGTACAGTATATTATGTCGACACTGATGAAATGCTGACGTGACCAGAATGTTGATGATCTCCTTTTACAGTAAGTCTATGTCTAGCATTAACCGTAATGCTCCCTATAACCCCTAAACCTAAATCTAATTCCAACCCTAATGCTTATGCTGACATTTTGTCAACATTCTATCCATGTCGTTATTTTCCAGGTGTTGACATTTATGATGTCTATACTTTAACCATGTCACCATCATAAATGTCACTGCTGAACACAGATTACCGATTATCGTGAATCTGCAAGTGCACATGACCCGTTCTGCGAGTGTGCAGAATGGGTCCTGCTCAATCGCACGCAAGCTCTTGATTGCCTCTGCCTAATTGAGAGGCAGAGGCATTTAAGGGGTGGTGCGGGGGTGGCCAGCCTTCCCGGAAACGGGGCGTGTCCGCCCCATCTTCCGGGAGTGGCCAGCCCAGAGACTGTGTTGATGTACGCAGTCTTCTGGGCTCGCAAGCCGGCCAGCCTGAGTAAAGCTGAGGCTTACTCAGCTGGTTGGCCGCCCGGCTCCTTCCACCATCGCAACCATCGACCACCGATGGTCGCTATGGTTATCCCAGCCTGCGACCTCCATCGCAATGCTGGGATCTCAAATACACCACCTGCTGCATTTGCATTATTGCAAGGATGGAATTGCAAAGCTGCCTGCGTGCACTTTTACAATTGCGATCCTTGCTGAATCAGGCTCTGTCACATTTACCATCTGACTGCATACCCCTTTGTAATGGCATGAATATAACGGAATGTGTTATCCTAGAATGTCACATTAAATTTAGGACAACAATAGAATGTTACGTAACATTGACCTTTGCCATCTGTCTAGTGAAATATAAAAGTATTAGCAAAATCATTAGTTGATAATTTAATTAAAAACAAAAGATCTTGACCTAAACAGATTGTACTTTGTCAAATTTTGTATTCATTTATACCCACTACTTTCTTATATAGCAAATCTGGGCCTGATTCAGAGCCGGACGCTCTGACCAGAGCGCTCGCTCTGAATCAGTGCCCCCCTCCCTAAAAATGGTGCGGCCTCTTGGACGCTCGCATAGCTGTGGGTTACCACCCACAGCTATGCGAGCGTCCACGATGATGGTCAAGACCATCGCGACCATCGGACTTGCGACGAGACCCTGCGGTAGGGTCTCGGTGCCCGTAAGCCCTGGAGTGATTTTGGCTCTATCAGAGCCAAAATCACTCCCACTGACATCACTAGTGATGTCAGTGCGGCCGGACTCAGACGGTAGGCGTTCCCATGGGAACGCCTCTGTCTGGCAGCCACGCCCCCGGCACGCCCACCAAAGGGGGCGTGCTGTCAGTCACCATCGACAGCACACCCCCTTTGGTGCAAGACCCCGGGCGACGTATTTCTCGTCGCTCGCCGGGTCTCGTGCATGCGCACGACGGAGCTCCCTCCGTCGTGCGCATGCGCATTCGGCCACCATCGACCCGCTTGTGAGCGTCCTTCGCTCGCGAGCGGGTCTGCATCAGGCCCTCTGTTCCTTATATAATATTCCCATCATGATATCTGCCCCATCAATTTTCTCTAAGTTGAAATATATAATTCAAAATAAAAGTTAAGAGTAGAATCTTAGCCATTATAGAATCTCTCTTGATTTATGTAGATTTCTAGCTTTAGGCTTTTGGGCCTGATCCACAATTTAAAATTAGATCTCTGCAGCTGTAGGAAATAGTAACCTTAGAAGAAAATAGATGTGGAGGTACAGCCCTGAGAAGTAATCTTTAACATTCAAAAATCATCTATGTGGGAGGCTATAGCGTTACCACGATGGGCTACACATAGCCAATGCATAGATGCCGGACATCACCCCCTACAGTTATCAAGCTCTACCCTCTAATTGGGACATATACTATCCTCTGCCCCCTGGGCATCGGTGGCAGACCAAGGAGGTAACTGTGACTTTGAGTCCTATAGAACTGCAGGCTTAGGGACATTTCGTTGTTTCTAAAATTGGCAACAATTACTGAACAAGTTATCGTATTGTTTTTAAATATCTATTGTGTGCTTATTTTATATAAATAAATGTCATTATCTCCTACCATTGGTGATAGATTTTGTAATGTTAAAGATTACTTCTCAGTGCTGTACCTCCACATCTACTTTTAGCCTTGCTTACTGGGCTCTCTTTGCTCACTCCCTGTCCTGAACTTTTAGCCTGCTTCTGGACCTTCTTGCCTACCAAGGTTCTGACCTTTGGCTTGCATTTCTGGATTCCCCCAGTCTGCTGTTCTCTTGACCACTGCATAACACCTTGCTGTACTGTGTATCTGTGGTGGCATTTTGCTCCAGTACTGCTCTTAGCTTGCTAATGTCAAGACTCCTCACCAGTATCCATTTTGTAGAGATGTCTCTACTTGGATCTGTGATTCCTACGGGTATCTGAATACTGTTGCGCACAACTAGATCTTTGAGACAGGTGTTTTACTATTGGTGAAGACCTCTTTACATTTGGTTCTAGGAAACTATCTAGTTCTAGTGGAAGCCAAAGCATTATGATTAGCCAGAGGGAAAAGACTTCCCATCGAGAGTGGACAGCTCAGCCCTGCTAAGGTCTTAACAAAACACTTTCAGGCCATGTTGCACAATTTTGCAGTCAAGCATCAGCCCAAGACAAAGCCTCCAGATTACCATTGACATAGAATTGTAAAAACCATGAGATCTGCAGCAGTGGTAGACAGGACAGTCAGCTATCACATTCTAGGAGTGGAACAGCCATCCAATTGTTTGCTGGCTTTTATCTGTACAAGTATGGGGGGACAGGTGCATTCAGATAGTTTTCCTGCAGCTCCTTTAATCATTCCAGTGGGAGTATAGTATATACAGTAGCAGCAAGTTGCATTATGATGATTAGTCAAAGGTGGGATCTCCCAATAATGTAGAACTATGAAGACAGGGTATTGAAAGATTGAAAATTGCTTTAAAAGATCTTTGTTGCAGCCTCTGGGCTGTATCAGAAACCAATTATTTAAAACAAAGAAAAAAACATATAAAAGAATGAACCTATAAAACAAGGGAGTAATCAAAAGTTAGCCCTCAAAAGAAGAAGGCTGCAATCTCCCTTTAAACTAGGGATGTGCAGGCTCGGATAGGTTTGAGTTTGCATGTTGATTTCGGATTTTTCCCTCCAAAAAAACGGAACTCAGAAAGAGGCTAAACGTCATCTTACATGGACGAGTCCAGGAATGATGATGTTCGTCCATGTAAGATGACGTTTAGCCTCTTTCTGAGTTCAGTTTTTTTGGAGGGAAAAATCCGAACTCAACGTGCAAACTCGAACCTATCCGAGTCTGCACATCCCTACTTTAAACCAGTGATTTTCAAACTTTCTTTTTTACAGCACCCCTTATTGAGAAATTCAGTACAAATATTAAATGTAAGAATGTGTGCTGCTTACCTGTTATCCTTAAGTTCAGTTATGGGCTGGTGGACAGGGTTGTGCTTGTGTTTGTCCACAAATTTTATGAATGGCAGCCACTATCACTGGTTTTGCCTATCACATGGACCATAAATAATTACTTTGGTCCTGGACCACTAACCCATTGCACCCTTGGAAGTGCACCTCAGAATCTCAGGATGCCACAGCACCCAGCTTGGGAACCACTACTGTAACCAAATTGTAAAAACAAACAAAGCAATTGAGATGGCACTAAAGATATGTGCGCCATAATAATAATTATTTGTAATACTTATTATGTCTTTTAGCTCCATTTCAGTTGCTGTGTGTGTTATTTGGGTTGTGTACAAGCTTTTCTCTGTAAAGAACTTCAGTCATTAATCTGTATGTTTTAAATGCACACCCTTTGCCCAAACCAAGTACACCCTATACTGAATAGGCATTTTATGCACACAAATACAGATGTGCCCTCATTTAACTATCCTTCTGGTGTGAAGTTTGTGTGACTTTTTGAGACATGTTAGAAATCTTGTATCTACATACTTTTATAGAACACTATTGTGGTGCATTATCATAAGTACTGATATCTTATCACAAGATTTTTTTTTTTCACTAGCATATCACTCAAAGCCGTTCTGTCCGCTCGCAAGTGGGTCGATGGTGCGATGGTGCGCATGCGCCAGACGCGACGAGCGAAGGACTTTCCTTCGCTCGTTGTGTCTGATCAAAGGGGGCGTGCTGTCGATGTTGATTGACAGCACGCCCCCTTTGGTGGGCGTGCCGGGGGCGTGCCTCCCAGACGGAGGCGTTCCCAAGGGAACGCCTACCGTCAGAAGCCGGCCCCACTGACATTACTAGTGATGTCAGTGGGAGTGATTTGGGCTCTGATAGAGCCAAAATCACTCCAGGGCTTGTGGTCGAAAACCCCGACCACAGGCTTCTGGTCGCACTGGCGATGGTCGCGATGGTCAAGACCATCGCGACCACCATCCTGCACGCTCGTATGAGCTGTGGGTGGTGACCCACAGCTATACGAGCGTCCAGGAGGACGCTCCATTTTTATGGAGGACGGCTCTCATTCAGAGCGAGCGCTCTGCTCAGAGCGTCCGGCTCTGAATGAGGGCCTAAGTTTCAGTGTGTCCAGCCAGATCAATCATTAAATAAGGAGACTTTTTATCAACATACATAATAAAAACATGTAAATGCAAATTGTTTAATGTATGATTAAGAAAGTCCAATGTAACTCTCATTACTTAATAAGACATAAATTCGGCTTGAATGAGAAGTATTTACTGTAAAAAATGGACGCCATAACTATATTATGGGACGGTCCAACAGAGAAAGTATGCAGGATTTAAACTGACACATTTACTCTCCCATCTTGGCTGACAATCCTGCTTATTGTTCCGCAAAGCATCTGCATAATGGCATTTACTAAAAGCCAGTAAGGGGCATTCCCTTAAATATACAAAATCCTAATAAGGTAATTTGTTCTGAAAAACACACAGCACATCTGTATTTGATTGCACAGTTGCTGAATTAAGAAAATGATACACAAAGCACAGTCAACACTGACTGCAAAACACCTTGACTTTTTTTTTCTATGGTGCCCCTACAGCCCACATCAAGGTGTATACCTATTAAATGTTTAATAACATCTTGTGGTATAGCCTTACAGTTCAGACGCAGGAGTTCTAGGAATTATATAGGTGGAACACCAGAAGTGTGGAGGTTGAATCTATGTAGGCTTTGTTTTAAAATTATTGTCACCTCTGACCACTTGGCTGCATGCTACTTCCATCTTGTAGTGTTGCCCTTCATATCCTGTCACTATAGAAAAAATTTATTTTGATTTTTAATGCTGATTATCATATACAAGTTAAAAAAAATGATTATGGTGATTAAAATTTTTTACAGTATAGTAGAGTTATAATATATACAATCGTGTATCCTTACTTTTTTGAAGCTTTGTGAGTTTGGATAAACAGGTTATGATCTTGCACAGGGACATATGTGGGCCTGTAGGATGGGCAAAACTTGCCAGGGAGGTACAACCAACCCCCCAAGATGGTATGGATATGCCCACTTGAATTATGTAGAGTGCCTCAGTCGTCAAAGTGACCATGCCCTTGCACAATGTAACCACACCTTCCTAAAGTACTGGACCCTGACAGATCTCCTGGCGATCCTAATCTTACACCTTCAATTATATATTGCCATGTGATTACTATAATGTATTGTTAATTAATTTTCAATAAAACTAATGACATCAGATAATCAAAATGTTTTAATATATATGGAAACTTACAATCTGCAATTAATATAAATTTATATATGAAATATATGATTATGTTTTGTAGTCAAATATAGCAGGTCAATATTCCACTGATTCTACATTTCAAAAAGAAATGTATATAAATAAATTGATTTCACAATTGCAAGATTTTTTTATATTATTTATGTATTTATTATTTCTTTTTAGTAATTTAATATAGGTAGTATTAATGTTTTTTGTAAGGAAAATGTCTATGTTACTAACATTTACTGGTTTCAAAATTAGGATTAAAATGTGCTTCTCACAAGATCTATATACATATTAAAAATATCAAGGAATAAACTATATTCCTCCTGGAAATGTAAAAACTATTAGAATAAATGTATCTTTCAGAAAAGAGAATGCTCTCACCTGTAAAACACACATTTTATACATAAAAGCAGATGTGATGACATCACTAAGCAACATTAGGCTGAGTTACATTATATTGTCTCATGTATTTTTATATTTTATTTTTCATAATAATTATTTAATAGTAGTAGTAGTATATTTTTCCTATTTTATTTCTTATGTGTAATAAATACATAAAACATTAAGCATTGTATTGATTTGATGTGAGTAAAGATAACAGAATAATTATTATAAATATAATATTTTGCAGACAAAAAAATATTTCTTAAACATGAAGCCCCCATAAAAATTAATAATAAATGACACATAAAGATAATAAATATATGTAATATAAGTTTTAAGTAGCTTGTGATTTCTTACAGGTGCCATTGCACACATACAATCAACAAATTAATTGGACGCTAAATACTTTGAATTAATAGGATGAAATGACAAGCTATGGAAGAGTAATTAAAAGTGTTATTTGGTTTGCTTGCAAGCACACCTAGGGGGCTTATTGAGAATTGCACGCTACCGAGGACACTGTTGCGTCTTTTACCTTAGTCACATCTGCTAATGCTAGTATCAGCCATTGCCCTGGTGTACAAGTGTCTAAATGTGCAAGGGTTGGGATGCCAATGTTGAGCATCTTCAGATGCTGAAATACCGTTTGGTATGTCTTTAGATACAACAATCCTGCTTGGTGCATCTTTAGATGCAACCATCGGTGAAACCATTGAAACTTGCTCCAGCTCCATCATATTTGCAAATTTTATATCAGATTATGGACTCCAATTTGAGCAATTAAGCGGCTGAGTTACCAACTAATTTAGCGACATGCCCGCGACACTCACATAACACGCCCATAAGACGGACAATTTTTTGTGCATCTGAATAGCTACCTCCAGTCACTGCGTAGGAATGCCCAAAACATTTCAAACACATTTCAGTTATTATGCATTTGAACCGCAACTGAGCCTTTGTGCATACACACCGTGAAACGCGTGCACTGTGTGACTTTTTAATGACTTAGATGCAGGGGCGTATTTATAATAGCTGCAGGGTGTGTGGAGCACACAGGCCCATGGGTCCAGAGGGGACCCACACTGCACACCCTGCACCCATATTTATTTTTTCTACTCACCTCTACGAAGTCCCATGGGGTAACTGTACACAAAATGTCTGGAAAATGGGTGCGGCGGCCATTTTCCCGGCATTTTGCGCATGTGCGGTAGGAAATCACTGGAAAAAAGTTGCCACACCATGTTCCCGGTGATGTGCGCTTGCGCAGTAGACTCCGGTCACAAACTAGTGCACGGAGTCTACTGCTGCTCTCAGTTCACCGACAGCAGCCGGGGAGAGAGGAGGGGGCCCCGGATGTGGAGTGAACACGGGCCCCCTCCACTCCTAATACGCCCCTGCTTAGATGCATGCACAGTTGAAAAACTTCAGTTATTTGTGCGAATATTGACTTTGTCTGTGACTCAATCTACCCCATAAACTCATCAAATTAATAAGACACAAAATACAACAAATGAATAGGATGCAGGGACCAGATGAGGACTGCTATGTGATTTGCCTGCAGGGACCCCTAAAGAGAACTAATGATTCTGATATTAGAAGGTACTGTAGTACTTGCAGGATGTTTGTCATCATCAGTTTCAAATATCAAACATCTTTGCTGAACAATTCTAAACATTGAACACACTTAATGTAAATGTAAGACTTTGGACCCGTATCCATCATCATGATTAATGCCTTAAACATACAGTGCTCTGAATGCACTGGCACGCACAACATTCAAACTGATCACAATGCATATTAAACAAGTGTTATAAATGTTGAATTTTGATGAATAGGCTTGAGACATGCAAACAAGTGAGATAAACAGTAATGACATTAAAAGCCTCAAGGAATAAACTTGAAAAATAGATTTTTATACTCTTTCAGGAGAAGATTACAGACTTATTACTTTAAAGGAACAATCTAATGAAGTGTGTTTTGCATTTAGGAATATGGCAATTATTTGCTGAATGCAAGGTAGCTGCAGTCATAATACCAAATGCAATATGAGATTTTGTTTTGTGGGCAGAGACACTTAAGCTTACTGTGAAGGAATGGAAACCATGCAAAGGGCATTAAAGGAAAGAAATCCCGTACACATACAGTATAATTAAACCAGCACTGTGAAAATAATTGACGTGACTTACTGTAAGCTGCATACACACGTAAAGATTTTCTGTCCAACCATCCAACTAGTTGATTGGTTGGAATGAAAATCTGGTAACGTATGGGAGTAACTGATGATCAGCAATTTGCTCCTAAATGCCAGAAAACAGATGAAAATGGTCGTCAGACAAGTTTGTTAAATGTTTGATCTAAACAATTTGTTCAAACACCAGTTTTTGTCCATTTACCGGCATTTGTGAGCAAATTGCTGATTGTCATTTGCTTTCATACATTACCAGATTTTCATTCCAACCAATCAACTAGTTGGATGGTTGGACAGAAAATCTTTACGTGTGTATGCAGCTTTACTGACTAGTATGTGGAGACAGCAGCACACACTAAATGGTAGCATACATTTGGTTAATATACTAATAAACTACACATACACTAAATAAAAGCGTTAAAATGCTAAAAGAGCACACAATAGAAGCAAATGATAAATGGGTTACTCTTTTCATTTGGTTGGATTCAATCATCAATACATATTATTCTGTTCTCCAGAACAATACACAGTATTAATTTACTCTGCCCCAAAGACTATATTTTTTATCTATCTAATTCTTAGGACATACTGTAATGTTCACCCATGAACATTTTGAACCTTTCAGGGATGGGCTGGGGCTAAAGAACACCCCTGGCATCCCTATGTGTGCCCACGGAAAATGTGTGTAGCCACGCATCGCTGGCATGGCCTTGCATCACAGGAGCATGCCACAAGTCACCGGGGAGTGGCCTCACAGCATACCCCTGTCTCTCTGCATGCTAGAGGAGCAGAGTGCCGGGAGGTGGAGCTGCACGGTCAGACTTTCAGCCCATCAGGCCATCGGTCCTTCCGGCATCTGAGCAGAAGTACCAGATGGCAGGTCCAGCCCTGTATGCTTTTTACATGGAAAGCACATATTATACTCTATATGCAAATATCAATCTATTTAGAAGATTAAAATGTAGAAATTTGACACGAGAGGAAGATAGTTTCAATGTCTCTTGAACGCCGACACTAGACTTTACTTAGACATATTTTAGAAGAAAATAAATATTTGCCAATCTTTAAGGAGGTGATCTAAAAGTGACTATAGTCAAGAGTTTGAAACAAAGAGAATGGAAAGAGTTCAAAAGCTGAAATTCTTGTCATGGCGAACTTCAGAAAGAGCCTGCAGATGAAAGAATGAGGACATCCAGAAACACCAGCAAATACAATGAAATAAGATGTATAACTGCACCTATAACATCTGTACCATAATACTATCTGTACATAATAACAATCTGTAAAAAAAAATTTACCTGGGTAATTTCACATTTATCATCTAACCTACTAAAACAATGCAGATGAGTGGTATCAGTGTTCACAGCATCACAGACCAGTCATTAGCAAAGCAGAGCAGCCAACAGGATGTTGCCAGACTAAAGTGTACGGCTGTAACCAGGATCATCTGGAGAGGAGGTAGCATAAGACATGGGGCCTGATGCTGAGTTAGTGCCTTGCCAGTTGGCATGATGGTATATCTTGTCTGGAAAGTTGATTGATTCTACTACTTACTGTACGTCAGCATGGATTGGGTATGAAATCCCGGCTGTCGGGATATCACTATATACTGAAAGCAGCATTCCGATAGTCAGAATCCCGACACCCATAAAGAATAAAGGTAAGTCTAACCCCTACCCAAACCCTAACCCTCCCTCCCCGGTGTCTAACCCTAACCTCCTCCCTAGTGCCTAAAACTAACCTCCCCCTCCCCTCCCCGCACCCTAAACCTAACACTCCCTCCCCAATGCCTAAACCTAACCTCCCCCTAGTGCCTAAACCTAGCCTCCCTCTCCCCGCACCCTAATTCTAACCCTCCCTCCCCGGTGCCTAACCTCCCCCCTAGTGCCTAAGCTTAACCCCCCCCTCCCCTCCCCACATTAACCCCCCCTCCCCTCCCCACACCCTAAACCTAACACTCCCTCCCCGGTGCCTAAACCTAACCTCCCCCTAGTGCCTAAATCTAACCTCTCCTTGCACCCTAATTCTAACCCTACCTCCCCGATGCCTAACCCTCCCCCAAGTGCCTAACCCTAACCTCCCCCTAACACCACAATACTTACCTTCAGGATGCCGGCAGTTGGGATACTAGTGCCGTGATCCCGACCTGTTGGGATTTCGGTGCCGCTATTTCAATCGTCGGCATCCCGCAGGCCGGGATGCCGACTACAACCCTGTCTGGATAGATGGGACAGGGAGGGATGAGGTTGTAGGCTGACTACAGTAATGGTGTGTTTGCGCAGCTGCAAACACAGGCAGACTAGGGCAAAGGCACTTGAGAAAGCCATAGTATTTGTGTGTGGTCCAAGGAAAGTTCTGTATAAGTACCAGATGATGATGACAGACTCCAGCTGATCATCAGCTATTGTGAATGCATTCTGATTAGTGATTTCTCCATACCCTGGGCATTGATTATCATTTTGTGTGCATGTTTAAGCAAAACTGTATTTATTTTTAAAAAATTTTATGACACAAGAAAGGTACTTGATTCTGCTGGTTGGAGAGGCTTTTACAGTTTTGTTGATGCCTAAAGACAGAGGCAAATGCAAGATTTCTACAGAGAAGATTTTGAATGCTTATTTTGGGACCAATAGGCCTGATGCAGAGGTGAATGCTGTGGTGATGTTTATGCCGTTGAGCAATGTTTTGCTAGTGCACATAAGTGAAAAGTCTGAGGATCCCTTACTGCGCGGGCGCAAACCCAAATGTTCTTTGTCATCCACAATTGCGCACATCATCTCTAACACTTGAGAAAGGGTTGGGCATTCACAGTGGAGACTGGGAGGTGACCTAAAGTAATTGCAAAAATCATCTGACTGCATGTTTAATATTTACAGTATCCCAGCTCTCTCTCTCATGCATAAGGACAATGGCCCTCATTCAGAGCCGTACGCTCTGAGCAGAGCGCACGCTCTGCATGAGGGCCGGGCTCCATTTTCATGGAGCGTCCTCCTGGACGCTCGTATAGCTGTGGGTCACCACCCACAGGCTATACGAGCGTGCATTTTGATGGCCGCGATGGTCGTAACCATCGCGACCATCGAAATTGCGAGCCGGAGCCTGCGGTTGAGGTTTTCAACCGCAAGCTCCGGAGTGATTTTGGCTCTATCAGAGCCAAAATCACTCCCACTGACATCACAAGTGATGTCAGTGGGCCGGCTTCTGACGGGAGGCGTTCCCGTGGGAACGCCCCCGTCAGGGAGGCACGCCCACCAAAGGGGGCGTGCTGTCAATCAACATTGACAGCACGCCCCCTTTGATCGGACACAACGAGCGAAGGAAAGTCCTTCGCTCGTCGTGTCTGGCGCATGCGCACGACGGAGCTCCCTCCGTCGTGCGCATGCTCAGTGCAGACCATCGACCCACTTGCGAGCGGACAGCCGCTCGCGAGTGGGTCTGAATCAGGCCCAATATGCGTTAATTTATACCATAGAGAAACCCTCTGTCTTAAGTTTCCTTAGCATTGAAGTCTAAAGTCAGGAAGTAAGAGGGGATGGGGGAAAGGAGTGGGGTATTGTAAAGAGAAGGGGTTGAAAAAGGAAGGGGTGGGAAAGTTGTTGGGGGAAAGGGACATGGTAGGTTTGCATGTTTCAATTGTACTGAGCCCCAAGATTTCTGATGGCATTCCAACTTAAATCAGTGTATCATATAGCATAATGTAGATTGTAGAAAAGCTGCGTACAGTATGTCTTGGTCTTCTAAACATGTTGGTTTAATCTTCTGCTCCACTGGAAGTTCCTCACTTGCTCATGAAGTAGTATCTCACAGGTATTGCTAGGCTTGTATGGTGGACTCCTTTTGGGAGGCATCAACACACTGTAAGTATTGTTATAGTGTACACCAGTGATTCCCAACCTCGGTCCTCAAGGCACACTAACAGTGCTGGTTTTGTGGATATCCATGCTAAAGCACAGATGGTTTAATCAAAATAACTGAGGTACTAATTAAGTTGCCTGTGCTTTAAGTATGGCTATCCTAAAAACCTGCTGTTAGTGTGCTTTGAGGACCGTGGTTGGGAACCCCTGGTGTACACACAAGGAATAAGCAGAAATGAAGTTGTGCTTTAGAAGGAGCGACAAATGACTACAACACTGGTGAGTTAGAAAATATTTACAGATTACATATAAAATACGTAATACAGATTACAGTCATACAAACAAACTAAATGCACAAATTTCATGATCAACTGGAGCAATAGGCATATAAGATATGTTAGTCAACTTGTTAGTACTCAAGAATATACCTGTAATAGAAAAATTATATGAGAAACCACCAGTAGTCTTTTATAGACTTAGCTTCCAATATCCAGGGAAATAAACCCACCGTAACATAAATTCATTATGTCCAATATTCTATATGCAGATGTTTACTAATGTCAAATCGTTATTAAGCAGGCAAGGATTAGGAGTTAAAGCTGAAACTTCCAATTTTGTAATATCCGAATCTGCTGGCTCAGCTCATGCAGGTGACTCCTGGATAATCGCTGCAGAAACAGTAAGTGCACCTTACTCAGGCGTCCATATGAAACAAAGGAAAGAACTTTGGTTACTGGTAACAAATATTTATATACCAATTAAATAGGCTGGAATACCATTATTGACAATCTAAGATACATTTAAGCAGTTTCCAAAGAGATATATATATATATACTCAGAGCCAACTGCAGCGGAATTAATAGAGATTTTGCAAAATCGAAGACCTCAAACAATAATTGTATTTCATCTAAAGGGTAAATGGTTTATAGATTAGAGGGAGCAATCACTAACTAATATGCATAATACTTTAACAACAAAGATGTTGATTTGTGTGCTGCACAATCTTTAAAACTTAACTTTTATCATTTTATAGGGATATTAAATTATTTTAATAAATTTGCAAAACAGGAAATAAATAATAGAATAACTGCATCAGCAGGAAAATGGAAATTCAATTCTATGATACACAATTTATCTATGTTTTATTTCCTATTTTACTGATTTTCTAATGTTATATCCCTATTAAATAATACAATGTAAGTATTAAATATTGGGCACTGCACAAAACAACATCCTTTTTCTTTGTTGATCAAATATGAATAAATATTTATTGATGTTTTAAAATCAATGGATTGCCTATAATGAGTGTTCTGGAATGTTCTGGTCAGGGGCAGTAAAATGGATAGAATTTATTTTAAAAATACCAGACTAAATTAGTGGTACAATAGTATTAATAGATACAATAATATTTAAAAATGACAACATTATGGTAACGCTTCAGGAAGCAGAAAGTCTACTCACTACCATGGATTAAAATAATACTGTAGACCTGCATTCATAGGTGACTTTAGGTAAAAACTAGATTAAAATTATTGTTATCTGACGAGGGGATTGGTATGATTTACCGCCGGCCGCATGGCCCGCGGTTCAAATCCCGACAGCGGAAGCCCAGCAGAGGTGAAGATCGCGACTGTGCTAAAGGTAAGTATAAACTAAACTACCCCCCCAACCCTCCCTTAGGGGTGCCTAACCCCAACCTCCCCCCCAAGTGCCTAACCATAACCCCCCTATAAGCGCCTAAACCTAACTCCCCCTTCCCCGCTGCCTAACCCTAAGTCTCCTGGTGGGGGGTGCCTAACTCTAACCTCCCCCCAGGGGTGCCTAACCCTAACCCCCCCTTCCTCTAGCCTAACCCTAACTCTCCCAGGAGGCTGCCTAACCCCCCCGGGAGCCCCTAACCTAAACCTCCCCCCCTGCGGCTGTCCGCGCCCGGCTTACCTTCGAGATGCCAGGCCCCGGGCTCCTGGCGTAGGTAAAATGACAGGCGTCGGGGTCTCGACGCCTGTCATTTAACCCTTGCCGGGATAAGACACTCGGGAAGCCGGCGGTCGAGTTTCCGTCTGTTGGCTTCCCGACTGCTTCCCCTAACGAGAGCACATCCCTCCCCATAGTTAGTATTCCACTTGGCAAACTGCATGGCCCAATTTAACACACTCATCTTGGAGCCACACAGTAAATCCTAAGTGCTACAATGCAACAGCTGCAACTTTTTCTAATGCCAGGTTCCATTCCATGCTTCATCTGTGACTTTCTACATGTTTAAAACTAATTTCTGTGTGATTAAGGTCTCATTTCAGCGTCTCTAGTACACAGATTGTGGTGTTTCGCTGAATCTGCAATGTGAATAAGATGCAAACTTGAAAGAAAAAGACAGTATTCTATCTCTGAAGTGGCTCAGTTATGCCCAGTGTCTTGCACTGTATGGTGTATTGAAGCTAGGTTTATGAATTACATCTGTATCCACTCAGTTAACCTGCTTATAGAACTTTTTGATAGATATGTGCATTATCGGGTTCTGGTTTTGGCAAAACCACCCTCATTTGTTTTGGTTTGGATTTAGTTTTCTTTAAAAATTGATAAAAATCAACAAAAAATAATAAAACAGCTAAAATTATTGGACCTGTTTACATGCAATCAAAACCTGTGTTTGGTTTTTAAATCCATGTTCCGAAATGACATCCGATCCCAGCCGGGACTCGATTCCACTCGGAACCCCAAAGTGACTCTGAACTGGGACTCAATTCGACTCGGAACCCTTACATTCAGGTGAGTTTGTATTTCATGAAAACCGAACCGCAAAATCTCTACTTTTACACAGAGCAGCCCAATGTTTGAAATAGAGCACTTCAGGGGTGGGAAATAATCTTTTTCTGCTGCTAAGCTTTAGTAAACAGTGTATCATACAGTACTGTACATTATAAAAGGGCTGAATCAGGGTAATTAGCCAGTGAGGAATAATATAAAATGACCTAATGGCCAAATTGAGCATGAGCTGTGCCTGAACTAGCATCTAAGAGGTGGTAGAAGCCTTAGGTTATATCTCTACTTAATCACCACAGCTAAAACTTCACATTATTATCACATTCTTGCTCTCTGTCTAAATATGACATTGAACCACAAGTTGTATATCTTCATTGCAGTTTCTAGTTCACTAAATTGTTATAATTTGAATAACACAATAAGACAAGCTAAAAAAAATCCCATTGACAAAACAGTATTTGCAAATACCTTTTAAAATGTTGTATTTTTTAGGAGAGATGAGTTTGAGCTCGGAATCACTTTGGGGTACCGAGTCCCAGTGCGGATCTTACTGTGGTTCGGAACTCGGATTTAAAACCCAAACTCTGGTTTTGGATTGCAGGCTAACAGGTCAAAATTACGTCAGTTTAAATTTTTTTAATTTTTTTAAAAATACTGATTCAAAACTAAAAACATGTGAAAGTGGTTTTGCAAAACAAAAACCAAAACAGGAAGATTAATCCGGATCCAAAACCACAGCACGGGGGTCAGTGCACATCCAGGAGCGACAAGAGGGGGGGCGAGCGGGTACTTATTACCCGGGCCTGGCCTGCTGGAAGGGACCAATGATGGGGCCTGGGTCCAGTGCAGCCCCCCCTCCCTCTTAAATCGCAGCAGCCGAGCACATGCTGCTGTGTGCTGGGCTGCAGTGGGAGACTGCTTGAGGCAGCTGAGCAGCAGCTGCAGCACTCTCCTATGTCTGTGGAGGGGAGCGATCAAGCTTGGCTTTGCACTGGGCTGAGGGGCTCCCAGTGTCCCCCTCCACAGCGAGCAGCAAAAATCTTTTTTTTTATTTTTTTCAATTGTATGGGGGCGTCACGCCTCCCACGATTAGGCCACGCCCCATTTACCCGGGTCCGGCCTCTCTACGTCCCTGCAAACATCTCTATTTTTTAAATGCTAGAGTTTAATACAGTAGACAAATTAAGAATGTACAATAACTGAACATTAGGAAATAAAACACATTCCAGATTTCATTGCAATTGATTTTAATTTTCTACTTAGTACATGGTATCAAATATCATGCCTGTGGAAATAGCCTGAGCTAATATATCAAACAATGTTCTATGGGAAGATCTATATTAGCTGGTGTTTGTAAACATGCTTTCGTAACAGTGTTCCCTAGCTTTCTCCCAGGTACAAAGTGCTTTATAGCAGTAGATCTTCATGCAGAAGTCGTCAGTATTTCTGCTCTGTATATCCTGATTGATGAGTTTCTACATCATTACCTAGTGATGGACAAAACGCGTGGGGATATTTGTGGTCAGCCAGCAAGTGAAGTATGTGTGCCTTCAAGGATGAAGAATGTTATACGTTTATACCTGATCTTTCAGAAATTGAGCAATTTATTATTAAAATTAAAAGGGAAAGTGAAAAGTTGGGAAATATAGATGCTAACAAATGTTTAGAACACAACATTGCACAAAGCATCTTAACTGTATTCGTATGGCGGTATGCATTTTTCTGCCTGTAATATTTGTCAAATTATATATGCTAAAACATGTCACCCGAAAGAGAGAAGACATGTGGAGAGGTTAAAAAGAACATATAGTGCAGGTTTTATTGCCCATCCAAAATGATGAAGAAAGGAAAAATAGTGAATGTGTGATATGTGATTTAGTTTAACTCATGGGTTCTCAAATTTAGTCCTCAGAACCCCAAACAGTGCATGTTTTCAAGGTCTCCTCAATGATCATAAGTAAAATAATTAGCTCCACCTGTGGATCTTTTAAAATGTGTCAGTGAGTAATGAAAACACCTGCAGACCTGCTGGGTGACCTGGAAAGTGTGTCAGTGACTAATGAATACACCTGTGCACCTGCTTGGTGACATGGAAAGTGTGTCAGTGAGTAATGAATAAAGCTGTGCACCTGCTTGGTGACATGGAAAGTGTGTCAGTGAGTAATGACTACACATGTGCATCTCCTGGGTGACCTGGAAAGTGTGTCAGTGAGTAATGACTACACTTGTGCACCTGCTGGGTGACCAGGAAAGTGTGTCAGTGAGTAATGACTACACCTGTGCACCTGCTGGGTGACCTTGAAACTGTGTCATTGAGTAATGACTACACATGTGCACCTGCTGGGTGACCTGGAAAGTGTGTCAGTGAGTAATGAGTACACTCGTGCACCTGCTGGGTGATCTGGAAAGTGTGTCAGTGAGTAATGACTACACTTGTGCACCTGCTGGGTGATCTGGAAAGTGTGTCAGTGAGTAATGACTACACCTGTGCACCTGCTAGGTGACCTGGAAAGTGTGTCAGTGAGTAATGAGTACACTCGTGCACCTGCTGGGTGATCTGGAAAGTGTGTCAGTGAGTAATGACTACACCTGTGCACCTGCTGGGTGACCTTGAAAGTGTGTCAGTGAGTAATGACTACACCTGTGCACCTGCTGGGTGACCTTGAAACTGTGTCATTGAGTAATGACTACACATGTGCACCTGCTGGGTGACCTGGAAAGTGTGTCAGTGAGTAATGAGTACACTCGTGCACCTGCTGGGTGATCTGGAAAGTGTGTCAGTGAGTAATGAATAAAGCTGTGCACCTGCTGGGTGACCTTGAAACTGTGTCATTGAGTAATGACTACACATGTGCACTTGCTGGGTGACCTGGAAAGTGTGTCAGTGAGTAATGACTACACCTGTGCACCTGCTGGGTGATCTGGAAAGTGTGTCAGTGAGTAATGAGTACACTCGTGCACCTGCTGGGTGATCTGGAAAGTGTGTCAGTGAGTAATAACTACACCTGTGCACCTGCTGGGTGATCTGGAAAGTGTGTCAGTGAGTAATGACTACACATGTGCACCTGCTGGGTGATCTGGAAAGTGTGTCAGTGAGTAATGAGTACACTCGTGCACCTGCTGGGTGACCAGGAAAGTGTGTCAGTGAGCAATGACTAAACCTGTGGATCTTTTAAAATGTGTAAGTGAGTAATGAATACACATGTGCACCTTCTGGGGACCAAGTTTGAGAAGCACTGGTTTAACTAATAAAATAGAATATGTATGAAGCCTAACAAAGCAGCTGAGGGCTATTTTTTCTCATTTTATGATAATGAGTTTGTAGTGCTAGTCCTGTATGATCTTTCTGTTTCATACTCCTCCTCTGTCCGAGCAATTCCCCTACTGACATTGGGCGTTGCTAGGTGACAGCGTTCTATCTCACTGATGGAACCAACTTGTTAAAGGATAAGCAGATTTTTGCTAAGCTCATAACCTCATTTCCATTTGTGATATATGTACAATAGTGAAATGTATCTAAAGCGATAATTAAAGTAGAAATCTTTCATACGTGTATCATGTTGCCATGCATGAAACAGGCTAAACTTGCAGTTACAACTAGTCAATATGCAGTTATAGATCATAACTTTAATAACTCTTAAATGCTTCAGATTTTTGGGATTGCAGGAGTGCATATCATCTTCTTTAGCTCAAATTCTCTAGTGCCTGGAATAAATTTAAATCCAAGGGTACATCCAACTTGCGTAATGCAGCCTTGCATCGAGACCATTTTGAAGGTAGTATCTAGAAAATTAAAAATATGCGTTTTGTGAAAGTTAAAAATAAAACCTTTGTTTTTTTGGGAAAGTTAAAAATAAACATTTTTAAAGAATTAAGGGCCTGATTCAGAGACAGACGCTCTGACCAGAGCGCTCGCTCTGAATCAGGGCCCTCCTCCATTAAAATGGAGCGTCCTCCAGGACGCTCGTATAGCTGTGGATCACCACCCACAGCATATACGAGCGTCCAAAAAGATGGTCGCGATGGTCTTGACCATCGCGACCATCGGACTTGCGACGGAAACCCTGCGGTAGGGTTTCCCAGCCACAAGCCCTGGAGTGATTTTGGCTCTATCAGAGCCAAAATCACTCCCACTGACATCACTAGTGATGTCAGTGGGGCCGGCTTCAGACGGTAGGCGTTCCCATGGGAACGCCTCCGTCTGGCAGGCACGCCCACCCAAGGGGGCGTGCTGTCAGTCACCATCGACAGCACGCCCCCTTTGGTGCGAGACCCGGAGCGACAGCTTGGCTGTCACAGTCTGGGTCTCGCGCATGCGCACGACGGAGCACCCTCCGTCATGTGCATGCGCAGTGAGGAACATCGATCCACTTGCGAGCGTACTGCCACTTGCGAGTGGGTCTGAATGACCCCCTAAGTTAACTGGTGCAGTATAAAATGTTAGAGATTACAGCTTCAACTCTGCTTTCATCTAAATCATGAAAATATGTCAGAATTCTATTCCCTGTAGGCACATTCTTCAGGGTGGTGCAATTGGTACCATCACATAGGGCAGATATTAATGCACTGCTTCATTCAATAGTGGTACTATAAGAACTGCATTTTTCCCAGACTCCCAACACAGCTGTAATATTGAACCAGCAAAGGATCAGCCAATAGGATTAAACATAGTAGATATTTGTCATTTTAATAATGATATTATAGCCATAGTGCTACAACTGCTGAGCAATGTCACACCATAGCTAGGGCTGAACCAATATTATATGTTATAGGTTGTAGTCTTACTCTATGATTGAGGGGAATGTTTCAAACCTTAGACAGAGATAAATTGATGTTACCCATAGCAACCAATCGGCTTACGACTGTGGTACCCTAGGGGGTAAATCAGTGGCGTCCCTCCCTGCAATGCCACCCGGTGCGGGGAGGGACGCCATGCGCACGGCGCCCGTCAAAAAGGGGCGTGGCATTGGGGGAGGGGCTTGGGGGAGGGGGCATGGCCTGAACCCGATTCCCAGCCCGTGGCAGTGGTGAGCAAACTTATCAATGGGGTGGCACCGGTGGGGGGTGCAGGAGGTGCGGGCACGGGCAGTGCCGGCTTTCCTCACTGTGACAGGAGCCGAGTGCTGCACTTAATACTACAGTGCAGCACCCGGCTCCTGTCACTGAAGGGGAGCTTGCACTTGGTGTCACCCCTTGGTGGGTGACACCCGGGTGCGGCCGCACCCCCAGCACCCCCCTTGTGATGCCACTGGGGTAAATTAACAAAAGATCGATTTAGATCAAGTTTTAAATAGCTCTGAATATGTCAAAATGAATGTTGTATTTCTGCTGTATAATCACACATTTATTAACAAGTTGCTGTAACCAGCAGCATGGACACTTAAGTTGGAGGGTCTCTCCTGATATGATGTAAGAGTCTTCCACTAGTGAAGTGGCCTTTCACCTCCAATTCATGCTGAACAGCAACAAGAAAAGTTCTCCATTAGCTGTTTATTCTCTAAGGCCATAAAAAAAAAAATTATTTATTCTTAATGAGAGACAGAAATTTAATTGTAATTTATGTACCCCTAGTGTGTGATTCATGTACCCTAGTGTGTGATTCATGTACCCCTAGTGTGTGATTCATGTACTCCTAGTGTGTGATTCATGTACCCCTAGTGTGTGATTCATGTACCCCTAGTGTGTGATTTATGTACCCCTAGTGTGTGATTCATGTACCCCTAGTGTGTGATTCATGTACCCCTAGTATGTGATTCATGTACCCCTAGCGTCTCATAGGATTTTGGCTTTCACCATGTCAAATACAGTACATTATTTCCCGCCAGTATTTATGCTTCATATACACTATGTAGACAAAAGTGATTGGACACCCCCATGCAAGCAAAATGCATACCATGGATACCATTGCACACCAGTTCCAAATGGCCTCTAATGTGGCGATTGCGACAAGAATACTTTGTCGGGAGGCCAGTACACTTGCAGTTCTTCGAAAACAACAAATGTTTTTACCAGGGTGACATAAATGTTTCCAGGGAGACGTTGGCATGGTATACAGAAAATTCCGTAACCCGAATGGACTAGCACCTCTGGGACGAATTGTAGCGATGGGTGCGTTCGAGGCCTACACGACCTTCTTCAGTGTCACAGTTGGTCACTGTAAATAAGGCAGAATGTCAAAACATAACGCCTGCTGTTGTACAGGAACTTGTGGAGAGTTTGCCAAGAAGGGTGTCTGCAGTAATCACTGCACATAGTGTACAAACAAAGTACTGACATAAATCTGGTTGATCTCTTTGCTCTCAGTGTCCAATCACTTTTGTCTACATAGTGTATGTTTAAACTGACAAGTGCAGTAAACTGGCCCTAGAAGGAATGTACTGTATAATTTAGTATAACAGGGACATCTCCGTATCAATTCATGACTTAGCACTCACATACCCTTTGAAGGAATTAATACCTGCAAAAGAAATGGTAGTTGCTCAGATCAGCTTAGTTGCATAACACAGGTGCTTGTAAAGGGCGGGGTTTACTCTGAACACAGAAAAAAAAAAAAAAAAAAAGAGATTTGCCCCCCAGCACACTGCAGCAAAAACAATACTTAAATCCTACATGATAATAGCGATTCAGAGGTATTAGTTACATACATTTGCAAGGCACTCCGAGAAGCAAGGCACCCCAAAAAAAGGTTGGAATTTTTTTGGGGTGCCTTGCTTCTCGGACGAGAACCCCTTAATGCTAGGGATGCCAGTATAGAGGAGCCTTGACGATTGGCCTGGCGCTTATTCATATATTTGCAAATGTATGTAACTAATACCTCTGAATCGCTATTATCATGTAGGATTTAAGTATTGTTTTTGCTGCAGTGTGCTGGGGGGCAAATCTCTTTTTTTTTTTTCTGTGTTCAAGGAATTAATACCACCCACTTGGTAATTGTACCTTCCTGTTAATTATCTGGAGCTCGAGGATTACTCTGTTTCCGCATTAAAATAACTGGGAAAAGTATTAATCTATATGTGCACCAACAAAAGGAGATGTGACCAAAAGGTGTAAAACCCCTTAAAGGGACTATATATTGTTGAACTTATATTTTAGCAAAATATGAGTTAGTGTAGTGTGATATGTAAAGTATATTGTTAATAAGGAATTGGAAAGAAAATATAAAACTCTTTAGATGCAAATTACTTAATGGATATTGTAACATTTTGGTGTTTTATTTGTTGCCAAAAATATCACTCTGCTTGATACAATGTTTGTATTAGTATTAGGAGCTGCAAAATGTTAACCATTTACTCCCTATCAACTAAAGCTGGGTACACACTGACAGATACATCAGCCGATCAATTGATTGGCCAATATATCTGCTGCCCGTCGGCCAGTGTGTACCCGTGATATGTCGGTGAACGTCAGTGTTCACCGACGTATCGCATTGGCTGTGCTGCACAGCCGATGGACAGATATGTCTGCAGATTCCGTCATCCATTCCTTAGAAAGGACCCTCACTCCTCCAGATACCTGACATGCTTATTTGGAGGGCCCAGGATAACAATAAATACATGTATAGCCAGATGCTTATGAGGACGAGAGAGGACGGAGGACACACAGCTTGAAGTGTATGGCCACCTACAGATGTGTCCACAAACACTTTGCTCAAATTACGTAAAAAAACCCTGTTTTGCGCACCATGGAATTTGTAACTTCGCCGAGCCAAGCGTCCTGTTAGAGACTATTTCTTAACATTTGGATCTATATTAGATGGCATTTCATGGACTTCTGTGTCTAACTTATTCTCAAATCTAGGTTACAAGGCGAAAGGCAGATTCCAATATGAGCATGTGCCATTAATCATTATGTTATAGCTACAACTTTATACCAATTATTTGCCAAAAGTACTAATCTAGTGTGCTTGGTTCTCTGTAATCGGCTATGTATGTGGCTACAATATAATTACAGATTTCAAAAATTATAATAAACAATAGGAACACATTGATTAACCATAAGTAAACTTAAACAAATTCATATAAATAAACCATCCACTGTTTTATTTTTATTTTTATTTTATTTTAATAAAAATATACAATTTTCACCAAACTTACTGTAGATATAAGACCAAGAATTTAATTTAAAAGCCATTATCAAATATGGGGTTATAACACTAACCCACCTGCAACTTGGTCTAACATGAGGACACTCCATCCCCAAACTATTTTGGTGCAAAACTGACTATTATGAGGGTGGCATCCATAGTCCCCATGCAGGTGGAATCACTATAGTCACCTTATACAATAGAGTGTACCCAACCAACTGCAGAAATGTAATAATTTGGTCAACAGGTCACAGATGTGTGGTCCATTGTGTCATAAAATACACAGGGTAGATGTATTAAGCAGTGAGAAGAGTTTAGATGTGGACATGCGGAGAAGTTGCCCATAGCAACTAATCAGCTTATCATAATCATTTTATAGAATGTACTTGATGAGTGCTACCTCCAAGCTGATTGGTTACTATGGGTAACTTCTCCACTGATTTACTTTTCCACTCTTTTCACTGAATGGTACATCAACCCACAATCACAGAACATTTATGAGTCTTTATCATGGAAACTGTGTAAGAAACAGACTTTTTGTAACATAAAAGATACGTTTAGCCCATATAATTGAAGCAATAATTAGTTTTCTATGATACGTTTCCTCAGGTATAAGCAATTTAGGTGTATTTTTATCAAGCTGGCATTCCAAGTGTTCAGAGGGATGGGATTTTGCCTTACATAATCTGTATTCATGTGGAGAAGAGATGAGCGGTTCAGTTTTGATGAAAACCGAACACACCTGAACTTTAAGCCTCCTAGTTGAATCACACCCCGATATAGATCACTTTTGGGGTTCTGAGTAAAACCAAGTCCCAGCTTCGGTTTTCCTGCAAGTCGGATCTTGGATCTAAAAAATGTTTTTTTGACTGCATTTAAGTCCCTCACTGATGTTTTTCGGTGCCAAAATTGGTCAAAATTGACATGAAATGACTGGAAATTAATATTTTTATGTTATAATACTATAGGATTAGAAGCAAGTTACATGATTTTAGCTATTTTTATAAATTTTTTAAAGAACTCCAAAACCCGGACCAAAAAGGAGAATAAGATAATTTTATTTATGACTAGTTAAGAAAGAAGATTTTATAATAGTTTTTTTTTAATAAAAGGTAAACAAGAGTTTAGGGAGCCATTTAGTTAGTTAAAATGATTATTTATATTACTGTTACCCTTTTGCTATACGAGTCAGGAGTCTTAAGGACCGCTATGATTATACTTGGGTCACTGTGGTGACATAATAACCACTCCTCAGGTCCCAATCTTGGTTATTTCCTTGACCCTCACAGCACAGAGGCTGTTTTTCAGTATGGGGCTGGTAGCCTCCTCTAAGTGACAGAGAAGACCCCATGCTATAGCCCTGCAATGACCAGCCGGCTACTTCATTTCTTTGTACTCTGTCACTCCCACCATTCAGGCCATCTCGATAACATCATGACTTTGCCCCTTTCTTACCCATAAAGCCAACAAAACTCTCATCCACACACTCATCATCTCCTGCAGAGACAACTGTAACCTCCTCCTTTATACTCTATTTCATGCTGAATTCTGCAACTCATCAAATGTTTTGTGATTATTGGATACTAATTGCTTAGTTTCCAATCTCCTTGCACTTCACTGGAAAAAGTAATATAAAATGTATAAAGTTAATTGAAAAAATCCCCCCTTAAATGCAGCTACAGTAGTTCATCTCCCAGTACCATCTAGTCCACTTTAAACACAAACTAAAACATTATTTGAACTGTGCTTCCAAGGTTAGTATTAAATAGATGATATAACAATTTTTACAGCTTGGTAGCACCTGTCTGAATAACTATGTCAAAAACAAGGCTTACAGTTTAATTTGACACAATAAGATACACATAATCCACTGACATGACGTACAACAATAAAAAATAGACAGAAACTATTACTGAACAAGTTTTTAGTGAAGAAACACATCTATCAAGAAAAATTGAAATGACTGTGGACATTGGTCATCCTTAATGTGTATCCTAGCGGTATGTATATGTACTTGGTTATACAGAAATAGTTTCTGTTTATTTTTTATTGTTGTATGTCATGTCACTGGGTTATGTGTATCTTATTGTGTCAAATTAAACTGTATATTTTTAAGAGAAGTCTTGTTTTTGTTATAGTTATTCAAACAGGTGCTTGTAAGCTAAAAAAAATATGTTATATCATCTATTTAATACTAACCCTTGAAGTGGAGTTCAAATAATGTTTCATCTAATGTTTCGCTCTTGCCACATGGTACATGCTTCCTCTCCCCCCTCTAAAACCTTCTCCACTGACTCCCAATCTCCCTCATAATACAGTTTAAATGTTTCACTCTCATGAAAACTTTAATTCCCACTCAACCTCTTATGAACATATCAATGGCGTAACTAGGGTATTTGGAGCCCAAGGCAAGATGAAAAATGGAGCACCTCCTTATATGGATACGCTGAAAAAGTAGGCATGGCCAAATGCCACAAGGAAAATGGGGGTGTGCCAACATGACACACTACCATTTCTCGTCACTCTGGGAACATTCCTTTCCATTCCATATGCACCTAAATACTCCCAGCAATAGTGCCCCTCTTGCAATGTCCACAGCAGTATTGCCCCTTATGCAATGTTCCTTATAGTAGTACCCCTTATACAGTGCCCCATGTAGTAGTGCCCCAGTAGTGCCCCTTATACAGTGCCCCCAGTAGTGCACCTTATATAGTGCCCCCAGTACTGCCCTTTATACAATGCCCCCAATAGTGCCACTTATACATTGTCCCTTATACAATTCCCCCAATAGTGCCCCTTATACAGTTCCCCTAGTAGTGCCCCTTATACAGTGCCCCTAGTAGTGGTTCCCCCTATGAAGTGCACCCAGAGTGGTCCCCTTTATGCAGTGCCCCCAGTAGTGCCCATTATACAGTGCCCCCAGTAGTGTTCCCTCAATGCAGTAGTGCCCTTTACACAGTGCCCCCAGTAGTGGCTCCACTATGCAGTACCCCCCATAGTGGTCCCCTTATGCAGTGCCCCCAGTAGTGCTACTTATACAGTGCCCCCAGTAGTGGTCCCCCCTATGCAGTGCCCCCAACAGTGGTCCCCATTATGCAGTGCCCCCATAAGTGGCCCCCAGTATACAGTGCTCCAGTAGTGGTCCCCGTTATGTAGTGCCCCTTACAAATACACAGACAACCAACAAAAAACAATACTTACCTGAATTTCCACTCCTGCACCTGCCACCGCCCGCTCCTCCATCCTCCTGGCCCGCTCGGCACTATGGGAGAGACATCATTACATATTTCCTTCAACCAGTGCGGGATCCAGAAGGCAGAACTCATGAGTGAGCTCCAGCCTGGCTCTGGCCGTGGGTGCAGCAGCTTATGAGAGTCTGTATCTCAATGGCTGCTAAAACAAACACACCGCCGCCGGGTAGTATGAGTGTACTACCTGGTATCAGTATGTTTGTTTTACTGTGTAGTGCGGACCACACTCACTGCAGTCCGCACTACACTAACTGAAATGAACCTGTACTACGGCCAACGGTGCCCAGGGCACGAGCCATGGTCGAAATCCCCTAGCTACACCACTGGTTGGTATACCATTTAATTTCTGTCCATGCTCCCTCCCACCCTCTCCTCCTCTGAACACTGCCTCACCTCAACTTGTTGTCTCCCATGTCCACCTCCAGGTTACATTCCACAGCACCCTCCTTCTCTGTAACTCACTCCATCATCTGGAAAGACTTTCTACTGTTCCCCTAAAAGCAGAGCTCTTTAAGAAAGCCCCACAACAATTTCCTTAACGATTCACTCACTCCCTTTATCCCTTCATCTTCTCTCCTCCACACTTTACCCTCTGGTGCCTCACCCTAACCTATGCCCTAGTGCCTAAACCTAATCTCCCCCTCACTGCACCTCAAACCTAACCCTCCTCCCCATAGTGCCTAACCATAACCTTCCCACTAGTGCATAATCCTAACCCCTATCACTCCCCCTAACCCCACTATTTACCATCAGGATGCCGGTAGTCAGGATTTTAACCGCATCCCCTGGTCAACAAAGGCTTATTATCTCAATGGGGAGGGAAGCTGCAAAGATCAGTGTGGCCCCACTCATAGTGGGAATCTTCTCTATGATTTGCATTTTCTTGGGAACTACTAACAAGGGCCCTGATTCAGAGCCGCTCGCTCTGACCAGAGCGCTCGCTCTGAATCAGGGCCCTCCTCCATTAAAATGGAGCATCCTCCTGGACGCTCGTATAGCTGTGTGTGACCACCCACAGCATATACAAGCATCCAAAAAGATGGTCGCGATGGTCTTGACCATCGCGACCATCGTACTTGCGACGGAAACCCTGCGGTAGGGTTTCCCAGCCACAAGTCCTTTAGTGATGTCAGTGGGGCCGGCCTCAGATGGTAGGCATTCCCATGGGAACGACTCTGTCTGGCCGCCACGCCCCCGGCATGCCCACCAAAGGGGGCGTGCTGTCAGTCACCATCGACAGCAAGCCCCCTTTGGTGCGAGACCCGGAGCGACAGCTTGGCTGTCGCAGTCCGGGTCTCGCGCATGTGCACAACGGAGCTCCCTCCGTCGTGCGCATGCGCAGTCGGGACCATCGACCCACTTGCGAGAGTACTGCCGCTTGCGAGTGGGTCTGAATGACCCCCAATGTCCTATAGTTGGTCATTTAGTTACTCAACTGAACAAATTACATCTCTAGGACAGTACCGTCTCCATGAACCTATAAAGCCATAATAATTAGAGAACTGAATAATTAGTTACAATTCTCCATACTTCTAGATACTGTGAATATACCTTTCTTAAATACTCAGACATATTCAGAAACAGAGGGGAGAAAGAATGTTTGCAGTTGAGCAAACATACAAACCACCATGCAGATAGTCTTGTACATTCACCACATCAATTATACTGAAGCATAAATTAAAAAAAAAATTCAGTATAATTAAATACAGATATTCAAAAATCAAATGATATAATAATATAATAGATGTGATGAATGTAGGAAATCACCCACATGGGGATTTGTACTAAAAATAAAACATGAATTATTTTTTATTTATAATATAGGACTTGTTGCAAGAGAATTTCGATCACAAAATGGTGGTGGGTGCTCATGAACCAAAAATGCCGGGTGTAAGAAGTAGCCGTGGTATAGGATTCACCAAATTCCCTAGTAAATAGAAATAAAGAAAAATATACAGCACTCACCAATAGGTGATTAATGGGGTATATTTACTAAAGTGTGGGATTTTAGAAGTGGAAATGTTGCCCAAAGCAACAGAGAATAGCTGGCGGAACATATGTGAAAAATGAAGTGTGACACTAAATAAACAGATGAGGTAAGTGCAGATGGGCAACAACTAGGGTGAGAAAGGTAAGTGGGATGATCAACTTGAAAAATGAGTCACTGTACTTAAAGGAGCCCCAGTGTTAATATCAAGTTCCAGGTACATATCCTTCTCTGAAAGATACCAAGGGGTAAATTTACTAAGGGTCAATTTTGGTTCCATTTAAAATTGACCAAGTTGAACCAACATCCCCACAGAATCGACCACAGTATTTCAATTCAAAATAGATCATTTACTAACAGTCGATTTTGGGTTCCATTCTGATTTCAATAGCGCATTGATTTCTATTTGAAGTTCTATTGGAAGTTCTAAATGTGTTCTATGCACCTCAATAAAACAAAAAGTCAACCCAAAATCATACAAAAGCATTCTTATTGGTCAAAATATGTCACATTATGTATTACCCACAAACACCTTCATCCCAGTGCTAATTTGCATATCCACAATTTTAAAAGTCATTGTTATGCCTTTAATTGCCTGATTTATACAGCCAGAGTGTGCCACATGCTCCTCTCCCATATTTTTTTTCCATAATATTGAGTTTTCAGACAATTCTACATGATTTAAATTCAAACATTCTACTTGTCCAAGACATTCATCAACATCTTCATTAGTGTGAGATTCACAAATATCCCCCTCATCCTGTTTCACTTCCACTGTAGCATCCTCAATTTCTATGTTACCATCATTACTTTTACTACTACTCATCCTCACATTTGCAGATGTTGCAGAACTGGTGGAAAGATGCTTCTCTTTGATTACAGTTTCAGAAATGTCAGACTCACATAGCACCTGTGGGCACCCTTACACTCTTCTCAGGTACTGTATCTGCGATATCTGTGAACGCTCAATTTGCTTTTCAGTCTTTGAAGCAGGACCACACTCACAAAGAAAGGCTATTGTCTGAAGCTTTTCCTGCCACTGTGTTTGGTGTATGGCATGTTGGCAATTTAATTTTTTTTTGGCAGTAACTTTTCCCTGCATACTTAGAGGTGAAGTTTTCTTTAAGATTTTGAAATATGGTTTAGTTTTGAAGTGCCCATTCTTAAACCTTCATTCCCCTTCACCACCTTTAGTAGATGTTGAAGAAGTACTATGACTGGCTACAGCTGCAGAATTAGTACTGGGTTGCTTCTCTTCTTTTAACAAATTATGCATGTTTGTTTGTTTATTTTTACACCATGACATGAGTAAAGTTACTTTTGATAAACTTAACTGTCAACACACCCAGTAAACATGTAACAAACAGAGAGATAGGAGGGACTTTGACATGACATTTTATTAAAAGACTGGATTAATTTGACACCAGCAAAAAAAAATTTCGGTGTGCAGCTGACATTTTTTTATGCACCAGAAACAGAAAAGGTCTCCTTTGCAAGACTTATTTTAGGGCACAGATGATGGGTAATATCACACACAAAACACTGGCATTTATTTTACGCACCAGGAACAGAAATAGTCTGCTTTGCAAGAATTGTCTTGGGGTGAAGATGAAGGGGATACTGTAACTCTGCACACAATACAGTAGCTGCCACTAAAAAAACACACTATGTGAAAGTGTTAATTTTGACAAGGATTTTAAATTTAGAGTTAGTTCAGTGTCACTTATTTAAAATTAGACTTGGTATGAAGTTTTTTGTTTTAGACAAGATTTGGTCAGTGGACTTCATTTTAATCTAATTTTAGTCAATGTTTTAGTCATAATTTTTGCAAACAGTTTGCTGATACTGTAATGGACTTTTCTCCAAAATTCCCTTGAGTTCTTGAAGTCAGCAAACCTTTAACTATGTGTTTAGTAATCTAGGCTCAGTAGGCTGAGTGAAACTGTTTTATATACTGACTTACCCAGTGGCGTAAGTTCATCCCAGACGCCCGGAGGCAAGTTATAATTTGGGTGCCCCCCCTCCCCGGCACGGCCGCTGACACTGTAATGTAGCAATTCGCATGCAGACAGACTATAGATAGACGAAGGCAGCAGCTGATGGTCTGACATGGAGCTCTCCTCTAGTGTATGGTGGCTTCTCAGGTGCCGGGAAGGGGTGCCATGTATTGGGCAGCTGTGACGGTACATTCTGGGTACATAGTTACAGCCCTAAGTGGGGTGAATATGTTGTGGACAATGGAGGAGGTGCCCCTTCAGAGCTGGAGCCCGGCGGCAGGCGCCTCCATTGTCTCCCATAGTTCTGCCCCTGGACTTACCGTAGTACTCCTCCTATATATCGTATAAAAATTAATACCTTAAGTTTGTAAGAAAAAGTGCAATACACAATCATATTTCCTTCGCACAGGACATTTTTATTTTCTGCAAATATCTAGAGCACATACTTGTTCTTTAAAATTGTAAAACAACCCTACTTCAAAAATAGAAAGTAGTGTATGTACTATCAGTATTAATTTTGACAATGATTTTAAATTTAGTTTTAGTCTTAGTCGCTTATTTAAAATTGAATACAGATTTTGTCGTCATTTTTGTTATTTAAACATGTATATTATGGTTATCGTTATAATGTAATCCTCAAAAAAATTTCATTGACGGTTATTTTTAGCTTTAAATTCTTTTACAAAACACTGGCAATTATTTTGCGCACCAGGAATAGAAATGGTCTCCTTTGCAAGAATTGTTTTAAGGTACAGATAATGGGGATTCCACTGCACACAGATAGAACATTAATAATCTGTACGCTGAGTCTCAACACACACGTCTTGAAATATAAATTTTTTACAATGAATTAGAAAAGACTGCAGGGTTTTTTTTAGACAATGGGGAAAACTATTTTGTTGCAATGTTTTTTATAACAGGAAATAGATCTTCTTGTTGTGCAGCTCAGACACAGCAGAGAGACACTGGACCTCATTCAGACCCGGTCGCGAGTGCTGCGTGCTCACAACCGGGTCGATGTTTTGGTCCTGCGCAAGCCCCGGAGCGAGAGAGAAACTCACTACAAAAGGGCCGGCTGTCGATGTTGATCGACAGCTCGTCCCGTTTTGTAGGCAGGGCGGGGGGTGGCTACACAAACGGAGGCATTCCTGACGGAACACTTGCCATTTTGTGGGCGGCCGCACTGACATCAGCAGTGATGTCAGTGGGGAGCTTCCTGCTCGATCTTTTATTCTCTTCATGGGTGGGATGCACAAAAGGTAGAAATGTGTTTGACTACATTTCTCATATGCACCAACTCCCAGATTGTGATGCACTCTGGGGCTTGGTTGCAGTGGGTAATGCCATCTCCTGATGGCGTTACCGTATAGAAGCCTATGGGTTTCTATTGGGAGAGTGCTGAGAGAGGGATCCCTCCCAGCACCCCCCATGGCATGCGAGGAAGGATGCTACAGGGGCTTCTGGGTTATAGAACTGGAAGTCCCTCCATGGCAAAGGGCCGCTCTTACCGAGAGAGCGGCCCTTTCCAGTGTTCGTCATGAATATCGGCGTTACCAATGCCGGTATGCATGCCAAGAGTAGCCGGATGCATTGCATCCCGAATGCGATGCCCAATTTGAGACCATTTCTTTGCTTTATCAAAAACATTGTCAATTTCATGTGTTACTTACCTGAAACCTGCATTATTCCACTGTACTCCACACATTGTGTTTCATATCCTACACAATCAACATATCCATGGGGAGTGCAACCTTCCAAGGTGTCATTTAAGTAGCACACTGGACACTTAAAGCCGCTCGGTTTCAGTTTAGGACATTCCTCTGAAAACATAATATAGACTTTTAGAATAACCAAAATTTGTTTTATGTTATAATATATGAGCTGGATGTTTCATGCACATACAACATGGCATCCATTTTATTACACCTACAGAGCCTCTTTATACTAATGCCACTACAAAGCACTTCCTTAGTGTACGTCCTTGTGCCCAAATGTGCGAGGACTGAAGCACCCACTGTCAGCGTCCATAGACATTGAAACACTGCTTTGTGTGGTTTTAGATGCACCATTCATATTTGCTCCAGCCCTATAGCAGGTGCAGATGCTCTGGCTGAGTGCGGACTCCTATGTGAATGGATTCAGCTTCTTTGTATGTAACAGCTGTAAGCAGCACACCCGCAATGCACCTGTAACACTCCTATAAGATGAAACCTCTTTGTGCGTCTTTTTAGTCACCTTCCTGTTACCTCCCAGTCATTGGCCAAGAAAGCTCCATACATTACTGCTAACGTGCGTCCATACTGCAACTCTGTATATACAAAATTGGGACAAATGCATGGTGTGACTCAGCCACATGCACAGAAGAAAAACAATTGCTGTTTGTGTGCATATCGGTTGTTTGTGTGCGTATTGGCTGTGTTTGTGAATATTGGCTTTTTGTATGCAAATTGGCTGTATGTTTGCATATTCACTGTGTACATAAAAGCTGTTTGTGTATATTTTGGCTGTTTGTGTGCATATTGGTTGCTTGTGTGTATATTGACTGTGTGTACATATTGGCTCTTTGTATGCATATTGGCTGTTTGTGCTGTTTGTGTACATATTGGCTGTTTGTGCTGTTTGTGCGCATATTGGCTGTTTGTGCTGCTTGTGGCCAAATTGGCTGAATGTTTGCATATTCACTGTGTACATATCAGCTGTTTGTGTACTTTTTGGCTGTTTGTGTGCATATTGGCTGCTTGTGTGTATATATTGGCTGTGTGTGTGCATAATTGCTGTTTGTGTACATATTAGCTGTTTGTGTGCATATTGACTATTTGTGTACATATTTGTCTGTTTGTGTGCATATTGGCTGTTTGTGTACATATTGGCTATTTGTACACATATTGGCTGTGTGTACGCATATTGGCTGTGTGTACGCATATTGGCTGTTTGTGTACATACTGTCTCTTTGTATGCATATTGGCTGTTTGTGTACATACTGTCTCTTTGTATGCATATTGGCTGTTTGCATACATATTGGCTCTTTGTATACATAGTAGCTGTTTGTGTGCATATTGGCTGTTTGTGTGCATAATGGCTGTTTGTATACATATTGGCTCTTTGTATGCATACTGATTGTTTGTAAGCATATTAGCTGTTTGTCTTCCCATTTTCCTGTTTGTATACATATTGGCTGTTTGTATGCATATTGGCTGTTTGTGTACATATTGGCTGTTTGTGCTCATATTGGCTGTTTGTATACATATTGGCTCTTTGTATGCATATTGATTGTTTATGTACATATTAGCTGTTTGTATGCATATTGGCTGTTTGTGTACATATTGGCTGTTTGTGCTCATATTGGCTGTTTGTATACATATTGGCTCTTTGTATGCATATTGATTGTTTATGTACATAATAGCTGTTTGTATGCATATTGGCTGTTTGTGTACATATTGGCTGTTTGTGCTCATATTGGCTCTTTGTATACATATTGGCTCTTTGTATGCATATTGATTGTTTATGTACATATTAGCTGTTTGTGTACATATTGGTTGTTTGTGTACATAATAGCTGTTTGTGTACATATTGGCTGTTTGTGTACATATCGGCTGTTTGTGTACATATTGGCTCTATGTTTGCATATTGGCTCTTTGTATGCATATTGGCTGTTTGTGTACATATTGGCTATTTGTGTGCATATTGGCTCTTTGTGTACATATTGGCTCTTTGTTTGCATATTGGCTCTTTGTTTGCATATTAGCTGTTTGTGTACATATTGTCTGTTTGTTTGCATATTGGCTGTTTGTGAACATATTGGCTATTTGTGTACATAATAGCTGTTTGTGTACATATTGGCTGTTTGTGTACATATTGGCTGTTTGTGTACGTATTAGCTGTTTGTGTACATATTGGCTGTTTGTGTACATATTGGCTCTTTGTTTTCATATTGGCTCTTTGTATGCATATTGGCTGTTTGTGTACATATTGGCTCTTTGTGTGCATATTGGCTCTTTGTGTACATATTGGCTCTTTGTGTGCATATTGGCTGTTTGTGTACATATTGTCTCTTTGCTTGCATATTGGCTGTTTATGTACATATTGGCTGTTTGTGTGCATATTGGCTCTTTGTTTGCATATTAGCTGTTTGTGTACATATTGTCTGTTTGTTTGCATATTGGCTGTTTGTGAACATATTGGCTGTTTGTGTACATAATAGCTGTTTGTGTACATATTGGCTGTTTGTGTACATATTGGCTATTTGTGTACGTATTAGCTGTTTGTGTACATATTGGCTGTTTGTGTACATATTGGCTCTTTGTTTTCATATTGGCTCTTTGTATGCATATTGGCTGTTTGTGTACATATTGGCTCTTTGTGTGCATATTGTCTCTTTGTGTACATATTGGCTCTTTGTGTGCATATTGGCTGTTTGTGTACATATTGTCTCTTTGTTTGCATATTGGCTGTTTGTGTACATATTGGCTGTTTGTGTGCATATTGGCTGTTTGTGCCCACTGCATATTGTTTAAATGTATGGAAGTGATGTAAAGGTGGCCAGAAGCTTAAATGCACCTGCATGTTATATATGGAGACTAACTACACACATGTAGAAACTAAAACTTACAAAGTGAGCAAGCACAATGTAGACATGTAGTCTTCACAACAAATAGTATTTAAAGGGGTATATTTGGAACTTAAAATTCCAAAAGTAGCCTCATTTAGGACTAAAGGATGGTCTAAAACAAAGGAAAGCAGAGATAGCACACTTTGGTGGTGGGTGTGGCTAAGGTAACATTCATTCGTAGGAGAAGTCACAGAACACGAAGGAGGGGTCTCAATAAGCATAACTAGCACCCACACAGGCGCACATGTATTGCACTGGTAGGCAAAGGCAACACAAGTAGGCAGAGTGGGTGACACAATGGGTGTAATACACACATTGCTCATGTAATTGTTGGATCTTAGTACTAAAATGATCATAGCTGAGTCTGGGAATTCCTTGCTATTGCATGTAGCCTGGCTACCAATGTCCTCTCTTATCAACTGATTTCTGGGAAAATCACAGGTGCACCATTTTGCCAGTGATTTCTACAGTACACATGCACAGATATCTGGAAACATTGTGCTTTCGCCATGTTTCTAGTGACACCTGCTGCCCCTGATGGAGAGGAAAGCATTTTGAATTGGTACAGAGTATGCGGTTTGGGCCTCCTTGGACTTAGTGGCCTATGTGCACCACACACCTAGATTCCATTATAGATACATCGATGCTGGCTACTGTAATACAGCTCAGTTCTACTATGGTCTCATTTACTGACAATCTCCCAATGGCTCTCCCTAGTAGAATTTGCCTATCAGTGCCCAAAACTTTAGGGTGCCCAGCCATGTTGATGGGCATGCTTTCACTCTTAAGAAAAGATTACACCATCCCAATGCCTTCTGTACCTCTTATTGTAGTCAGGATGGCATTAAAACATTTAAAAAGAAAATAATACGCGCTTTTAACTTTAACTGTGATCATCTACCTATAACACTCAACAAATCAACAAATCCTTTTTAGTTCAAATTAAACAAAAATTCTCCCTAGAATAGAAAGTGCATTGTAAGTAGGACAAAGCAGGTACAGTATATTCTGTTTTACATGATATGTCAGCCACTCACTGAGTATCAATGTGACCACAGTACAATACAGAGAGCATCCTGGTGACAAATGTACTTTACAGTTAGTATCCTAGTGACCGCCATACAATATAAAGAACATTCTGGGACCTATATACTAAGCAAAGAGCATTCAAGTAACTGCTATAAAATACAGAGTGAATCTAAGGGGTATATTTACTAAAGTGAGAGTTTTTAGAAGTGGAGATGTTGCCCATAGCAACCAGACTCTACTTAAAATGTAACCGACACCTTCCAGAAGATAATAGCTAGAATCTGATTGGCTGCTATGGGCAACAGTTCCACTTCTAAAAACTCTTACTTTAGTAAATATACCCCTAAGTGTCTACAGTACCATATAATGCAAAATACATCTTAGTGTTCCCCCAAAAATATAGAACATCTGCTATCACTTTACTGTTTTCTCTTCGCCATGACAGACTCTTATTGGAACCACTGTCCCAACAAGAAAAGATTGATAAATAGCCCTTAAAGTTCATTTCTTCTTGCTGTGAAATGTGACAATAAGTAATGATACATTGTGTGATCTCCCATTGCCACCAATGTGACACAGGTCCCCAAGAATCAGACCACAGGAGGACATGATTCGTACACCTTAGAGGATTGTATTATTCTTATTTCTACAATTATTTGGCACCTAACAAAATTAATTCTCCTTGATTCAGGTCTGTGATTTTAATTTGCATTTATTCTGTGCTTAATTCCAACCAAGTTATAACATAACTTGACCTCACATAGAATGATGGTAAAAAAAGCATAAAAATACATCTTCAATATCATGTCAACTTTTCTTACTTATATTATGAAACTGCAATTTCTTCTGATGAAAAACTGTGATATATATATATATATATATATATATATATATAGTCAATCACAATACTCGGCACTAGCACCTATGGAACTTTACTTGTAGGTGCCTTCCCAGTATATTTGTATCCAAATGCAGACCAACAGCGGGCGGCACTCAAAGAAACTATCAAAAATGACACGGACACACCGTGAATCCAGTCAACGTTTCAATTCTTTTAAAGAATTTTCATCAGGACATAAAATACAAAACAACGATACACTTACCTAAATACCCTCCACCAAGGACACCCAACGCGAAGTGCTGAATGGACCTCGTTCACTGACGTCCGGCAGCGCCATCCGGCATGCTGTCGCGGCGGGGCTGACGTCATCAGTGGGAGTCCCGTTGCTAGGTGATGAAGAAAAAACAAATGGATTACACCAACACCCCACAGTGGCTCACGCAGCTAGCCAGCTAGGAATAACATAAGGGAAATACAGTCACCAGACAGGGGAGGACCCAGTACCAATCATAATAAAAAACCAATGATAATAAATCTAATAAGAAACACATAGTCTAGCAGCGCAAACAGCAGGAATGCAGATAGTTAGAGACAGTGACACAAGAGAAGATATACAAATCAATAAGAACTCATAAAACTAGATGAAGCAGTTCAATAGGCATTGCTCATTAAGTCCCTTAGGACTCAGCGTATCCAACCTATAGATCCAGCGTGCTTCTCTCTGCAGAAGCAACCTAGATCTATCTCCCCCTCTGTGATGCTCTGGGACATGATCAATCATTTTATATTTTAGAGAGCTAAGACTATGCCTAGCATCCCTAAAGTGTTTAGCAACCGGTTGGTCTGATGTTCTACCCTCAATTGCCAGTCGAATGGCACTTCTATGAAGCGCCATCCGCTCCTTAAATTGACGAGTCGTTTTCCCGATATAGAGGAGCCCACAGGGACAACGTATAAAATATATCACAAAACTACTTGTGCAAGTAAGTATGTGATTAATACGTATCTTTTTCCCTGTTAGTGGACGTAGTGCAGTTAAGGCACCGATAATTACCCGGTTTTTTAGTTAAAAAATGGGCTCGCTTCCTAGATTTAGATTCCCACCCTGTAATATCGGTCCTCACTACATAATCCCTAATATTTTTGGCTCTCTTGTAACAGGGAACCAGCGTTGTATTTTTTTATAGAGGTAGCTCATCTTCCTGATTAATTAACGGCCAATGTCTTTTAGCTTTTCTGACGATTTCTGTACTTGCAGTTGAAAACTGATTGATGAACAGCATGGAATTCTTCTCCGATTGTTCATTAGATTTTCTAATAATTTCGATCTTGGAATGTTCAACGCTTTAGTTTTGGCTACTAAAAGCAATGATGCTGAATAACCCCTCTGTAAGAATCGATTATACATAAGTCCCATCTGCTTCTTTTCCTCTTCTTCACTATCACAAATTCGTCTTACCCTCACAAATTGAGAGAAGGGCAGGCCTCTCTTCAAAGCACCTGGATGAAAGCTAGATGCTGATAGTAAGGAGTTACAATCAGTGGGTTTGTTATAAATGGTAGTATGCAGTTTATTTTCACTCCGTATAACCCGTACATCCAGAAAGTGCACTGTTTCACTGCTAACATCATAAGTAAATTTGATATTAGGATCTTTCTGGTTAATCTGAGTCATGAAATCCCTAAGGTCTTTTTCGGTACCAGTCCATAGAAGAAAGATATCATCTATATATCTTTTAAAATAGACAATATTGCCTGCAGTCCCAGAGTCACAGAAAAATAACTCCTTTTCTAACGAGAACATAAAGGCATTTGCGTAAGCCGGTGCCACACACGATCCCATGGCACATCCTTGTTGCTGTATGAAGAATTCTCAGTTAAAAATAAAATAGTTGTGTGTCAACACTAACTGCAACAAATCCAAGAAAAAAATCAATATCTGGACCACCGTATTTGTTGTTATTCGTAATTAGCCATTTCATAGCTTCAATTCCTCTTTCATGGGGGATACTCGTGTACAGACTGACTACATCAATGGTCACCATAAAGAACATGGAGGGTAAAGATGTCAAACTATTTAAATCATTCAAAAACATTGTGGTATCCTTCAGAAATGTTTTTTCATTTTGGATCACCGGTTGAAGACACAGATCCAGATATTTAGAAACGTTTTAATATAACGAATCTCTTGCCGATATTATAGGTCTACCCGGGGGCCGAATGCTGTTTTTATGCAATTTGGGAAGCAGGTAAAAAATAGGAACCCTAGGGGATTCTTGCAATAATGCTACTGCTGTTTTATCAGTTATTATGTTCTCCACTACTGCTTCTGATAAAAGATGCTCTAGCTCTTTATACAAGGTATTTGTTGGATCCTTGCACAATCATTTATATACATCAGTGTCATTCAGCTGGCGATAAGCTTCAGCCTTATATTCCTCAATGCCACACACAACAATTCCCCCACCCTTATCGGCTGGGCGTATAACGACATCATCATAACCCGACAGATTCTTAAGAGCCACACGCTCCTTATGGGACAAATTGTCAATAGAAGTAGTTTTCTCCACCTTTTCAATTGTTTCAGTCTTCGTTTTTGTATAGGCCTTGATGTTAATATTACTAGAGGCAGGATCAAAAAAGGATTTAGTTTTGAGTGGGTTAGTATTTTTATCAAGAGGAATATGACGTGTTGGTAATTCAGGATTACCAAAATATTCTTTTAATCTAAGTTGATGATTAAATTTGCACAAATCAATCTTGCTCTGGAATGAATCATGCTCATTAGTAGGCACAAAACTAAGCCCTCTTCTTAATACTCTCAGTTCATCTTGTGATAATATACGTGAGGATAGGTTGTAAATCACCTTCTCCTTCTTTAATGATCATTAACATCGCAGAGTGATTCAGAATGTGCTGGAGCAAGGGATTTGTCAACTATCTCGCGCCCCCCTTTAGGGGTAGCGACGAGAGCTTCAAGAGACCCCGTCAGGGATCCGCTACTAGAAGGGGTGGACAGTGTGCGAGGCAAAGGAAGGCTGAATTTAAGAAGGAGAAGGTGATTTACAACCTATCCTCACGTATATTATCACAAGATGAACTGAGAGTATTAAGAAGAGGGCTTAGTTTTGTGCCTACTAATGAGCATGATTCATTCCAGAGCAAGATTGATTTGTGCAAATTTAATCATCAACTTAGATTAAAAGAATATTTTGGTAATCCTGAATTACCAACACGTCATATTCCTCTGGATAAAAATACTAACCCACTCAAAACTAAATCCTTTTTTGATCCTGCCTCTAGTAATATTAACATCAAGGCCTATACAAAAACGATGACTGAAACAATTGAAAAGGTGGAGAAAACTACTTCTATTGACAATTTGTCCCATAAGGAGCGTGTGGCTCTTAAGAATCTGTCGGGTTATGATGATGTCGTTATACGCCCAGCCGATAAGGGTGGGGGAATTGTTGTGTGGGGCATTGAGGAATATAAGGCTGAAGCTTATCGCCAGCTGAATGATACTGATGTATATAAATGATTGTGCAAGGATCCAACAAATACCTTGTATAAAGAGCTAGAGCATCTTTTATCAGAAGCAGTAGTGGAGAACATAATAACTGATAAAACAGCAGTAGCATTATTGCAAGAATCCCCTAGGGTTCCTATTTTTTACCTGCTTCCCAAATTGCATAAAAACAGCATTCGGCCCCCGGGTAGACCTATAATATCGGCAAGAGATTCGTTATATTAAAACGTTTCTAAATATCTGGATCTGTATCTTCAACCGGTGATCCAAAATGAAACAACATTTCTGAAGGATACCACGATGTTTTTGAATGATTTAAATAGTTTGACATCTTTACCCTCCATGTTCTTTATGGTGACCATTGATGTAGTCAGTCTGTACATGAGTATCCCCCATGAAAGAGGAATTGAAGCTATGAAATGGCTAATTACGAATAACAACAAATACGGTGGTCCAGATATTGATTTTTTCTTGGATTTGTTGCAGTTAGTGTTGACACACAACTATTTTATTTTTAACTGAGAATTCTTCATACAGCAACAAGGATGTGCCATGGGATCGTGTGTGGCACCGGCTTACGCAAATGCCTTTATGTTCTCGTTAGAAAAGGAGTTATTTTTCTGTGACTCTGGGACTGCAGGCAATATTGTCTATTTTAAAAGATATATAGATGATATCTTTCTTCTATGGACTGGTACCGAAAAAGACCTTAGGGATTTCATGACTCAGATTAACCAGAAAGATCCTAATATCAAATTTACTTATGATGTTAGCAGTGAAACAGTGCACTTTCTGGATGTACGGGTTATACGGAGTGAAAATAAACTGCATACTACCATTTATAACAAACCCACTGATTGTAACTCCTTACTATCAGCATCTAGCTTTCATCCAGGTGCTTTGAAGAGAGGCCTGCCCTTCTCTCAATTTGTGAGGGTAAGACGAATTTGTGATAGTGAAGAAGAGGAAAAGAAGCAGATGGGACTTATGTATAATCGATTCTTACAGAGGGGTTATTCAGCATCATTGCTTTTAGTAGCCAAAACTAAAGTGTTGAACAGTCTAAGATCGAAATTATTAGAAAAATCTAATGAACAATCGGAGAAGAATTCCATGCTGTTCATCAATCAGTTTTCAACTGCAAGTACAGAAATCGTCAGAAAAGCTAAAAGACATTGGCCGTTAATTAATCAGGAAGATGAGCTACCTCTATAAAAAAATACAACGCTGGTTCCCTGTTACAAGAGAGCCAAAAATATTAGGGATTATGTAGTGAGGACCGATATTACAGGGTGGGAATCTAAATCTAGGAAGCGAGCCCATTTTTTAACTAAAAAACCGGGTAATTATCGGTGCCTTAACTGTACTACGTGTAGTTTCCTGGAAACTGGAGACACGTTCCCCCATCCACTAATGGGTAAAAAGATACGTATCAATCACATACTTACTTGCACAAGTAGTTTTGTGATATATTTTATACGTTGTCCCTGTGGGCTCCTCTATATCGGGAAAACGACTCGTCAATTTAAGGAGCGGATGGCGCTTCATAGAAGTGCCATTCGACTGGCAATTGAGGGTAGAACATCAGACCAACCGGTTGCTAAACACTTTAGGGATGCTAGGCATAGTCTTAGCTCTCTAAAATATAAAATGATTGATCATGTCCCAGAGCATCACAGAGGGGGAGATAGATCTAGGTTGCTTCTGCAGAGAGAAGCACGCTGGATCTATAGGTTGGATACGCTGAGTCCTAAGGGACTTAATGAGCAATGCCTATTGAACTGCTTCATCTAGTAGTATGAGTTCTTATTGATTTGTATATCTTCTCTTGTGTCACTGTCTCTAACTATCTGCATTCCTGCTGTTTGTGCTGCTAGACTATGTGTTTCTTATTAGATTTATTATCATTGGTTTTTTATTATGATTGGTACTGGGTCCTCCCCTGTCTGGTGACTGTATTTCCCTTATGTTATTCCTAGCTGGCTAGCTGCGTGAGCCACTGTGGGGTGTTGGTGTAATCCATTTGTTTTTTCTTCATCACCTAGCAACGGGACTCCCACTGATGACGTCAGCCCCGCCGCGACTGCATGCCGGACGGCGCTGCCGGACGTCAGTGAGCGAGGTCCATTTAGCACTTCACGTTGGGTGTCCTTGGTGGAGGGTATTTAGGTAAGTGTATCGTTGTTTTGTATTTTATGTCCTGATGAAAATTCTTTAAAAGAATTGAAACGTTGACTAGATTCACGGTGTGTCCGTGTCATTTTTGATAGTTTCTTTGAGTGCCGCCCGCTGTTGCTCTGCATTTGGATATATATATATATATATATATATATATATATAATTCATACACTTTTCAAATAAATTAATCATTGGTAAGATGTGACTCGTACCATGCAATAAATGGTATGGACTGATTACTACATAGATTTACATACAGTATACACTCCACCCAGTGGCATCCCTGACACCCGGTGCAGGTAGGGGCGATCAGGCTTGTAGTGTGCGTGGCGATGTGGGCGGGTCTGGGGTGGCATTGGGTGGGGCTTGGCAGAGGCGGGCAGGTCTGGGGGCATGACAACACAATAGCGGCATTGGAGCCCTGCTCCTGCTATGAAAAACCGAGATTACCGGCATTGTGGAGCGAGGGGCAAAGCCACGATGATGCAATTCAACTAGAATCGCGTCATCAGCTGCCTGTGCCCCTCACTGAGGAAGTGGCCAGCTGTAGCCAGATGGCCCATGCCTCCGGGAGACTTGTCCACCTTTCCGAGTGGATAGGAGTGCCATCTGATTTTCTGCAGCCTACCTGGCCATTCTGGGAGGGTAGGCAAGTATGGTTTAACAATTTAAATATGACCTAAATTAATATTATACATATAACAGAACACACACAGTATATAGATGTGTTCAGCATTATCACAAACTAATATTTCACTAAAAAAAAAGGAAATATTCAACTCTAATTATATGTGTAGTAAAAAGACATATTTTGACATTCTTTTCTGCATAACTATAAAAATAAAAAGCAGCTGGAAAATCAAGTGGTGTATACAATGTAACAAGGTTCGGTAGTTTTAAATAATATTTTATTATCAAATATATAAAATATATCAGAACAGTAATTCTTATACCTCTGATTGTACATATATTATAAAATAAGCATTGTAACAAAGTTGTTGCAGAATTTTAAATGTTTAGTCCTGTATCTCACACAGACAGTGTCCTCAGTAATTTCTAGTAGATAGAATTCAAAACAAGTTCAATGTGTATAAATGCCGGCGATATAGAGTAGTTATAGGGACAGGTACCTTGAATGGTAATAGGTATCGCTACCAGCCGAAGTCCCTATGATGAAAAAATAGCAGTGGGGATCACGGTATCACTATGAAGGCTCAGACCTTATTGAAGTGAGCCTGGATCTCCATAAATCTTCTGCAGCAGCAGTGTTCCTGACTGCGGGGAATAAACTCCTCATCCGGCAGCAAACCCCGGTGAGTTCAGGGGGAATGAAGCGCTGGTTAGCGGTGTCCTTTGTTATTAAGCAGTGGGAATCACGATGTCACTAGGGGGGCTCAAACCTTGAAACGGGAGCCTGGATCTCCGTATACCATCTGCGGCAGCGGCAGTATTCCTATCTGCTGGAATGTACTCCTCATCCGGCAGCAGACCCCGGTGGATTCAAGGGGAGTGGAGCGCCAGTGTGCGGCGTCCTAAAAGGAAGGTCAACCGCATATGTTGGTGAGCAGGTGGATATGCCAGCTGATTTGGAAACAGGGGCTGAGTATGCGCCTGTGTGGCTGAGCCGGTCGGCTGCTCCTAGAGTACAGCAGGGAGCAAACCTCAATGATTAAGAGGTGGTTGAAAAAGTGAGGCTGTGTGTCTTTTTTGTATCGGGTATCTGCAACAATCAGGGAATCTTGGCAGAAAGTTCACCTACGTGTTTCAACGCTGTTCTGGCGTCTTTGTCAAGGTGTGAGTATTGACTGCCTCATGTTCTAGTTATTCTCCAAAAGGACTTGTTTAACATAATTAGTTAATTGATTTAAAACATTTGTTAACAATAATTAATTAAAAACTTACCATGTTATTTCTAGATCCTATCTTTAGGAAAGCATGTTACATAGATTTACATGTTATTCGTTCATCTTAAAAAGAACAATTGAAATTAAATTAGAATTAAAATTAAATAAGAATCAAAATTGACCCTATAATATCACATACTCATCTTATGAAGGAGGTATGAAATTAACCTCTTATGGATGCATACATATTTTCATATACCATTATAACGTTGATTTCAAGAAATATATATATCACATCTATTTTTATTATAATACATAGATAGTATTATCAGATAATAGTAAGTAATGATATCAAACAATAATCTCTATTAGTATAATACATATAAACATTAAAAAATAATAAAAAATAAATGTTGATATCTATAATAGTTTTATATAAACCTACTGTAACAATCGTTTATTTACCAACTTTTATATGTATAAAAGAATATACAAAGATATATAATTTGATCTATAATATATCTATATATAAGACCTGATGTATTGATAATTAATTGATATAGAGAAACACATAGAGACCTGACATTTTCTTATATTATATGTCACAATAGAACCTGAACAAAAAATTGGTATAAGGTCACTATTAGGAAGTGTGTAGATGAATAGTTGGTGGTATATATAATTCTACCATAAACATATGAAAATCCGGATAAAACAATTCTGGTACAGAAGAGGGGAGAGAGAGTTTCTACTAAGTGGTCACATATAAATACTAAATAAATGTGTGAGATGCGGAAAACTGGAATATTAGAACACAGAATTCAATTCCACTGGTTCGTTTAAGCCATCTGGATATAGACTGTTCATCTGGAATATCCAAAAGAGCTCTTGACGGCACAGTGACCTGAACTGGTCTCCTTTTCTAATTGTTGGGGGAATGTGTTCGAGACCCACAATCTTAAGAGAACTATCCTTACCATCATGAACAGTTGCAAAGTGTTTTGGAACACTGTGCAACATGTTTCTTTTCAGGATATTTCTCCTGTGTTCTAAAAAGCGTTCTTTTAAACTTCTGATAGTGCGACCTATATATCTTGTATTTTCACAGCCGCACAATAACATATATATAACAAATTTGGTGTCGCAATTAATAAAAAATTTTATTATTATGATTCTTTCATTATAAGCTGTATTGATTTGTTTTGTATTATGAAAAAAATATATTTACATGTTGTGCATCTGGTTTTTCCGCATCTAAAGCACCCCTTGGGTTTTTCAGTTAGCCATGTCTCTGTTTTCTTCACATCTTGATTCTTAAGAGGTTTTAAACAGCTGGTAGCAAGAATATTTTTAAGAGATTTGTTTTTTTATGTAAATTATAAGTGGTTTATCAGGCAGAATATCTTTTAAAATTGTGTCATGTTTTAAAATAGAATAGTTTTTTCTATTGCACATTTAATTTGAAAAGATGATTTATTATAAGTGGAAACAAATGCTAAATTGTTATTGAATTTATTGTGTGTCATTGAATTTTCTTTATTTATTTGTTTTGACATTTGTTTAGGTTGTAAAAGATATTCCCTCTCCATTTGTTCTACCTCAGTTAAGGCTTTTTTTAAAAGTTGATCTGGATAGCCTCTTTCTAAAAAATCTTTACACAGAGATTTGGCTTGTATCTGGAAAGATTTAAGATCGGAGCAATTGCGTCTAATGCCCATCAGCTGTCCTTTAGGAATATTTGTTTTCCATGGTGAATAGTGAGAGCTTTTGAAATGAAGATAATTATTGCTTGCGGTATCTTTGCAATAATTGGTGGTAAAGATGTTATTATTATGAATAGTTAGGGTGAGATCTAGAAAGTGTATTTGGTTCCTGTCGTATGTGTGTGTAAATGATAAAGTGAGAGTTACAATTAAAGGAAATGCACTGGAAAGATCCCCATCCCAAATAATAAAAAGATCATCAATATAGCGGCCATAGAGGACCAGAGATGCCCCGAGCCCCCCACCCCACACACGGGAGGACTTAAAGTCCCCCATGTATAGGTTGGTGATGCTCGGAGCAAATCTGGTCCCCTTGGCCGTGCTAACCACTTGTAAGTAAATAGTGTCAGTAAATAGAAAATAATTTTGAGTCAAAATAAAACGAATACTTTGAAGTATAAATTCTTGATGTTGATTGGTTAGGGATTCATCCTTAAAGAGATATTTTTCAACCGCATTAATCCCCAACTCATGGGGGATATGTGTATATAGCGCTTTCACATCAAGCGTGAGAATGGCATATGTTTCTCTCCACTCCACTTCTCATATTAGATTAAGAAAGTGGGTTGTATCTTTAAGATGAGACCTTAACTGAGCAACATGTGGTTGAAGAAAAAAGTCTACATAATAGGAAAGATTGGATGTGATGGAATGAATACCTGAGATGATAGGTCTCCCGGGAGGTGAAGTGAGATTTTTGTGTATTTTGGGTAAATAATAGAAAATAGGTGTGACTGGGAAAGGAACTGACAGGAACCTTTGTACATCTTTTGAGATGACACCTGTTGAGAATGCTGAATCTATAAGGTGAGAGTATTCTGTGGTATATTCGATGGAAGGATATTTATCCAAAGTGTGGTAGCATGTTCTATCTTGTAATTGGCGAAGGGCTTCTTTAATATAGTTCTGTCTATTTAAAACCACGATTCCTCCTCCCTTATCTTTCTGCATAACTAGATACATAATCGGCCCTAATGAGATCCACCCAGGGTTCCTGCTGTTATTAGCAAAATATAGCTACAATAAATAAATATAGAACAGTCGCACCAGGATGATATATGTTATAATTGATGTCAAGGGGCTATATTTATAACCTGACAGTTTTGAAAGTTTCTCTCATCTGATAACTGTAAGGGTACAATCAACAGACACTACCGTTGGATACTAGTCTGTCTATGATTATTGGCAGGATCTAGTTAAACACTAGGATATGATCTCTATTTAATACTATTTTACTCAATTGTGTGTCTCATTGTCTTTTCTCTAAAAAAAATGCTTTTTATGATAGGATGTATTAAAAGCTAAGTTTTAATATAATTGTATTAGAATTAGAATTAGAGTGCCCATAAACAAAAGAGTCTTCTTCCTCTCCCCTTTTTTGTTTATGAAAATGTGGGCCGAAGTGGCGGGACAGGGCTGGGGGAAGCCCAGCTAGGGACAAGTGCTGGGCTCTCCCCAGCCTGACGTTACACGGGAGGCGTGCCATGCGGGCACGCCCCCAAATAACATCACACGAGGGGCGTGGCCTATGGCAATTAGGCCACTCCCCCATTTTCAGTCAAGCAAAAAGAGGCGCCATACACCCAACGGGCACAGGGTGCAACTAGCCCTGAATCCGGCCCTGAACATTGGTGTTCTGTATCTGTGTGTGAATGAGCCTGAATCTGTGTAAGAAATGCTCAGATTCAGTAGCTACAGCTTTTTCTTATGGCATCTGTATTCAGCTGACTAATGTTATGTATTGCCAAGTCTGTAGCTTCTCGTGCTTGATCTTTGATATACATAACTTTTTTCTAAATGACTGGTTCACAATTTGTCATGTACAGTACCCCTCTTTCCAATCCCCTTTTTCCTCTTCTGTATCCCTCTCCCTGATAATCATCTTGAAAACTTTAATAAACTTTATTTTCAAAAATAAAATTCAAAAATAGCTCAATTATTTTGACTAAAAATATGCAAACAAGTATACTCTGTTTTCTTCTGTTTTAGGTTCTTAGTAATTCTCTTCTTTATCTTTAGTACCGTTTTTATACTACATTTGAATCACTTTATATTTAATCTTTTGATGGACATTTCCGAATGATAGCCTTTAACGTACTTCCACTTACTGTAATTTAGATGAGCATTGCTGTAATCTCCTGTACGACACTGAGTGCCAATGCGGACGGTTAAGTTTTTCCCAGCTGTGGTCGAGAAGCAAACATCACAGGTCTCCACAGTTCCACATGTTTTCTGTATAGTTTTATAATTGACATTACCTTGAAAATAAATTATGCAAATAAATTAACAAACAATTATATCAATGTTTAAAAAAAAAAAAAAACAATTTCCAATTACATATATGAAAATGGAGAAAAAATTAATGTTCATTAGTAATGATTTATAATATGAATGTAGCAAAAGCAATTGAGACAGTATACAATATATTGTTTCCCTAAATGGCTTTTTTTCTCATCCAACAAATAAAAATTCAAGGACATGTCAACCACAGCAGCTCACATATATATCTAACCATATGCTAAGCACTATTAAATTAAAATAATAGTCCAAAGTATCTTAAATAATCTTCACAAGCTGAAGCATCACTGTCTCAAACATACTATATACTGCACATAGCTGCTAAAATCCAGTTGCTGATTGATGAAAATGTTCTGAACTTTTTCAGGTCACAGTCAGCAGCTCCTGCACAAACCTGGAAATTCTGAACCACCAAGTTTATTGTGTGCGCCAAACATGGTATGTGTTTATCCACTCTTATGCTTGTACAATGATAGTACAAGTGCCTTGACAAACGTCAATATTTGGGGAAAAAAAATTCTACATGAAAGAGGTGGATATTTTGATCTTATGCCCAGGCATGACAACATCCTACTTCCCCTCATCATCATGACTGGCAAGAACTGCTAACCCTGGTGGCCAACTTACTTTGACACAAACAATATCTCCTTCCTGAATTTGATCAACTTCTTCTTGGTCAGCACATTCATCATCATCATCATCATCATCATCATTAGTATCAGATACATAAATATCCCACTCATCCTGTTGCATTTCCACAGTAGCATCCTCTATTTACATATCTTAACTATCACCATCCTTATTTGTTCTACTATTCATCAGAAATGGTGGAAAGAGGTTTCTATAGGATTACAGTTTTAGACCCAGAAATGTCAGACTCAGACATAGCTATAGTGAACACTTTTAGACTCTCCTCAGGGATTTGTGAAGTTTGTGAACACACAGTTTGTTATTAAGCCTCAATGTTCTTCTATTTTTTTGTGCACTGATTTGTCTGTGTTAAAGGTGACACACCTAGATACAAAGCGAGAAGGTGTTGTATGCGGGGTTATAGAAGATGCCCTGACTGTGTTTGTCCCTGGATTTCCCAATAGGCCTTTTAATGCATGAAATAGCAGTAACAGAACCACAACTCACAAAGAAATGCCATGATCTGAGCCTTTCCTGCTATTACATGCGGTGTATGGTATGTTTGGAACCTTAAATGTTTAGACAGTACATTTTCCTCTAATATTTAGAAGTAATGTTTTCTTAACTATTGTGAAATACTGTTTGCATTTTAAGTGCTCTTTAATACACCATCTTTCCCCTTTACCACTTTAATAGATATTGAATAATTACAGTACTATGACTGGCAGCAGTTGCAGCACTAGTACTGGGTTGCTCCTGCTCTTCTATAGACTGACCCATGATTAGTTTTATTTTTTTTAAACCAGAACAGGAGTAAAGCTACTGTTGTTGAACTTAACTGCCACAACACCAAGTACATGTACAATGTTATAGGTAAAGGAGGGATGATTGTTATCTTTAACATACAGTTTTATTAATAGAATGGAGAAATTTGTTGACACCAGCAAAAAAATAATTTTTATTCAACTAACGATTTTGGGGAGCATAAACACGACCCAGCTATTAATATAGGCTGCATGACTCTTAATAACACTGTGTGAATTATTTAATTATTTTATGAGGAAAAAAAAAGATGATAGAGTATTCTTGCTATAATTTTTAAAAGAGTAGAAACAATTGGTCTTCTACTTTAATAACAGTAAGCATTATTTTGTAGTACTGACAGATAGGTGGTGTATATTAGGCAGGCACCTGGCAGTAACACAATCCAGCTAACAGGAAAAATGTATTGAAAAAAAAATATTCTTTTTTATAACAGCCAGGAAAAAACACTCAAAAATGGCTTCTTTGGGTACAGCACAGACACAGAAAAGTATTTTTTTTTACAGATAATGAAATCAATACTGTAACTGCCCTGACTCATATACAAGTGACAAGCAATACTGCAGATTACTTTCCTTTATAAGAAATGTGCAGGTTCACTTTAACAAGCATAAGACATTTAGTTTTTTTGTTATTTTTGCAGCACCACACATAGTTTTCATGTGTTTGCACTGCATTGAGAATGTGTGTGTGTGTGCACTGTGTAGTGTGTGAGACGAACACTGACAATGATGATGCCTGCAGAAATCCAGTAACTGTTCCCAGTACCAGCAACACTGGCGCATAGTAGAGATGAGCGGGTTGGGTTTACAGAGATCCAAACCCACCCGAATTTAGCATAACTGAGTCGGATCCAAGCAGGCTCGGATGTTCCCGCCATACTCGGATCTCTCAAATTGAGGCAACACCATAGAGACGAAATCTCGCGGTTCGTGAGCTTTCATCTCTATGATCAATGTAGTATATAAGGGACCATGCAACGGATGCCATTTCACTCTGGCTGTGGAGACTGAACAGGAAGGGTGGCTAGTGTAGGGCTGGGAGAGGTGCTGGTGCTGTCTGCTGTGTCCTGGGCTAGTGACTGCTGATCCATTCTGGGCTGGTGCTGTCACTGTGCTGTCTGCTGTGTCCACCTGTGCTGTTGCTGATCCATCTGGGCTGTCTGTGCTGTCTGCTGTGTCCTGGGCTGGTGTTGCTGATCCATTCTGGGCTGGTGCTTTGCTGTCTGCTGTGTCCATCTGGGCTGGAGCAGAAATGCAGATACATCTGGGCTGGTGCTGTGTCCATCTGGGTCCTAGTTCTGGACTCAAAAAAAAAAAATTATATAGTAAAAAAAAATCAATCAAAGCGTCTTTTATATTTTTCTGTGTGTGTGTGCGTGCATGTTAGGCTTAACCGCAGTACCGCACAAGATCCAGCCAGCAATGCAAGTTGCAACCTAGTGCTGCCCGACTCCAGTCGTGATCAATCTGTGCTCTGGGCCCAAGTTCTGGAGCTGAAAAAAAATAAAAATTAATTGTCTTTTTTTTCTAATAATTGTCTGTGTGTCTGTGCATGTTAGGCTTAGCCGCACAAGATCTAGCAAGTCGGCAATGCAACCTAGTGCTGCCCGACTCCAGTCGTCATCAATCTGTGCGCTGGGCCCAAGTTCTGGACCCGAAACCCCCCTCCCCCCAAAAAATACTCTTTTGTCTATTTATTTTCTGTGTGTGTGTGCGTGTTAGGCTTAGCCACACAAGATACAGCAACGCAACCTAGTGCTGCCAGACTCCAGTCATCACCAATCTGTGCTCTGGGTCCAAGTTCTGGACCCGAAAAAAAAAATTGTGTCTTTTGTATATTTTTTTTCTGTGCGCGCACAACTGCATGCGTGTGAATTTTGTAACCGTACCTTGGCTACACTATTGGTGCTTGTGACACTGCTTCAAGACCGCAGAAAATATGGAGGGCTGTCACATGACAGGAGACCAAGGCCAAGAACCACATGTCGCTGCCGCCAGCAGTCATCATGATAATGCAAGGCCGTCAACTTCCTTGTCTTCTATGAAGACTCATGCCTTCAATCCTCAAGGGTATCCCAACCATCATCTTTGCACAGTCCTCAACTCTATTAATAATTATATCAATCAGTTTTGAGCCAGCAAGCTGGATGCAACCTTTTGGCCCTTTAACTCGATGATAAAAATCAATATTGTGAGCTGTGAGGTAACCAAAATTTACTGGAAATGACTGGAAATAAATGTTATTTCGGTTATTAATACTGTAGGAACAAAAAAAGGCACATTTTATGTGATATTAGCTGTTTTTTTTATTTTTTAAGAAAAAAATCCAGATCCAAAACCAACACACGAAAACAAAACACGGAGGGGAGGTTTTGGCTAAACCAATCCAGATCCAAAACCAGGGGAGATCCAGATCCCAAACCAAAACCAAAACAGGGGGTCGGCGCACATCTCTAATATATATATATATATATATATATATATATATATATATTAGGGATGAGCGGGCTCGGTTTTCGAAATCCAAACCCCCTTGAGCCCCCCGATCCAAGCCGGGAACTGAGCCTGGTTCAGATTTTCCCACCAGGCTCCATTCCCAGAGCAAGGCAAAACGTCATCATCCTAGTGTCGGATTCTCGGGAGACCCGGACTTTGAACATTTTGCTCCTCCTGCCCCTCCATCTTCACTCCAGTCCTGGATAGGGTAGTGAGAGGACGTGTCTCAGTCTCTAGTGTCTGTGGGAAAGTGGCGTGGCGATCTGCTCTGCTGTATCAGTCTGGGGTTACCTGCTCTGCTGTATCAAACCAGTCCAGTTGTGCTGTGCTGCTGTAACAGTCTGGGGGTGACCTGCTCTGCTGTATCAGTCCAGTCCAGTCCAGTGGTGCTGTGTTGCTGTATCAGTCTGGGGGTGACTTGCTCTGCTGTATCAGTCCAGTCCAGTAGTGCTGTCCTGTGCTGTGTGTTCACTCCAGTCTCCAAACAAAAAGGGGTGATTTAATTTATCCAAATAATTTTTACAGGGGGTGCCCTGTGTGGTGTAGGAGTACGCTGCCCTGTGCTGTGTATTCACTCCAGTCTATTTAATTGATCCAAATCATTTTTACACTGGCTGCCCTGTGTGGTGTAGGGGTATGCTGCTCTGTGCTGTGTATTCACTCCAGTCTATTTAATTCATCCAAATAATTTTTACAGGGGTTATTCACTCCATAAAAATAATGGAGGACAAAAATTTTGAGGACAAAATAGGGAAAGATCAAGAACTACTGCCTCCTAGTGCTGAAGATGCTGCCACTATTCATGACACACAGTAGATGATGAAATGCCATCAACATCGTCTGCCAAAGCCGATGCCCAATGTCATCGTAGAGGGCATGTAAAATCCAAAAACCAAAGTTCAGTAAAATGACCCAAAAAATAAGTTTAAATTGTCTGAGGAGAAATGTAAACTTGCCAATATGCCATTTACGACACGGAGTGGCAAGGAATGGCTAAGGCCCTGGCCTATGTTCATGACTAATGGTTCAGCTTCACGTGATGATGGAAACCCTCCTCCTCCCGCTAGAAAACTTAAAAGCGTTAGGCTGGCAAAAGCACAGCAAATAACTGTGCGTTCTAAGAAGATATCACAAATCCCCAAGGAGAGTCCAAGTGTGGCGGCAGTTGCGATGCCTGACCTCCCCAACACTGGACGGGAAGAGGTGGCTCCTTCCACCATTTGCATGCCCTCTGCAAGTGCTGAAAGGAGCACCCACAGTCCACTTGCTGATATTCAAATTGAATTGAAGATGTCACTGTTGAAGTACAATAGGATGAGAATACTGGTGTAGCTGGCACTGAGGAAGAAGTTGATGAGGAGGATTCTGATGGTGATGTGGTTTGCTTAAATCAGGCATCGGGGGAGACAGTTGTTGTCCGTGGGATGAAAAGACCATCATCATGCCTGGGCAGAAGACCAAAAAATCAACTTCTTCAGTCTAGAAATATTTCTATCCAAATCCGGACAACAACTTTCTTGCCATATGTAGCATATGTAAAGGTGTAATAAGTAGGGGTAAGGATGTTTACCACCTAGGAACATCCTCCCTTATACTGTTCATCACCTGTAGCGCATTCATAAAAAGTAACTGTCAAGTTCAGAAACTGTGGCTAAGACCGTAAGCAGTCCAGGGACACCTAAATCCCTTTGTCCTGTTGTATCCAAGCACCTGCAAACCACACCAGCAACTCCCTCCTCATCAATTTACTCCTCAATCAGGATCGGAAGTAGTCCTGCAGGCCATGTCACTGATATGACTGACTCCTCTCCTATCCAGGATTCATCCAGAGGATCCTGCATTGCTACGCCTACTGCTGCTGCCACTGCTACTGGGAGTCATTCATCATCCCAGATGGGAAGTTGGAACACCACTACTTCTTTTACTAAGCAATTGACTGCCCAACAGTCATTTGCGAGGAGGATGAAGTATGAAAGCAGTCATCCTGTTGCAAAGCAGATAACTGAGGACTTGACAGCTATGTTGGTGTTAGACATGCATCCAGTATCCGCCATTAGTGCAGTGGGATTTAGGCAATTGATAGAGGTAGTGTGTCCCCAGTACCAAATCCTGTCTAGATTCCACTTCACTAGGCAGGCAATACCGAGAATGTACAGAGACGTCAAAAAAAGTGTCCTCGGTGTCCTAAAAAATTCGGTTCTACCCAATGTCCACTTAACCACGGACATGTGGACAAGTGGAACAGGGCAGTCTGAGGACTATATGACTGTGACAGCCCACTGGGTAGATGTATCGCCTTACACAGCAACAACAGCAGCGTCGCCAGTAGCAGCATCTCAGAAATGCCAGCTCGTTCCAAAGCAGGCTACGCTGTGTATCACTGGTTTCAGTAAGAGGCACACTGCCGACAACCTCTTAGAGAAACTGAGGGGAATCATCGCCCAATGGCTTACCCCACTTAAATTCTCCTGGGGATTTGTGATATCTGACAACGCCACCAATATTGTGCGGGCATTACATCTGGGCAAATTCCAGCATGTCCCATGTTTTGCTCACATAATACATTTGGTGGTGCAGAATGTTTTGAAAAATGACATGACCATACAGGAGACTCTTTCGGTGTGCTGAAATATTTCTGGCCACTTTCGCCATTCAGCGACTACGTGCCGAAGACTGGAGTGCCAGCAAACACTTTTGAACCAGCCCTGCCATCACCTGAAGGAAGAGGTTGTAACGCGGTGGAACTCAACCCTGTATATGCTTCAGAGGATGGTGGAGCAGCAAAAGGCCGTTCAAGCCTATACATCCACCTATGACATAGGCAAAAGAGGGGGTATGCACCTGATTCAAGTGCAGTGGAAAATTATTTCCGTGTTTTACAAGGTTCTCCAGCCCTTCAAACTTGCCACACATGAAGTCAGTTCAGACACTGCCAGCTTGAGTGAGGTAATTTCCCTCATCAGGCTTTTGCAGAAGCAGTTGGGGAAAGTGAAGGAGGAGCTAAGACAGAGCAATTTCACTCAGTATGTGGGACTTGTGGATGAAGCCCTTCATTTGGTTTGCCAGAATTCGAAGGTGGTCAATCTGTTGCAATCAGACCACTAAATTTTTGGCCACCATGCTCGATCCTAGGTTTAAAGCCTACGTGGTGCAAAGAACTGCTGGTGAAAACACTGTCAGCTGAATCGGAATATGACACTGCAACAGCTCCTTCTTTATTTTCTCCCGCAACTGGGGCTGCCAGGAAACAACTTAGATATCCTAACCAACCCGCTGGCAGTGATGCAGGGCAGGCAGGACCAAGTTTGGACATCTGGTCCAGATTGAAGGTCCTGCCAACAATTTCTGACATGTCTACTGTCACTGCATATGATGCTGTCACCATTGAAAGATTGGAGGAGGATTACATTGGTGACAGCATCCAAGTAGGCATGTCAGACAGTCCCTACCTGTACTGAAAGGAAAAAGAGGCAATTTGGAGGCTCCTGTACAAACTGACTCTATTATACCTAAGTTGCTCCCCCTCCAGTGTGTACTCTGAAAGAGTTTTAGTGCAGCCGGGAACCTTGTCAGCGAAAGCCGTAGGAGGTTGCTTCCACAAAATGTGGAGAAGATGATGTTCATCAAAATTAATTATCAATTCTTCTGAGAAGACCAGCCTCTAGAACGTACAGAGGGACCTGTGGTGGTGGATTCCAGCGGGGATGAATTAAGACTCTGTGAGGATGATGATGTACACAACACCAAAGAGGGTGAGGAATCGGTGGATAAGGACGATATTTTGAATCTGTAGAGCCAATTTGTGCAGGGACAGATTAATTGCCAGCTTGTTTTGTGGGGCCCAAACAAACCAATCATTTCAGCCACAGTCATGTGGCAGACCCTGGCGCTGAAATTATTGGTTTGTTAAAGTTTGCATGTCCTGTTTATACAACTTAAGGGTGGGTGGGAGGGCCCAAGGACAATTTCATCTTGCGTCTCTTTTTTCTTTGCATTATGTAATGTTTGGGGCCTAGTTTTTCAAACTGCCATTCTGTCTGCCACTGCAGTGTCACTCCTAGATGGCCCACGTGTTTGTGCCGCCCACTCGTGTTGCTTAGCATAGTCATCCAGCTACCTCGGTGCAACCTTTTGGCCTAAAAACAATATTGTGAGGTGTGAGGTGTTTAGAATAAACTGGAAATGAGTGGAAATTAATGTTATTGAGGTTAATAATAGAGTAGGAACCAAAAAAAATACAAATTCTGTGATTTTAGCTGTTTTTATGCTTTTTTCCCAAAAAATACAGATCCAAAACCAAAACCTGGAAGGGTGGTTTTGGCAAAACCAATCCAGATCCAAAACATGAAGAAAGATCCAGATCCAAAACCAAAACACAAAAAAGTGGCCGGTGCAGACCCTTAATATATATTTTAGAAATGTGCGCTGACCTTCATGTTTCAGTTTTGGATCTGTATCTCCTTTGTGTTTTGGATCCAAAACCGCCCTTTCGTTTTTTGGATCTGTATGTTTTCTCAAAAAAATCTTAAAACATTTGAAATCACATAATTTGATCCTGTTTTTGTTTATACACTATTATCAACCTCAATAACATGTATTTCCAGTCAATATTTACCAGCTAATTGCTGTGTGATAGGGTTTCTAATAGAGCTCTCCTCACTGTTACTGCACCTGACAACTGCACCTTTCAGCTAGATGCTTGAAATAAGACATTGGGCCTGATTCAGACCCACTCGCGAGCGGCTGTCCGCTCGCAAGTGGGTCGATGTTATGCACTGAGCATGCGCACGACGGAGGGAGCTCCGTCGTGCGCATGCGCCAGACGCGACGAGCGAAGTAAAGTCCTTCGCTCGTTGTGTCCGATCAAAGGGGGCGTGCTGTCAATGTTGATTGACAGCACGCCCCCTTTGGTGGGCGTGCCGGGGGCGTGCCTCCCTGCCGGAGGCGTTCCCACGGGAACGCCTCCCGTCAGAAGCCGGCCCACTGACATCACTAGTGATGTCAGTGGGAGTGATTTTGGCTCTGATAGAGCCAAAATCACTCCGGAGCTTGCGGTTGAAAACCTCAACCGCAGGCTCCGGCTAGCAAATTCGATGGTCGCGATGGTCTCGACCATCGCGGCCATCACAAAGCACGCTCGTATAGCCTGTGGGTGGTGACCCACAGCTATACGAGCGTCCAGGAGGACGCTCCATGAAAATGGAGCCCGGCCCTCATTCAGAGCGTGCGCTCTGCTCAGAGCGTACGGCTCTGAATGAGGGCCATTGTGTCTTATAGCAGCGCTGCCTTTGTAATGTTCAGAAAAGATAAAACAATCTTCAATGTATACAAATATTCTTTTTCTACATGGTGTGACGAAAATGTCTGTAAACTTGATGGTGGTGTTAGCAATGAACCAAAGTCTAAAAGCTCCTGTTAATCCATAAAAAACTATCTTTAATAAAACAAAAATTTAAAAAGCAAAATTATACAGTCTCCTATAAAACTACGAACTTCTCAAAAGAGGAACTTCTATATAATCCCACGATATGAGGTCTGTACATACTAAAAAAGGGTAGGCTTACCAGACCTGCGGGGACCCAACAATCCTGGCACAATGTGTTTTCAACGGGTAATTGTGAGGTCAGAAGAAATCCTATAACCAGGATGGGCGATGGATGTAAAATAGGACTCAGCTCCCACCCGAGACCTGCAGACTTCTTCTAGCACTTACTCGTGCGTGCTGGTGACTGTCACTCCCGGATGTTGCTCGCGGCTCTCTAATGACCACCTCACAGCTCACAATATTGATTTCATCCAGTATAGGCCAAAAGGTTGCATTGAGCTAGTTGGCTGACTAAGCTACTGTACTTTTATGAATATTACACTGCAGTATGACCAACAGCACCACAATACGTGTATGAATATTACACTGCAGTATGACCAACAGCGCCACAATACGTGTGTAAATATATGACACTGCAGTATGACCAACAACATCACAATACATGTATGAATATTACACTGCAGTTTGATCTAAAGCATCACGATACTTGTATGCATATTACACTGCGATACGGCAGGCGGCATCACAATACTTGTATGGATATTACACTGTAGTATGACCTACAGATTCACAATATTTGTATGAATATTACACTGGGGTAAAGCACAAAAAATAAAACCTACATTTATTTAACGTTTATTTTGAATTTTTTTTTACATTAGAGCCCCTGGATGGACACAGCAGCCCCTGCCCCTGGATGGACACAGCAGCCCCTAGATGGACACAGAAACCCCCACCCTTGGATGGACACAGTCGTCCTTTCCCTGGATGTACACAGTCAGAAGCCTCTGGATTGACACAGCAGCCCCAGGATGCACACAGCAGCCCCTGCCCCTGCATAGACACAGCAACCCATGAAAGGACACAGCAGCCTCCGCCCCTGGATGGACACAGCAGCCCATGCCCCTAGATGGTCACAGCAGCCCATGCCCCTAGATGGACACAGCAGCCCATGCCCTTGGATGGACACAGCAGCCACTGGATGGACACAGTAGCCCCTGCCTCTTGGATGGACACAGCAGCCACTGGATGGACACAGCAGCTCCTGCCCCTGAATGGACACAGCAGCCCCTGCTCTTGGATGGACAGCTGAATTAGCAACAGATATCTATACTTTTCTACTGACTGTGGACCTGAGTCAGAGGCGCTAGCTATTTGCGAGCGCTCGCTCTGAATCAGGGCGGGCTGTTTTTTTTTCCACCGGCCTCCAGGCCGCTCGCTAAGCAGTGGATGACCACCCACAGCTTTAGCGGGCAGCCTGGCGATGGTCGCAATTATCGCGACCATCGGGCTTGCGATGAGACCCTTGTGGTAGGGTCTCATCCACCGCAAGCCCCAGTGAACTTCCTGCTCTAATAGAGCAGGAAGTTCAATACTGACATCACTGGTGATGTCAGTAGGGCCGCCCACAAATGGCAGGCGTTCCGTCTGTTTGTCCAGCCACCCCCCCTGCACACCTACAAAATGAGGCGAGCTGTCAATCACAATCGACAGCTACCCGGTCTTGTAGTGAGTCCCGCAGAGAGTGAAACTTCACTCAATATGGGGCTAGCGCAAACGCAGTGGATCTGAATCAGGCCCTATGTCTTTGCAATTCTGCATTGATTAGGAGGCAGTAATTGCACTATCTATAATTAATCTCTTTATAGCCTTAGATATTGATAATTATATGACAAAAACAAGGATCACATGTCACTAATTCCATTAATGAATGACAGATATAACTATGAACACTAGTAATCTAATCATCATACTTTTGTTTAACTTTGAAAATTCTCCCTTATCTCAGTGTAATCATGAGAACAAAATTTCAATTACATTGTTGCAAACTCAGCTGTCACTCTGACAAGCTGAAAGCGCTTCACTGACTGTATGAACATGATGTCATCTTAAAGTTCTGCCCCTTTACTGACATTACTTGTGGATAGGCAGATCCAACTGCCAATCTGACATGGTAACCTATCAGCTAACAGCTGGTGCTATTTAACTCCAGTCTGAATACCACAGCCTTGTGTTTCCTTGACAAAACCCCGGCGAAACGCGCATCAGTCAGCCTGCTGGGGGCTCCACAGTGCGCACTCTGGACCCCCGCACCATGGATACCACGATTGAAGGGAGACTGAGTGTCAGGTACTTCCTTCTACGTTTTACTGCTCTCTCATTACCGCCAGCTGCCAGGACTCTCTGCGCTGCTGACTGGCAACAGGGACAACAGTGTGGTTAGGCTTTAAAAGCAGAAGCAGCTTATCTATTTTCATTGTGCCAATACTAGGGACTCTCATTTCCTCGCCTCTATTTATGAGACGGGAAATAGCACATCCAGGGGCGTATCTATAATGGCTGCACCCATAATGTTACTTACCTCTCCGGAGTCCCACGTCGGCACAGTTGTCTGGTGCTGTAAAACTACTGGAAAATGGCCGTGGCAGCCATTTTCTCATCGTTTGCGCATGCGCAGTACAGGGAAAATGGCCACCACGGCCATTTTCCCGGTGATCTGTGCATACACTATAGACTCTGGGTGCACACAGTGCGCTGCTGGGCAGAGAGGAGGGGGCCCATGTCGGAGACTGCACACGGGCCCCCTCCTCTCTAGAAATGCCCCTTAGCACATCCCAGGTATATAAGTACACAACTCTTTCACCTAGAACTATCATATGTCAAAAATAAGTTTTTGTTACATTTAGCCTCCCAGGTAGAACTGAGGGACGCCTCTACTACCAATATTGATTATATTATAGTGGTTATCCGTGGTGTTTAGCATTTTAAGTGTGTGCATTTTTTTCGCCTTCATACTATTTATTATTTTATTATTTTGCCTTTCCCACACCTTAGTGTGCTGATTTTTCTTGAGTATATGTTTTTTTTATAATTACTGCTACCGCATATAGGAAAATTCACTGCCTATTCCCTCATTGAGATATATGCCAACTATAAATCTGCCTTTAGGCAATCCTGAATACCTGTACTACTAAAGCCAGATATACAGGAAATAACAGTGATTGCCGACTATATCAAATGTTGTAGATTTCAATATATACAGGAAATAACAGTGATTGCCGATTATATCTAATGTTGTATATTTCAATATTGAATATTTTGTCTTGTGGGTTTTGAGAGATACCTCTATTACAGGTGGAGCCTCCCATATCCAAAATGCTTAGGATCAGGAGTATTTTGGATATCGGAATATTCCGTATTTTGGAATATTTGCATACCATAATCTGTAATCTTTGCTCTCATGGCAACAGCCAAGCATGACACACTTTATTGACTTTGAATCCAATTTGTGTCTTTTTCTCTTTTGGTATATGTAAGTTGGCCATACTTCCATAGGTTCTGAGATGTCTTACACTTATTTATCTCTTTGACCATGCTTCAATAGGTGTTATGCCATTTAGGGCAACTGTAGGAAAACGGTTCTTGAGATAAACTGCTATGGGCACAGCTTCCATCCAAAACTGCTTGTCTAGTCCTATGCCCTTTAGTATATATCCTACTTGCTCTACTAGTGTACGGTTTGCTACTTCACTGACTCAATTTTGCTCAGGAGTGTAGGCAATGGTCAAATGATGCTCAATCCATATTTTGCTCCATTCTTCTGTTGAGATATACTCCACAGAGAATATCAGGGTCTTGAGTCTCTGACTTTTCTGATTTTTTGCAAGTCTCTTTTAGTCTACAATCTTTTTTGTCACTTTAGAATATTCTCTGATGAAGTACACATGCCATTCTTGTGATGTCATCTATAAACATCATGTAGTATCGGTATCCACTCATGGATTTTGCTTCCATTGGACCACACTCATCTGAGTGCACTATTTCAAATGGTTTTATGGTTCTGCCTGTTGATTTTGTAAATGACCCTCCTTTAAGGAGTTTCTTCTTTTTCTTCTTTCCTCAAGTAATGCAAGGATTTGTGATGGGCAAAACTCTTTTAGGACCACAGTATTAAAGGCAACAAGATCTAGTAATGTCTCCATCGAATACATTTGTCTGGTTTTTACATGGATAATCATTAGTAGCTGATGGCATCTCTAGCACAGCTGAAATTGGTGACAACTCAGGCAGAGCAAACATTGGTAGCACCTTAGGTGAAACACTTACCTCTTGAAACTCTGGAGAGGTGGACCCCTTTGGACCTCTGGCATGTCAGATCACTTTCAGACCTCGGACAAGGCAGACCCCTCTCAAACCTCTGGCAAGGTGGACCCCTCTTGGACTTCTGGCAATGCAGAGCCCTCTCTGACCTCTGGCAAGGTAGATTCCTCTTGGACCTCTGGAAAAGAGAACCCCTCTTGGACCTCTAGCAAGTTATAAACCCTCTTGGACCTCTGGCATGGGGGACCCCTTTTGGTCCTCTGGCAAATTGGAACCCTCTTGAACCTCTGATGAGGCAGACCCTGTGGTATTTTCCTCATGCCCACTGGCAAGGGCATGTGGGTCCTCATGCTGGAATCAAAGGCTGGTGGGTCCTCATATTTGAAGGAAAGGGCAAGTGGGTCCTCATTCCCAAAGACAGGGGAAGTTGGATCATCATGCCCAAAAGCAAGGGCAGATGGATCCACATGCCAAAAAGATAGGGCAGATGGGCTACATTGCAAAATGCAAGGGCATTAAAGTTAATGGCTGACATGGCAGCAATTAGACTGGCAACCAAGAGGGCAGCATTTGAATTGAACTCGCAATCTTCTTCTCAAACCTGGGAAGTGACTCAGGCACAGCTGCAGAATGGTGGAATTTGGAACGGGTAGGCTCGAGTCCCCAAAACTGGGTCAGTATGGCTGGAGTCCCCTACAAAGACAGCAAGGATGGAGTCTCGAATGGGATGGCAAGGCTGGAGTTCCCCACCAGGACAGCATGACTTGACTCCACCACTGGGATGGCATGACTGGAATCCCTCACTGTGATGGCATAATTGGAGTCCTCTACTGGGATGGCATGACTGGAGTCCACCACTGGGATGGCATGACTGAAGTCCCCCACTATGGCTGGTGCACTAGAGACCTCTCCTGGGGGTGTGGCTCTGGTGACCCCTTCTGCAGCTACAGCACACTTGTGAGGCATCTGAGGCTGGGAAGCACTGTGAGGCATATTAGGCAGGGCTGCACTGTGAGATATATTGGGCTGGGCAGAAATGTGAGGCATCTAATGCTGGGCAGCACTGTGAGGCTTCTCAAGCTGGTCAGCTCTGTGAGGCATCTCAGGCTGGGCAGTACTGTGAGGCATCTCATGCTGAGCAGCACACTCAAAACCTCTCCCTGGGGTAATAGTTTGAGTACCCCTTCTTAACAGTGAAGTAAACTCTGTGGCCTCTCAGTTTTAGGACTTTGATGGCTATAATGTCTTTCCCATTTCTGGTACATAAAGTACATCTTGGATCTCTGTGAATATTTTTAAGCAAGTTTAAATGGTCCCTAATTTAGTAGCTGTAAGTACTTGATGGCCAATTTCTTTGATAGTGATAGGGTCACATGTGGTTTACTTGGTAAACCATTCCTTATTCAACTGAAGTGTCTTGTTGCACCTGAATCAATTTATCAACAATCTCTTTTGCAGCTATCTGTAACACTCAGGGCTGACTCATCTCTGCCATCACATTTTATGCTTTGCATAGGATTTTTTTCTGTGTGTAATGTAGTTGTCTCAGCACTCAAATTACAGGGCATACATTCTTCAAATGATAATAACTTTGCTCTTACAGTGTCTTTTGTCAACTTTACTGTTTTTGCCTCGGCTAGGTAGTTAAACTCAGATGTTAAGTTCTGCAGCATTGCATCGTTGCATGAGATTTGCAGTATACACATGCGCCACATTACGCCAGGCTGCAGCAATATTCGCACTATGCAATCCTATGAATCGCAGTAGCAAAAAAAGATCAAGCACCCATTCGCAGGCACCCAACTCATGCCATATGTGCTGCGGTAAGTCACAATGGTGGTAATGATGAGTGAGGACACATCTGTATGTAATCATTCATACTGCTGCAATCATTCATTTTGGTGTTATACGATACATGTATTAAATGCATCCTTCTCATGATACCTCCATATTGATACATTACCTGCTGCGCTGTCCACATGTCTTTTGCTATCTCTTTCCCATATATATGTCCAGATTGTGTAAATGTCTTCTCCTTTTAGCATAGTAAACCCTATTATAGGTGTACAGATGTGGCCACATACACCTTTCCTGAAATCTAGCCATATGGCCAAATATGCCGTGCCTTTAAATCTGCGAATTAGCCACGCCTTGTGATTTTTCTTAAAATTCGCTACTTTAATGTGATACTTAATACAAATACTTTTGCTGGAAAAAAAATGGGATTATCTAATTGCTTCTCGCCGTGGTGCATCTTAGATGTCACGGCATCTCGTGCCAAATGATGCAAAAAAGGAAAGGTGTATGAGGACACATCTGGATATCATGTATTTATGTATTTTACAGACATAACTATGCAGCTTCTGTACTTTTGTCAGCTTCACTGCTCCTATGCTGCACTGGAAACATTTTGTGCTGTTTTCATTCTGTGCTCCTATGCAGTCAACACTACACATGTGCCTATAATGGCAACTTTATTCTAATTTGGGTGTCTTGATAGCTTGAAAGTTTGAGCCTTTTGGTGACTAGGCCCCATAACATGTTGTGTGTACAGGTGTTGTTAAGGCAGAATAATTAATTTCACACCAGCAGAAGACACACCATGAACAGCCCATTTATTTAACCATGGGTGTTGGTTTATTGATAGATAGCAGGTACAGCCGTACTCACTGATACATACACACTAGTTTTGGAGCTGGATGGAGTGGGGTTTTATACAGCTCGCCAGCCAGTGAGTGGAAGACACTTGTGGTTAGTGGTATAGGATTTGGAGCAGGTTTTTATGCAGGTAAAAGCTGGGTCTCTCATAAGCTAAGTAGGAGAATCTGTCTCCCACCATGTCACTCCACACAATAGCAAAATGGCACCACACATGCGCAGTACTAATTATGGTGGCCATCTTAATACAGGTAATGAAACCTCCCTGGAGGGACAGGAAGATGGAGTCTGCATAGTTGCACACAATTCAATAGCTACTACAGTTTATTTAGATGTAAATATTATTTAAGGTATCATCATACTACCATACTATAAAAAGCACAACACACACAGGTGCTGGTAACTACATTTATATCACAAAATAAGTGCCAAGTAAGCACACCCCTATTGACAGCTGCCTCTCACGGATTGGGGAATACTGGATGCCTCAAAGAAACATAACCAGAAAAAATACTACAGAGTGTTTGAGGAGCTAGTCAATAATAATGGGGAACTTTAATTACATGTATAGGAACAAAAAAAACATACAATAAATAAAAACAACCTAATAGACTCATATAGTGTATGCATGTATAACACCAATAATAACCCTGAGCTAATCAATTTGTGATTGTATTCATACATATTAAAAAATTATATACATATACATAAAGAATACTACTGATGATTCAAAGTGCAATATGAGAAACAGATAAACACAGACCATAAATGTTGTTTGAACTAACAGATCAGTAGAAAATAGCAATGATAAAAATTCTGCAGAATAAAAAAGCATATAAAAAAGTGATTAGCAGCAGTCAGTAGCGATGTAGCTAATGGCAAGATTTGTATCCTTTTTAAAATGATATAGCCTCCTTATAAGAAGAAATGAGAAACAGCCTCAATTGCACAATTGTAACAGCGTATCCTTTATGGTTATAATGGCTCAAGCAGATACAGGCCCCCATTTATTAGCGAGTTTTATCACCAAAATAGTGATACATTTCACTGTGTATGATAAATGGTGCTCCAGCCAATCAGCTCCCAACTGTCAACTGTTACAAAAATGGCAGTTGGGAGCTGATTGGCTGGAGCACCATTTATCATACACAGTGAAATGTATCACTTGTTTTGGTGACAAAACTCGTTAATACATGAGGCCCATAGTTAGTAAGAACAAACGTTAAACAAGTGAGCTGTATCTTAACAGCTCAAGCAAGCCAAAAAAGGAAAAAACCAGTGTTAGTGGGTTAGTACTCAGACTCGTAGTAACAAAAATGACTGTGGGTTATTAGACATGGGCGGCAGGGTGAGTTATAACAAGGCAGCATGCATGCGCATACTATCCACACACATTCAGAAACATATTACTTATCTATGTAGAAAGCCACATACCTAATGTTATCATTTCTGAAACCGTCATGCATTGTCCAGGACATTCTATTATCTGTTCTTTACAGCATTTTGTAGCACCATTAACCCAGCATGCATTGCACTTTGTGCTCTGAGCTAAAATGAAAAAAAAAACATGAGTGTTATTTATGTTTATGTAGTGCAAACTTATTTTAGGCTTTGCCGTACTTAGAATTGTTTGTGCACATACTGTACTTAGAATCTAGATTTTCATGTCGTGGTCATGGAGACAAAGCAATTTTTCCAGGTTTCATAAAATTGAGATTTGCCCTATGTTCTCCAACAAGTCTCTGTTATTGTCGTATACTGTAGTTACCACTTTGTGGTGTACGAGGTGTGGCTATTAATTAACAAGTCTGATGCTATAATTTATGTTTAATTATATTAAGTACATTTTAACTCTGTTCCCCTTTCTATGTACTCTGCTTTTGCATCAACACACGCTACATTCATATTTGCCATTGGTTAAAGCCGTGCTGTAGCTCATTATCTGTCAGGTGTATCAATAGCTCAGTTGTTTTCTTCTTTACCTAAGTCACTAATGCAAAGTGGGTTCCCTTGAGTACAGATTTGACTTTAGGGAAAAGAAAGAAGTCACAGGGTGCTAGGTCTGGCGAGTATGGTAGGTGCTCTAGCGCTGCAATCGTTTCTCGGTCAAAAACGGCTTCACAGGGAGAGGTGTGTGGGCTGGTGCGTTGTCCTGATGGAGAATGAAACCATTTTTCCACAACTCTGGCCTCTAATTATTTCCAACACAGTTGCTAGAACATTTTTGTAGCACGGTTGATTCATTGTTGCACCCAATTCGAACAATTTTCTACATTTTTTCCACGTTCTCATTTGTCTTTTATGTGCAAGGTCTTCCTTGTTGTTCATCATATTCTACATCCTCATGACCATCACTAAATCTTTTGTGTCACTCAAGCATACGTGCTTGTGACATACAATCTACCCTGTATACCATACAGAAAGATTTGATGGGTTCAATTTAACAAAATAAATTGAAATAACACGTTGCTCTACTTTTGAACTAAGTATTTTTTTGATGCATGGGAATAACACAACTACTTGGAATGCTGTGTAAAAGCATACTATCTGTGCGAGAGGGGTGAAACTTGCAAAACTGTTTTAGGATAGTCCAGGGTCAATGTTCCCCCTTTCCCTTTTAACTCATGCAGTATGGTACATTTTTTACACTACTGTCTCATTACTTATAAGTCACGCCTTGTATTACCAGTTTATGACACTAAGTGGTCTATTCATTATCCCTTAATTTCTAAAAAAGTATATGAAAATTAACATTTTCACTTTTGTAGACATTCATTATCAGTGGTATTATATAAAATTAATTGTCTGTATGACTTTCTGGTTATGCATTCGGACACCCCTGCACCAATTGGGATGACAACAATGCGGGATGGCCCACTTGGATCCTGGCAAGGTTTATATAGGGTTAGGGTCCCGGTCGGACCTCCCGTTGGTCTACACTGAACAGACTTTTGACCCAGGGAGCCTATTCTGAGTCTTCCACTGGATGGATTTATACAAAAACTTCACAGAATGGTAACATTGGATCTCAGAAGACATACTAGAGGTTGAAGTCCCAGTTGGACCTCCCGTTGGTGTACGCTGGGCAGAACTTTGACCTGGGATGCTTGGCAGAACTTTGACCTGGGGAGCCTTTTCTGGGCCTTCCACTGGATGGATTTGGATTAAATCTTTACAGAGGGGTGGGAATTTGTCTGGGATGCCTAATTGAGAGGTTGGGGTCCTGGTTGGACCTCACAGTGGAGTGCGCCAGAAAGAACTTTGATACAGGGAGCCTGTTCCTGCCTTCCACTGGATGGATTTGGATGACATCACATAATAAAACAATAACTTGAAGATACACCACTGAACTGATATGGATGAAACCAATGTGGGGTGGTCCAGTTTATTTCTGGCCAGGTTTTAGTGGGGCTAGGGTCCCAGTCGGACCTCCCATTGGTATATGCTGGGCAGAACTTTGACCCGGGGAGCCTGTTCTAAGCCTTCCACTGGTTGGATTTGGACAAAAACTTCATAGAATGGTAAAATTGGATCCCAGAAAACATACAGTACTAGTGGGTTGAGGTCCCTATCGGACCTCCCTTTGGTGTTTGCTGGACAAACCCTTGACCCAGGGAGCTTGTTCTGAGCCTTCCTCTGGATGGATTTAGATGAAAACTTGACAGAGGTGTGGCAATTGGGCTGAGATGCATAATGGAGTGGTTGGACTCCGGTCGGGCAGAACTTTGACACAAGGAGCCTGTTCTGGATCTTCCACTAGATGGATTTGGATGACATCACATAATAAAACTTAATAACTTGAAGATTTAAGCCCAGGCAACAGCAGGTACTTCAGCAAGTTTATTATAAAGGTAATGCGGAATATATCACAAATATCTCCTGCTTATATATATATATATATTCCCAATCTAGCCCACTATCATAATACTGTTGTATGGGGACCAAAATTAATCAAGCTCTGAAATTACAAAATTTTGTCTTTAACGACATTGAGCCCAGCACAGCAGGGGAAACACTAGACAATATCGCTCATGGAGTATATCGTCTAGTGTGTATGCGGTTTAAGTGTAATGGCAACACTCAATGTAATCTAGATATATACGGTATCTTAAAAATACAGCCAGTCGTCTATGATAAACTGCCACTCAACAGTAGCTGGCATAAAAATAGAGCCAAAGAACAAGACAACTTGTCATCAAATCAAGAGACCTGTATCTACTAGTGGTAATTGAGGTAATACTCCAACAAATATGTAATACAACATTGTACAGTATAGGTGAAAGATATCTAGAAACGATAATCATAAAAGGGATTAATCCCTTTTAATCAGAGCTAGTGGGTGCCACCCAAAAATAATTTCTAAAAAAGTATTGTATGCTATTATAGACCATTCATATAGCACATAAATGCATCACAGTGCCAACATTAGAAAACATGTCACTGTAGAATAAATGTGTAGCACCACAAAAGGATAATGCATTATATGTTCGGTAGACCAACTAGAAAAAAACACAGTAATGATATAGTGTCATATAACAGAAAACATGTCACTGCAAAAAGTAAATGTGCATTCTGTGCACACATAAATGGTATGCGTTCAGCATCCCGGCGGTCGAGATGCTGATACTTACATAACCGGTGCCATAATACTGATGCCGTTAGAATCCCTGAAAGTAACGGGGTTGGGGGGAGGGTTAGGGTTAGGTTTAGGGGTTAGGCACTAGGGGGAGGTTTAGGCACTAGGGTGAGGGTTAGGGTTAGGCACTAAGGAAGGAGGTTTAGGTTTAGGGGTTAGGCACTAGGGGGAGGGTTATGCACTAAGAGGGGAGGGTTAGGTTTAGGGTGCAGGGAGGGAGAGGTTAGGTTCAGGCACTAGGGGGGGGGTTAGGGTTAGGCACTAAGGAAGGAGGTTTAGGTTTAGGGGTTAGGCACTAGAGTGAGAGTTATGCACTGAGAGGGGAGGGTTAGGTTTAGGGTGCAGGGAGGGAGAGGTTAGATTCAGGCTCTAGGGGGGGTTAGGGTTAGGTACCAAAGAGGGACGGTTAGGGTATGGAGAGGGGGAGGGTTAGCATACCGACCAACAAGTGTATGTTAACCCTGTCTGGATCCGGGAGTCGGAATTCTGACAGCCAGAATCTTGACTGTCGGTATTTCATACCGATTCCCACATAAATGCATCATAGTGCCAACATTAGAAAACATGTCACTGTACAATAGATGTGTAGTGTGTTAGGGATAGTTAGTAACTTACCTTGTCGGGATCTTCACTGCTGTCAGTCTTCCGGCGTTGGGATTTGAACCGCCCTTACCGATTCCCATAAATTAGACACTGCGGTTGCATACACAGCATTATAGCTCTCTGTGTGCAGTTTCTGCAATTGGTCAGACATTTTGTAAATGCTGTGTGACTGGCCAAAGTGCGTCGATGGTACCCAGTGGCGTAAATTCATCACAGACGCCCAGAGACAAGTTATAATTTGGTGCCTCTGTCCCAGTCGCTGACATTGTAATGTAGCATTTGGCATGCAGATACACCTGCAGTCGCACACAGAGTATAGGCATGTCACATATCATTTTAATCAGCAGAAGCTGCTTGTTTTTCCTATTTGCATTGCTGTGCAAATTAGACGCATTTGAAGAGAAATAATTGCATGAAAAGATGCTCAGCGCTACCAAGGGGGTCGATGTTACCCTAGTGCGCATGCGCACGACGGAGGGAGCTCCATCGTGCGCATGCGCGAGACCCGAATAGCGATGGCCAAGCCGTTGCTATGGGTCTCGCACCAAAGGGGGCGTGCTGTCGATGGTGAGTGACAGCACGCCCCTTTGGTGGGCATGCCGGGGGCGTTGCTGCCCAGATGGAGGCGTTCCCATGGGAACGCCTACCACCTGGGGCCAGCTCCACTGACATCACGAGTGATGTCAGTGGGAGGGATTTCGGCTCTGCGAGAGCCGAAATCTCTCTGGGGCTTGCGGCAACGAGACCCTACCACAAGGGTCTCGTCGCAAGCCCGATGGTCGCGATGGTCTTGACCATCGCGACCATCTTCCTGGCCGCACGCTATAGCTGTGGGTGGGGGGTCATTCAGACCCACTCGCAAGCAGCAGTACGCTCGCAAGTGGGTTGATGTTGCCCACTGCGCATGCGCACGACGGAGGGAGCTCCATCGTGCGCATGCGCGAGACCCGGACTGCGACAGCCAAGCTGTCGCTCCGGGTCTCGCACCAAAGGGGGCGTGCTGTCGATGGTGACTGACAGCACGCCCCCTTTGGTGGGCGTGCCGGGGGCGTGCCTGCCAGATGGAGGCGTTCCCATGGGAACGCCTACCATCTGAAGCCGGCCCCACTGACATCACTAGTGATGTCAGTGGGAGCGATTTTGGCTCTGATAGAGCCAAAATCACTCCAGGGCTTGTGGCCGGGAGACCCTACCGCAGGGTCTCCGTCGCAAGTCCAATGGTTGCGATGGTCAAGACCATCGCGACCATCTTTTTGGATGCTCGTATATGCTGTGGGTGGTGACCCACAGCTATACGAGCGTCCAGGAGGACGCTCCATTTTAATGGAGGAGGGCTCTGATTCAGAGCGAGCGCTCTGGTCAGAGCGTCTTGCTCTGAATCAGGCCCCCAGGCCTCTGTTCATTGGTTCCCTCTGGAAGCTCGCCATGGAGGTCCACAGCTCCCTCTGCGACTGATGTCCTGGGCCCGGGCCCAGGCCGCTGTGGGTTCTAGCTCTATATTGCTGCCCGCAGCTGTTTGATGAAGTGTCACACGCCGCCGGGCCCATGCGATGATGGGAGGTGTGGCCTTGACGGGATGTGTGGCCGGGCTGCAGGAGCCTGTCAGGGCCAATGCGACCTTGCACTGCAGCCAGCAGTGAGGGAGAGAGGTCACGGTGCCTTCACTAATGTTGTTGCTCTTGCTCGGACTGGCTTCCCCGGGACCTGGCCAGGTTCGGGAAATATGTGCGGCAGTGTGGGGACCCTTCCCAATCCGCCCCCCCCCCTTTAGTCTGGTCCTGACTATATGTGGTGTAGACTTATCAGAAAAAAACAGTAATAATTTTATAGTGTCAAATACCAGAAAACATGTCACTGCAAAAAGCAAATGTGCATTCTGGGCCTAATTCAGAATCATACACAATGCCAATGTTTTAGCAAATTGAGTGATTTTTTTGCCACCGTGCATGTGTCGGAGTCACACACTGCATACGCCAAGTTACATTACCGTACATACACGCTGCAAGTCTGTGTTCTCAGTGTGATTGACAGGCAAGGATAATTTTGGTGGAGGTAATGTGGAGTATCAGACAAAAACACAGACGTGTCTTGACTATTTCATGGGTGCATCAAATCCTGCATCTGCGAACATATACGCACGAAACATTACTACGGTGTCTCAATTACGTCTCTCATTCTGAGTGACCATAGACTCGCTCAAGGAGTCGATGTTTGTCTGATCAGCGTTCGATGTTATGCATGTGTACACAGTGGCATCGGTTGGCGTCTCAGTACAAGTCCCAGCGGCTGATTCATTAGCATGTTTTTTGCACATCCTCAGCTAAAAAAAATCTCAGCTGCAGCAGCAATTGATTACGACTCGGAATCAGGCCCTCTGTGCGCTACAAATATGTGCACAATTCTGTAAGGCGCACTCAAAGCCACTTTAGGTCAGAGATAACAATAGGTACTGTAATAATGGGTTGGGTATTATACATACATGCCTACCCCACCAGATATCGTGGGAGGCTGCCGATTCTTTGGGTAACCCCCCACACCCTCGAAAGGGTAGGCTTTTCTCCCACATTCTGCCCACTTCCTAGTGAAGTAGGCAGAATGGGGAGACTATTAGCCACGATTGGCAGGCCCGGGTGTTGGGGGCGGGGCATAATGTGCGATTCTATGAGAATTGCATAATTTAGCCCTGCCCCCGAATTAAAATATGTGTCATTGCGTCAAATTCACATGAGGGGCGGGGCATAATAACACAATTTTGGCTGGCCCCGCCCCCAACTCCACCCACCTGCTTCTCCCCAGGCCTCTCCCGGGGAGGAGAAATACGAAGTCAGCATGTATGGAATTATATGCCGTCGCTGGAAGCCCACTGTTCAGAATCCCAATTACGGCTGGTAAGTACAGTAACCATCCCCCTATCCCCAGTCTAGCCCTAACCCTCCCTTGGGGTGCCTAACCCTAACTTACTCGGGGGTGCTTAACCCTAACCTCCCCCCAGTGGTGCCTAACCCTAAGCCCTCCTTCCCGCACACCAAACCGAACCCTCCCCAGGGAGTGCCTAACCCTAACCTCCCACTGATGGTGCCTAACCCTAACCCCCCTGTCTGTAACCTAATCCTAACCTTCCCCTTCCCGCAGCCTAAACCTAAGTACCAACAGGATGCCTAAACCTAGCCTCTTGTCCACGGCTAACAGCTTCCCGGACCCTCTGTACTTGGGAAGCCGGCTGTCAGTATTCTGGCGTCATCATCTCCAGCTTATCGGAATCCCAGCAGTTGGCATCCTGGCCGTCGGTCAATTTACTGCATCCCGTAATAATGGTCTTCTCAGTAGGTACACACATATCATAATATTAGCAGGTAATTAAGTAAATTCTCACTCAAAACAGATGATTGTGCAGCATATCCAGATGAAAGTCTCTGTACCAATATTCAAGTATAGTGGTGTAGGATACAGATGGGATAGGCAGGGCCGAAACTAGGATTTGTCACCCAGGGCAAGGCTGAGATTTGCCACCCCCCCCCCCCTCCAAAAAAAAACAAAAGATGGCTTCTTCGTTCCTGAAGAGATGTATAGTGCCATGACACTTTAATGCCCCTTACACATTATGTCACGCTAAGTAATGCCCCTTACACATTATGTCACACTAAGTAATGCCCCTTCTAACACATCATGCCATACAGTAATGCCAATTACACATGCCATTCAGCAATGCCCATTAAAACCTTATTGGCCTGATTCACTACGGATCGCAACTGCGATTGCAATAGCGATTACGCACACAGTCTCACTGCAATAGCATGCTAATCCATTGGGATCGCTATGCCGTCACAGCTTAACATAAGGACGCCCACTTTACCTTAAACACATCAGTAATGTTTAGCAAGACTGCAAAACCATCCATAACATTGAGTACCATCGCAGCCTCACGCACACTTGCACAAGCTCTGACCTTACTCAGGAATTGCTAACCATAACGCACGCTATGTGTACTCAAGCGGTGTATGGCATCGCAGTGGATAATTTATGCACGCCCCTGTAACGGCATTCAGACGCACTGACACACCTGCCTTTCGCCGACCAGCCCCCCATCACCTCTCGCAAACAGCTGTGGAAGCTGAATAATTGGCTGAGACAAGTTCAGTTTAAAATTTAATCGCGACGACACCATTTTGCGACTGGCCGCAAGACACCATCTTGTGAATGGCAGCAAGACTCCATTTTAGAAAGGAAAGCTTACACAAGCGCCATTTTGTCAAAAATACATAGGCCCTCATTCAGAGCCGCTCGTTAGCGGCAGTACGCTCGTTCAGAGCGATGTTTGCACATCTGCGCATGCGTACGCTTTTTAGTACGCATGCGCGAACCAGCCAGTGCGGCCGAAAATCGTTTGTACGCTATATAGCGAGTGCCTGCTATTTTGAGTGACAGAATGAGGCGTATGTGGGTGGTAACAGGGGAAGGTGCTTGAAAATGGGGAGTGGAGATCCGAACGCAGGCGTGCTTAAAGGTCAAAACGGGCGTTTTATGGGTGTGTATATTTAAAACAGCAGCGTCATTGATCACGTCACTGGGTTATTTTAGAGCCAGAACTGCTCGCAAATTTGTGGTAGCAAACACCAACCACAAGAATAGCGAGCAGTTCATACCCTTGTCGATGTACTCGATTAATCTAATAAATAGCGGACATGACGTAGGATGCGAGCGGCCAGGGGGCGTTTTTAACAAATAAATGAGCGTATGTTTTGCTCGTTCGTTCAGACTTAGAGGTGTGAACAGACTGCAATGTGCGTACGGATCATTTGAATAGCCACCCCTTGTTTTTAAACGAACGACCGCAAATAGCGAACGGCTCTGAATGAGGGCCATAGTACACAATCCACAGTGCAAAATTGATAAAAGTAGCAATTTTGCTACTCACAACGCAAAGTAGCAAAGTTGCTAAAAAGTAGCACGAACAGCTTTTTCACAATCTTCCCCAAACACCTACCGACGGTGTTTAGCAGACATAAAATAACTTTGCAGCACATTAAAATCACCACAAACATATTTGAGCAGTAGCAAAGTAGTGGTGTTTTCCCCTGCATTCACATTAACACATACGCGATGTAGCAAAAAGTAGCAAATTAGTGGTGTTTTCCCTGCACTTCATGTTAAACATAGGACAACGCAAAATAGCTATTTAGACGCACAGCCAGCTTTTTAGTGATCTTTCCCAAACCCATACTGGCATGCTCACACACATACACAGAAGCCTTTCCAACTTAGTGCTGGTCGCTAATTGCCCCACAGACCCTCAAACGCACAACACAATTTAATGTCATTTCTCCCTGCATACACATTTAAAAGCAATGGTCCCGCAGCACGAAAGGAATGATTATTATTTGGTTTAATCGCAATGTCAGCATATAAAGAAATGAATGTTTTCTGTAACTATGGTTTAGTAAATGGCAATTGGACCGTGATTGGTGCCGTACTGATCTACTCTGTTCCCACAGCATTCCGGTGGCATTGGTGAGGAGATCAGAACATGCGGCTATGAAATATGAATGTTAGAAAGAATAACTTCTTGAAATGTTGTATGCCATAGTTAGATAAGATTTATTATGCAGCGGGAAGGTGAACACAATCAGGCTGTTAGAGGCTGGGTTGAGTCTTTGCACTGACCTATGAATTGTACCGTATCGGAAGAAGCAAGAAGAGGAACCAATGAGAACCTGCCAACATATTCTATTGTATTGCTTATCCCAGTACGGGTATATATGTGAGTGCTCTGAAACGAGATGCCAGGCTGCGGTGTTCCTGTTATGCTGTTCCGACGAAGGTCTCATTATTGATGCTGGTATCTGGTCCCAGAGCGCACGCATATGTATTGACTGTACCTTATGACCTAATGTTTGTACAATTTAGTTTGCGCTCATTGTTAGATCATAGCGTGGTAACATCTGTACTTTTACCTGAATAATAATCTTTAGTGCGTTGGACCGCTATTCCACTGTCTTAGAGTTTTATCAATGGTATAATTAAACACAGCGCTAATTAGCGACACCGTATGGTATTAGGAGGTATAGGCAGGTTTTGTCTTAGAGGTTCTAGGCAGGTGAATCTTAGAGGTTTATAGGCAGGAATGTACTAAAGGTTCATTGCACGATTCAACACAGCACTTCCTGTCAATCAGGATACTTTGATAAAGTTGTGACTCCAAACAGCGAAACGCATCAGAGACTGGCTTTTATATGACCACCATTGGCTACCAGGAGCCAACCTATCTCCCTATCTATTGGTGATACTTTGATTGCAAAACATCACTATTTGGACCAGAAACCTTACTCAAGGGACTACTACTCATGCGATAGCTCTGCAGGCGTTGCTAATAAAGACCCTGTTTTACTATTTGGACACTGGAACTTGTAACTATAGCCTTTATGGGAGTGCACATCCCCATTCACCTGATGGGATATTTTGGATTTGGAATCTCTCTGGGAAACTTGCTCCAAACTTGTCTATGAACTGTGACTGTAGTAGTATATGGTGGATCATATTGCGCAATTTTATTGTGGTTTTACCATGCATTCAGATAACATTGAGATCTGTCTATTTTTATTTTCATTCATATGATTACATTTTACAATTTATTGCCAATGTTGATTGCATTCATGTCATTTTGAGCACTGGTACATTGCTTTGTTTTTCTATTCTGTGTAGGGACTGACTGTCCCTTTTTATCCAGCTGCTCTATTGTTATTGGCGTAAGACACCCCTGACAGCTCCCCATTGGTAACTTTTGTTACCATCTGGTTATTTCCTGTCAATCACTCTGCAATGGCTCTGCGTAGTCACTGCGATTGCAGTCCCGATCACAGTGGATGGTTTGTGCACACGCACTGCAGTGCATACGCAGAAAGCAACAGTCGGCCAATTGCATGCATAATTGCAGTTGCGATCAGCAGTGAATCAGGCCCAATGTCACACAATAAGACCCTTGCACATTTTGCCACACAGTAATGCCCCTTATAACACATTATGCCACACAGTAATGCCTCTTATAACACATTATGCCACACAGTAATGCCTCTTATAACACATTATGCTACACAGTATTGCCCCTTATAACACATTATACCACAGTAATGCCCCTTACACATTATACCACACAGTAATGCCCCTTATAACACATTATTCCACGATACCTGTACATTATGTAACTCCTGTGCCTCACCTCTCCCTGTGCCCCACCAGCAGGGATCAGAGTCAGGCAGGCTGGCTCAGGCTGCAGCGCATGAGTGTTTAAGGGCTACTGTTGCTTTTCTGCCCTCTCTTCCCCGTGGCCATTCCCAGAACACCATGTGTGATGATGTCACATGGCGTGATGTCATCATGCCTGGAACCAGCATTTTGGGAGACTGGGACTCCCAACAGCCAATGTCACACAGTAACTGTTAATACTATATGTAACCCGCCTTTTACCTCTGTATGGTCACCAGGTTACTACCACCTCTCAACTTCTATTTAATATTATAACTTCAAATGTAACCCCCCTTTTATCCTTAAAGTGTCATCAGGTTACTAACACCCTTGTTATTCCTAATGTACCCACACCAACCTCTCCTGGTGATGTACCTTGCATCTTCAGTGCCTCCACCCAAGTACTTATGGTCTATGTGGGTCTACTTGGGAAAACCCACTATAATATATAGTGTCAGTATAAGTTTGACTACAATGTATGCTGCGTGTATATACTGATGTGCCCAGCTATAACGTGGCATCACAGCGCTATCTCTCATGCCACGCATGGCGCGCCACACACCACGCCATGAGTCGCACCACAAAGAAAGTTTATTAGTGAAAAAAGTCATTACGTGTAATACAACATTTTGCCCACCAGATGTCACTTTTCCTAAACTACATAGCGCATGCGTCTGATTTCATTAAGTGTAATACAACATTTTGCCCACCAGGTGTCACTTTTCCTAAACTACATAGCGCATGCGTGTGATTTCATTACGTGTAATACAACATTTTGCCCACCAGGTGTCACTTTCCAATGTACCGTACGGTATGTTCTGTATCACCGGCCGATGATTGTTTGACAGAAGCTTAGACATTAGACTTTACAACTACAGAACTCTATTAATGGGTGAAGCGTGTAGCCTAGCGGTCTAATGCCTAGTCTCACTGCTTCTCCTCTCTTCTTCTTCCGTGGGTTCGAGACCTTGAAAATACAGTATGTTTTTTTAATTTATTTTTAAAATCTTCACTTAAAATATTCAGTATTCAATACAGTACATGTGGAGCGCATGTCTGCCCAGTGCTTCGGGAGTCAAACAGTGAAACTAGGATTTTTATTATTGTACATACAGTACTGTACCTTAGAACGCAAACTAGCGTCAATGCCGGCGCTGACATGAACGCGGACATTATAGTGATTTATTATGACCATCAAGTGGCAATGGGCCCTGTTAAAGAGACTGGTTTCTGTATATCAAACTGACTGCGCGTTTAAACCGCAAAATTGCGTCAATGTCTGCGCGTGCCCAGTGGTCGGATTTTAATCACAATGGAATGTGTGCCCCATGTCCAGTGGAGCCAAGCCATACATTAAGTAGCGCTATTTTATGGCGCATGCCCAGTTGTCTGTATTGTTAACAGTACTGTTGAATTTTCACACTAGTGCCATTCTGCACTGTCCGAGACTTACAGTACCGCACAGTAAACACAATAGTAAATTCATTACTACAGTACATAAGGTGCTACAGTAGTGGACTAACAGCAGTTTGTAGGGCAGATGCAGAGCGCAAACTTGCGTCAATGAAAATGCTGTCTTAGACTTGGTAACATTAGTAATTTAATATGTTTAGTAACTGATAGTTGACTGTGTATAAGAGAGGGGTCTCTATAGTACAAACTGACTCGGCGTTTAAACCGCAAAATTGCGTCAATGTCAGCACAGTTTGCGCTGTGGTAACTTATAGCCAGTTCTGATGGGTTACGGTACAAATAGGATCTCTGGCTTGTGCCCAGTGGCGGGGTTGCAATGCATTGCCAGTGGTGCTGTGCCATAGCCATGCCCTTGTAGTGCTATGGCTATGTACTGTACGCCATTGCGTACAGTATGGAATATCATACTGTACAGTACCAGGTCATGAGTCACACACAGTGAAAGTGTGTTATTATTACACTGACTGTGTAATAATAATATTAAAAATAAAAAGTGTAACCTTGACTGTCTAATAATAATGAAAAGCTTCATTATTAAGCTTCCTGGTTTCGAACCCGGGTTGTACAGACGTCTGCAATGTAGAAGTTCGATTTCTTACCTCTACGCTACAGACGCCTGAGTACTGTACTTCATCGTATGGTACTGTAGATGTCACATAAAGTACTGTAGAGGACTAGGAGAGACTTGTGAGCAAGGGCTTAGGTGATCCGTCTTGCTTACACTTCTCTCCTTATGTTCGAGACCTTTATAATTTAATGTATTTTTTTTAATGTTCACTATAGTACTGTAGTTCAGTCTTGTTATCCAACCCTTACAAAAATCAATCTATTGTACTGTATATGTGCCCAGCTACAGTACTGTAGTTTGTTGCTCCATACGGTACGCCATACAGTATACCGCATTGTTGCGCGCTACACTGTGGCGTATTGAGTTTCATAGCACTGCGCATGCCCAGTTGTCTGTATTATACGGAACTTATAACTGTAGTTGTAAGTACAAAACGGTAGACATTGTAGTGATTCCCTGACTCTAGGAACTACAGTACAGTAGATGCAGTAGTCTAGGGGGCTAATGCCTAGCCCTACTGCATCTACCATTTTCTTGTCCCGCTGGTTCGAGACCTTTAAAGTACATACTTTATACGGTAATTTTATTTTGTTTTAAATCTTCACTAATACAGTACATTATCCAGAAATTCTGGTATTTCTATGCCACAGTACTTTGACCAAGAAGTCTAACCTTGTTAATAAAAAAATAAAAAGTGTAACCTTTCAAGCTTCGAACCCGCAAAAGGGTTGTACAGGCAGCGTAATGTATTGGTTTGATTATTTACCATTACACTACAGCCGCCTGCAATACCAAGTTTGCACCTGGCTTGAGTGTTTCCTACAATACTGTACGTCATCGTATCTCAGGCGCATGCCAATATCTACTGTATACCCATTTAGCGCTTTTTTTTTTTTTACTAAACTCAGTACATTTTATATATTAGGGGGTAAATGTACTAAGATGGTAGTGCTATTAAGTGATGTTGCCCATATCAACCAATCTGATTCCAGATATTACTGTACAGTATCTTCTAGAAGGTGCTACTGTAGATAAATGCTAAGTACAGTAGAATGTGATTGGATGCTATGGGCTACATACAGTACAGTAACTTCTTAAATAGAACTCCCATCTTAGTAAATTTACCACTACAAGTTTCACTTTTTCACCCCAATTTTTTTTCTTCCGCCCCCCAAAATGAAAGTGAATTTTTAGTGTGTTCTGACTTTTTTTAAAAATACTTACGCAGTTTACAGTACCTTTAGGGGACGTTTAAGGATTCCCGCTACATTGCACCCCAATTCAACAAATTTTTCCGCCTGCTATTCATACAGTAGGCGAAACTTTTTTACATACTGTCTTACTGTACATTGCATTGACTTCCCGCCTACAGTAGGCAGAAAAGCTTTCAAATTGAATACAGCGATAATTTCACACCTGGCAAAATGACGTAATCTCCCAAACTGTTTTTAGCCAATCCCGTGTTTTTGCTCCAATGGGTGAAAAAGTGCCAACCAATGTTCTCCCAACTGTCATCTCACAGGCTGTGTTTGAAAAATGACAGTTGGGAGCTGATTGACTGACACCTTATAACTTTTTTTATCACTTCTCACTGTCTAACACTGCTTAGTACAGTAAATAGACCCCCTTGGAGTGAAAAGACGAGACCGGCTAAAAACAGTAAATAGACCACCCCAAAATTGAAAACGTCCCTCAGTGTATACAGTACTGTATGTCTACTGTACTGTATTCTACTGTAAGTGCCGGGCAGCTGTGAAATCACTGTGATGGGCAACAGGGATACTGTACAGTATATGACTGTGGGCGTCAACCCCCATCGGCCGGCGCGCCCCTGGTGAGTGAAATCCTGGCAAATAGGACGATACACCCCTGCATCTGTGTGTTATTGACTTTTTGTACAGTACCTTTTTAATGACAGATGCACGTGTTGGGTCTCAGGCGCACTTAAAGACTGATTTACATACAGTACAAACACCAATTGTATAAATTAATGACAATTTTTATTTAACCAATGGGATGCAACGCTATTTTGCGCATCGAACGCACAGTCAGCTTTGAACACAGAGCGCTCTCTCACAGACGGAAACCACTCTCAGACACAGTCCAAGGGACGTAGCCATAGTGCACAAGGCTGAGACCGCATATGCGTTGTCGCATGTTTGCGTTTTGCGGTTTCTGGGTGCACAGTTTGTGATGCAGAGGCCTGTCTCACATTCTAGACAGTAGTTTCACTAACAGTTCCTGCAGTTATCAAATCACTATTCTGTGGTGCTAAATTGTACGGCACCGTCAGTTTTGAATATTCAGTACAGGCACATTCATAGCGGCACACTAGTTGTCCTAGCAGACGGGGGATGGTGTCTTTGGCAATGGTGACAATTCGTAGCATTTTTCAGGACACTAGGGCAGAGCTGACTGCTTACAGTAAATGGATTAACAAAGCTTCCTTTATTATGGTAATGTGAGGCTCTTGGCTTGCTTTGGGGGAAGGGACCTGATGCACTGTGTATGACTCTTGGCCCACTGGGCATGCGCCAGAAATCCCATCGCAACCCTCCTACTGGGCATGCGCCCGCCAGAGATGGAAATGCAACAGAATACAATACTGTACCGATGGCAGTAATACAGCCAACTGCGCATGCTCAGTGATAGCATAGCGCTACATGGCGTATGGCTTGGCGCCACAGATCCCATTGTACCCCCCTCCATTTCTAATCCATTGCAGATGGCTGACAGCCACCATAGCGCCAACCATGTAATACAGAGAGCTCTCTCTCATACAGATCCCACTACTACCATACTAGGTGTGCAAGGTTGGAGCAGCATCACCAATGTCATCAGTTTGGGATGCAACGCTATTTTGCGCATCGAACGCACAGTCAGCTTTGAACACAGAGCGCTCTCTCACAGACGGAAACCACTCTCTGACACAGTCCAAGGGACGTAGCCATAGTGCACAAGGCTGAGACCGCATATGCGTTGTCGCATGTTTGCGTTTTGCGGTTTCTGGGTGCACAGTTTGTGATGCAGAGGCCTGTCTCACATTCTAGACAGTAGTTTCACTAACAGTTCCTGCAGTTATCAAATCACTATTCTGTGGTGCTAAATTGTACGGCACCATCAGTTTTGAATATTCAGTACAGGCACATTCATAGCGGCACACTAGTTGTCCTAGCAGACGGGGGATGGTGTCTTTGGCAATGGTGACAATTCGTAGCATTTTTCAGGACACTAGGGCAGAGCTGACTGCTTACAGTAAATGGATTAACAAAGCTTCCTTTATTATGGTAATGTGAGGCTCTTGGTTTGCTTTGGGGGAAGGGACCTGATGCACTGTGTATGACTCTCGGCCCACTGGGCATGCGCCAGAAATCCCATCGCAACCCTCCTACTGGGAATGCGCCCACCAGAGATGGACATGAAACAGAATACAATACTGTACCAACTGCAGTAATACAGCCAACTGCACATGCTCAGTGATATCATAGAGCTACATGGCGTATGGCTTGGCGCCACAGATCCCATTGTACCCCCCTCCATTTCTAATCCATCGCAGATGGCTGACAGCCACCATAGCGCCAACCGTGTAATACAGAGAGCTCTCTCTCATACAGATCCCACTACTACCGTACTTAGTGTGCAAGGTTGGAGCAGCATCACCAATGTCATCAGTTTGGGATGCAACGCTATTTTGCGCATCGAACGTACAGTCAGCTTTGAACACAGAGCGCTCTCTCACAGACGGAAACCACTCTCAGACACAGTCCTAGGGATGTAGCCATAGTGCACAAGGCTGAGACCGCATATGTGTTGTCGCATGTTTGCGTTTTGCGGTTTCTGGGCGCACAGTTTGTGATGCAGAGGCCTGTCTCACATTCTAGACAGTAGTTTCACTAACAGTTCCTGCAGTTATCAAATCACTATTCTGTGGTGCTAAATTGTACGGCACCGTCAGTTTTGAATATTCAGTACAGGCACATTCATAGCGGCACACTAGTTGTCCTAGCAGACGGGGGATGGTGTCTTTGGCAATGGTGACAATTCGTAGCATTTTTCAGGACACTAGGGCAGAGCTGACTGCTTACAGTAAATGGATTAACAAAGCTTCCTTTATTATGGTAATGTGAGACTCTTGGCTTGCTTTGGGGGAAGGGACCTCATGCACTGTGTATGACTCTCGGCCCACTGGGCATGCGCCAGAAATCCCATCGCAACCCTCCTACTGGGAATGCGCCCACCAGAGATGGAAATGAAACAGAATACAATACTGTACCAACTGCAGTAATACAGCCAACTGCACATGCTCAGTGATATTATAGAGCTACATGGCGTATGGCTTGGCGCCACAGATCCCATTGTACCCCCCTCCATTTCTAATCCATCGCAGATGGCTGACAGCCACCATAGCGCCAACCGTGTAATACAGAGAGCTCTCTCTCATACAGATCCCACTACTACCGTACTTAGTGTGCAAGGTTGGAGCAGCATCACCAATGTCATCAGTTTGGGATGCAACGCTATTTTGCGCATCGAACGTACAGTCAGCTTTGAACACAGAGCGCTCTCTCACAGACGGAAACCACTCTCAGACACAGTCCAAGGGATGTAGCCATAGTGCACAAGGCTGAGACCGCATATGTGTTGTCGCATGTTTGCGTTTTGCGGTTTCTGGGCGCACAGTTTGTGATGCAGAGGCCTGTCTCACATTCTAGACAGTAGTTTCACTAACAGTTCCTGCAGTTATCAAATCACTATTCTGTGGTGCTAAATTGTACGGCACCGTCAGTTTTGAATATTCAGTACAGGCACATTCATAGCGGCACACTAGTTGTCCTAGCAGACGGGGGATGGTGTCTTTGGCAATGGTGACAATTCGTAGCATTTTTCAGGACACTAGGGCAGAGCTGACTGCTTACAGTAAATGGATTAACAAAGCTTCCTTTATTATGGTAATGTGAGGCTCTTGGCTTGCTTTGGGGGAAGGGACCTCATGCACTGTGTATGACTCTCGGCCCACTGGGCATGCGCCAGAAATCCCATCGCAACCCTCCTACTGGGAATGCGCCCACCAGAGATGGACATGAAACAGAATACAATACTGTACCAACTGCAGTAATACAGCCAACTGCACATGCTCAGTGATATCATAGAGCTACATGGCGTATGGCTTGGCGCCACAGATCCCATTGTACCCCCCTCCATTTCTAATCCATCGCAGATGGCTGACAGCCACCATAGCGCCAACCGTGTAATACAGAGAGCTCTCTCTCATACAGATCCCACTACTACCGTACTTAGTGTGCAAGGTTGGAGCAGCATCACCAATGTCATCAGTTTGGGATGCAACGCTATTTTGCGCATCGAACGTACAGTCAGCTTTGAACACAGAGCGCTCTCTCACAGACGGAAACCACTCTCAGACACAGTCCTAGGGATGTAGCCATAGTGCACAAGGCTGAGACCGCATATGTGTTGTCGCATGTTTGCGTTTTGCGGTTTCTGGGCGCACAGTTTGTGATGCAGAGGCCTGTCTCACATTCTAGACAGTAGTTTCACTAACAGTTCCTGCAGTTATCAAATCACTATTCTGTGGTGCTAAATTGTACGGCACCGTCAGTTTTGAATATTCAGTACAGGCACATTCATAGCGGCACACTAGTTGTCCTAGCAGACGGGGGATGGTGTCTTTGGCAATGGTGACAATTCGTAGCATTTTTCAGGACACTAGGGCAGAGCTGACTGCTTACAGTAAATGGATTAACAAAGCTTCCTTTATTATGGTAATGTGAGGCTCTTGGCTTGCTTTGGGGGAAGGGACCTCATGCACTGTGTATGACTCTCGGCCCACTGGGCATGCGCCAGAAATCCCATCGCAACCCTCCTACTGGGAATGCGCCCACCAGAGATGGAAATGAAACAGAATACAATACTGTACCGACTGCAGTAATACAGCCAACTGCGCATGCTCAGTGATAGCATAGCGCTACATGGCGTATGGCTTGGCGCCACAGATCCCATTGTACCCCCCTCCATTTCTAATCCATCGCAGATGGCTGACAGCCACCATAGCGCCAACCGTGTAATACAGAGAGCTCTCTCTAATACAGATCCCACTACTACCGTACTTAGTGTGCAAGGTTGGAGCAGCATCACCAATGTCATCAGTTTGGGATGCAACGCTATTTTGCGCATCGAACGCACAGTCAGCTTTGAACACAGAGCGCTCTCTCACAGACGGAAACCACTCTCAGACACAGTCCAAGGGACGTAGCCATAGTGCACAAGGCTGAGACCGCATATGCGTTGTCGCATGTTTGCGTTTTGCGGTTTCTGGGCACACAGTTTGTGATGCAGAGGCAGTAGATTCACTAACAGTTTCTGCAGTTACTGTATGAAATCACTATTCTGTGGTGCTAAATTGTACGGCACCGTCAGTTTGCAGATGCAGAGCCCTGTCAGCCACCATAGCCACAGTATGAAATCACTATTCAGTGAAATTCAGTACAGTACAGAGCCCTCTCTGGGCACTATAGTGTCCAGAGCAGACAGTGACAAAAAAAAAATATACAGTACGGTATATTCTTTTCCAGGGATCGAACCCCGGACCATAATTCTACCAAAGTGATCACCTAACCACTAGCCCACACGACAGCTACAGTGAACCACAGAGAGTGGCCTCTTCCTTGTGCACTCCTCCCGCTGCTGTTTTTTAATTAAAAAAATAAAAATTGTCATACTGTAATGCATCCCATATCAGTGAAAGCTGTGCGTGCATCTAATTATTCTACAGTATCGGTTATACCGTGACAACAACTCCGGCAACTTCTCTACTATTCAGTTACTGCACCGTACCGTATGTACATTACAGTATGTGCAGTGATTTGCATCCTGTTATAAGATGTTACGTACAGTACGGTACAGTACTATATATTGTATATGTATATTATGCGACATTAAAAATACAGTATGGGTTGTGCGTTCATGCAAATGCTGTGAATATGATAGACATTCAGTACAGTGGAGCACTCGCCACCCAGCGGTTAAGCACTATATTACATGCAATTACAAATATTCGACCACCTGTTATTTCTTTTTTTTCAGGTCTCTCAATTCTCCTCTGGTGACGCTGTTCCAGTTCCTAAAAGGTAAGTACTATGCACCACTCTTGAATAGGTTAGCACTTTGTATTATGTAATTCATGAAGCAAAATAATTCATATCATGACATGTTGCATAACAAACACAATATACTTTGTTTCCATATGCAAATGGAATATTCAATTACAATATAATTACTTAACTCTGAATAATATGCCCAACACTTAGCCTTTGCCTACGAGTCTGTTAGCGCAGAGAATACTGAGTGCTTAAAGGTCCAGAACCCTAGAGCATAAGTCCTGTTGTACTTAACAAAGTAAAAGGAAGTTCATATATTTATTCCAGTTCAAGGCTGTATTCTCTAAGTGCTGGGGTGAATAAGTATTGTATATTGACACTGACAAGTATTATAACAACTTACATGTGGGTCTTAAAAAATGGAACCAGTGCCTCATCCATACAGCTAGAATATGCTGTTTCCAGATAGATGTAGTAAGAATATATATCCAATATCTATATCCTATACTGTAATCCTCAGGTGCAAGTTAAATTGCAATTAATAGCTTTCCCTTATACTGAAAGCTATCTCCTTTGGATATAATAAAATGTCTCATATAGACACTATGAATTCCTCTCTTTTTCCTTTTCTGTTCTTCCCCGAATGTAACCTAAATATTACTGTAATGTTCCTTGAATGGCATATACTTCTTATTACCACTGCCACTATTTAGAGCATCATCCACATAGCTAACATGCGCTGAAACTCTCTCTCCATATGAGTGTCAGTACCACAACCAAGTATGTACTCCTTGTGGACAGAGTATATGGGATATTACTGCTCTTCTGTCCTCAACAGCAGTCTCTATATATGGGCTATATGTAGCTGTGTAGGTGCCAAGTACTATTTACTCACAGTCCCCTCAACATTGCTGCTTGTATAAGCGCTGCTCCTGCTTTCTCCTTGTCACTGCTGCTACCTCAGCACTGATCCCCTTGTCAGTGCTGCTGCTGCCGTCCTTTACACTGAAACGGCCCCGCCTCCTGGCTCTCTCTCTCCCACTGGCTGCCGTCCTTTACACTGATCCCCCTGTCAGTGCTGCTGCTGCCGTCCATTACACTGATCCCCTTGTCAGTGCTGCTGCTGCCGTCCTTTACACTGAAACGGCCCCGCCTCCTGGCTCTCTCTCTCCCACTGGCTGCCGTCCTTTACACTGATCCCCCTGTCAGTGCTGCTGCTGCCGTCCATTACACTGATCCCCTTGTCAGTGCTGCTGCTGCCGTCCTTTACACTGAAACGGCCCCGCCTCCTGGCTCTCTCTCTCCAACTGGCTGCCGTCCTTTACACTGAAACGGCTCCGCCTCCTGGCTCTCTCTCCCCCACTGGCTGTCATCCTTTACACTGAAATGGCTCCTCCTCCTGGCTCTCTCTCTCCCACTGGCTGCTGTCTTTTACACTGAAACAGCCCCACCTCCTGGCTCTCTCTCTCCCACTGGCTGCCGTCCTTTACACTGACACGGCCCCGCCTCCAGGCTCTCTCTCTCTCCCACTGGCTGCCGGCCGAGCTCCCTGTAACTACGGAGGTGCTGCCCAGCACAGCGGGGACTAACCAGGCACTCTCACCCACACTGGCCATGCCCCGATCAGCGCGGGTCCCTCCGGTCCTCCACGCCGCCGAGTCCACCTCCCGCGACGCTGCCTCTCTGGCATCATCAGGCAGACAGGGTGAGTACCGCTATCCCACCTTCTTCCCCAGCTCCAGCTGGGCTCCCTCTCCGGCTCTGCCTTCCTGCGCCCTGCAGCATATAGCTGCTCACTGGCTGCCTGGGTTACAGGAGAGCAGGCACTGGAGGGAGGGACCTACAGATTGCCTCTCAGCTGCTGCTAACAGCTGTTATATATCCTCCCTCTCACCGGATCCTCTTTTCCTGACAGGAACCAATTCACTCCCACCTATTTTACTCCGCCCCTTTTCCTCAAGTGCATCCAACACACTGTAGCACACCCTCACCACAGAGATAAAAAACATATACATATATATATTTTACCTCATAAATTGTACATTTATAAATATTACATAGATTTATAAGTACAGTTCTAATTTTAACCCTTAACCAGGCATACATATAATAGGGGCAGGCAAGAGCTGGATTAGACTAGATGGTGCCATCGGGATGACTGCAGCTGTGCCCCCTCAAATCTGGCACCCTTGGGCACGTGACCCCTAGCCCTCCCCCCTACCTCCCCTAGTTCCAGCCCAGGGATAGGCATAACCCCCTTTTGGCATGGATAGAGTGGCTACCTCACACTATTTACCAGTGATTGTTATGTGAGTGAACACTATACCTATGTCAAGGGTAATGAGAGCAGAAAAAAATACAACTGCCTAATGGTGGTGGACCTGTCACAATGTAGCGCAGGTCCACCCTCCCATACAGGAAGTCCAAAGAGAGTGTCAGACTGTAAGGCACTTGTTCCTGTGTCCCCTGGTGTTAATATGACAGTGCAGGGTGTAACTAGGAAGCGTTCTGTGTGTGAGGTAATCCTCAGGTGATTTAGTGTGAGAAGTCCATAGGGGTATGTAGCTGCTGTCAGTGGTATCAGACTAGTGCACACAGCTGATCCCACATGCCTCCAAGACTAGTGCATATTTCTCCGTCAGTGCTTTGTCAATTGGGTACCACATCATACCACATCATAGAGTGTGTAGTGTAGAACATTTCAGCCTGCAGTGCCGTATATCTTTGTTTACAGTCGAGATGTGCGGGTTCGGTTCCCAAAGAACAGACAACAACCGATTTTAGGGGTTCCGAGTCAAACCAAGTTCAAGTTCAGAACCATTTTGGGTACCAATTCCCGGTTTGGTTCTGTAGTCAGTTTGGAACTTGGGTTTTGGACTACATGTAAGCAGGTCAAAATTACATCATTTTAGCTGTTTGTTTGTTTTTTTTAAACCAAAACTTGTGAGGGTGGTTTTGCAAAACCAAAACCAAAACACGAATATAAATCCAGATCCAAAACTAAAACTAAAACACGGTTATTGGCGCTCACTTCTAGTTTACAGTGACGTTTTCATGTTTAGCGCTACAATATAAATGTGTACCATCTGTATGGATTGTATTTTTTGACACTGAAGTGTGCCTGACAATTTTGTGCACAGTTGTGCAGCCTGCAGTGAGGTATGTCCATTTTTCACAGTGACGAGTTGTCTGTTCTGGGCACTACAAATACAACCTTGCACCATTTGTAGGTTTCATAAGCATGTATTGTTTCAATAGTACCATGGGCCTGATTCAGACCCGCTCGCTAGGTTGCGTTCGCTCGCAGCTGGCTGATTTTCGCTATCTGCGCATGCGTATAAGATGCAGTGCACGTGTGCGAAACCAGTCATTGCGATCGCACGTTAAGCTCAGATGGCTCGCATGATCGAGTGACAGGACGAGCCGTTTGTGGGTGGTGACAGGGGGAGGTAGATGTAATCAGGGGAGTGGTGGTGCGAATGTAGGTGTGCCTGTGCTTTCTAACGGCGTTTCAGGAGAGTGCTTAATTAACATGGAGCGTCATTGTACACGTCACACTGGCTGTGTTTTACGCTGCAGAGATCACAGTGCTTGCGGCAGGGTATGGTCAACCACAAGTGCTACGTGTGAGTCCGATGAAGGGAAAGTTGGCAGCATCTTACAGCCAGCGATCGCACGCTAAGAAATAGTGGGCATATTAATGTCTTACCATGCGATTGCAGCTTCTGCATATATTAGCAGCTGATGGCTGGGTGCGTACACAGCTTGCGAGCGGGTCTGAATCGAGCCCAGAATATTGCAACTTGTAGTGCTTCCCCTCCACTTTACAGTGACATGTTTTCTTATGTCTGATACTACAGTAAAACTGTATATGACCTGAATGTACTGCACACTAGCATAAATTATCCTTTGTTGTGCTATACACTTGTTCTACAGTGACATGTTTTCTAATATTGGCACTATGATGCATATGTGTGCACAGAATGCACATTTAAGGCACACATCCACTAGACGATCTGCCCCCTGTCCAATATCTTAAACGATATTCCCTTGATTTTTCCCTTCAAATTTTATCTTTCAGTCTGAACGATTTGCAAACGATTTGTGAACGATAACGATACGAGAACGATAAATTGGTTGGAAAACCAACACGACAAACGATGCAGTAAACGACGAACGGGAGCGCGCATCGTTCATCGTTTACAACATTTCAAATAACAATTTGTAAATGATAAATGAACGATAAATGAACAATTGAACGATAACGATATATATCGTTCAATCGCTCATTTTTATCATCTAGTGGATGTGTGCCTTTACATATTGCAGTGACGTGTTTTCTGTTATTTGACACTACAGGTTGAGTCTCCCATATCCAAAATGCTTGGGACCAGAGGTATTTTGGATATCGGAATATTCCGTTGTTTGGAATATTTGTATACCATAAAGAAATATCTTGGGAATGGGAACCAAATCTAAACACATAATGCAGTTATGTTCTATATACACCTTATACATACAGCCTTCAGGTCATTTTATACAATATTTTTAATAATTTTGTGTATCACAAAAAGTTTGTGTACAAACATGAAATTAATTTATGTTTCGGAGACACCTTATACATAAAGCCTGAAGGTTATTTTATACTATATTTTTATAATTTTGTGCTTTAAACAAACTTTGTGTACATTGAACCATCAAAAAGCAAAGTTTTCACTTTCTCAGTCATGCTAAAAATATTTTTTATTTTGGAATATTTGGATATGGGAGACTCAACCTGTATAACATTACTGTGTTTTTTCTAGTTGGTCTACCGAACATATACTGTGTTATCCGTTTGTGGTGCTACACATTTATTCTACAGTGACATGTTTTCTAATGTTGGCACTGTGATGCATTTATGTGCTATATGAAAGGTCTATAATAATAATATAAAATACTTTTTTAGAAATTATTTTTGGGTGGCACCCACTAGCTCTGATTAAAAGGGATTAATCCCTTTTATAATTATCCTTTCTAGATAACTTTCACCTATACTGTACAATGTTGTATTAGATATTTGTTGGAATATTACCTCTATTACCACTAGTAGATACAGGTATCTTGATATGATGACAAGTTGTCTTGTTAATTGGCTCTATTTTTATTCCAGCTACTGTTGAGTGGCTGTTTATTACAGACAACTGGCTCTATTTTCAAGATATAAATCTAGATTGAATTAAGGGGGTGATTTGCTGTGGCTGGTTCGCGCATGCACACTTGCGACTTATATGCATGCGCAGTTTGCAACAATCGCCTGGCTGCGAGCGATCGCAACCTAGCCAGCGGGTCTGAATCAGGCCCTAAGCCATTACACTTACTGACACACAGGAGCTCATTCAGAGTCATCGTGAGCCCTGAGTGCTCACAACCGACTCGCTGTTGCCCAACAGCGCATGCGCACGACGGAGACGGCTCCGTCGTGCGCATGCGTGAGACCCGGGTAACGACGGGTGCTCCGTCACTAGGGGTCTCGTAGCAGACAGGGCGAGCTGTCGATGTTGAGTGACAGCTCGCCCCGTTTGCTGGGAGGGCCGGGGGCGTGCCAGGCCAAACGGAGGCGTTCCAGATGGAACGCTTGCCGTTTGGGGGCGGCCCCACTTACATCATTGCTGATGTCAGTGGGGAACTTCCTGTTCGAACAGAGTAGGAAGCTCCCTGGGGCTTACGAGTGCCCAGACCCTACCCTAGGGTCTGGTCGTAAGCCCCGATGGTCGCGATGGTCATGACCATTGCGACCATCACCCATGTCGGTCGTTAGAGCTGTGGGTGTTAACCCACAGCTTAATGATCGACAAGGAGGCGGCCATTCAGGATGCAAGCGGGCGCCCTGAGTCAGAGCGACCGCTTGCATCTAACGACCGCCTCTGAATGAGGCCCACTGTCTTTTAGATCTACATACCTATTTTATAGTGACGGATACCCTTACACAATTTTACATATAAGGTTATTGATGAACCAGATGTGTTAATACCATTTTGGTTATTTTTTCATGTTTGTCTTTTATATCTATTCTTCTCACTTGGTGTGATGTATTTTATATTGTATTAATAAACATTATGTTTTTAATGAAATCTAATATGGCGAGTCTCTCAGAGAGCGTACTATTCTATCTCCTTGCTTACAGCGTTAAAAATCTGTAAGAGCATCAATTTGTGTATTTATTCTATAATAGTATAATAAGTGTTATATACTGTATATGTTGCTGGTCTTGTTGAATACTTCAATATATCTATGAATCCTGGACAGGGGAGCAAGTTACCCAAAGAGGTGAGAGGACAGCCCATTGTAAGTTCATATACTGTATGATTTTATAGATGTGAAACCTTGCAGATCTAATCCAGTTTACTTTTATATTCCTTCTGGTGCCTAGACCTACATAAGAATAGATACTACAACAGATTCTTCCATGTAGTGTTAATCCTTGTTTATACTTGGGAGGTGTAACCTGGAAGTTAACTGAGGTTCTAGCTCTTTATTTACAAAAACTTTTTTTACTCGACTATTATAGACTATTCTGAAGAAAAGAATGACATATTTACTAAGTATCGTGTCTGTCTGAGTTTGCATGTCCATGAACACCAAGATTTGCGAAAGGCAAATACTGGGGTCTCAACACGATTTGATCTGCAAAACACGCCCGAGCACACAAACACAAGTAAGTAATTGAACTCAAGTAAGTAATTGAACCAATTTGCAAGTACTTTCCATAAATAGGAATACAACAAGGGGATTTACTATGATTCGTGTCTGCAAACACGATTTTAAATGGAGCAAAAACTTGGGCCAAAGTAGAAGTTTCAAATAAACAGCCACCTCAGCAGTGTGATCTGTGGAGAAGTTCTATGTGCTATAGTATTTAGAGAGTTCAAATTAAAAAATAAGAATCAGTCTGAGGTCCCCCCCAAAAGCATAGCCAGCACCGACTTTAGAGCCCATTCTGGTCCTGGAAAAATGGGGCGAAAAACGGTGACGTGTTACCTCATATTTCCAGTCACAAGCAACAGGCTTAACAATAATGTCACAGCAGAGGGGGGCACACAGTGTGGAGACCCCCACCAAACCTTTTACTAGCCCCAAACAGGTCACCCCAGTACTGATGTTCCTCAGAAAGTGGGGACTCCCCTCAAAAAGTGGTTCCGTCTCCCAAGGATACTGCTGGGCAATGGTGAAACACAGGGCTCTTCACGTCCAGGAGGTGGTGCATGAAGGGGTATTGGGTTAAATTTAGTAATAATATTATTCTTCACTGTAGGATTGGAGGAGGGGTAAGCTCACGCCATTTTTACAGGACCAGAACGGATTCTAAAGTCCGGTACTGTATATGGCTTGGGGGGAGGCTGACATTTTTATTTTAAAGTTTAACTATAAGCACTGCACAGATCACACTGATCTGTGCAGTGCTTCTGCTGAGCACCCTGTGCCTGATTCACTACGGATCGCAATATTGCAGACGCATGCAGTTCATCCGAGACAGCAAGCTAATCCACTGCGATCGCACTGCAAACCCTGCACAACATAAGGACGCCCACTTTACCCTACACACATCCGGAATGTTTAGCAGAATAGCAAAACCATCAGTACAATCGAGGACCATCACAGCCTCACACACACATAGCCTCACACACACCTTACTCAGAAATTGCTAACTGCCACGCACGCTATGAGACCTCAGGCAGTCTGAGGTCTCATAGCGTGCGTGGCAGTTAGCAATTTCTGAGGCCATCGCAGTGGATCATTTATGCACGCTGCTGTAACGGCATTCGAATGCATTGTCACACCTCCGTTTCCCCAACCACCCTCCCGTTACCACCCACAAATATTACTTCCTGTCATTCACTCTGTCAATCACTCTGCGAGGGGTCTGCTTAGCCTATGCAATCGCAGTCCCGATCGCAATAGCTAGTTCGCGCCCACCCACTGCGATGCATATGCATGCGCAGAACTGAACAATCGGCCGATGGCGTGCGTATTAGCGACTGAGATCCTTGCTGAATCAGGCCCCTTGATCACAGGCAGATCTATTCATTTCAGTCCAATTACGACTGAACACACGCACTCGCACCTTCGGAAAACACAGTTCGGTCAAACGTGATTCTTAGTAAATTTGTGTTTGATTGGGAAAAACTCATTCATGTCCCTACAATGCCCAGCAAGTTTCCAACTCGAGCAGACACGATTCTTAGTAAATATACCCCCCGTAGTGTGCGCACCTGTATTTTCTTTTTCCCGTTCGTATCTATTTCTCACAAATACATAGCAACATTAAAAATGACTACTTCTTATAAACTAAACGCTTTAAGACAAACATTAAGACAAATAAAAGGAGCTGTAGTTACAATAAAGCAGTGTGAGAACAAACACACTTGAAATTATTAAGCAGAATTACAGTGCAACAATGTGGAGCGATGTTACACGCAGAGACTTAACGGTGCATTTACATGTGTGTACTAATTCACATCGCTTTGCCGTGTCACAATGCACTGCTGGTCACTCACTTCAGGTGTGTTGTAAATGTATATTTTGGTTCAGTGTTCAGTGTCCTCTTATTCATTTGCTCTATACAGTATACCTTAATGTAAGCCTTTAAGACAGTTTTTATCCTCTCTAACATTTGCTATACATTATGTCCATAATTGGGGTGGTATTTACATTAATACCAATAGCGCCAACATTTGTTTATTTATTTTGGACAGATTGAACATTTCCTATTGATTGTGTCCAGCACTGATGTTGTAACACCTTTGGTGTGTCAGTGTATGAATATACCAAGAAAGAAAACAATTATGAATATAACATTAATATGTGGTGTCTGGCAAACACTTCAAAATACAATTTTAAATTAAAAGGAAGTTTGTAATATCAAAGTATAGCTGTTAAAATGAAAATAGTTAAGATATCTATCTATCTATCTATCTATCTAGCTATCTATCTCATATCTATCTATCTATCTATCTATCTATCTAATATGTGTCTATCTCATATCTATCTATCTATCTATCTATCTATCTATCTACCTCATATGTATATGTTTATCTCATATCTATATATCTACCTCATATCTATCTATCTATCTATCTATCTATCTATCTATCTATCTATCTATCTATCTATCTATCTATCTCATATTTATCTCTCTATCTATCTACCTCATATCTATCTATCTATCTATCTATTTATCTATCTATCTATTTATCTATCTCATATCTATCTCACTGTTTTTCATTGCTGTATACTCACCTGTAACAATTAGTGACACAAATACACATAGGGCACCAATGTAACAAAACTTCATCATGTGGGAGGTCTGTTGGATAATGTTCACTTGCTGGAACTGTGCTTGTGGTCAAAGCCCAATGCGATATTTGTATCTTCCTGTGAGGTGTAACACGTAGAATTCCGGGATCTATGAGCCAAATCTGCTGTATCAAATAACATCAATTTATTGAAGCTAAGTCGACAGCAATCCCGGATGTTGATGAATCTGGCACAACATAAAAGAGGGAAGAAATAAATTGCCTGGTAGCGACTAAGTTTGGTTTTAGATTTTGTAAATATATAATTTTAAATGGGTCACTTTAACCGTAGGCAATCATGCTACATAGTCGTAATATCACTAAGTAAATATAAGAAGTAGAACAGTTCCAGCCAGTAGTTTAATTATCAAATTGAAAAATAAATCTTAAATAAATCATCAGCTAACTTTTTTTTTAACAAAGCATCTCTCATATCTAATGATCTACCTCATATCTATCTATCTATCTATCTATCTATCTATCTATCTATCTATCTATCTATCTATCTATCATATCTATTTATATATCTATCTTTCTACCTCATATCTATCTACCTCATATCTATCTATCTATCTATCTATCTATCTATCTAGCTATCTGTCTATCTATCTATCTCATATCTATCTATCTATCTATCTATCTATCTATCTATCTATCTATATATCTATCTATCTACCTCATATCTATCTATCTATCTATCTATCTCATATCTATCTATCTATCTATCTATCGCATATCTATCTATCTATCTATCTATCTATCTATATATCTATCTATCTACCTCATATCTATCTATCTATCTATCTATCTATCTATCGCATATCTATCTATCTATCTATCTATCTATCTATCTATCATATCTATCTATTTATATAGCTATCTTTCTACCTCATATCTATCTAGGAACTCACAAGAAACACCTCAGCGCTAATGAGCCAGTGATTCAAATATCAGTGCAGCAGTGTTAAAAGAGGTGATTGCCAACCTCACAAGCATAAACAATGGAAGAGAAAAACACTGCGCTCTGTTATTTATGTTGGGACATAAGAACAACACATCAATGTATTAAAAGAATTTAATGCTTAAATTATAATAATAATAAAAAACAAAGACACATAGATAAATCTGAAAATTGTAAAATAAATAAATAAATAATGAATAATAAGTGATCCTGCTAGAAGCTCATAACAAACAGGAAATAACAAGCATGTAAATGTAGGAGTTGATCAGGCTCCCAGATCTAAACACACTCTCCTGTGAGAATAGCTACACCATATACCTGTGCAGAATGAGCTATATACTGCTGTAGCAAGTGAATTGTTAAGGCACTGGTGGAGCCTGTAGCCACTGATAGCTATCCCCAACAATGTATCAATAATGATATTAGTGGAACCCATTGAAGAAATGCCAGTTTTGTATCACAGTCACAAGTGATATAGCCAATCTCAAGCGTGTTTAATGAGGCTGACCATATGTTCCCGAAGTTGAGCCTGTATAGAACATGTAGAAAAGTACCCTAGTGTGCAATAAACAGTCACGCAAAGTTCTGCTGGGTACTTAAATATTTAGGCTGTCGATAAGTACCTGTAGATAGGGACCATGTCGTCCTTTTCACAAAGGAAATAGTAACTGAAAATTACCAGTGTATTTCAGCAGATGTGCTAAGCATTGATGTCCGACAGGTCTGCAAGCCGCTTGTTGGTCTCTTATTCGGCGTCAGCACCCGTCCTGTGCTTACAGCTGCCGGGACCTCCGTCAGCGGCCACGTGACCCGGATCCGTAACTGGAGTGGGCACCAGAGGATGCTGATAGGGCAATAGTCTAACGGTGGTTCAAATCTCGCAGGAAAAACCTTTCAGGCTAGTTTTCAATGTGGCGGCACCTGGTTCCAGATGGGCAGTAGCTTCAGTGGCTGGTATGGAGAGCACAGGACGGGTGCTGACGCCGTAGTTCCCAGCAGAACTTTGCGTGACTGTTTATTGCACAATAGGGTACTTTTCTACATGTTATATACAGGCTCAACTTCGGGAACATATGGTCAGCCTCATTAATCACGCTTGAGATTGGCTATATCACTTGTGACTGTGATACAAAACTGGCATTTTTTCAACGGGTTCCACTAATATCATTACTGATACATTGTTGGGGATAGCTATCAGTGGCTACAGGCTCCACCAGTGCCTTAACAATTCCCTTGCTACAGCAGTATATAGCGCATTCTGCACAGGTATATGGTGTAGCTATTCTCACAGGAGAGTGTGTTTAGATCTGGGAGCCTGATCAACTCCTACATTTACATGCTTGTTATTTCCTGTTTGTTATGAGCTTCTAGCAGGATCACTTATTATTCATTATTTATCAATTTTTAAAATTTTCATATTTATCTTTGTGTTTGTACATGTGTCTTTGTTTTTTATTATTATTATAATTTAAGCATTAAATTATTTTAATTAATTGATGTGTTGTTCTTATGTCCCAACATAACTATCAGAGCGCAGTGTTTTTCTCTTCTATTGTTCATATCTATCTATCTCATATCTATCTATCTATATATCTATCTATCTATCTATTTACCTCATATCTATCTATCTATCTATCTATCTATCTATCTATCTAATATCTATCTATCTCATATTTATCTATCTATCTCATATCTATCTA